>OZ023235.1:16028410-16628410 GCA_964006365.1 Trididemnum miniatum | reverse complement strand
AACTCATAAAGACGCAATGAGGTGTTACGTATGTGATAGCAGAGGCCATAGAGCAGTGGAGGGCCCAAGCGAAGCGTCAACGCCACGGAATGAGCCGTTTGGTCATGGCCGCCGGTCTTATTGCTTTAAATGTGGGGCAATGTGACGTGAAGCTCATGAGTGCAAAACAGCATTACAGCGCTCTCAACCTGGATCCAGAGCGGGGGGGGCGTGGTCCCGGGGGGAATCCGATCCAAGCTCAACGAGTAGCATGCGCGATGCAAGTGCCGCGGAGAAGTGACGAAAAAGAAGCCGGATTGGGGATGGAGACGCTAAAACTGAAGTCTGGAGCAGAGCTGGATGTCTCGAGACGTGTCTCGGTCTCGAGACACGTTTTTGAGTGTCTCGGTCTCGCTATGCCAATGTCTCGTCTCGGACCTTGGAAGTCTCGGAAAATGGTCATGTCTCGATCGAGACATGAAAAAAATTTGGTTTTGAAACAGCATTCAGGTCTTTGATACGGAAGCAACAATGGTTCTTACCCGATGTATTCAAAGTAGGGCTGCGGGATTTAAAGATTAATTAATCGATTAATCGTTAATTTACTTTAACGGTTAAATTTTTGTTTAACTATTAATCGGATTAAACTTTAATTTTTAGCCCATCTTGATTATAATGTAAGAGAATCCAGCGAACAGCGAAACATTGAATACAACTCTGGATTTAGCGCAATTATGCAGAGCAGTTACGCATGTCGTTAATCAATACTTTATATAATTGTGACGCAATAACAATGCCTCTGTTACGTTGCCCAAAATGATACAAGACTGAAAAAATAAGTTTTTGTTGCAATTTCAAAGTTGATAACCTGTATTGGTGTACACTGTACAGTTTTACCTGAGTCAGATGGAACGAAAAGGCATAAGAGTATAGTGTGGTAGTTTAAGAGAGCACCTCCTATATTATTTATCTATGATATGTTAATGAGTAAGTTTGCAAAATATGCAACATATAGATAAGCCACGTAAGTTGGCCTGGTGCATGGAGCGTCTGCCTCTGAAGCGGTGGACCTAGATTTAATTTCCGAGTCGGGTCAGACTACAGACTAAAAATCTAGTATAGCTTCCTGTTTCTCATTCAGCATCAAAGGATAGTATGGAGTTTTCACTTAATGAATATCGATATCCGAAGTTGGCATTCTTTGCCAAGACTGTACTTTGCATACCAGCTACCTCAGTTCCGTGCGAACGGTTATTTAGTTCTGCTGGTTACATTGTTAACAAGACGCGCTCATCACTTGAACCAAATAGTGTTAATATGCTTGTTTGTTTGCGTAGCTGGTTATCTGACAATATTTGAAAGAAAAAAGGCCTATTTCATTTCCGGATATTAACTGAATTGTAATTGAAGTACATGAAGAATAAATTTGTCAATCAATATTAGTGCAGAAGCTTTGATTTAATCGAAAATAACTATTAATTAATTGTTAATTTATTAAAAGTTAACTATTGAAAATAAATTAATCGTTACCACCCCTAATTCAAAGTAAAACATTGTGCGTGATTTCGCACTTTGCAAAAACATTTGGCCACATTTTGTTTAGACCATTTTGCTTTGTTGTTCAGGCCTGCAGAATTGCAGGCTTTTGCTTTCTTTTTGTGAGCAGCATATATGAAAACTGGTCTATTTCAACCACTAAACACATGCATTCGATGATATTTTAGTCTAGACCAGGGATGTCTAACCTTTTGATTTATTAGGGACCCATTGCAAAATTAAACATTTAACTGGGCCGCAAAGCGACCAGAATTCCAATATTTCATATTATAGTTCTAAGAAAAAAAAATTAATCATTGATAGGTAGGTCTTGTACTGAGCCGCCTTTTGCTGAAAATGCATCTTTTTTAACAACAAAGAAAATTTAAAAATCCATTAATATAATTAATTAATGCAATAATTAATCCAATAATGTTATATTAGTTTTAACTTTTAACAATATGGCCTTTACTCAAAGACATAACGACCGCTAGCCACGTCTAAAAAATAAATATATTTTTTATGGCAAAAGGTGTGTCAAATCAAAAAATTTTCAAGAGAGTAACGTGTCATATGTCATAAAATTAAGATTTCTACAAATTTGTTCCCTATGAAAGATGCTATTCTCGTCTGGTTTACAACAGCTACCTAAAGATTATTCAAAGTAGTCCAGGCCCAAAAAAGGCTTCAAATCGAAAAAAGTGCAGGGATTACAGTCGCAGGAAATTTGGTTACCGACATGGGAAGTGCTTCCAGATTTGAGCTAGCGCTTTTTATGAGAAAGTTATTAACCAGATAGATTTTCAAAAATGCATGGTGTCACAATGACTTTAAAATGTTTATGTTAATTAATTCATCAAATATAAAGTATTTTGATTAAATTTCATGAACACTCTCGTGCTCAATACTTGATAAACTTGCTAAAAAATTGTTTTAACAGAGGATAGTGGGCTGCAATGCCGACATTCCTGGTCTAGACCAACATAGCCTACCAATGACTTTTTGTTTAAAGTTTTCTTGACATCTTTTTCGTTAGATTAAAAAAGTATTTGGGCCGTGTAATCGTCTGCGAGAGGTATTGCTTGCCTTGCAAGCTACAAGGACTTAAATCTTCTGTGATAATAAGCTGTTTCGTTGTTATTATGGTGAACTCGTTAAATCGTTAATTGCATTCGTTAAAAGGATATGGCCAAGAGCACATTTATTGTACATCGTGCAGGTGAAGTTAGTTCATAACCGCGACGACTTCATTGCTTCATTTGTTTTTGCTAATGTCAGTTTGCTATAAAGTTATTTCAATAACTTGGCTTAGTAGAGCCCATACTCCAGAGTATTACTATCGTTTTTATATTTTCTAATTTTTGCCTGATGAAGTCTCGTGTCTCGTCTCGTGTCTCGCAACTTTAAAGTCTCGTCTTGTCTCGGTCTCGAAGCTATGATGTCTCGTTTCGGTCTCGAAGTTATGATGTATCGTCTCGGTCTCGGTAGGTTCGGTCCTCGTTCCAGCTCTGGTCTGGAGAAAAGATCAAGGTGCTTAATGGTGCGTGTATGGCGGAAATTAAAGATAACTTACTTGTGTTGTCGGGCAAGGTCGGAGGTAAGAAAGTGGAGGTGTTGTGAGAAACTCGATGCAGTGGAGTAATCACTAGAAGAGAGTTGGTGGATGAAGCGGATTTTACCGGAGAGATGGGACATATCATGACGGTGGATCGCACGATTAAGCGAGCTCCCATGGCTAAAGCAGAAGTGGACACACCATTCTACGTTGGAATTGTTGAAGCTTCGTGCTTGCAGGACCCCTCTTTGACTTAATCATTGGGAACGTGCCTGGAGCTAGAAGATCAGACGATCCAAATCCAGTATGGGGAGTGGTGACGGCGGTGGCTACAAGAGCGCAAGCACGGAGTGGCGAGGACCCCAAACCACTTAAGATAAAAGAAGTGACTGATAAGATGTCGATTAACAAGCAAGATCTCATGAAAATGCAGGAGGAAGACCCCACCTTGCAGAAGTTAAAACAATTGAACGGAACTGAGACCAGGAAGGGATATGTGGTCTCATATGAGAAGCGAGGAGAAATTTGGTACCGGATACGTCAAATGAAGAATAACGTCGGAGACCCCCGTAAGCAGATCTTGGTTCCGAAATCTTCAAGAGAAAGAGTAATGGGAGTGGCTCATGACTCTCTTTTTGGGGGACACTTGGGGGTGAAGTAGAAGGAGGATCGAATTCAGACCAATTTCTTTCGGCCAGGTTTGCACTAGTATGTTACCAGTTTCTATCGGTCTTGTGATGTTTGCCAGAAGACTGTCGCCAGAGGCTCAGTGCCACGGGCACCTTTAGGGGACATGCCATTGATTGATCAACCTTTCAAGAGAGTGGCAATAGATCTTGTGGTAGCTATAGCGCCGACTAGCGACAAAGGACACAAGCACATCCTGACCTTAGTGGACTATGCGACAAGGTACCTTGAAGCTGTTCTGCTGAAGAACATCGATACAGAGACGGTAGCATAAGCGTTGTTGGACATGTACAGTCGGGTTGGAGTACCGGAGGAAGTTCTGAGCGATCTTGGACCCAGTTTACATCGGACTGCATGAAGGAGGTATCTAGGTTACAGTCCATCAGGAGATTTACGACTTCCTCTTACCATCCCGCTTGCAACGAATTAGTGGAGAAATTCAATGGGACCTTGAAACGGATGTTGAGGAGGTTATGCCACGAGCAACCACGTCAGTGGCATCGTTTTATCACTCCCCTCTTGTTCGCTTATAGAGAGGCACGGCAAGAAGCCACAGGGTTCTCACCTACTGAGCTACTGTATGGAAGGACGGTAAAAGGCCCTGTCCAGATTTTGAAGGAGTTATGGTTTGAGAAAGAAGAGGTTCCGGAAGTTACAACAAGTTACCAGTATGTCCTCGAACTGCGGGAAAGGTTGGACGAGACAATGAAGTTGGCTCAAGCCGAACTAGAAAAGAACCAAGGAAGAAACAAAAACTTGTGCAATCGGAAAGCAAAGAAACTGAGTTTCCAGGTGGGAGATAAAGTCTTGGTGTTACTTTTCACTGACCAAAACAAGTTTCTTATGCAATGAAAAGGTCCGTTTGAGATCAAGGGAACCAAATGGGAAAACAATTACCAGGTTGAAGTCAACAAGAAGGTGAAGACGTACCACATCAACATGTTGAAGCTTTATGTGGAGAGAGGTAGGAATGAAGAGACTGCAACGCCTGGGCGGAGAGATATCCCAGGGAAGCCTCGGGGGAAACCCAGGTGGGCTGCGGATGTGTCCAGGGCGTCCAGGGGGGCCATCCTCAGGCGGATGCAGTTGGGCGAGTAGGGACAAATTTGGTAGAAGCAAAAAGCGATGTTGATGAGGAGGTCAGTGTTAATGAGAAGGACTTGCTGGGGCTGGTGACGTTCCAATCGAAGGAAAGCATCCAAGATTTGTGCATTGGGGCAGAGTTAAATGGTGAACATCGGAACGAAGTTATGGAAGTTTTAAGAAGGTATGAGGAAATTTTTACGAAAATCCCAGGAAAGGCCAGCGTGATTGAGCATAAGATTGATCTGACTGACGGTCGCCGGATTATGGTGCGAGCCTCATCCTTTGCCTTATGCCAAGAGAGGTGAGATTCGGGAGGAGATAAAGAACATGATGGATACCGGCCGGAATCGTGAGGGAATCAAGCTCGCCCTATGCTTCTCCGCTGGTTGTTGTCAAGAAGAAAGATAGTTCTAACAGGATGCGCGTCGACTATCGAAAGCTCAACCTAGTTACGGTCGCAGATCCAGCGCCAATGACTACGGCCGAAGACTTGTTTGGGAAGTTAGGAAAGTGCAAATATTATTCGACAATAGATCTGAGTAAAGGATATTGGCAAATACCGGTCGCTGAGGAGGATATACACAAGACCGCGTGCCGTTTGGAATGAAGAACTCTGGAGCAACGTTGGTTTGTGGCATGAAGAAGCTACTTCAAGACATGGACAATGTCGAGTGCGATGTAGACGATTTGATTGTCTACACAAAGGACTGGGCTACTCATCTGCAGGTGCTTGATAAATTTTTGGAAAAACTAAGACAAGCAGGCTTACTTATTCGACCCACTAAGTGCGTATTTGGCTCGAAATCTGTCGAGCTTTTAGGACATTTTATCGGAGAAAATTGCATTTCCATAAACGAGGAGAACTTGGAGAAGATACGCAGGGTCAAGAGACCCACTGCAAAAAATGAGGTTCGATCGTTCTTGGGTCTTGCCAACTACTACCGCTACCACATACCATCATTCGCGGCGCCACTAAGTTACTTGACAAAAAAGGGACTGCCGGAAAGTGTGAGACGGGAAGATGCTCAAGAAAAGGCATTTGTGACCCTACGCGAAAGCCTGGTGCGTGCGTAGGCCCATTCTGCGTCTGCCAGATCACAACAAGACTTTTATTTTGCGTACCGATGCGTGGAACTGTGGGCTTGGGGCTGTGCTTATGCAGGAACACGAAGGAAGATTTTTTCCAATCGCGTACGGAAGCAAGAAGCTGACATCTGCAGAGCGGAAGTATTCCACCATCGAGAAGGAGTGTTTGGCCATTGTGTGGGGAGTATCGAAATTTCGTCTGTATCTGGCCGGTAAGCCATTCGTTTTACGGACTGACCATCAACCCCTCACTTTTCTAAAGGTTGCCAAGTTTCGAAACAATCGAATTATGCGATGGGCATTGGCACTACAGGGGTACGACTATACCGTGAAGGACATTCCTGGCAAAGACGATGTTGTAGCGGACTATTTAAGCCGCTTAGTGGTTGATTTTGAAAATTGCTAATTTGTGCCGTGTTTGAAATTTCTTGGGTGAAGCAAGTATGTAAATAAGTCAGTGGCGACTCTAGCTTTTTATGGCTACTCGGGCTCGACATAAACAGTGTTAAAAAAACGGTAAAAAAAGCAATAAAATAGCAACTTACACAACAGTTAAATTGTTGCAAAATACTTTCATTCATACATAAAGTTTAATCTTCTTAATTTGATGGCAAACTCATACTGAGTTTGTTGTGTAGCTCTTTGTTATCAGCTATCCATTGTGAGCCACAGAGGAACAGACATTTATGACCAAACAAAAAGCCTGCATTTACTACATGGCAGCATGATGGCAGGCGTCTTACGAAATCTTTTTTCTATTCCTCTCTCCAATTGTAGCTCGGGCTATTTCTCGAGGGCCCGAGTTCCACAAACAAGTTAAGAAAAGAATTGTGTGAAACAACGTAACAAACGTTTGCATTGTCTGACTCAGTCAAATGCGATCGAGCCCGAGTAAGATGTAATAAGGAAAAAGGCTTTTGTCTCGTTTGTCTCTTTCTTTTCTCCGCAATGCGGCTCGGGCTATTTTCCTCTAGCCAGAGCTTATGGCCAGACAAATCGTTGAGCGAAAAACGCAACTGCCACCGCACACTTCGTTGTTTTTTACGATGACTGTTTCTTTCAACGAACTTGATACGAATTAAGTTAAAAAAAACTTTAAGCTTACTTTTAAAAATTTAAATAATAACAAGCCTTCCATCATTTCGTAACTTAGGCTCAGCCCGAGTAGCCCGAGTGCCGGAGTCGCCTCTGCATCATTTTGTAACTCGGGCTCAGCCCGAGTGCCGGAATCGCCACTAAAATAAGTGATATCGTTTTTTGTGTGTGTATTATATTTTCCGTTGAATAGTATTCTTAACAAGGGGGGAGTGTGACGATATAACTGTTTAATATGTTTTGTTTTAAATGCTATGTCTACTGTAGTAGGTTCTACACCGATGCGTTGTTTTCCTAAGTTTTATTCGTGGGATTGTTTCGTAAAGTTGCATAATGAAGTCATAATTTTCTACTAACGTAATTTTTTTCGTGAAGATTCTGGACAGATTTCTCCGTTTCACTGGGTTAAAATTTGTACTTGTGACGTCACAATTGTGTTTACTGTAGTTTGGTGTGAATTTTTGCATGTCATATGATTTCTCTTTGACGTCACAATCGTGTTTACTGTGGTTTGGTGTGAGTTTTACTTGTCATGTGATTTCTCTTCTTGTTTCTTTTCGAGAATGCTGTAGAACGTCCTCGAACTTGAATTTAGAGTATAAATAGGAGTGAATTTTCGAGCGTATTTTATTCGAGTGTAGATTTAGTGTGCGTAGAGTAAGCAATATTGTTGTATGCTAAAGAGTATAGCCTTTGTTGTATGGTGTTACTGATGTGAGCAGTGGTGCTTGTGTTTATTGAAAAGCAGTACGGTGAGTACCGTAGCTAAGTGAGTTAAGTTGGGTCGATTATTATATTCGTTTGGTGAAGAAGGTCTTGGTTTTTTTTGTGAGGTCAGATCTGAGAACGAATTACTCCCTACGGTTTGTCATACAATTCTTATCAATGGTCCTGTCAGCGAAGTAATACCTTTTCCTATTTCGCGACAATCTCGTATAAATACTGCTGTTCGCAGGTGGTGTGGTTGTGGATGAGTAAAACTTATCTTTGTTTTGATTAAAATACAGTATCTTCAAAATTTAAAGCGATGTTGTTGATTTCGGGTTTAAATGTAGCTCAGACTGGCTGATAATTCGGGATTCAGTTCGGGTTTGAAAAGTCGGGTTCGGGTCGGGCTCAACATCTTCGGCCCGTTGACAACTCTGGATGAATAATGAGTCTAAAATACTGGAATGAAAAATGAAAAGAGTTAAAGGAAAAAAAAAGAAATTCTCGTGGCAAGACGTTTCAACAAGATACAGTAGTTTCGGAGGTTATCATCAGCACTCAGCTTTAACTAGGCAATTTCGTGGGTACACAGCTAAATCCATCCAGTCGTACAGTCTTCCATAAACTGATTTTAAACCACATTAGTTAGTTAGTTAGTGCCTTTTATTTCCGTACCGTCACCACAAGAATGATATACAAAAATGATATACAGTATAATTGGACAGCACGAGAAAAGGGAAGGAGCAATAAAACGATAAACGTTCTAACATGCAAGGGGAGAATAGAAGATCAAGAAAAGTAACATGAGAAGCATGGTTGCATGGTAATATTTGCATGGTTGTATAACATGGTTGCATGGTTGTATAACATGAGAAGCATGGTTGATTGGTTGCATGCATGGTTCATTTGTGTTTCGAAATAATATGTAATTTAGGCTGAACACATTTGAAAATAACTAATGTTTTAAACATTATTCAGCAAACATTTTTCTGAAAGTTTTTCAGCAAACGTTTTTCTGAAAGTCCAGCAAATACGCTATTTGCATGGAACTATTTCCAGCGCAGAGCGCAGTGCAGTTGACCGCAAACAACGTTTACACAAAGTTTGTTACTGGTTTAACGCAGCGAAGGGAATGGTACTGGTTAGTCAGCTACTGTAATTAATATTCTTGTCGTAGAAATGGCTGTTAAATCGTCAAGTACTGGAAAAGCTGAAAAATTGTGCGTGAACGTTCACTAACACCTGCATAATGCATTCGTTTTAGAAGTTTTATAGTACCCTGTTTAGCAAAGTACGGGTTCATAATTATCTACATGAGTTTGTTCTCACGCGTATTTGAGCCAATTAAAATGCTAATGCGAGTTTCGACAGAAAAAAAATCCTACTTGGGCCTAACCTTAGTTGCGTTGCCAGGGAAGGGAGTGAGCATGCTCAAAACAATCTTATAAAGTATCGTAATATGGGTAATCATTGTCATAAAGTAACTTGATCCTTTATCTATTTCATTTAGTCTAAGTCATCGATGATATTCTGTGCTTCATTGTTTACATACACGCTTTTGTGTTCCTTTAAACTTGAGCACCAAATATTTTTCAAATTGCGTTATTTACTACACGTTTTACTGACATCGAAAGTGCTTGAAACATTGATAAAAAGAGCAAAATATAAGTAATTTTAACTACAACCAACACAAATGAAAAAACTTACAATTAGGATTATTTATTAGTAAAAATAATATCACTGTAAATTTTTTTGTAAATGTGCTGCGTTATAGTTTTCACTCCCAATTTTTAAGTAACAGTTTCATCCACTTTTTGGTACTTTGCAGTAGGGTGGATAAAGAAGGAATTTGAATGAATCTAGAGAGCTTTCAATGCAGCACTTGAGTTCAAAAGCAGAAACACGAATTGAACATTGAGCGTAAGAACTCGGTAGCCGTCTTCCGAAACGCTTTGTCTCTTACGTTGTATATTACCACGTTGAAGAAACTGAAATAGCCAGACAATATGGTAAGTAAAACAAATGACACCGGTAATTGTAAAAAGATATTTAGACTTAGCTGAAGACAAATTATGACTACTAGGGCTTTGTAAAGAAGTAAGAAATCGAATACAGGCAGAAATGGGCATTTACCGAGATAATATATCAGCGATAATTTATTACCGATTATCATTATCGCTCATAACCAGGGCGTCGAACCGAAGCGGAACGTAAACCGAAAACCCACATTGACCGCTTCCTTTCATTTAACCCAAACCGAACCGTCCCTTTATAATTTAATAGACGTGAGCCTAACCTGAACCTTAACCGGATTTGAACCGTTAAAATAATTTTTGTTTAACCTAAACCCAGACCGGAGTGCCTTTTTTGGACTGCGTTATTAATTTTGGACTAAAAAAGCATTCGTTACGTTAAATCGTGTGTGTTCTTAAAAAGATTTGGTGGCTATAACAGCGATTAAGGACATCTGAAGTTAATCTGAGGTTATTTTTGCCGCTGAGGACATCGTCTGCTTCTTAAAAAGTGCAGTCAGCCTCGATACTACTAGATAGTATTTTTGAAAAAAAATGCTCCTGTAGCTGAGTACCAGAGCATAGGCTAAGTCAAATTGACGGTTTCAAATTCTCGAAACCAAACCGAACTTGAACCCTTAAATTTTTACTTCCGCGAAGCTAAACCGAACCTGAACCCGATTTATTTAAGGTATTTTTAATTTGAACCGGAACTAAACCTGCTGAATCAAACGACGAAAAACCTGAACCGGAGGTAAACCGCTAAAAATAAATTTTGCGGAGCCTGAACTTAAACCCGAGCGATATTTCAAACGGTTCGATGCTCTGCTCATAACCGTTTTGATTTATCGATAACTGATATCGCTTTTGTGATATATTTTGTTATCGCCGATAAATTATCGCGATAAACGATTCTTTATGCACACAGTGTTCAAAGTTAGTGAGTTGGCGCTATGGAAATAGTACACGGTATCCATAGTGTTGTTGCAGTTTAAAAAATCTCTCTGATGTTTTGTTTAATACTAGTCTCTCTACTGTTGTTGCGGTATAAAAAATCTAGGAAAACATTTTTGCAATTTGACTTAAGTACAAAAAAATCTTCGTCAAACACACTGAAAATTTTTCGCAACATTTATCGGAGATAAGTTTATCGATTACCGATATCGCTTTAAGAAATTGAGAATTATTGATTATCGGTATCGGCCAGGGCATTTTTGAAATTATCGATTATCGTTATCACTTTAGTACAGAAAGGTTTATCGTGCCCATCACTGAATACAGGTAGCCTACTGGTACAACGTAAAATTTCAAGCTGAATTTGAATGTAGCACGTAAATGTAGTAAGTAAAAAGTGTAATATGTATAAAGAGACTTAGCTAAAACCAAATTATGGGTCCTACTAAGGTTTATAGAGAAATGAAAAATTAAAGACAATCTAAATTTTCGTACAGAATTTTATTCACCGTTTCTTCCGCTAAGCTGTAGCAACGCTGTTTCGCACTTAATATGCTTGTTTACATTGCAAGCCAGTTTCTAACAATTAGTAAAGGGAGAATCTACGCACCTGTTAACCATGCTTATGTAGATGCAAATCATGTAAGGAGTTGAGAGTTGAAAGCAATTCATGGTTCCAGCGTAATACAAAATTAGGACAACAGCAAGAGGAACTGAAACACATGCGGGTTTTGACACTAACATCGTAAAGGTACTCATTTATAGGTTGCCGCTGCTAGTTTTAAAGAACGAAAACAAAGACTGGCTCAAAAGTCCAAAACTTTATTCTCGAAAAAAAGCATGAAAAATTGGGAATTTCAATGTATACTAGTTTGTGCCAATCTGAACTTGCTACAACTTTATGCTTCACATGCGGGATTATAAAAATTTTTTACTGGGGTTAAATGGTTTGCTGATTTCCTAAAACCCAACAATTTTCAGAGCATTTTCTAGCTGAAATTCGAACTGCAAGGTTCTTTTAGGAAATTCTGGAAACAAAACCAAACTTTTCCCAACTTGTTTGTGTGAATATTATTATGTTACAGCACTGTGTGTTGGAACATTAAACGTGCTAATGAAAATACTGTTTTGCATGGCAGGCCTAACGATTGCAGCCTAGATATTTAAGCTTCAATCAAAGTAAACTAAATATCCAGATAGATGTATTAAATCACAAATACTGAAAAACTCACTCAAAGAAACGGTAAAAACTAGTTGCATAATGACCACTGTCATCAAAGCTGCCATTTTTCTCCGGTGTTGCAGCCTTTTTGCTTTACCTTGCGGTTTGAATTTCTTTACCTGTTTCGCAAAGGATGCTCCAACCAGCAAACCGCTAGCTACGATCGTACTTGTCTAAAAATAATTGAGTGGTTACTAACACCGCAATAAGACAGTTATGTCAACAGTAAGTCTCTTCGGTCATGCAACGAGAGGTTTCTGTCTATGTATTTACGAATTCAGCACTTCGACATTGTAAAATTTAAATTGTATGCTAAACTCGCAACTTATTTTTCAAAAGATAACTCATTACTGAAGGTAATACTTTTACTTGCTGAAGATAATGAAAATCACCTTACAGTATTTAAGGCCACAATTAAGCTTAATCCGCTGGGCATCTGATAAACAAAGCTAAATCAGTTATGGTCCGCCTTCAAGTTACAGTACAAGGTTCTCGCGTCCATTTCGTCAAACGAAAAAGCATTTCGAATCAGTTATTAGAGATGGGCGAATAGTAATCATTCGTTAAAAAGTAACGGTTAAGAAGAAGTAACGGATAGTAACTGGTTCGTTTTGTCAAAATACCGATTCCAAATTGTATTCGTTTGCTAGGCAATGCGTGGCCGCCCCCGAAATCATCTTCCGGGGCCCCCACGTCCAATTTTCCCCCAAACATCGGGTGAAGACCAAAAAAAAAAGGGTCTTCACGCCTTCCGACGTCTTTTCTAAAGTAATCACTTGAAACTGTTACTCAAAAGTAACGGTTAAGCTCATCTCTACTCTAAAGAAGATATTCCATACTTTTTATCGGTTACTTGTATTCGTTTAGGTAATCACGAGTCGATGTTTGGGGTAAAACTGCTGGACGTCGGAAGGCGTGAAGACCTTTTTTTTTTTTTTGGTTCTCACCCGATAATTGAGGAAAAATTGGGCGTCGGAAGCGTGAAGACCCTGGTCTTCATCCGATAATTGAAAGAAAATTGGGCGTCGGAAGCGTGAAAACCTTTTTTTTTTGGTCTTCCCCGATAATTGAGGGAAAATTGGACGTCGGTAGGTGTGAAGGTTTGGTAGAGATGTGCTCAACCGTTACTTTTAAGTTCTTGCTGATTACTTTGGAGTTCTAGGTGATTACTTTTAAGTTCTAAGTGATTACTTTTAAGTTCTAAGTGATTACTTTAGACTCTAAAGTAATAGTTCTAAGTGATCACTTAGAACTTATAAGTAATCACTAAGAACTTAAAAGTAACGGTTAGGCACATCTCTACCAAACCTTCACGCCTACCGACGTCCAATTTTCCCCCAAACATCAAGTGAAGACCAAATAAAAAAAAAGGTCTTCACGCTTTCGACGCCCAATTTTCCCCCAAACATCGGGTGAAAACCAAAATAAAAAAAAGCTCTTTGATTCGTGATTACCTAAACGAATAAAAGTAACGGATATAAAGTACCGAGTATCTTTTCTAAAGTAATCGCTTGGAACCGTTACTCAAAAGTAACGGTTAAGCACATCTCTATCAGTTATGTCTGATTTTTATCGAACTTTTGCTTTTGTATAGTTTATTACGCATACCGTTCGTATTGGTGATTGTTCTGCACAGCAGCAGAACAGTTCGGAAAAATACCAGCCAAATAAAAACTACGTCGGGACTATGCCATATGCCGGATGCCCTTTGAACATCAATGCTTTCAAAGTCATTTTTAACCAGCATCCTTTTGGATTAATTAATCCAATCTCGACCGACCCCCTGTTTTATCTATAAATACTTTCATGTTCCTGCATCCTCTTTTGCATTCGCATGGATTCTTGCATCCCTAGCAACAATTACGCTCACACAACGGAAGTGCGGGCACCCCCAATTAAGCAGCAATTCCATCTCCCTTAAGTGCTATAAATTGGGATAATAGACATTAATGAAGTGTAAGTTTTTATGTTAAACAGCCATCAGCCAAGTCTAAGCCTTAAAGAATTTATCTGATTTTTAAAAAGTTTTGTAAGAATTAGAGACGATAGCTTTTGATATCAGCTTTGCATATATAGTCAATAAAATCACGCACTCTAAATTGCAGTGATGTGGTCCTCGAGGATGTCCTTAGCCTCGAGATTGTCCTCGAGGACAGGTTCGTGAAGTCCTTGGCCTTGGTCTCGACGGAGTTGTTCTTGGCTTTGCTTTTGGCCTTGGCCTCGGCTCTCGCCGGCCTTGAGTTTTACGCTGTCCTCAGTTGGAGGACTCTATATTTTCAAAAATTCAACTTTGCAACTTTTGTTTTCCCTAAAACCCAAGCTGCTAATTTAAAGCAGAGTGGTTCTTAAACTAGGTCCGACCTCCCTCCCTCCCCCCCCCTTCCCAGAAGTTAGGACAAAATCAGAGTAAGTTTACAGAAATACATCTAAAATGTTGTAAATAACGATAAACATCAATAATTTAATTATTAAGGTCGCGCGGCAGAGGGATAAAAGACGTGACAACATTATTGTGCAGAATAAAAACTGCAGTAATAATAGCAACGCGATTTATTTTTGCTGTTGCACTTCGGAAACCAATAACTTAAATAGAATAATATAGCGGACATGAGCAGAAAGTGCCATCGTTATTTTATTACAATTGTATTACTTTGTTTTTGACTGTAGTTGCCCTTGGCTTTGGCCTCGACTTACATGTCCTTGGCTTTTGCCTCGGCCTCGACCTTTACGTCCGTGGCCATACTACAACACTGGTAATTTGTTTAACGGGCCTAATCATTAAGCATGGGATACCTAGGTCATGAAACAAACGTCTTATTTACCACCAAAACAAAAGGGCAGATGTGAAACAAACTGAAAAATGCAACCAAGACTGCACTGTCTTTGTCCATGGTTATTTTTCTTAGAGTTGGAATGTAGAGGAAAACAGAAGTCACATACGTTCCAGAAAAGTGTTTCGGAAACCAAGCTGGAACAAAAAATATCGTGTCAGTTCTGTCAAAATCGTTGTAAAGAATGCATTCAGAAACGCTGTAAGCTCGGTGTTCGAGTTGTTAGAGAGCTTCTTGACTTTCAATCACAAGGTCCTTGGTTCAAACCTAGGTCTACCTGATGAGCGGTCAAACCTCGACACAGGTCGTAGAAGTATTTTTTCCAGCGTTTACTTAGTAAGTCTCTTTTCAAGGCGTACCGTAATATTTTTTAATGTTCAAAAAAATTTAAATGACACCAAAAAATGAGTAACATTATCACCGCATATTGGCCTGACTTTGAACATTAGAACAGCATCGAAGTTCAAAATTTTCCAAGTTAATAGAAGATGATATTAAAAATATCTTTGGCTTTTGATCACGGGAGACGTATTTTGTAGTGGTTGAAGCCCTTTGGTACTGAGGAGAAACTTGTTCGGAATAAAGAATAGCTACGTTTAGATTGCTTTTTTTTAAATCTTGACGCAGAGCAGTTAAAATACAAAGAATAATTGTGTAAAGTGAATTCATTTTTTAGCGTTGTCTTGTTTCAGTGTTTTTTTTTCCCGAGAGTCGTTTAGTAGGATGTAGCAGTGAAAGCTGTGGCTGAGCTTTTAGAGAAGTTGAGGAAAAGAAAACAAATAAGCCTTTGTTTAGCATGGGATGTACAAGATAGCACAAAATATGTAATACTGGTTTTGTCAGTATATACCTGATATTGTCGAAGCAACAATCGAAAATATCCATACAAGTGCTAGTCCAGTTTGGAATGCTGATTTACTTTGATTCTTATAACTAATGGGTTTCCAGATAGCATACAGCCTTAGTAACCCAATGTGCAGTAAATTGTAGAGTGAAGACATATGAGCCAAATAGAAAAAAATGCTCCCGATTAGAACTTTGGTTGTAGACCTTAAAGCCAGTTGTTCTCTGTCCAATTTGGAAACAGTTAGGTTAACTGACCAAGAGTAGTTGTACACAACAACGATCAATAGTTGAATTCCTTTAAAAACATAATTTTAAAAACAACAAATATGTAGAAAATAGTCTACCGCAATGGCTAGGGTAGCAAGAGGCTTAATGGAACACTAAGTCGCTTCAGGCCTGCAGTTAGCACCATGGCCAATAAGTCTTAGTAAAGCACCGTGGACCACGGTTCCACACAAACATTTACAAATTATAAGTAGAGTATTTTAATACTGTATCGTTTATTCTAATAATATAGGTTCTGTTTGAAACATATCATTAGAATATGGAGAAGGATAATTAAGTATCGTTAAACTTTTCTACAGATGGTGGTCAACTGGTTAGTGATCACAATATGCAAGTATATTGTTTCACGAAACCTTTAGAATAAAAATACATAATATATTGTGCTTTAGTATGCTATATGGTATCGTTAGAAGTTGCGACATGCCAACTGCTAGGTTTTTAAAAAGAGAATAGTCCAGGTCAGCTATTAGCTCTTTATCAAGGATGGAAAAACATAGTGCATTAAGTTCTAGCATGTTGTGCAAACCGATGTCTGACTAATAAGTTCAAAACTTTTTTTTTCATATTTGCTGCATACCCACTAGGCAGTTACGGCAAGCTATCGCTTACCACAATTGTTGTTGCTTAATGCAGTTTTTTTTTAGCCCAACCCATCGTTTTCTGAAGCAAGCAAGTATTGCTTAATTTTATTCGAGTGTGAACACGCATTTACATGGTCTGCGAGTGCAAATACAGTGTAATAGCACCAATGCTGCATTTTAATGAATATTACTTTTTGACCAATCGAAACGTGTTAAAAACGCGTGTACTTAAGAGTTTAAAATTAAAGATGCTGATAAATCACCTGTCAATAAATCAGCAATTGCCAATGAACATCTACAAACATCCATTTTGTTTGCTTTACCAGATTTCTGACGTTTCCATCCAACAGCAAGAATAATCAAGTTACCAATTAGAATTGCCAATCCCAAACACATAACAAACAAAATGAAAAATATTGATCCAGATTTGCTGCATTCATCGCAATTCGAAAGTGCAACATTAAAACATTTTTTATACGCACTTTCTCTGCAAAACCCGGGAAGTCCGCAAATTCGGCTGTTTTCTATAGTTAAATCTACCGTTGACATCCGAAAAGAGTCACCGGATGTTAAATTCAACGTTATCGGTTTCGGAAATCGTATGTCAGACTTATTTATAATTGCGTCGCTTTCAATTTCAAATATATTTTCTTTTTGTGCTAGTAAGGAATGGTCAAAAAAAGAAACCCAGTCTTGGTCCCCACTTGAGTCATTTTCAATTGCTGAATCTTGCGAGTTTCGTATGTAACTTGGTGGAGCGTAGTCTGAGAAAAATCGGTCTTCTATTGCTGCTCCAGACATTGACGAGCTGGTTCATTAACAAATGCTTTTTTTATACTAATTTAAAATATATCCTGCACATGCAACGCAACATCATAATGTTAGGTTAAAACCAGCAATCTTTAATCAACCATATGCATTAGCTAACATACAGTATATCCCGCAAGGCCTTCAGAAATTTTAACCTTCGTCCGGCGGCATAGGTACAAAACTTTTTTTCTCCTGTTCTGTCAAACGTTTTCACGGTTTTTGCAAGTCTACCTGAGCGCTGATAAGTCTCACTTGATTAGAAACAAGTGAACAAAATTTACTCATTCGCCTGTGATCAGCTATGCACGCGAGCCTAGTCAGGCTACATTTGTTTCTTATCGCATTTTGCATTTTTTTTTATTCTTCTTCATCCGGCACTAATAGCCGTCATTTATCCGGCACTAATAGCCGTCAAGCATTGGGCTACTAGCCTTCAATCAGGAGCAGCGCACTCCTCACCAGAGACAGTAAACCCCATGTGGTGGCGCTCTTGCGACCTCATTACGCTGTCTTCTGCACTTTTTTTTAGTGCAACTTGCGCGACACTCAACATCCACCGGCCCGGCAGACGAGAGGCATTTTATCTTCAAAATCAAACCGACGTGAATGATTTGGGCAGCCTCGCACATGACTTCACAGTCATGCTCAATTTTTTAATTTTTCACCCACTCCCAACACGGGGTCAGAGGCAATTAATGCACCGCGAATCATACCTCTCTGGATTTCATGCATCGCAGCTGAGGATTGCGAGTCTCACCAATGGATGATCCAGGCAGCCTCTCTTGTGTGTTGCCTACCTTACAGTAGCGTCATGCGCATTTCGTATGCAGCTGATCTCACGCCAATGTCGTCTTTTACTTTGGAACTTTTGCGCTCACGATATATTAATTTATAGAAACTGATACAAAAATCGACAAGCAATTTCCACACTTTTTTATAGGACTTCCCATGTTTAGCATTTGTTGTGCAAACCTAAACTGTTTTAGTGGCTTTCGCAAGATGTTTATTCCATTTCTAACATTGTTTAAAAATCTGATTTGAACTTCGACTCCATTATTTTACTTGTCAATTTTCCTTTTACAATCATACGTTGCACTTTTAATCTGTTATTGTTGTGTTTTTGACTCCAATCAGTTTATCGCCACAATTTGTTATCGATTCCCACCTATGCTGGTCTTTCATTACATTCCGCCCATCATACGTATAAATCTGGGGGGAAGCTCTGTGGCGATTACGTGATAAATTTCTGTTCTTTTCCGTTTACTTTGCAGCTAAATTTCTAAGCAATATTGCAGAACGCCTTGCAGCTTTCAATCGTGTCTAGCCACATTATTGCCAACGATGTTAATTTCTGTGTTCCCATAATATTTCCTGTTCCCAACATTGCAACTCTATGTTTGCTTATTTTACCTACTTGCGCTTATTAGAAACGCTATCTTCCTTCGCTTGCTAGAAATCTCACAGTTATTGAATTATTTGTTACGTTTCACATGAGAACCAAATTGAGCTAAATTCTGCTTGGATTCCATGAAATGGTGTCGCCAAAACCTAATCTGTGCCTTTTTTGTGTAATCGTTTAAATATGCATGCTCTGGCTGAAATAAAGCTCTTCTTCTTCTGGTTTCGAGATGCCCTGACCTTGAGGTTGAGACTCGCAATCCCCAGCGCTTTCTCGACCTTAAACAATGAACTCACAACAGTACCTTTTGCGATTTTAAATAGCTATAACAGGGGTGGCCAACCTATGGCGCATGCGCCATACGTGGCGCAATGGTTACTTAAAAGTGGCGCATTGCACCTTTTTGATGACAAGCCACTTCTACTCACTAATTTTTTGTTAATTTTTTTTTTTATTTGCCCTCCACCGATATTTTTCGGTGGAAAACAGAACATCTGAGGGCGTGAAGACCTTTTTTTTGTTTTTGGTTCTCCACCGACATTGTCAGTGGAAAACAAGACGTCTGAGGGCATAGGCGCACGCAGATGAGCCACGGTTCCATGCCTCCCCCCCTTTGGCCCTGTAATAAGGTGCTAAAACCTAACTTTCAGTCTATAATTTCACAAACTATTAATGGTTGTAGCCAGCCTCTTTTCATTTATTTTAGGCAATCTACTGATTTTAGACATAAGCTGCGAAAATATTTTTGCATTATCCGTAGTGACTGTACTCACCGCACGCCCTTTTTCGATAAAAAAGGTGTGCTAAAATGAGCGTTTTTTCATATGAAAACCGTAAAAATCCGTTGGCAGCTGGGGGTTTCACCCCCAGACCCCCGGTTGTGGCCCCCCTTTGCCAAAATCCTGGGTGCACCACTGTCTGAGGGCGTGAAGTGCAGACCCTTATTTTTGCTCTTCATCGATATTGCACGCCCTTGTTTTAAAGAACTGAAAAGAAATGGATGCTTGATGTGACGCATCAAATTAAGGGTGAAAAATATTGGCGCATGAAATCAAAACGTTGGCCACCCCTGAGCTATAACTTTTTTGTTGTTAGCCGTAGGTACCTGAGATTTTCTGACATCTCTTTCTCTACATTCACGCATTGGTTCATTCAAGAAAACTTTTAGCTAAATATGCTTACGCGTAGCTGGCATATTGGATTTTGCTTTTTTTACACTCTTAACAGGCGGCATAGGACAATATTGTACCTACATATTTTTCTGGTTTAAAACGAATGTAAAAGCACTTTAACATGATTTTTTGAAGTGTGGGATAGTATATGCGGTGAGTATGGAGTGTGCAGGGTGTTGGGAAGCGTGGGATAGGTGAAGGGAGATGTGGAGAGAGGTGTTGGGGGAGGTGTAGAAAAAAGTGTTGGGATGTGGGGGAGGTAAATGGAGATGTGGGGGAGGTAAAAGGAGTTGTGGGGAGAGGTGTAGGGAAGTGTGTTGGGGTGTGGAGGAGGTAAGGGGAGATGGGGTGTGTGGGGAAGTGTTGGGGGAGGTGTGGGAAAGTGTGTTGGGGTGTGGGGGAGGCAAGTGGAGATGGTGGGGTATGGGGAAGTGTAGGGGAGGTGTTGGAAAGTGTGTTGAAGTGTATGGGAGGTGAAAGGAGATGTGGGGAAGTGTGGGGGAGGCGTGGAGAACCCCAATACACTTCCTCCCGCACTTTCCCCACACCTCTGTCTACACTTCTCCACACCCCAACACACGTTTCCACACCTCCCCAACACACTTTCCCACACCTATCTCAACACTTCCTTTCACCCCCACACCCCAACACACTTTTCCACACCTCCCCCAGCATTTTCCACACCTCCCCCAGCATTTTCCACACCCCCACATTTCCCCTTACCTACTCCACACCCCAACTCACTTCCCTACACCTCCCCTCACCTCCCCCCAAACACACACTTTCCCACACCTCCCCCAACACTTCATCACACCTACCCTTACCTCCCCCAACACTTTTTCACACACCCCCCATCTCCCCTCACACCCCAATATACTTTCCCACATCTCTCCCTACACTTCCCCAGACCCCCCGCGCCTGCCCCCACACCCCAACACACTTTCCATACCTCTCTCCACATTTTCCCATACCTCCCCTAACACTTCCCTCATCTCTTCTAACATTTCTTTACACCCCCCACACACCTCCCTCTACACTTCAGCACACCTCAACACACTTTCCCACACCCTCCACACACTACCGCATCCTCAACAGCTCTCCCTACACCTCCTCCCACACCTCTCCTCACATCTCCTCTTACCTCTCCCCACACCCCAACACACTTCCCCACATCTCTCCTTGCCTCTCCCCCCACACCCACACACTCTCCTATCCCTTTTCTCACATCTTTCCACACCCCAACACTCTTCTCCTCACTTTTTCTAAAACCCTCCATACTCACCCCATACACTCTTTCACACCCCAACACACTTCCCCACACCCCCACACTCACCCCATACTCTCTACCACCTCCCCCCCAGACCCACAGCACCTTTTCCCACACTTCTCCGCTCTAGCTAACTTGCCCTCATGTCGTTTCAACTGCTAATCTGATCCGCTCCTTGAGAGCAATTCGTAGCGTACCTGGTAATTCATGCGTGACGAATGGGTCACGTGACACAGTTGTACAACCATATTCTAGAGAACTATGATAGCATCGTGTGGTGTTGAAAGATTTACTGTTCGAGTTAACTTTGGATGTTTCAGAAAATATACCTACCGCAACAAATTACCTACAAAATGTTTAGGTGCAATTGTACCTATGCCGCCTGTTAGCTGTGTAAAAGTATGCCGCCGGACAAAGGTTAAGAAAGAGCTGCAAGTTTTTCCAGTATTGCCCCGAAAGCCAGAAAAAGTGTTGTTGATTTTTGTTGGATCTCAAAACTCAAAAAATTAGCGAGTAAAAACTTGTATGATAATTGTATTGGTATTGGTAGTACGGCTCGAAAGTAGCAATAACAAAGGTAAGAACTAAAGTTTGTTCCAGCTTCGAAAGTTATTAGTCGTACAGTATGAGTGACCGCGTCCTCGGTGTCCCTTTAAATCACTCATATCTAAGCTTTGCTGATTTCTATTAGATTGTAAAAACTCAATCATCTATTCAACACTTTCTTTCGCTAAAGAATGGCAATACTATGCGTGTATCTGAGCTCTAATTTCTTTGAGCAGAAAATAGCAACAGCATAATGCAGTGTTATTTACAGGAAATGCGTTTAGCGCATAGCGGGAATAAAACTTTCCAATTAACTTTCGACTCTATATTTGGTAAAAAATACAGTTAAAAACTGAATTTTAATGCTCAATTTGTAGTGGTCGCCACTTGTGACGTTTTCAAAAGTGAGTCAAGGCATCCAGAAACAGTTTGACCAATTTATAATTACTCGGCAATTAGCCGATTTTTAAAAAGTGTTACGGATGTAAAGAATCATTGCACATGGTATCATAACAAAACAGAACAGAGTTTATTTCGTTGCCAATTGGTACACACAAACTCAATATTGACCAAAAAACTCATGCATTATTCGCAGCAACAGGCAGTCACGAAGGCACCAGTGGTTTTCGAATCCAGTGACAGCCCGCGGATAGCGACAATTACCCCGTCCACATGCCTAGCGCCCGCAAACCAAGAGACCCCCGCATCACAATTATAACATTTTTTCTATGCTTAATAATAGCTCCAGGCCCATCTAGAGCTTGATATATTGGTTAATGCTTGCAGCGTGGAAACTGCTGAATACCTATTCTTGTATAGAACAATCTTTATGCAAGATCTAAAAAGTATTGAAAGCTGCAAATATATTTTACAACCCTTTTTATACACTGTTCTGATGTGTTGCGGAGACGGACCACGCGAACCCGTGACACACATCAGAGTGTCAAGGGAGTATAAATATTTAGCCGCACGCTCAGCTCGTGACTGAAACACGTTTTCCAGTTGTATCGCGAAGCACGTTTTCCTGATGAAAATCTTATGTATACTTTGCAACTGCTTACAAGATGGCGTTCTTACTAGTGACCAGCATAGAAATAAATTGCAATGACAAAATTGTCGTGTAAGCTAAGCTAAAAGTTTAAACAAAAAATTGCAAGATTTTTTGAACAGCTGAAATTTGGCATTATGCTCAGTCATATCACGATCTGCCAAAAATGATAAAATCAAACTAAGACATACAATAAATATGGGACGAAAATAGCTCATAGAGGAAAAATAAAGCCACTGTAAATCTCAAAACTGGACGTTTCGATGACATGGATTCAGCTGTCATCATCAGCAGTGTATGCTAGGCAGTACAAAGCTGTAAGAACTAGAATTTACAATTCTAGTTCTTACAGCTTTGTACTGCCTTGCATGCACTGCTGATGATGACAGCTGAATCCATGTCGTCGAAACGTCCAGTTTTGAGATTTACAGTGGCTTTATTTTTCCTCCTAAAACTGAAACATTCTTTCTGTAATCTAAGCAGTATATCATGACTACAACTGGATCATTTTCAAGGGCGGATACCGGAAACTTTTACGAGGTGGCTGCTTATCGAAAAAAGGCTTATCTTGCAGTCTTCTGGGTACGCCTTTAGTAGGGTTACCATATTTTCACTACGCAAAGGGAGGACAGGTTCTTTAAGGGTCGTTATGTCCGCAAATGTCCATTTTTCTGCCCAAAAGAAAGTGAAGGTCAAAACAAACAAAGGAGGTCATCACGTCCGCAGATGTCCATTTTTTTGTCCCCAAAACAAGTGAAAACCAAAAAAAAGGTTGTCACGTCCGCAGGCCGTAGTTTGCACTGAAACTTTCCATAATTTTTCGTGGAAGAATGATTTTACATGTTTTTACTGTTCATAATGCCGAAAAGGAGGACGTTTGGCCATTTTCTGGCGTCCTCGGAAGACAACTTTTTTTTGGTCAAAAAGAAAGACATGTCCTCCAAAAGGAGGACGTATGGTAAACCTAGCCTATAGAAGTATCAAGCTGTAACGTATTAGAATGTATAGCTAAAGATTTGGGGAGGGCATGAGCCTCGTTAGCCCCTTCGGGTCCGTTAAAAATTTCACTGTTACTGTATGGTAATACGGTCTTTTAAAACTTTACGAAATCTGTAACATAACTAAAGTAAATGGCAAAGAAAAACTGATATTGCTATGTGCCCGAGATATGGTCAGTCTTTTAGGAAAGTAGTCTGGCCTTTCATCATGAATATACCAAATAATTATGTTATGTCTAAAGCAGAAGAATATCGAAACTAATAGGGCAAATATATTAGTCATCAATGATGTAGAACCGGTTCATGACTCATGCACATCTTTTTTTTGAAATTTCTAAAATTAAAAATTATGGCACGCTTCTACGGAATAACAAAAAATTTTAGAAAATATAATTATTTGGGAAGCAAGTAAAATATCAAAACAAGCAACAAGGAAGTGAAACGATGACACTTCCCACTGTGTGAAATCGCATAGCTTTTGATAACAGTATTGCTGTGGGAGATCTGCACTGTTAGCAGACACTTCTAAATGCGGTTTGCATAATATCGAGAAATGATATGTCCAATTGTCTATAATGAGGTCCATATATTATCAATTCATCACATACGTCGGCGCCTTAATCAGAAATTCTGGATCCGCCCTGACAGTAGGGTGATGACTACGAAAAAAAATGTTTGCCTGCTGTGGGATGGGATGAACTTTTTTATATATAAAACGAAAATGGGGTTGATTCTTAATTTTGTTAAAAAGAGTTCCCCCACCAAATGACTTTTTTGCACCTCATTTTTTGGCCATCTTTTGCCAACTGTAAGTTACTGCAGCAAACTATGTACTGATAAGTCTATGGGGACGATGCTCCTTGCCAGTTGACGGCTTTATCAAAAAAAGTTTGTTCAAAACGGACAATCCGGGCCGGAGATAGAAGCAATTTGGTGTCCAAATATGAAACATCGCCCTCTAGTGGAGGAATTGAATATTAACTGTTTCAGAGAGTGCTAGAGCGATTTAGATAATTTTTAATGGTGGGTTACCCATTTTTAGCGATGAGGAGTTTGTTTACGCACTTAGATAAGAGGTAATTTCTGCCACTAGAAGGCAGCAGCATCATTTTTTAGTTTGAATATGCTTTCTACTGTAGATGTGTGACTTTTCAAATGTTTTCATTTTGCCCTCATTAATAGAAATACACATCACGATAGCGATTACCAAATCTGTTGAAAGTAAGCAGACAACTTGTGCATTCAAAATTTCAGATACAAAAATTGCCCACAACAGAAACTAAAAACAATTACAGTTCACTTTCAAAACACTAAAAAACTTGTTGTTAAGATAACTTGCTGCACGATAGAAGTTCAAGTGTGAGGTGTTTTTCATTACTACACTTTTCATGCTGCTCTTCTAATAATTTCACTGCTGTTTCAGTGATCAAATTTTTTCATCGAACTTACAGTTGATGTTACGAATTGGATGGTTCGATTCTCAGTTTTTCACCTTTACGTGGGGAGTACTATTTTTCATTCCATTAAAAGATAGCACTCCAATACTACATTGAAGAATGAATTCATAGTAGAAGATCCTTCATGCCATCAGGGCTTCTTAACGATGGTTGTATGAGCAAGTAACTGTGAGAAGACGAAAGTTGGTTCTTCGTTGTTATGAACTAATCGATTATTGTACCTATTTTAACCCTGACACACTGACAGTATTAATCCTTTGATTTTTTCATTTTAGATGTTTTACCATGAGAAGAATCAATAGAGGCTAGAATTAGTGTTTGTAGTTCTTTTGAAAGTGAGGAATTTTTTTAAAGGGATAAGAGGCTGCTATGCTGCACAGATGAGACCATAACTGGGTCGAAACGCGTATGCAGCTGCAAATGATTCGGTTACCCTACAGGCCTGTAGTGAATAGTGATGCTACCGGTAACTTAGTTGTGGGTTAGACCTTACAGGTCTTTTTACTGGGAGTTTTGTTTCTGGCTGGTCGCCTAGTAATATGAGGGAACGCTTTAAAAAAGAAATAAAGTTGAAAAGTTTAGGTTGGCACTGTAACAAAGAGTCCTTACAGTCTGGAATGACTCTGGCGTAAATTGACTGTGCAAAGTAAAGCTGAAGAGTTTTTTTAGCTTTTGCTTTTCATCTTCCAACAACACTCGTTTGTCGATTTAAAATTTGATTTTTTATGGTAGCCGAACACATTTGCATAAAACTCTTATTGCGGGCAGTGGATGGCATTTGTTGAACCTAGATTTCGGCAAACTTTTTGACCTCTCCGTAGATGTTTCAAATTTATGAAAAGACATCTTTAATCACAGAGTGCGAAGTGAATATAACACGCTCTAACTTTGTTATTGAACACTTTTTTGATTAGCCGTTCACTCCGCAGTTATAAGATTAGTTTACCAATAAACTGCAAAAAACAAAAAACGATGCTGCTGCCTTCTAGTGGCAGAAATTACCTCTTATCTAAGTGCGTAAACAAACTCCTCATCGCTAAAAATGGGTAACCCACCATTAAAAATTATCTAAATCGCTCTAGCACTCTCTGAAACAGTTAATATTCAATTCCTCCACTAGAGGGCGATGTTTCATATTTGGACACCAAATTGCTTCTATCTCCGGCCCGGATTGTCCGTTTTGAACAAACTTTTTTTGATAAAGCCGTCAACTGGCAAGGAGCATCGTCCCCATAGACTTATCAGTACATAGTTTGCTGCAGTAACTTACAGTTGGCAAAAGATGGCCAAAAAATGAGGTGCAAAAAAGTCATTTGGTGGGGGAACTCTTTTTAACAAAATTAAGAATCAACCCCATTTTCGTTTTATATATAAAAAAGTTCATCCCATCCCACATCAGGCAAACATTTTTTTTCGTAGTCATCACCCTACTATACAGGGCTGCGAACTCGAACTCTCACACAGTTTTATGCCGTTCTAAATGCATTTTAGCATTTAAAACGGCTTGCTAACGGTCTTTTTTGCCAAGCTCAAACTTGAACTAGAAAAATAAAAACCTTTGAATTCGATTTACAAAAAAGTTGATTGAGTTTTGAACTTAGGCAAAGTTCTATAGAACTACTTGAACTTGCTTGGATTTACAAGAATTACCGAACTCGAACTTGAACTAGGAGAATTAAAGCGATGGTTGCGAAGAACTGCTTGCAAATTTTTACTGAACTCGCTCGAACGTGAACTCGATCAAAGATAGTTCGATTCGCAACCCAGATGCAGTTCCTGAAGAAAATTTAACTTAAAAAAAGAGCGTCACAATTACACCTACTGATGCCATTTGTGTGCAACGTGCGATTCTCTATTTGCCTCCGTGCAATATGCTGTTTCACAATACACGCGTAATTAAAAACAAAAGAAGTCTGGAAGTCCCAAACTCACTCAATTCCAAACGAATAAAATGCAGCTATATACCGGCTGCGCAGTTTTTAAACAGAGTTACAGGATACTGCTGGGCAAACTTGCCAGCAACTTTTTCTTTTAGGGTAAAAGCTTTTGATCTGTTAAAATCTAGTCTGCGTATTGCATGTAACGTCTTCTCACAATTTTGTGTTTCGGCAATGTGTCGTCAACTTCTTTCAAGTATGCATTGGTTCGGATTTGTATCGACTTAGTTTGAGTTGAACACGGTGTAATTTTCGTTTACTCCGTGCGGTGATACAAGATAAATTGATTTCTGTTATAGCTATGATCTGATCCGCATAACGCCATCAAACAAACTTGCTCTATTTAAAAAGATTATAACCCAATTGTCCACTTCACTGAAAAAAGTGTAATGAAACAGTTTGGATTTTGAAAGAAACAATAGTAAAATATTGTCAACTAAACTACAGAACTGTGTCAAATGCTACAAATTTTACCGAGAAATATTCTCTGGTCTAAAACATAAATAAACAACTTTTTGTAACAAACGAGTAAAAGTTGAGATTCTTCAAAATTATTGTGACAACAAACAACATGACTTTAAAATTGCTAACACAGGCGCGGATACGAAATTTTTTGCAAAAGGGGTTCGAGATTTTAGTAAGTTTCGCGGTAATTCGTGAGCAGTGTTAGGCGTTGTGCAGCCCAGCGCTTTGAGATGCCGTTTTTATCAACCCATTGTCCAGGCTCGTTGAAAGTACCGGTAATGCTCTCGGATGGTGCGCTCAAGGAAAAATTGTAAGACAATTTGTCTCCCTCTGACGATTGGTAATATGCTTCCATTTGCAGAAGCATTAGAAGTATCAAGTATAAATTTCACCGGAAATCTTGACCTCTAACCAACCGGTTGGCGTAGTGGTAACGACATCGCTATCGGCGCGGGAAGTCAGAGCTGAGTTGCCAGGGACGAAGCCGCGGAGATGGGCTCGCCACTTACTTCACGCTTTAGCGTAATACCACGAGTATTTGAACAATGATTTAATTTTTGATGTTGCGTTCTAAACGGGTCTGAATTTGTTTAACACATTGCCTACATCCCTTCGTCATTTCGTGTCATGGGCGTATAGCGCTGCGGTCGATATTTACCTCATTCTGTCTCATACACCGCTGAACAGTTCATTACTTTTCTTCTAATGGAAGAAATAAACGTCTCGGACGCTTTCGAATAAAAGCAACTACAACATCAACCACACTAAGACAGTCTGGTCGATTGGTACATATTCGAAATCGAAAGTACAACAGAGCTCAGTCTGTCATTTCCAATCATGGCCGATCTCATGGCGGTCTTATCTGCACAGAAGAAAACGATCATTTGCCTCACAATTTTTTGTCGGTATAACGCTAGGTTGTTGCAACAAAATGTACAAATTTGGAAATAGTTTCTTGTTCCAAACATTAGGTGCGCCTTGTATAGAATTTGGAGCAGGGATTGAAGAATATAGGCCTACAAATTTGGCAGACCAGATTTCCAATTCTTTACCAAGACTTTTATAGAATTGAATAATTTTTGCCAAGCACGTTGCGTTTTCCATTTCTTTCATTTCACTAATACTGTACCTTGGAAACTGCGTAGGGTGTGGATGCTCGATATTTTGTTTACAAGACAAAACGATAATTGGTTCAAGCATGAAATTAATGCCATAAAAATCAAAAATTTCACCACGTTCTGTTATTTCACTAAGCGGCAGATATTTGTTGCGCGCTTCAAAGTTCCTCTACAAAATATATTGAATTCGAAGTTATCAAGACCTTGGGGTGAACAGGCACACAAGAGAAAAGCAGTTTCGATGCGTTTTGTCTGTGTAAGAGGGTGTCGATCAAGATCAAGTGCTAGATCTGTTTAACCTGCGTCATCAGCATTTTATGTGGGGAGGAAAGAAAGTTTTATTAAAAACGACGCTAATAAAACTTCCCATTTCCGCGGTGGCATGTTCTGGAGAGTTTTATATCATTACCATACCTTCATTGTTGCGACATCAGTGCAAAACCATCACCTTTATGTTTGAAGCTCAGCGAAATTCTGTGCCTCCGTAACGCAGAAAACGTTTATTAGATGTCACGAATCGTTAATCTTGCTTAGGTTCAAGCTAAATTTGCTTACGTTGGATGAAGGAGCCCATTCTAAATCACACGATGCTTTACATACTTACGCTAACCTCACGTCACAATGACGTGCAGCAATCACTACGCGGGGTGCACAGTCAGGCGTTATACACAGTGACTGCAAAGGTGCAGTTAGTAGTCGCTCGTGTAGGCTAGATAGCATATCAACTTTTCAACCTCGCTCCATTTTGGGGTCCGGAACCCCCCTAGATTGCGCCTGTAACAGCATTTCGCTTTAAACAACTTGAAAGCATCAATGCTCTAGTAATTTAATTATAATTGACTTCCCTTTTCTGTGTCCGTTTGTATTTGAAATCCCATATTGCTGCGTTTTATTTATTTTGACGGCGCAGAAATAAAAGACACTACTACTAATTTTTTTACATTTTTGAAATAGGGAGTTGACAGAATTTTTTGAATCTCAAAAATAGTACTATTTTTTGATTTTGAGATGGAATTGCTTTTTTATGGTTGAATCTTAATATATTGATGTAGCCTACGTACTCCTTACTACTTCGCATTCATCACAATATAACGCAATATTTGAGGTGTGTCGACGTGTCTAATGCTAGTATTTGTTGCACATATTTTGCAACCAATTTAATGGACTACATTAATTTGTTTAGCACTTCAAAATTCGTAACAAATTTTGTACACGGTATAGGCCGAAGCGTGCAGCGAATGATGGGCCCAATCTCCGCGGCTTAGCGCATGGGTAACACAACTACAAAGAAGCGTCGCATCGGTGGTGAGCCGTGTCTTATTGGACGGGGATGGGAATCGAACTCTAGACCAAGCGCATCAATAGCAATGTTTTTAATCTATGCCAGCAGACCGGTACCTTGCATACTGTTTAAACATTTCAGTGAATAACGTACGGTAAGCTTGATCCACGGTGCTTGAATTGATAACCCAAGCCAAGATAACTGTGTTTTGCCAAACCCAACCAGAGAGGTTTGGTTCGAAACAAATAAGAGCAAATTTCAATATTGTTTTCTTACTTCTACTTAAAACTTGCTTCAATAACAAATCGAATTTCTCTGAAAGTAGCAAAGCAATATATATAGCGACGAAGTGGATTGTCTCATCGTTTGCGCAAGCGAGAATAAACAATGTGCAAAGTGCAAGTTTAGAGGGTTTTATCAGGGGCTCCGAGGGCCGGTTGTTGGCTCGGGGTTATTGTTTCAATGGACCCCTCCGCAGGCAAGAGTTTCATTGATCTTTTTTGAAACATTTTTGATGGTACACATGCGACATGTGTGCGTGAGATAAGAGCCAAACCGGTGTTGTAAGATAAGAGCCAAACCGTGAGTAGGGGGGGGCGGGCGTCCTCCAAAAAAGTCGTTTAAATACGTTATCTAAAAAAAGGTCACCCACATACCCGGCGTGGACACCCACAGTGGTGTGCTTAATGTAGGTAATGGAAACAAGTTCAACAACTTTGGGGCGTTACGCCCTTTGAGGACGGGCAATCGAGTATGCAATATTGGAGAATTACGATATCACTACGAGCTTTGAACCAGCCTGCAAGCTCATGAGATTTTAATTTGCAGAGAAGGCCCAAAATTGGTATCTAATAAGATTTAACCAGCATCAAAATACAAAATAGCCTATTATATCAGGTTCTGTACGATCCTCGCGTAAATCTTTTTTTTTTCTCGCCTGGTTTTAAATCGTATAACTACAGGCCTATTTTACCCTCTAAAGATTTTAATGATCGCTTCTTAGCCTGACTACCGAGTCATTTTTTATATACCCTTCAATCAGCAAATAGCCAAGTAACGTGTGGTAGCAAACATTGTTGGACGTCGAACACAAAAACAATCAAAACTGAGCGCTGAGCGCTAACCCAGTTCCAAAAACAAAATTTAATGCGAAATTGCAAATATAATAGAAACTTTTACACACACCATGCAAGCCACGGTAAATTAATGAGACTGTACAATTATTAAGAAGAACAGGGCCCAGAGAATCAGTGCACTCATAAGCCATGGGGCGAAGCCCCAAAAAGTTTTCAGATTTAGCATATCAAATTGCATTCAATTAAAAAAACGGTACCCGGGTCCGTATTGTTTGATCCTAATTAAGCGTCCATTAATTGTACAAATCTGTCAGGGGCCCATGCAAAAACTGCAGCCCTACTTTCATGAAAGTTAAAGCAAGAGTTATGTATGTCTCCTTACAAAAATGTAAATGTAAATTGATGGGCCCCTGAATCAACATGGGTCCCGGGGTTTTTTGCCCCTCCCCCTTCCCATAAGCCCTGGGTTATATCAAGAATGCTTTCTATCGTTAAATCTTACCCACTACCGTGCATGCGCTAAGCTTTATGACAAAGGAATGGCTGTCGATAACAATGCAGTTGAACAAATTTTTACAGAACTCTACCGAAAAGGCAAATCATTGCTCAGCAAAGAAAAGTAATGAGTTTGTAAAAAGTACCGGTAATATTAATAAGATACGTAGAGCACAATGGTATAGCACGAAAGGAATAAGACTGAAACAATACAGTATTTAAAACGCAAAACACCAACGACGCACAGACAAATTAATTTCAGGGAGAAATTTCGTTTGCTTACACTTTCTCTAATCCGGTACACTTCATGCATGTCAACGTCAATGTTTTTTTCAGTAACTACTGTTGATGGACAGTATGTTTGCCCATACGACAACCAATTTTAAGTAAACTAGATTCAATTTTCATTCACTTTTGTACTTAGGTTAGTACGGTATTGTTAAGTTCACTCCTTTCAAACTTGTGTTGTCGTTGTGATATCGCACTTGTAATGAAAATAAAAAGCAAATAACGTTTGTTATAAAAGTTATTTGTCGAAGATACCCGTATCATTACGAAAAGAACATAAATACTCTATCTTTAATAGCTAAATCCGTTTACAGTGAATGTACCCTGGATTTTGCTTTTGCGTTGTCGCCTAAGATATGGGGTAGTGCGGGAATAGTTATGACATAACGATGTTAGAAAACAGAACATCAATACAATTTTTAAAGTTTGCATTGTTTTAAAATGGTTTTGTTTTGAAATTTAATTCTAAACTTCGTGATGATTGCATCATCGCTGAAATTAATTATTTGACCTCATATGTTTATAAATAATAAACGTTTGCCTTGACAATTGATTCTCGGAAGCAGGCTCTCACTCGCACGATTCGTCTTTTTAAATTACCGTTATTGATGATCAAATTACATTCTATTACGCCTACTGTTAGTATAAACGAGACATGAAACGAATTATTATCGCACGTGTGTTTTCCATAGTTAGTATTGATTAACACGTCTACGGTAAAGCGTTTTTTTTAATGAAACTATTGGGTGTTGAAATACTTTTAAAAATATTCGAAACATTTCAACGTACAAAACTCTTCAATAGGTTGATTACATATTTCAAATAAACTAACTGCGACTTTTCACACCATGCGATTTTTATTGGATTTCGTACAACTTTGCTGTTGTGCAACATTTCACCCAAAGTTTGTACGAATAAAGTTAATGGAAATATCCTCCAGTGAGTCAAAACTCGGATTTTGCGTTTTATAAGAAAGAATTGAAAGCTGTTTTAGGTAGGGATGTCCATTTCAGAATATCGAATCCTACGGAACCGGTTCCTATTTTGAACCGATTCCGTTTTTAGGATTCGGTTTAATTGTGAAGAAAAATTGCGCGAGATAAATTATTTCCAACGGTGCGCATAAACGCAAGTGCGCGCTCGGCCTCGTGCGTGTGTGAACATGCGGTGTTCGTCGGAGACCGTAGAAAATTTGTGGGAGGCCATGAGTTCAGTATTCACCGCCTGTATATATACTGGAGTTGCATTTTTCATGTGTTTCTAAAATTTAAGAAGAGCATGCCCGCTGTTAGCTCCATGACCACGCCACTGCGTGATGTATATAGGCTATGCTTCGAATTTATAGTGCTGCAACTTTTGAGCTGGCTATAAATTCATTAAAAATAAAACAAACGGTTAATTTTTTTTTTGTTTTGCAGTAGTCGAGCGGTTGCGAGCTGAATTGTCATCAAAATAGCACCAACGGCCATTTTATAGATGTAGAATTCGGTTAAGGATTCGAAATTCTGGATTTAAAAAAAAGATTCGGAATTATTCTAGAATACGTAATTATTCTAAAATGGACATCCCTAGTTTTAGGTCGTTTCCTACAAAATTACGCCAAATCGACATTCCTGCTATTAAGTCTTCGAACGTTTGTGAAAAAAAGCTTCATGACCTGATTACCTCTTTCTCAAAGCAGTAGTAAAAAGCACCTACTTCTTTTTTCCCCAGGGTAGCTCAAACCCATCATGTAAGGATTTGTAGATATCTTATGAATGGTTTCAATTTTGTCACCATGTCAACTGGCAACATATTTTTGTTGCAGCAAATGATGATTTTACTAAGTTTTGTTTTTCAGACCGTTTGCTCTTTCATAGATTTACAAGAATCTTACAGTTTTCGTACCGCGTATTGTGCATTCCTGATGAGGATAGTGAATCAGCAGTGCGTTGTCGAAATATCCAGTTTCGAGAATAATTTTGACTTTCGTTCGTTTGTTGTTCATTCATGTTGTTCGCTCCTTGCGAGATGGAAGAGTCCGAACAGTTGCTTTACTTGGGTTAGAGGATGAAAAACTTTGCAAAAATTTGAAAGGACTTCTGATACAAGACCAAGATTTCAAGCTAAACATTTCTTTTATTGCTTTGCGAAATGTTTTGTCTCTTGCGTTGTATATAATCACATTGAAAAAGCTGAAAGCCACATAAATAAACATTACGCATTTACGCAATTATTCTGAAGAAATTGCAATTTTCAGTCAAATAAAGACTTTTTTTTTGCAACGATGGCGCTGTGCATAAATGAATGCACCCTCGGACAAGAGCAGATTCAGATTGTCATGCATTGTCACACGGAAAAAAACTCATGAAAGTACAGTTGCTCGCCTAAACGAAATCCTGTATCCGTCCTGGGTGTAGTTATACTTGTAAAGCAGCAGCACAGAATGTAATTGACTTTTTTGGAGAGGGGGGTAGTGGCAAAGTCATCAGGCTGAGTAGTGTAATTAACTTATAACAGAAAAGAGCATATCATCATCGGTATTTGTTTTTAAAGTGAAGTGTTCAAACTGTGCAAGTGCAAACGTGCTGTTATTTCAAAGCAACTGTGAGCCTGTGACAGAACTTGCCTCACATCATACTGAAGCCAAACCGGCTGGTAGGAGTAGTGGTAATAGACATTGTTATCAGTGCAGGCAGGGGCGGATCCAGGGGATGGGGGGGGGGGGCATGGGAGACGCATTCCCCCATCAGCCATTTTGAAACATGTTTTTGATGAATACAATTTCTCCATAATTTCGAACTTTTTCAATAACAATGTCTCATACCCAAAGCCCGCAAAATCAAAAATGCACTAACAAAGTGCATTACATTTAGCGAAACACTCAGATTTAGGGGCAAAAAATTTAATCAAAATTTGCGTAAAAATTCTTCAAAAAGCACTAAAATGGCCACTACAGTATGTAAACTTTCAAAAAATTTCCGGGGGAGCACGCCCCCGGACCTCCCCACAGTCGCTTTTATTCTCAATATGCTTCAAAATAATTCTTCCGGAAAAAATACGCTTGAAAATGTCTGAAAATTTGGTGCCCCCTCACTGAAAAAAATTCTGAATATGCCGCACTCATGAAAACATTTTTCAAAGGGCCTTTTACGTCTTTTTTGGGTCTAATGTCTTTGTATTTAGTTAACATTCAACCTAATTCAAAATTTCATCTTCACTACCAAAGTTTTCTGGATCTGCTCTTGACCTGCGAGTGTGGGATAGAGTTTTTTTTTTAGAACCCCCCCTTTGAAATTTGCTGGGTACGTCCCTGATAAGATGTATTCCTTTACGATATATAGTCGATTTTAATGAATCAATTACTTTACAAAGCATTGATAGAGTACCAATTACCTGACATAATAAGTGCCAAGGTAACAAAGACAGCAGTGAAACGCTTTTGATGTAAGCTACGTTACAACTGTGAACGCTTTTGATGTAAGCAGATTGTGGTCGCACAATAACACCATTTGAAGCACCAACAAGCTGTGCTTGGTCAACGGCGTATGCAGGAAGGAAAGTAAGGGGCAAACATTTTTACTTTCACTTTTTAATAAAGTTCTGCTTCGATATTTTTAGATGCACGCAACAGCAAAACAAGCATCTCGGTTATTTCCTACTCCTTATTATCCCAAAAGGATCCTGGATCCGCATTTGCTTAGGCGTCAAAGTTCAATAACGCCAAAGTTTGTATACGAAGTTATACCGACTATATGAATAATGCTAGCTTTCCGTTGAGCCATAAAACGTAGACTACCATTAATGTCTGATACCCGTACCTGTTGGTCATGCTTATGTAGATGCATATCATGTATGGTGTTGATATATTTGAGCAATCCAAAATTCTAGCATAATACAGGATCAGAACAATAGCTACTGGAACTGAAAAAAAAAGCACTTCTGTTATGCACTTCAACGTGCACAGTAGTTGACATTGATACGAAATTCCAGCATCCCAGTATCATGTTCATTTTTATGCTTAGCTAGCTTGCTTCAAACCAATTCATGCACGGTATAAAACCTACTGCAGGGCTGATCGACAAAATGCAAAACATTAATTTTTCGTCACTTAATTTGCTAGTTTTTGTGTTATACACGACAGCAGCGAACAGCGCAGTGCGCAGCAATAACCTGCTAAATCGTTCGATGAAAAATCAACAACTTTAAGCGCAAATTAGCCAGCGTAACTTCAAATATGTGTAAACAAGATTTTTTGTTTGAATCATTTGAACAAAATTTTTAACCAATTTGCTGCTTCGCAGTGTTGGAATAAGAACCAGCTAAAAATATAGAACTGAGGTGATTCACAAATTATATTGAACTAATGATTCAACAGTAAGTGAGGGAGACTGCGACGTGAGCTTGCGCTTTTCGAATCAGCAGCCACCCGGATTATCCTCGAAAAGCAGCCACCCGATTATACTCCAAAAGCGATCGGATCCAGCCGTGAATCGAACCCAACACGTAGGATCTGTAACCTGCGCACGGTACCGCTCGGCCGGATAGCAACGCACAACCCTACTCAAACTTCAGCATTAATTACTCACTTAAAGAAACAGTAAAACCCAGCTGCATTGTTATCACTGTCAGCAGAGCAGATGTTTTTCGTTGATTAAACAGTTTTCTTGCTTGACGTTGTGCCTTTAATCGCCTAGATCGTTTTGCATGAGAAATTCCAACTAGAAGTCCACTTGCTACAACGGTGAATGTCTGAAACATATTGTGATATTTATTAGGTGTCCAAGATTTTGATAACCACGAATTGAGCATCCTAGCAGTATATGCAAGGGTGTGCATCCCGGGTGGGGGGATGCATTCCCCCCAATATATTTCGAGGGGGGTGATCATCCATTTATCACCCTCAATATTGGAAAAAATCGTTACGCGATTGTTATAAAACATTTAATGTCAGGTGACGGTTGGAAGGAATGCAAATCTATGTTGAGCATTGGGGATGATTTAGCAAAATCGCAGGAGTCCCACGCTGAAACTGGGTATTTTTATTATGATTTTATGATTGAAAACTGCTTTTTTTTATGATTTCACTTTGCAAAAAGAGCAAACATCATGAGAGAGGTTTCGAAAAATCCAAATGTAAGGTTAGATAGGATTTACCAGCAACATTGTTTTGATAAATCCTATCCAACCCTATACATCACTTTCCAAGCATTTAATAAAATCTCGTATCTAAAAAATCAAACATCAAAGCTGAAACGCAATAACAAAGCGAACATTAGGCAATAGACATACAGTATTCATTGCTAATATTTAGAACTAAAATAGAGCTAATATTTTCCACAATTCAAACAGATACAGTACAATCCAGAATTAACGAATTCAATTAAATATCGGCAGTTCCAAACCGAATTTCTGCTATTCAAATCCTTTTTAGCCAGCATTCAGTCTTTGCAAAAAATAACAATAATAGCAGCAGTTGAAAAATTATTAATAAAACTTATGCTTAACTGTTAACAATCAGAAAGAGTCAAATTGACCTCTTTCGAAATTTGTTAAAATGCTATCTTCATTGTATGTTAATATGTTATCTTCTTCATACGTAACCTCATTAACAATTATTCACAAAAAAAACTTTACACTTAGTCACATCGTACAATCAGTGAAGAAGAATCGAAATCAGTGTAACATCATAAACAGCACTAGTAGTTTCACTTTTCAGTGAAGATTATTTACATAATTTCACTTTTTTTAGTTGCAGAGCAGCTAATCCTTTCGAACACTTACGTTCCTATCCAACCCAATGTTAATTTTTGCTTGTGCAGACAAAAGTTCACTTTTATCAATTTTTTTGCTACTCAAGGCTTCTATTTATGCACGGTAAACATCGTTCTCTAAATGTTCTGACCAAGGCCGACCTTCCATACAGACTCGTCGAAAAGATGTTTTGCCCATGTTAATCAAAATTAATTAGCTAAACAGTGGCGTAACGAGAAACTTCAAAAGAAGGGGGCCATAATTTCCACATTTTTTTCAAGCATATTTTTTTCGGCTAAACAAAGTTGAAGCTGATTGAAAAACAAAAAAGGTTCTAGGGGGCCCGGGGGCATGCTCCCCCAAAAAATTTTGAAAATTTACATGCTGTAATGGCTATTTTAGTGCATTTTAAATGATTTTCCGACTGGTGGGAGGATGCATAACCTACCTTTTATCCTACTCCGATGAATTCGCCCTGGGTCATAAGCTACAGAAACCATCAAAGGAGTTTAGCACAAACATGGTCAAAGTACGCCCGCAGGCCAAATCCGGTCTGCCGTTTTTTTTTATTCTGGCCCGCCGGCACTTACGGAAACTTAAACTTCCACCATGAATTGAGCGGAAGATCTTATTTTTCCGTTAGAGATCACGGATAGCAGTGATTTAAAAAAAATATGCCTCAACGGTGCGAAATTGAAATGAAAAACGAGGTGAAAACCTTTTATTTTGGAGATTACATTCGCACGTGGAGCTATGATCTACAAAAAAAAAAGAAAAGAAAAAAAGGTCTTCACCTTGTTTTCCAATCAGCGTGCGGCCCGCGGCTTCAACAGTTTTTCCAAATTTGGCCCTTTGTCTGAAAAGTTTGCCCACCTCTGGTCTAGCATATTTCAGTCACTTGGCACTATTAGTTTTGTTCTTTTTTACTAAAAGGCCGAGTCAAAAGGGGGGAGGGGGGGTTCTGCAGCCAAAATATAACAATCTGAATTACTGTATTTGTACAACAACCAAATTACCTCTGCAACATAAAATATGAACGTATCATCATTCGAATATGTGCACTGTACAATATATAATCTCTGACAAAAAAAGAATAGGTTAAATGAGAGCTTAATCTCTGCAAATTTGTCAAGGCCGCAACTGTTAATTTTATGCACTTTTAATACTATTTATTGAATACAAAATGTTTAACAATTTCGTACATCAAAATTACACCAGCAAAATTTTCCTTAACTGTTAAGCTGTTAGCATCGATAACTGCACTGGCTCAATTTTTAAATTTTATCCTATTTCGTGTCTACAGTAAGTGCATGATTTTGTACAAAAGCTGCTAAAGAAAATTACTGATCCATCTACCCACTAATATGAGTGTTGATCTGTGGAAGAGCACTGCGAGGTACTGTCCAATTCATAGTACAATAGGTTACTGGTAGGAAATTGTAAGTTGGTTTGCAGTGGTGGAAGTAAAAAATGATTTTAACCCTAAGGTATACAAAATGCGATTAATAGTTTTATCGCGTAAAGATGCTACTTGTCACAAATGCAACAAAGAGTGTGATAAAAAAATTGAAATAGAAAAAAAAATACAAGTTAGTGGTAACACAATACGATAGAAGTAATACAATACAAGTTAGGGATAGCACAAGACACTAACAAAAGCAGTAGCAGTCACTTCGAAAAGAGTAAACAAAAAAAAGGTTACTCAAAACTTCCAATGCAATTCAATGTATATCTGTAGGCCTATTGTAAAATGATGTCAGTAGCAATCCAAGAGATTATTTTGAAATTTTTTTCACAAGAAGTCCAGTGTACTGTATGCTTTTATAGTTACTGTCCACTTTACACCATAAATTGTTCCCTCTATAGGAAAATTGTTTTTTTTTACAAAAGCTCTTGTTAACAGGCGATGAAACATGAAAGGCAGATTGCTTGAATCTAATATTGTGGGCATGAGCAGAGGTTATTATTGTGAACAATTTGTAAAATACATCGGGTAATTTACTATGATGTAACTGATGCATGAAATTATATAGTTCGAGTTTGTACATGTCATCAATTTTCAGAAATTGTAAGGCACTGTACATTTTGATAATTGGGGTTTCAATTCCACATGACAAAGTTATCCTCAATACTGATGCATGCATATCCCTCATCCTACCCCTTAGGATCCGCCCTGGCCATAAACTACAGAAACCATCAAAAGAGTTTGGCATATTTCAGTCACTTGGTACTATTCATTTTGTTCTATTTTACTAAAAGGCGGAGGCAGAAGAGGAGGAGGCATGGTTCAATGTCTTCCCCCCTAAATACGCTACTAGGTGTCAGGGTCACCTTTTAACCTGAAATCTTATATTTTTTCCTCAGCGCGTTTTTACGAAGTGAAAGTCTGCTTTTTGAATATCTTATAATGTTACAAAGCTGCCGCAGTAGTGACGTCACTTATCTTCAGTTTTGATAAATTGATTTCGTGGCAGTTTTCTAATTATACTAAGGATTTTACGAATTCGCAGCCTTTTTTGCAAAATTTAAGGGGCTCGTTGATTGCTTCCTTTATTTTTTCCGTTTGTCATAAAATATGAAAAACATCATTCTGAAACAATATTTTTTTAATATTAGCGAGAAACTTATTGTGTGATTTTGATCGCTGTGAATGATTTTTCGGTTTCATCGTAAGTTTGATTGATCGTTCAGTCCATTTTCCATTTCTTGATTCTCCGGTCACGAAATCACGATGAGGATGGTGTAAACACATTGGTCAGATCCAAGTGTCAAGATTTTTATGCGCTTTAACTTTAATCTCTTGCTCCTTTTTTCTTGATGTTTTTTTTTTTAATTTTTGTAGATCCACTCACCAGTGGTAGACTATACGTAATGAGCAAGGCCGGATTTACTTATAGGCTAAGCAAGTAAGCAGGCTGAAGCCTAGAGCCTCGGAAAAAATGAGGGGTTTCATCACGAACAACGAAGACCTTGTTTTTTGGTCTTCACTGATATTTTCAGTGAAAACACTACATCTGCGGACATAAAGACCTTTTTATGGGGTTTTCACCAATTTCTAGTGAAAAAAATAGAAATAGCTTAGGGCCTCTCATTGTCTAAATCCGGCCCTGGTAATGAGTGCCTAATCACCTTGTTCTAGGATGCAGCAACAAAGCTTGGAAAAAACTGAACCAAGTCCTCACCATCTCATTTTAACTACTGTTGAAACAATTGAGTTATTGCAAATCTACAATCCCTTTTTTGTTGACCTGAATTGAAGCATTGAATCTGTCTGATCGAGTTGCTGCTCCAAGGTCTTCGTGCGAGATAACGAGTGAAAATTTTCAGTAAATGGCTACGGAGTAAAAAAGGCTATCGGGAATTAGCTTATTGAGGAAGCAATTCATACGCACTAAGTTACTGACTTCATCACCACAAACTTTTGTGTTGGATCTATAGTAATTTATATGTTATTAGCATTACTTACCACCAGAAAATAAGGAAAGATGTAAAACGCAATGAACAAAGCAAACAAAGCAGCAGTATCTCTGTTCAACGTTATTCTTCGAATTGTAGGTGAGTAGAGCAGAATTGAGGCTAAATAAGTGCCGGTGAGATGATCCGGAAACCAAGCTGAAACCAGAAATAGTGACAGCATGTTGTACACTTGTACAGTAAATGCCATGAAAACTCACACTGTAAGTTTATTGTTACACAAAGAAATATAATGTCTTGTTGCTCACCAGGCAATATAAAATTATGCTAAGCTATGTGATTGCAATCTTTGAAAGTTTGAGCTAAGATGTACGTTATAAGCAGTGAAAATTACGAATTTTTAGCACAGCGGTTCCTAAACCCCAGATCAATTGCGTATTTACGGAAAAAGTGTTTTTTACAAGCCAGTTGTCAGAGATTGTTTAATATACTTTAGGTCTATTTGCTGTGCATAAGTTGTATTTACCAATGATCGTGGCTGAAATGATTCCAAAAATCCACACAACAACCAGTCCAGTTGGCACAGTTGATTTGCTTAGGTTTTTGTAACTAATAGGCTTCCAGACAGCAAACAATCTCAATAATCCGATGAAGATTAGATTGTAAAGTGAAGATACACCCGCCAAGCAAAAATATATAGCACCAATGAGAACTTTCGTCGTTGATCTTAATGCCAGTTGTTCTCTGTCCAACTCGTGTATTGTTAAATTCATCGACCAACTGTAGTTGTAAACAACAACAAACAGTTGAATACCTAATAAACAAAAGAGGTTAAAAATTTCCTAAAAGTCAAAAATGATTATTGGCTTTGCCTGTGGACGGCTTGTAGTGAAGGTGAAAAGGATGCAGCCTACTCGGTTTACAGGGACCGCTCGTCCGCATAGGCTGCAGCCTCTTCATATTTTTCCCAACCATTTATAGCATTTTTGACTTTTGTGTAATTGAAAAAGCAACAATCCAATTCTTCTGCGTTAGGTTGAGTAAAAAACCGTTTTATTTCACTCTATTTACATTTTTAAATTGGAAACCCATTGGTTTGCCAGCCATGATCTTGCTGAATTTTCTGTTTTCAAAGCGTTGTGGGATTTCCCATCGCCAGGAGTACCTGGTGAACTTTTGTATTGGAAATTTTGTTGTGATTCGGTCGGCATTCCGTTGCAGCCCATCGCGGCAAATTATCTTTCGCAGATAATTCTTATTGCGTCATTAAGTCAAACGTTTTGTTGCTGCTTCTTACTTTCTGACCTGTGATATGTAATAGTATTCTTAATAATGTTAAGTTTAACTTTTAATTAAAAAAATTGAAATGGAAAAGTTAAATTGAAAGCTGAATGAAGTAGTACTATTTGACAGTGCACTAGTGATTAATTTTTGCTGGACAAACACTACCTTAAGCAGCACACATTATTCAGTTATTTGATAATTTATGGACTTCAATATCTTGGCCTACATCGATAGGCTATTAGGCTACTTGAAATTTGCGTGTCAGGCTACACTACGGAAAATTCTGTGGATAATTTGAAGAAAATAAACTTTAACAGGCTGATGTTACACAAAGTTATCTAAGGTAATATAACTTTTGCTAATTCATGGAACTGCATAGTTGTGTTATTATTGTGACGTGACTTTTAAATTAATGCAGTACCGGTATGGAATTCTTGTTGATGAATCACTTTTCGCTGTAAAATACGAGAGGTTCTAAATGAGTTCTTATGTTATAATTTCACGCAAGAAGAAACAAAGTAAAAGTTATAATACTCTTTACTACCAACTACACTGTTTTTCTATAAATGACCCCCATCCAAGCCTTCACACATTGGTTGGCTCCTTTTTTTCCACATAATGTTTGAAAAAGTCAACTAGAAACTCCTGATGAACTTTTCTTCGGCGTGAAATAAAATGATTAAATGTAACTTAACTAAACAGTTTTGCGTATTAGCGATAGCTTTTAGAGATTCGACCTCCGGCGACCAGGATCCATTTAAGAAACTTAATTAGTGCGTTTTTGAATCAACTTGATTGAAAAGACTGCAGTCCTTCCATCTGAAGCGGTCACGAGCCACCATTGCCAGTTTACCACTCCCTGTTTTTTTGTTTTTTAATAAGGAAGGATTTTTTTAGCAAAACTTTTTGATTTTTTATTCAAACTTTTTTATTCATCCTTATTCATACAACTATCGACAATATTTTTTTGGAAAGAAAAGCAATTTTGTGCAAAAGATGGCAACACGTAACCATGGTGCCCGGAGGGGGGCACTTGTCCCCTTTGAATTTTGAGTGAGAAATGCGCAAAAACGTTTGACGCAAAGCTAAAAGTGCCGAATTATTATATACACACAAGTAGGCGTCTGTAGCGGGGACGATTCGGCACTTGACTCTCATTTCGAATGAGAAGTGCACAATTGCCCCATAGCTTCAATAGGTTTTATCTTGTTTGCAAAAATGCGCAACAAATCTTGACGTCAAGCTGAAGGAGCTAAACTGGAATTAGCTACCAGTACACATAAATAAAAATAATTGTGAAAACTTGTAGGAGAAATCAAGTGCTCCTAAAAAATGCGAAATAAACGATACGTCTATGGCGAAAGAGTTTAGGTGGGGAAAATTTTACTATTAACGTTTCAAAAGGTTTAAAAAATTTGCCAAGGGTGAGTTTTTTTCAAAGACTAAACCCAAAGCCATCTTTTTTTTGCTTCATTTAATTTATAAGCTTACTTTGAATTATTTTTCGTTTTCTTTTGGACGCAATATCACCTGAGAGATTTATTAAGAGGGTAGCAGTATGCCCAGCAACGCAGTAACCGCATTGCCTGCAACTTTTTCATTCAAAGTAAGCTTGTTGCAAATTACAAGAAGCCAAGAGAAGGAGGCGTTTGTCCTACCCCTGGAAAAAAAACACGCCAAGTAGTTTTGCAAAGTTTTTAGACGGTTCACACAAAAGCCGATGAAAAGTGCTGTCACGACTCTCCACTGTAAACATAATGATAATCACACACCAAAATTTACCTGTACCGTGAGTGAATTTTCAAATATCTTTATCAGTATCTTTATTAGTAGTAGCCTTAGGCCAATAGTAGTTTAGTTTTATGCTCACAAGTAATTACTACAATTGCCTAAATTATGTTGATATCAGCGCTATGCACGCACTAAAACTGGATGGGATATGAGCTATCACACGACGATATTATTATGGAACGAGAACGACCAGTTCAACTCCTTCTGTTACGTCGTTTACTTTTGATTGATTTTTTCAATTTTATCCTCCTGCCACGAAAAACAGAGGCGCTATGCGTAGGACGAATCCAGACTCGCTTAGGAGTTGCCTTTGTTTTCGAGTTTTCTCTTGAATTTTGCTTCCGATTTTTTTGATTCGCTGCTTGTTAGATTGTGCCATGCCCCCCCGCCCCTTTTGACTTTGCCTTTTAGTAAAAAAGAACAAAATTATTGTAATTGTGCCTGGTCACTGAAATATGCCAGACTCTTTTCATGATTCTGTAGCTTATGGCCAGGGACAGATAAAGGGGATAGGATGAGGGGTATACATCTTCCCACCAGCCATTATCAAACATGTTCATAATGTGTAAATTTTTTCCATAATTTCGAACAATTTTGATAACGTTAAACCTTTCCACTTTTAGCACGCATAATCAAAAATGTGCAAACAAAATGCATCGCATTTGGCAAATCTCTCAGAATTAGGGTCAAAAAATTTAAACAAAATTTGCTTGAAAAATATTGAAAAAGTACAAAAATAGCCATTACAGCATGTGAACTTTCAAAATTTTTCTGGGGGAGCATGCTCCCGGACCTTCCTGGAGCTTTTCCAATGTCTCAATCAGCTTCAAATTAGTTCTGCCGTAAAAAAATACGCTTGAAAAAAAAGTGGAAATTATGGCTCACATTTTCTAAAAGTTTTCGTGGGCATATGATAATTCTTTTTCATCTTACGGTGTTGATTAAAATCTAATCAAGCAAATTGACTGACACCGTAAAACGTTAACCTGACCAATCAAAAATTTGCCCCCCCCCCCCCCTTACAAAAAATTCTGCGAGCACCCATGCACGTAACAGACTTTTTTGTTACAGTCTTTTGAAGCAAGAACTGACTCTGTGATATACGTCATCAATGCTTTATCACAGCAGTGTTGAACAAGTTCAAATGAGACGCGTTAAGTCTGGATCAGAATAGCCTTTGGGTGCTCATTGAGGTGTAAGTATGCAGATTGCATCTACAGTAGTTGCAATCAAAGGCATGTGACGGTACGGGTAACCATAGGTGACAGAACCGGGGGGAAGGCCTGCCTCCCCACTTTTTTTTCAAGGGGGCTGAGAGAGCCCTAAATTACGCGTTTATTTCTACAATAATACCTCTGCATGAATGTATTTGAAACTTAATAGGCCTACCATCGAAATCGAAACCCAGAAAAGAGCTTAAATCCAGAGAAGTTTTTCTTAAAATTTTGCTTATGGGGTTGGGAGAACAGAAAAAGCGTAATCTTTTTATGGCAAAGAAATTAACTTGCGGCTTATAAATGTCAAAATGAGCATCTTGTCATATAAAAGGCAAACCAGCGATTGGTAGCATTCGGGCCAGGGGTTTCAACCGAGGCCCTTGTCCTCCCCCCCAAAGGGTCCCCAGAACACTCAGTATTCTCCTGTGAGCCCGAGCCACGATGGTAAGAATCATAAATAAACCATAACAGACTGGGACTTTTAAACTTACACACTATAGGGGCCACGGTCTTTTAGAGGTACAGGCAAGGGGCCAAGGCTCAGAAAAGATTGAAAATCACTGATCTAAGCTTTTGGTATGGAAAAAGCATTTTGCTGAATGTTTTAAGACGAGGCGAGGTAAAGTAGTTGTCGCAAGTGTCGTTTATAGTAAACAATAGCAACTACACTCAAATCTAGACCCCTCCATCAATGTAGCCCATTGTATGCCGACTTTGCAGACAGTCACTCAAAAAAAATGTAGCCTACTGTGTTTGCAGTGTAATTTTTCATAATGCGAGGGCCGGGGCTAATTTTTGGGAAGGTGGGAGCAAACTTAATTTTGACGTGAACAAATAAACTTCAAAATCGATAAAATAAGCAGCTGTCATAAAATAAAAGCGGCGGACTGTGCAAAATATCTATAGCCTAGTTTTTAAATTTTTTCAATGTATTTAAATTTGCTTTGTTTTGCTGTGCAGTGCTAACCCTTGCAATTCCTTTGCAAACAAAATTGCTTTTTGTAGTCGGGGAAAGCAATTAAAATGTTTCGATTTTAGTTTTACGTGTAGCGATACGATTTATGAAGTTTTACTATCTCTCTACGCATCACCTAATCGGTGTAGGAAATAACCTTAATTGGAGTTGAGGCATTGATCATCCCAACTTCATCGCTTCATATGCTCTAAAAACAGCTTACTGCTCTTGTTGCTTCCGTGACTGTACTCGTGACATAGGGCCTACCGTGAAACGTCTATTTCAACGCCACACGGTCACAGCGCTTTATTTTTTAACTCTTTTCTTCTATTGTAGCGTTCTATTTGAGGTGCTGTTCAGTTTACACTAGGATAGGATGGTGCTATATTTTTTGACTAGCTGGTCAGAATTTTGGGAAGATAATATGAATTATTAAAAAGAAAAAACTTATAACAGAGTTAACATTTAATCTTTGAAGAAAAAAAATCTACCGTAACACAGTTACTGATAAGTGATAAGTAACCAAATATTCAATGCGGAAAATCAGATGACATGTCCCTGTGTAGCCATCCTCGTCGTATTTAACACCTTCCTTTGTATTGGCATTACAGTACAGGTGGTGTTCAATTAGAGACTGGCGCTCTATTTTTCAACCCTTCCCCTATAGCGGCGCTCTAATTTACGGACAGTTATGGGATTTACAGTAGTTGTACTGTAAGTTGGGGTTGCTAAAACAATAAACTTTAGCTACGCAATTATTACCCTGTCCACATGTCCAATTTATATAAGCTTTAGACCCACGGATCTGAGTTCTAGTTTCTGCATCACAATTAAATTTTTGATGCAGAAACTAAAAGCAAGAACTGTGGGTCTGAAGCCCTCATAAGTTGGACATGTTACGTGTGGACAAGCTAAATATGGGTTGTAGGCAAGGAAATCGGGTCATTGCTTTTGGGCCCCCCACTTTAGAAATGCTTCCGCCATCGCTGCGGGTAACTTAGCTTAAGCTTTTCATAAAGCGGCAAAGGCTTGTAGACTAACTTATTTGAACTAATCGATTGCGCAAAAAGCAAAACTCTTTAGCTGTTGACTGACCGGTACCGCGGCTTAGCTAGGTTTGTAGACTAGAGTATTTGTACTAGGCTTAGTCGACTAGATGCGGTCGCAGGGTGTGGGTAGTCAATCTAAAAAGAAAAACTTGTTTAGATCATACTTGTCAACCGATGAGAAGCGAAGACCGGTTTGGCAGCAACCCGGCCGGATATCATCGCTTTATCCATCATTTTGACTCTTACGTTGTTCATGGAATCACTGACGCTGCTATGAAACTTGATCGTTTGATTTCATCGTGTAAGGGCGACGCCTGAGAGAGCATAGCCTTTTGCACCTTGTGCAACCCAGCTGAGAGGAGATACGCGGAAGCTCGCAGTTTGTTCATGGACTGGCTTTTTGTAGACCACAGGTACAGATTATCTGGACTACTGGTCCAACCAACCACTGGTCCACGTAAATGTTTTCACTGGTCCGCTAATGTTCTGGCTCCACATAGAAGACAGCTTTCTCACCTCTAGCTTTAATCAAAATATAGTAAAAAACCGATTGCACATCAAGTTTGTCTCTCACATTAGCATCAAATCAGCAACGCATTTCCTAGTAACGTTGATGTGTATACCTGTAAATTGTCATTAGTGTTTGTACTGATCGAAGTTTTGATGTAATTTTTATGTTTAAACTCGTAACCAATAGACAAAATATTGAATTACGTTGAGCTATTAATTTAGCTCTGGTTAACAATTGAGATTTGATAACTACCAACGCAATGTTGTACTACTGGCAATTTTTGTTGCCCGATTCGCGAACATTTTTGTTAATATTTTATCGGTCCGCTAATATAAAAAGGTTGTGAACCAGGTACCGGTGCTTACAGACTCAGCTACTGGTACAGTGGCACGATGAAACAAAAAACTTGTTGAATTAGAAATAAGTCATGAAAACCTGCCACTCTACCTGTATTTGCGTAAAGGGCATCTGCGTGTAGTGTGAAAAAGCCAAAGATAAGTGAATTGATGATCATTCATCAGTGTTAAAAGAGAATCAGTGGAGGTACCAAAGAAAAGAAGCTCTTGCGTTGCTGCATACTTCACTGGTTTGCTTGCATCATCGCAAATGCCAAAGAAGATCATAATTAAATTTTTTGGGAGACGTTCATGTAGTGTCAACAAACTAGATCAAAGTAGTGTTAAAATGAGCTTTCGAGTTTCTGCACTTGTGTAAAGCGTTGTGCTTAATGCTTTAAAAGCGACCAGACCGGCTAGGCCAAGTTGAGGCAACTTCGGTCTAAAATTAGACCAACCTAGTTTATGCTTTCTTCGCAGGACCTGTTTATTTACCCTACTAAATTTATTAGTTATGCACAAGTAAGTGAGATTTTCTGAGGTTACCGTACTAAATCAATTTCAAAATAAACACCATAAACTTGCCGAAACAAAATTTTGTTTAAGCGTTATTCTGACGAGTGACAATCGAGTCATGCACCCTACCCATTTAAGATGGTCACTAGCTACCGCTGGCTCTGCCAAATGCGAACATGAACACGCAAAGCGATAAATTATTGTAAAACTTGCAAGTCATGAAACCCTTGCATGAAATTAGCAGACTAACGAGGTTCACAAAAATTTCTATATATTGCGTAGAAATTGTAGTAAAATTTTTGAATAGAGATACACATCCGCTTGGCATTGCACCAAAAAGTTTGGTGAGATAAAATTTATCGATTTTTATCGGCATGTAGTCGCAACTTATTTTCTTTGTTACAGCTATGTCTTCAAAATAATCAGCGCTGCGAATGATGACGTATTGCTCATCAAGTACGTGACAACGTATTTGCTCAACAAGTAGATCAGCAATCGCATGTAACGTAAACGCAAATCTCTCACACAATAGTCGAACAGTGTTTTTTGAAAATGTTTTGAGGAACCGAAATGGTTTCTCAAAATCTGCTTCTGCTGTAGGGCAGAAAGCAGGATTAAAAAATCTCATGATTTTTTTTGGAAAAAAATCAAAAAAGTCGGATATTTTTAAACAAAACAAACTTTTAGTATAACATCTACGGATAGGGGGGGTAGGGGGATGCTTACTTTTCACCCATTACTTGCTGAAATGATTGTTTCTGCCGTTGTTTTGAAATTTTTGTCTGTACAGGTCCTGGATATTGCGTCACAGGACCAAACTAGTAAAATTTTTGAGTATTGCATTTTCGTGAAATTAAAAAATTAGAAATTTTATTGTGATGCAATAACCCAAAACCTGCAATAAAAAGTTTGATCTTTGCTTTTGCATTAATGTTAAATGCCGGTGAATCTACAGTACTTTGCATTTACACCAACAAACCACACAGTAGCATTATATGCCAACAGATCAATAAACATGCATTTGTAGCTTAAATCGTAAAGAAAAATGCGAAAAAACCTAAAAAAAATTGCTAAAGATTTTTTTGATTTTTATTGGTTGATTTTAATCATGATTTGAGTCAATGATTTAAGTCATTTCGTTTAAATAAAACCAACCCTGGCAGAAAGACGTGCTTTACTTATAAATTCAATTAGCGGTCTTTCACAATTGCTTAATGGTCCCGCAAGTTAAACCTTGAAAAAAAAGCAATGTAATCGAAACTTAACTGGAAATCATGAAAACCATATCCAGTGTTACAATAAACATTATGTAATGAGAAAACATTTCGACTTATCACTTAAATCATCACCAATTTTATTCAAATAGAGATGTGATATATTAACCCAAATAGGAAAACAAACAAAAATCTAGTAGATAACACAATAAGCAATAGGTTATTAAAGAGAAAATATATAAAGCTGTGGAACAAAATTGATTATACTGAATCAGGTAAAACATGTAAACGTCTCTTCAGTAGAATGTTTATTGTTACACTGGCTTTGGTTTGCTTAATTAAACTGTTTGAAAAACCCAACTTTCAACTGATAATGGCATTCAATTTAATAGTAATTCTTCACTATCTTATAAAATTTAACGGTCATATTTTATAGGAAAACTGAAGAAAGAATGGGACGAATAGGTTTAAACCAATCCGGTAGCGGATGTTTGGAGAGATGTGGCCTATTGAAAATGTTGCAAGAATTGTCTAAAACAATTTTCCTGTAAGCAAGCATACACGCAGAAATAAACCTATGGCAAGTAGAGGTTATCGTCTAACATAGCTAATTTTCAAAAAACTGATTTTGTTAGTGCATTGTATGACTTTTTAGGCTTTGCTTGATTGAATTGTCCATTTGGCTTCGCTTTCGCGCTTAAGGTGTTTAGAATTCTGTTCGTGAGCTTTTCACAGCGACCGACTGTAGTTCGTTTATCCAACTTTACATAATATTTTGGGCCGAATAAACCCTGCACTTACCAGTCAGCAGATCAGCAATCGCCAATGAACATCTACAAACATCCATTTTACTCGCTTTTCCAGATTTATGACGTTTCCATCCAACAGCAAGAATGACCAAGTTGCCAATTAGTATTGCCAATCCCAAACAGACTACAAACAAAATGAAAAGTATTGATCCAGGTTTGCTGCATTCATCACAGTTTGAAATAGAAGTGTTGAAACATAAATCATAAGCACTTGCTTTACAGAATCCAGGAAGGCCACATATTCGACTGTTATTTAGCTGTAAAGATGTAAGAAATGTATCAGATGTTGAATTTGTTTTGGCGTTTATTACATTCGAAAAGTTCATGTCGAATGGGTCGTAATCGTCCAGAGAATCCACAATCACAAACCGGTCTTCTGTGCCCAGTACAGTAATATAGCTGCCGGAAGAGTAAGCGTTGTTATCATAATCTACAGAATCATTCCAACCGCTTCCAGATATGCCTAAATCAGGTAAATTACTCCAATCGGTGGCAAGCAAATCAGTGACATTATCTCCATGAGAAAATGTAGATGCATTTGAAAACAATCCACTCATGTTACCAAGATTTAGAAACCAATTGTCCCACTCCGACCTTCCAACAGGTGTATATTGCCTGTATTTTTTTTTTTGCAAGATTATATGTTTGTGAATTTTTTAAAAGAACTGAGCCTGTCAAAAGAGCAATTAACTATACGATTTGATTACGCTTAACAACTTATCTGTTGATTGCAAAAAAGTAACCCTGAAAACAACAGTAATACCTATCAGTTAATCTTACATTGCAATATTGTTACAACATTCAATACTGAAGCTACAAGAAAGTAGACGTACGCTTCTTCTGCTCGTCTGCGCCTTCGTAAAAAAAGGATGGAAAGTGTAAACAATCACACATGACTAGTGTTGTAAGTCTAGTGTAGCAAAAAAAAAACGTTTTTTCATTCTTTGACTTTTTGTTATACTCGTATCTTTGACAAATATATTTTAATAAAGCGCTAAGTAATTTTGCTGCGTACTGCTATTGCGAACATTCGGGGTTGAGTAAAATAATGAAAAACACGTTTATGGCGAGAGTATTTCGGTCACACATTTTTTGAAATTGTAAGTTAATGCAAAGCAGAGTGTGACTTTAATACTCTTTTTATTTACTGTGCCAACAACATGGGTACGCTTGGTATTATCGAAAAATTATTAAGTAACCTTTCAATAAAATGACTCATAAAGATACATTTCTGGTACAAAAATGTTACACACCCCATCGCATATTTGGAATAGTCCTAAATCACAAGAAAATTCGAGATCGATAAGTCATAAAAATATATAAACTTGAGCCATGATAAAAAATAAAAAACTTGAAACGATAAAATATAAAATAAAAAACTTTTAACGATAAAAAATAAAAAACTTGAGCCACATATGGCGCTCTAAACCGTATGTGTGGTACTGGTATTCCAGGATGTTAACTATTACTCACCGCCGCTCAGAAAAGGATTCAGAAAATTTTGGTGAGGGGATGCTGTTGTGAATTAGGTTAAACATCAACCAAATACAAGGACGTTATACACAAAAAAGGGAGTAAATAAACCTTTTGAAAATGTTTCGATGTTTCGCGTCAGAGGTGAATTCAGAATTTTTGTAAGGAGGAGTCACCAAACTCTGACATTTTTGTGCGAATTTTTTTCCGGCAAAGATAATTTGAAGCAATAGCTCTAGGGGGGCTCGGGAGCAAAATTAGCTCAGCAGCAAATCATACTTAATGAGAAGAGATGAAAGTTACAAAACTGCTTTACGAATATTTTACCTGACAATTGCGTTTTGGTCGTAGTTGCCGACTGAAAAGAAATAAATTTTTTTAGTTTTAAATTGTAGAATAAAAAATACTAAACCGTATAGGGTTTTTCTGCCGGTACCACTATTGACGTGCAATCGCTAATGAGCCAGCAGTGCGAATGCCGCTATGTGTTTCCTCAGGAAACGATCTCGCGCGCGGTAGGCAATTGTGCATTGCTCGCTAATATGACGTCATGCCGTTGTATCAGACCGACATTTCGAAATCGCCAAGCGCTTAAAGGTTGTTCAGAATAGCAAATTGATTTTTATAGCTGCTCCGGCTCTCGAGTCTCGTGCAAATTGCCTGCACTAAATAAAAGACGCAAGACACTAATCTTTTTTATCTCATCTGAGCTTAATTGCAATGATTTTTGTCGTTTATTTCTTGGCATGTAACAAAATTTGTAAATCATCATTGCGGTAGATCGTTCAACGTAAATTTTCGCTTAACAAATTGTTTGCTTTCTTCTAGGGGCAACTGTAAATGCGTCTTGCTTTTGTAAGAAAAGAAGCAGTGCTTACTGCTCAGTTACAATTACTGTGCTGTAGTTCTTTCTTCACTCAAAAGTTTTAAGCATTTTGAAATTCAGGTTTACAATACTGCAATACAAGTAATACAACCCACCTGATTTTAGGGTTGACCCAGCACAATTTAATACCGGCAACATCTTGACAAAACCAACGAGAGCAGGTTATACTGTTAGATACATCGTATTGGCAGTAAAAAAGCGTTATCGAAGCGCTACGTGCTTATTTACTTTTATACTTTTCATTTTTACCAGTTAGGTTTTGCAAGGCTTAGATTAAAAACTAGCCGCTCTTTCATTTTTGTAATAATTCAGAAATGGTTACAGTGTTACACTTATGCATAATACCGCATTTTCGAAGATTTTTGTTTTATAAACTCGAAAAAATTGCGTTGATTAACGATAGGAAACCACTTAAATCAGGGACGTTCAACTTTTTTGAGTGGTGGCCCGTATCTGCTTTTCAAAACTTTTCGCGAGCCATAATTTATTTAGTACCATGACGACAATATGTAAGCGATTACAAAAACAATTTGAAAAATAATATCTTATTTTTTTATTTTGTGTTTCTTGCTCTCTATACTCAATGCTAAATTTAAAATGAAAGCAAAATATCATAGCACGTGCAAAGTGCGCAGAAATACGAACTGATCATTTTAGACTACCGGTACCGCATTATGCGCATTGTGTCTAGTTTCCAGTCCACTATATATAGTAGTCCATGGAGTGACAGCATGTTTCAGTATGACGACATCATAAGAGCAAGTTTAATTTAACATTAAAACAATCGAAACAGTACAAAGTGCGTGTGCATACATGCACACGCTCAGGGCCGGATTTAAACAATGAGAGGTTCTAGGCTATTAGAAATTGGTGAAGACTAAAAAAAAAAAGGTTTTCATGTCCGCAGATGTCGTGTTTTCACTGAAAATGGTAATAAAGTTTAAAAAAAAGATCTTCGTTGCTCGTGATGAAGCTCCCCATTTTCTCCAAGGCCCTAGGCTTCAGCCTGCTTAGCCTATACGCAAATTCGGCCTTGCACGCGCTGCACTTCCTACATCATTGGAAAGACACCTTAGCACATGCTTTTTACGGACTCGAATTTGTAACTCAAAATATCTTTTCAGCGCCTGAGGACGAATTAACCAACCAATGTACAAAGTGTGACGGGCCACTTTGAAAGCTTTGGCGGGCCACAAGTGGGGACGCAGGGTTGTTTTTAACAACACAAAATTTTACTCGCGATTGAATAATGGTAATTATTACGTGTACCACACCCTTTTCTTGCGTCACAATTAGTGGGTAATACTAGTTGGTAGCTTAAAAACGTGCTCTAAAATCAATTTATTTATGTAACATAAATTTACCATTTATGTTGACGTCACATAAATTTTTGTACCATAAATTAGTATTATATAGTATGAATTTGTGTAGCTTAGAAACGTGCTTTTGAAAATAAATTTATATAAACCTAATTACTTTACATAGACTTAAAATGAATTAATTTATGTAGACCTCACATAAATTTATGTCGCATAAATTTGGATTATGTAGTATAAATGTATGTAGTTTAGAAACGTGCACTAAAATAAATTTATATAAACCTAATAAAGTGATATAGGCCTAAAATATATAAATTTATGTAGACAAAACGTAAAAATTAAAAATTATTCAGGCTGAAGCGTGATACATTTAGTAAATTTTAATTAAAAGTTGTCAGAATTTTGACGAAAAATTATTACAGCATTTATGTTTTTTTTTTGGTATTAAAATATCGTCACAAAAACGATGCGTTTAAAGTTTTTAAATTCTCAATCATTCTCAAAAGCTTTAAAAAAATACCGTACAGCAAATTTAACTTCCCTAATGTATGATAAAATAACTCATATAAGTAAAAGTAAAAATGATTTTTTCTAAAGTGCAGTAGCAATTTACATTCGCCACAGAAAAAGTGTAAAATTATGTTCTATTTCAGATGCATTTTTAGGGTAAGTGCAAGCGACTCTTCTTTACAACAGAAGAGAAGATCTTTTTACCCTGCCCACATGTTCAATTTTAGTAGGCCTTATAGGCCCACGGTTCTTGGTTCTAGTTTCTGTATATTTTACTAGGCTACACTGTTAGCTTATTGCACATGTTGCATTAGAGATGGAACTGCTCGGAAATTTCTCGACCCGACCGGTAAAATTTAGAATCTACGCCGGTCGACCGGCCGGTTGACCGGTTACTGACCGGCCTGGTCGACCGTTTTTTTACCGAATGTTTACGTTCAGTGTTCAATAAATCTAATGACAAACTGTAGTTTACACTAACTTTGTCACTAGATGTATTGAACACGTAAAATTTCATCTAATAAAAAGAGTATTTGAATGAAACGAAACAGAAAACAAACTTTTGTATGTTTTATTTTGTTTTCAGAAGTTTTGTTTTCAGGCTTATGTTGAAACTTTTGTTTTCAGAAGGTGTGATTTGTTAAAGCCGTTTTTCAGAAACTATTCCAAAAACACATATCGGCATGTATATTTCGAGTGGTGTTAGGTGTATTTTAGTTGCAAAAAAGGAGAATTTGATAGATTTTTTGACCGACTTGACCAGCCGGTCGAAGAATCTCGACCTGACCGGTGACCCGACCGGTTTCCATCTTTGTGTTGCATATTCTGTTTGAAATTGTCCTTCTGATTTTTTATCACATTGTGTCACAAGCTGTTTTTCTTAATGTTGATGGTAAATTCACAAACTCACTTACGCCAGCAGGCATGCAATGTTTAAATGACACGAAATTATTTTGCCCATCTGTAGGCCTACTTGGTTCATCCAACTTCTGATAACTCCGGCTCACCTGTTTTACCACCTTCAAGGCAGTCACGATGTCGCCGACCACCGCCTCAGTTGAAAAATTTTATAGTTTGCGTTAGGAATACTTTTGTGTTAATTTTGTATATACGTTCTGCAGTGCCGGCGCTATACCAACTGAGCCCCCCCCCACCTCCGAAAATTTCACGTGGGGCTCCCTTTATCCGCAAGCAAAATGAAAAGAAAAGGTGATTTTACACAGAATGCGATTTTCATCCAATTTTGCGTTTCGTGCATATTCGTGCGGTTTTTGATGAACGAAATGGGCGGATATGTCTTTACACAAAATGCGATTGCATCCGATTTTGCATCTACGTACCCAAGGATATTTTCTCGAGACCACACTTCCATATGAAGCAGCAATGACGCGTAGACCTATTCTGGTCTATATGGTGTAGCTTCGTATGAAACTCTGCGAGGTCGTTGCTTCTGAGATACCCTTATGGATGCGTCTTTTTGTGTTGCAAAAGAAGCTGCTTCAGTTCTTTCAAACAAATGATTACAAAACTCAGAGGATTTTAGAAGGCATGAACTTCATTCTTCCCCTTTCCTATTTGTCAGATATTTTGGGAGTAACGAATCACTGTAATTGTTATCTTCAGGGGCCTGGGAGCAGCACGGGGCCGTAACCAGCCTTTACATTTTGGGAGGGCTGAATATATTTTGGGTGGGGGCTGAAAATCAACCTAATTTTTTTATTTTTTGGATATTTTATTTTTATTGCTTTTCAAACGTAAACAGATCAATTTCAGTCAAGCAAAAATTTTATGCAGAAAGAAAGAACTTCCACGCAGAAACGAAAAACGCAAGTACGCTACCGGTAACAAATTTGCGCCAATGTACAATTAATTCTCTCAAAACTTAAACTCAAGTAAAATGGGTTAATCAGATAATGGAAGAAAACAACAACAACAACAAAAACATAACGTGTCTCTCAGCAAAGTTAAACAGCGTTAGCTTAGCATCCAGTTGCGGTTTTGTTTTCGTAATGCAAATTTTGTTAACTGCGTTTGTGTGCAAGTGCACAACGTCAGTCAGTCTAACGGTGAAAACTGAATCCCCTTCTGCTTTTAGAATTATGATCCCAATCAGAAATTAGTCTCGCGATTTAAAATTAACATCGATTGAAGCAGCTATCTTTAAAAAAAAATTCAATTTTTGGGTTTGTTTACCGTCATCATTTCGACATAGATAGTTTTTTTTGCATGGGGGAAATAAATTCTGGGGGGTTCAGCCCCCCCGTGGCTACGGCCCCGGAGCAGCAGCGTTGATTTTGCAAGCAAATTGACTACATCAGGGATGGGCAAAGTGCGGCTCGCAAGTCACATGCGGCTTTTTGACCCTCGAGACGTGGCTCTTCAGCTCTTTAAGAGGAACACCGAAGACCGGTTTTTGTTTTGCAATTACACTTACTCCCCCATTTCCAGCTCTTGTGTGGTCGAAGACTTTTTTTGCTCCTTGACTCACCGGTGCCAACTCTTCGATTGTTTTACTTTTCCGCAAGTGGTTCTTTCAATGAAAAGTTTGCCCACCCTTTGATTATCTTCATCCAAAAAGTCGATTCACAATAATGACTAGCATTAGTGAGATTTCTTCGAAGTTCAAAGCTGTGTTGCCCAGATGCTAAGCCGCAGTGTTACTTGCTATGTGCTTCAGCGCAATACCGCGAGTATGATGAACATTGGATTTAATTACGTTTTCGTTTCTGTATGTAAAGTAGCCTAAACCTTTCAGCACAGCTCTTATATGTTGTTATGGTGAAAAAGTATTCATTAAAGGTAGGTGGTATGCCGCTGCAGAAAAGTTTCAGAAGTGGTACGCAGTAAGCAAAAGGTTGAGAAGCCCTGTGTTAAGATATCAAATTTAAAGCATAGATGAAATTTTTATACTTTGGGCCTCGCGCAAGCCATGACCTCGCGTGAAGCTTAACGTGACGTCATAATAAAAACATACAACAATAGGCCTACATACTTTTTAAACATACCGTTTTGATGAACAATTTTAGCATTTTAATGGTTGAGAGCAAGGGTGGAAACCTGGCTACTTGGAGTTAGGGTGTCAGTTTCAGTTTTGGTGTGTTGAAACCCAGATGTCAAGTTTCAGTTTAGGTTTGGTTTCACAGCTGTTGCAAAATAGGTTCCAGTTTCGGTTTGAGTTTTGCTTACGCACAGCTTCAGTTTCTGGGTTTCAGTTTCGGCTTAAGTTTCACCCAAGAAAGCTATTTTAATTTGAATACGAATTATTTAAATGCTCTACTTCTTGGCATTTTTGTTTTATTACGATGATAAGTTGCAGGTCAGATGGCTGAGTGAGGAGAGCAATTGCTTCAGAAGTTGTCGACCTGGGTATAATTCCGAGTCCGGTGAAACCAAAGACTCAAAAATTACTCTTCACAGCTTCTCTATGTGACGCTCAGCATTAAACGATCCGTGCTGGTAATGATGGTGATGACAATTTTTAAAACCCAAAACCTTAGAAAATTTTGAATAGGTTTTAGTTTCAGTTTCGGTTTTGACGTTTCAAGAAACAACGGTTTTGGTTCAGGTTTAGGTTTTCAAAAATTTGGCTAAGCAGGTGTCAGTTTCAGTTTGGGTTTCCAAAATTTCCTTTAAAACCGGGTTTTCAGGTTTAGGTTTAGGTGTGGGTTTCCACCCTTGGTTGAGAGGCCGTTTCAACTCATTAAAAACGAATTACAAGACCATTTAGCATGTTATTGAGGAAACAACAACTAGAAGACAATACAGAAATCTGAAATTTCGACCAATTATTTCAACTACAACATTTTTAAAGCTGGATCTTTAAGTTTGGAAATACTTGGTATTTGACCTACTGGTCCACTGGGCCACACCGAAGGTGAGTTTTTAGGCCGCAATTTTTTGTTCACCGATTTGGTTCCGTAACCAGCTGGCCAATGCAACTCGCAAACTACAGTGCTTTCGTTTACAATAAGGTTTGCACTTGGCACAGCTTGAATCCATTTATTTTTCTCTTCACTTTTCTTGGGAAAATGGAAAGCAGGTAAGTTATACATTTTTTAGTAGCAATTCTCTTTTTTTCTCAGGTAAATAATTAGTTTTGCAACCAAAAATGCAACACTTTTTCACCATCGCAACGCTACCAATTCAATAAGTACCGTATAAAACTTAACTGCGGACAAAGGTAATGAAACAGGTGCATGCTCCAAAATTAAATGTATTCCGGTACCGCAGATAGGATGCAATTACAACGCTAAGCCGAGAGGTAATTTGTCTGGTCTCCAATGGCGCACCGGAATTTGGCAAAGGGAGGGGGCACATACGGGGGTCTGGAGATGAATTAGAATTCAAATATTAATACTAGAATTGAAAATAATATTAATACTAGAATTAAAAAGAATGTAAATGCTTTAATGAAGCGTTAAAAAGCCTTCGATAAAATTGCGTCATTCATTGCTTGCGCTGTTGCTGAAATCATGATAAAGACTTGAAGCCTACTAATCCTGCTCAGTTGGCGAGTGGATGAAGCGTCCACAAGTACGACGGTAGATGTGGATTCGATTCATACTGTAGTTGAGAAAAATTAAGGATTCCAAAACTGTATCGATTCCTGGTTTCAGTTGATATGCAGGTAGCAGCTTATTTCTAAAGTCACTATGCTGTTTCTCGGATGGGGCAACTTGGTAATTAATACTAGTCGTTTTTTTTAAATACAGCAGGCTTTCTTGAATGAGAGTTTTTTCTGGACTGTTGTAAACTTTGCGCTTAAGATAATAGGCTACTCCAAAGGGGGATAAGGAGGATGAATCTCCCCTCCACCAGCCATTTTTAACAATGCTTTCGATAAATAAATTTTTTTCCGTAATTTCGAACCTCTTCACAACAATAAGCCTTAGTCACCTTGCGCACGCATAATCAAAACTGTGCAAACAAAATGCATATTTGGTGAAGCACTCAAAGTAAAGGGCCAAAAATATGAACAAAATTAGCCTGAAATTTGTTCGAAAAGCACTAAAATGGTCATTACAGTATGCAAATTTTTAATTTTTTTCCGGGATAGCATGCCCCCGGACTCCCCTAGAACAACGTTCCCTCTATGAGCTTGCTTAGTGTGCGCGGAATGGAAGGCCGTGTGAGCTCCAAAAAAAGGTCTGCGCAGAAAATTTAAAAAACTAGAAAAGAACACAACATTTTGAACGAATGTAGGCCTAGTGGTAACTGGTTAGGTGCGTAGCTCTGACTGCCGAGATCACGGTTTCACCAACTTCTTACCTTCCATTTCTTCATTCTCTCCTTTAACCTCATGTGTTCTGTGTATTTTTCATTTAAGCACACAATTAGTGGCGTAGCGAGAAATTTTAAAAGGAGGGGCCATAGTTTCTACTTTTTTTCAAGCTTATTTCTTTTCTGCAAAACTAATTTGAAGCTGAAAGATTGAGAAACCAGAAAGACTCTAGAGGGGTCCGAAAGCATGCTCCTCCGGAAGTTTTTTCAAAATTTACATGCTGTAATGGCTATTTTAGTGTTTTTTGAATAATTTTTAGGCAAATTTTGTTCACATTTTTGACCCCAATTTCAAGTGTTGCATTTTGTGCGAACATATGCTGCATTTTGTTCGCACATTTTCGATTATGCGTGCTTATAGCGTAAAGCTTATCGCTATAAAATAAGTTCGAAATTATGGAAAAATTGTATGCATCAAAAACATTTTTGAAAACAGCTGGTGGGAGGATGCATACCCCTCATCCTACCCCCTGGATCCGCCTTAGTCATAACTACAGAAACCATCAAAAGAGTCTGGCATATTTCAGACACTAGGCACCATTAATTTTGCTCTTTTTTACTAAAAAGCAGAGTCAAAAGGGGGAGAGGCATGGCACAATGCCTTCCCTTAAATACGCTCCTGCACACAACTGACTACCACATGCCTTGTGCTGATTAGCTTAATCCTTCCCTTGTCAGAACAGTACTTCCACGAAACATCTACATTTTGTCAACAACATGCCGTTTTCTTATCACGAGTTTTTAACGGCAATGCGTTCTATTACCATTGAGATTGTCAAACGATTATAACATCATCTTTAGTTAATATGCTCGATTGATTACTGGCATAGTAGAATTTCATGGTATCACTGCACAATTAACTTGAATTTGTAAAACTGATTGCACCTTGAATTTGTAAAACAATATTGTCAAATCTCAAATGTGGGGCTTGCTTCCGATTGAAAGCAAGTAGGCTATTTATAGCTGTCTTGCTGTCAGTACTTATGCAGTGCGCGGCAGAACAAATGTACTGCGCGGGGGTTCTCGGCTAACTGCGCGGCCGCGCAGTCGCGCAGCTTAGAGGAAACGTAGCCTAGAATTGTTTTTGTTACTTAAGTTGCTTAAAACTAACTCTGCTCGAAAAACTACGCTTGAAAAACTGACAAAATTTGGTGCCCCCTCCCTGAAAAATATTCTGAATACGCCCTGACATGAATCATTTTCAAAGGGCTTATTTACGCCCGTTTCCGGGTCGTAACGTCGTTGTATACATTCAACCCAACTCAACATTACATTGCCCTCACCAAAACATGTTGGATCCGCTCCTGGGCTACTCTTTGCTTATTCTTTACCTATGCTTATTCCACGTTACTTGTTATTCTGAACACGCATTTTCCTGGGTTTTTCACCTCTTCTAGCTTGCTTACTAAAATATGCCAATCAAAGTTTTTAAGACTATCTGAAATATTTTAAGAATAAAACTATCTCACAGTACTTGCGTAACACACTACTTTGATTAGCAGCTATTCAAATCTTATTTAAATAAGATTGTTTTTATTTGAATTCTAATCATTAGCGCCAAATGCCCTACATTATGACGTCATCACGAAGGCGCTTGTTGCAAAACAATGAGGTAATAAACATGAAGACTTCATTTTTGAAAAAGTTGACCTCAGAGCAAACAAAGTTTAAATACAAACGTATAAGTTCATAAGATTGCAAATTTTATGGCAAAAATAGGCCCCCAGTCTCGCGTGCATTTTGCACGTTGACGAGACCTCTAATGTAGTAAGCCATGATCGCGACTCATCTGTGGGTCGCTAAAAGAATCTTGGTGGGTCGGAAAAAGTTATAAAAATCTTGAAATAAACTGTAACTTTCAAATTTTTAAAGTCTAAAACTACAAATTGAAATTAATCTCAAGCCGATTATGTAGAGTTACCATATTTTCATTATACTAAAGGAGGAGAGGTTCTTTGAAGGTTATCATGGCCGCAGATGTTCAGTTTTCTGCCCAAAAACAAGCGCCACGGATGTACATTTTTCTGCCCAAAAACAAGTGAAGACCAAAAACCAAAAAAAAAGTCATCAAGTCCGCAGATGTCCATTTTTTTGTTCAAAAACGTGTGAAGACCAAAAAAAAGAAAGGTTAAACTTATCACGTCAGCAGGCCGTAGTTAGCACTAAAAATTTCCAAAATTTTTTCGTGGAAGAATGATTTGACATATTTTCTCTGTTCATAATGCCAAAAAGAAGGACATTTGACCATTTTTTAGCGTTTTCGGAGGACAATTTTTTTTTGGTCAAAAAGGAGGACAGTAGTAGTAGTCTTTTTATTGTCACAATTTTTAACAAGATATACAGAAAAAGAAAACAAACAATGTGAAGTGACGAGGAGGCGCGAAAGACCGTGGAAATGCAACTCATTCGGTTGCTCGGTCGTCAAGTCTGCACGCTCCTCATTGCCATAATGTGGCAAAAAAATACAAAAAACAACATATGGCGAAAACACAACGCACAAAAAAAAATAAATAAAAAAAGAAAAAAATATATAAAATAAATAATAATAAATGATTGTACAGGACATACGAACAATAGTTTAAATATACCAGAGCAAGTAAAAGTACGGTGTACAAGGCTACATAAAAATATTTATTACAGATGCTGAGAATTTAGAAAATGTTGTTTTAATAGTTTAGATAAACTTTTCAAATTGATATTGGCGGAAACCTTTTCTTTAATTAATTTAGGGAGGATGTTCCAAATTTTTACTCCCATTGTTTTTACGGATTGTTTCGATTTGGCAAATGAAAAACGTTGAGGGTGATAATTATCACTAAGAGCATGTCTGGTAGGGTAGGAATGAACTGAGGACACTTTCCTGAACTTTAGAAAGTTATTGTCTGTTTCAGGAAAATTGTTTGCACGAACATTGGCCATAAATTTTGCAGTTTGCAATTTATAAATACCTTCAATTTTTAAGATTTGCAATTTATGATATAATAGAAGTAGCTTCAGTTTCCTACCATGTTTTTTGCACATTATTTTCACCATGCGATTTTGCTTAACTTGCAATTTATGGATGTTAGATTTTGCGGAGTTACCCCATGTAATGATTGCGTATTGCAAGTGCGAATATGCTAAACTATAATAGACTGGAACCAAGGTACGTGTTGGTAGGTACTTGCTTAATTTAAACAGAGCACCGGTAGCAGCAGATAATTTTGTCTCTATGTATTCCACGTGCTTATGCCAATTAAGTTTGTCATCAAGGTATACTCCCAAATATTTTACGTGTTTACTCTGATTGATACGACAACCATTTATTTGAACAGAAATATTTTCATTAGTATTAGTAAAATATAGGAATTTAGTTTTGTTTGTATTCAGGGAGAGTTGGTTATGTTTAAGCCAGGCACTGATTTTGACTAACTCATTGTCTAAATTTATTTGAAGGCTCTTTGTATTTTTGTGGGATATCGTCAAGACACAATCATCAGCATAGAGAGTAGTATCAAAGTTTGAACAATTTGCCACGTCGTTAATACAGATAAGGAACAAGATCGGTCCTAATACGCTGCCTGGGGGGACACCAATTTTTACATCACTTAGTGGGCTTGTAAAACCTTCACAACACACATATTGTTTGCGGTTGGTTAAATAAGATTTTATAAGGTTTTTAGAAACACCTCTTATTCCGTAATTCTCCAATTTGTGCAACAAAATATCATGATTCACCGTGTCGAAAGCTTTGGCCAGGTCCATAAATATAGCACAGGTCTTTCTGTTATTATCTAGGTTACTTAAAATGCGTTCATGTAGGTGAGCTATAGCCAAAGTTGTGGAGTAATTTTCTCTAAAACCGAATTGGGTTGTGGTAAGAACATTAAATTTGTTCCAAAATTTCGTCAGCCTTCTTTTCAAAAGAGTTTCCAGAATTTTATTGAAAGAGGACATGTCCTCCAAAAGAAGGGCGTATGGTAACCCTAGATTCAGGTTACCATATTTTTACAGCGCGAAAGGAGGACAGGTTTCTTGAGAGCAAAAAAAGGTCAACACGTCTGCAGACGTCCAACTTTCTGCCCCAAATCGAGTGAAAAGCAGGAAAAGGTCGTCTGCAGGCCGTTGACTTTTGAAATGAAAATTCTCAAAACGTTCGTGTAAGCATGATTTGACGTGATTCCACTTTTCAAAATGCCAAAAAGGAGGACATTTGGTCATTTTTTAATGTCCTTGGAGGACAAATTATTTTTTGTTAAAAAGGAGGACATGTCCTTCAAAAGGAGGACGTGTAGTAAGCCTAGTTTATTTGGCAATTATGGCAAGTACAATAGTAAGAAACAAGCTCATCCTTCTCGGGAGCTTTACTTAATTTGAAAAGATTAAATTTTTGTGTTTATTTTGTTAATGCTTTACAATTTACAGTATTAATTGAATACAGTTAAGTGGGTCGCCGTAAGCTGTGGTAATAAATATTGGGTCCCAACTCTGAAAAGTTTGGGAACCACTGGTTTAGCTCAAACTATCTCCGCTTTTATCGAATGTTTTTTCGTATTTGTTAGGGGAGCTCTTTAAATAATTTCCTTTCGTAAGTTGTCAAATTTAGTTTCTTTTCTTGTTCTCAAAATCACACAAAATTGTAGACCTGCGAAAATACTCAAGTTTCCGCCTCATTATCGCTTTAAAAATACAATGCGGAAAAGGATTACGCAGAACAAAGGAAAGATAACAAACGCTAATCAGGCTCGATTGACGCTCAAGATTTCCATAAAGTTCAGACGTATAGCGCGAAGTATTGCCTTTGTCATAACACCATAACATTTTAAATGTGGTATTTTGAGACTATAAACTGCAGATTGCATGGGGCTCCAAAAATTATATTACGCTAATTCACTTCAAAATTTAAGTATAAAAATATGCGCATATTTGCAACAAATTTCCAACTTTGGGTACAATTCGCAAAGTGTCCCCGTCATCCTACAGAGCACTCAGATTTTTACCCAAATGTTTTTACACCAGTTTACATACTTTTCAAAGTGCTGCAAAAATGTTTGAGAAAAAACGTTTTTTCGATGAACCCTACTGTACAATTATTAAGAAGAACATTGCCCAGAAAAGCAGTGCACTCATTAGGCATGGAGCGAAGCACCCCAAAAATTGACATTTAGCATATCAAAATGAAAAGAGTACTTGGGTCCTTTGTTTAATCCTGATCAAGGATTTATTAATTGTGTAAACCTATCTGGGGCCCATTCAAAAACTGCAGCCCCGCGTTGATGCAAGTTAAAGCAAGAGTTATGTAGTGTCATCTAACAAAAATGTAAGTGTCTGTTGATAGGCCCCTGAATCAGCATGGGCCCGGTATTTTTTGTCTCTCCCCCCTCTCGTTAGCCGTGGGTTTTATCAAGAATGCTTTCTATCGTTGAATCTTACTTACCCACTGTGTGCATGCGCCTCGCTCTATGACGAAAGAACTGAAGTCGATAACACTGCAGTTAAACAAGTTTTTGCAGAACTTTATTAAAAAGGTAAGTCGTTTGCTCAGCATAAGAAAAGCAATGAATTTGTATAAAGAAAAATTAATAAGATACGTAAAGCACAACGGTACGGTACGAAGTGAATAAGGTTGAAACAATAATGTATTTAAAACGCAAAACACCAACGACGTATGGATAAGTTAACGTCGGAAAAAAACTTCGTTTGTTTGGGTGACGCTTTCTGTAGTAATGCATTACACTCCGTACATGTCAAACGTCAGTATGTTTTCAATAACTGCAGTTAATGTACGGTATGTTCGATCATACGACAACTAATTCAAGCAATCTTGATTCAATTTTCTTTTATTCTTGTACCTTGGCTATTTATTGAACATTGTAAGGTATTGTTAAGTTCAGTCCTTTCAAACTTGTGTTGTCATGGTGATATCGCACTTGTACGGTAAATAAAAGGCAAATAACTTTTGTCATAAAGCTTATTTGTCGAAGATACCCGTATCACCACAAAAAGAACATAAGTGCTGTATTTTTAATAAACCGTTTTCAGTGAATGTACCCTAGATTTTGTTTCTGCGTTCTTGCCAAAGGCGGTCCTACGAAACATCGCAAAAGACAGAAGCAACGCAAAGGAGCGACAAAGGACTTACTAAACACCGCAAAGTACGACAAAGGACTTCAAATAATTGATCTATCAAACACCGCAAAGTACGACTAAGGACTTCAAATAATTGATCTATTAAACACCGCAAAGAGCGACGAAAAACTTGGAATCATGCCGCGACAAAGGACGACAAAGGACTTTAAATTAGGGTTAGGCCAGGGTTAGGGTTAAATCAGGATTAGGCTTGGGGTTATCAAGTCCTTTCAACAGCTCAGATGGCCGAGTGGTATAGAGCGTCTGTCTCTTGAGCTGTAGACTCGGGTTTGATTCCGAGTTGGGTCAAACAAATGACTTTATAATTAGTATTCACAGCTTCCCTGCTTGACGCTCAGCATTGAAGGGACAGTGTGAAGATCAAGCCGGCAAGTTTACTTGTTGTGCCGTCGGGAAAGGCACTTGGCGGGATTCCCCCATCTTGGTGTGGTAGACAGATGGCTGGCAACTCCTAAGCGAGCTCGTATAGCGCATTGATCGCTTTCTCGTGATAGGAGGATAAATATGCAACTAAACTAAACTTTGTCGTACTTTGCGATGTTTAGTAAGTCCTTTGTCGCTCTTTTGCGGTGTTTCAATCCTTTGTGGTGCTTAGTAGGACCTACTAAAGGTATGGGGTAGTATGTGGACATTTATAACCTACGATGTTGGAAAACAGAACATCAACGCAATTTTTTAAGTTTGTATTGTTTCAAAATGCTTGTGTTTTGAAATTTAATTCTAAATTTGGTGATTATTGTATTATTGCTGAAATTAATTATTTAACTTCATATACTTATAATAATGCTGGTATGCCTTGACAGTTGACTCTCGGAAGCAGGCTCTCATTAGTACGCTTCGACTTTTAAACTTACTGTTATTGATGATCAAATTACATTTTACTACGCCTACTGTTAACATAAACGAGACATGAAACGAATTATTGTCGCACGAGTGTCCTCCATAATTAGCCTACTATCGATTAGCATGTCCAGGGGAAAATGTTTGTTTGAATGAAACCATTGGGTGTTACAATTTTTTAAAAAATATTCGAAACATTTCAGCGTTCAAAACTCTTCAATACGCCAATTAACTTACATATTTCGAATGAAAGTAACGACGACTTTCCACACGATGTGATTTTCATCGGATTTCGTACAATTTTGCTGTCGAACAACATTTCATCCATTGTTTGTACGAAATAAAGTTAATGGAAATATCCTATAATGAGTCCAAACTTGGATTTTGCGTTTCATTGGGAAAAATTAAAAAGCTGTTGTAGTACATAGTTTCCTTCAAAGTTGGGCAAAATTAATATTCCCGCAATTACGTCTTTAAACGTGAGTAAAAAAAGTTTGATGACCTCTTCCTCAAAGCAGTAGGTGAAAAAAACACCTATTCCTTTTTTTCCCTAGGGTAGTTCAAACCCATAGTGTAAGGATTTGTGGATATCTTATGAATGGTTTCAATTTGGTCACCACGGCTACTGGCAGCACCTTTTTGTCGCAGCAAATAATGATTTTCAAAATTTTGTTTTTTAAACCATTTGCTCCTTCATAGATTTACAAGAATCTTACAGTTTTTGTACCGCGTATTGTGCATTTTTGAAAGTGGCGGCGCCTGGAGGACAAAATGTTTGTTTGACTGGGGGGATTACTAGCCTTCCCCATTTCTGTTCAGGCCCATTGTTGTAAATCGTGCAAATCCGTTAAATCTTGAGAGGGTAGGAAAGGAAACGGAAGAAGACCCCCTCCTGGCCTTTTTCTTTTCCTGTCTTTAACACACGAGTAGGTGTGGCATCATGTGAACGCACACACAGAAAGTGAAAACCCTTAATAATTATCTGAGATCTTCTGCAGTATGTCATCAGACCGACTTGAAGATCTTGTTTAAATTAGTAGTGAACTATAAGTCAAGATCAAGCTATAAATCATATACTGCTATTATTTCTTATATTTTCATTTTCACATTCTGCCAGCAGTCAGGAGCGTATATTTAGGGGGGGCATTGTGCCATTCCCCCCTCTTTTAATTTTTCCTTTTAGTAAAAAAGAACAAAATTAATGGTGCCAAGTGAATGAAATATGCCAGACTCTTTTGATGGTTTGCGTAGCTTATGGCCAGAGGTGGATCCAAACGAGTAGATGAGGAGTATGCATCTTCCCTCCACCAGCCATTTTCAAAAATGTTTTTGATGTGCACAATTTATCCATAATTTCGAATCTCTTTGATTGCGATAAACCTTATACGTTTTAAGCACGCATAATGAAAATGTGCGAACAAAATGCACCATATTTGGTGAAGCACTCAGAATTAGGGTCAAAAAATTTTAACAAAATTTGCTTGAGAATTATTCAAAAAGCACTAAAATAGCCATTGCAGCTCGTAAATTTTCAAAAATTTTTCCGGAGAAGCATGCCCTCGGACCCCTAGAGCCTTTCTTCTTTCTCAATCAGCTTCAAATCAATTTTGCCGAATAAAATACGCTTGAAAAAATGTGGAAATTATGCCCCCTTCACTTTAAAACTTCTCGCTACGCCACTGCTGCCAGTGCCATTGTTTTTCAACATTTTCAGAATTTTTCAATTTTCTTTTTCATTCTTTACTGTGATGCTGTGATAATGCAGTATGTGTTTGACTACATTTGGTCTATTTGCAAGGTAGACTGTTTTTTTTTTAATAGCCTATTTTGAAGTAATACACTGTACTACAGAACCGGGCTACTATTTAGGCGCGATAACCGAAGGCAATGTCAACTTCTGAACAATTACGCTTGTTAGTACCGTATTTTTACTTCATAATGAAGTTTCCATTTGGACGAAAAATTCTCCTTGGATATACACCAGAATACACTAAATTTCAAAATTTTCTGGGGGAGGCTCCCCAGACCTTCTTAAAAGAGTCTAAATTTTTACTAGTTTTCGTCACTTAATTTGTCCCCCCCCCACCCCACTTATTTCGGGCTGGCGCCGCCCCTGTTTCCTGATGAAGACAGTGAATTACCAGTGCGTTGTCGAAACATCCAATTTCTATAATAATTTTGAGTTTCGTTTGTTTGCTGTTCATTCATACTGTTCGCTCCTTGTGAGATGAAAGAACCTCATTAGTTGCTTTACTTGGGTCCGATGGTGAAAAATTTTTGTAAAAATTTGAAAGGATTTCCGATACAAGAGCAAGATTTCAAGCTAAGCATTTCTTTTGTTGTTTCGCAAAATGTTTTGTCTCTTGCGTTGCACGCAATCACATTGAAAAAGCTGAAAGACACATAAATAAATATTACGCGATAAACTATGAGGAATTGCAATTTTCTAGAATATTAAAGACTTTAATACAATGATGGTGCTGTTGAACAATTGAACATACTGTAGATGATACACCCTCGGACAAGAGCAGGTCTACATCTTCATGCATTGTCACGTGAATTAAACTCATGAGCGTAAATCGCAACCCTAAACGGAAAGCCTGTATGTAAGTGATTCTCAACCGGGGTGCTGCGGCACACTAGGGTGCCATTGGCGATTCACTGGGGTGCCGCGAGCTGTAATTGCACACTATTCGTCTTGGAAAAAGGTTGAATGTTGTGATGTTTATTTCATTAAGGTACCAGTATAAACTTCAATTCATTTTGATAGAAAGTGAGTTTCAAGTTCATGCTTACGTGAAAATTTGAGATGGTTTCGAATAATCGCTTTTCATTGACCATGATGCCATACCAACTTTTCAGTTCAGTTAGTTATGGTTCCAAATCATACTGTTCTTTTTAAATTTTGAACAACAATGAAGCCATTATGACGTTTTGTACTATTTTTTTCATATTTCCGCTTGTTCACTCAAGAAAGATTAATTTGCCGACTGAGACAAAGATGAATAGTATGATAGCGAACGAAGCAAAACGTAGTGTTTCAAGTTTTTTTGCATTAATAATACAATAGAGAAATCATCACCGTTTTAACAAATGTAAAAACAAAAAAAAGAGAAGGCTACTTGTACTGAAGAAAGAAATGAAATATCAAGTCATTCTTATGACATTTTTAGTGTTTTGTTTAGCTGTTATTGATCACAACTATTTCAACATAGTCATGATTTTTGATGTAAACTTCACTTTAAAATTGATTTTATTAGAACGGAAGCTCATGGGTTCTACAGGGGTGCCGCAAAGCTTTTTTACAGCTCAGATGGCCGAGTGGTATAGAGCGTCTGTCTCTTGAGCTGTAGACTCGGGTTTGATTCCGAGTCGGGTCAAACCAATGACTTTAACATTGGTATTCACAGCTTTCCTGCTTAACGTTCAGCATTGAAGGGACAGTGTTGAGAACAAGCCGGCAAGTTTACTTGTTGTGCCGTTGGGAAAGGCATTTAGCGGGATTCCTCCATCTTGGTGTGGTAGACAGATGGCTGGCAACTCCTAAGCGAGCTCGTATAGCGAATTGATCGCTTTTTTCGTGATAGGAGGATAAATATGCAACTAACTAACTAACTAAGCTACAGGGTGCCAGTAGCCAAAAAAGGTTGAGAACCACTCTGTATGTGTCTCGGGCTTTGAAACGCTACGCAGCAGCACAAAATGCGATCTTCTTTTCCCGACAAGGCTATCAGGCTGAAACAATGTAAATTACCTTGTAACAGAAAAGAGCATATTATGACCGGTATAAGATATAATAACCCTTTGAAAAAATTGGTTTTTAACAAACTATTTGTCATAGGAATGCCAATTACCTGAAACAGTAACTACCAAAATAACCAAAAAAAGCTAAGATTGCGACAACTTACAACGCTTTTGATGTAAACCAGCTCGTAGTCGTATAATCGCACTATAACACCCTTTGAAACATCATTGGTTGAGCTTGGTTACAGGGGAATATAAAAAGAATAATAAGGGGCGAAAAATTTTAATGCCACATTTTAATATAGTTTTGCTTCGCTAATTTTAGATGCACCCTGCTGCAAAACAAGCATCTCGATTATTTTTGCCACCTGTTTTACTACTCCGCCTTTGCACAGATGCTGTCAAGGCTCGCTAATTCTAGCATTCCGTTAAGGCCTAAAAAGCACTATCAATATTTGACAATTTGGCATTCGTACCTTTAATCATGCTTATGTGGATGCATATCATGTATGGTGCTGATATTTCTGAGCAATCCAAAATTCCAGCATAATACAGATTCAGAACAATAGCAACTGGAACTGAAATAAAAAAGTACATCTGTCATGCACTTCACGTAGTTTACATGATGCGGAATCCCAGCATTGTATTCAATTATGTTTATTGTTTAGCTTGTTCCTACGAATTTATGCACAGTGCAGAGCTGAAACTAAGCAATGCGCCCCCCCGCACAATCATCTTTTGGGGCCCCCTCAAATTTTTTTCTTGGATGATGATACAAAAAATCGAGCCCCGAGGGGGCAATGCCAAGCTAGGGGGTCTGGGGGCATGCCCCCACAGAAAATTTTGCGGAATTTGACCTTATTTTGGAGGCTTTTTGTGCGTTTTGAGCCTTTAAAATTCCTCAGTTTTAACAAGGTGTAGTAGTCTGTTTTACTAGGTTTCTTCCAAACCCACTAAAATGATGCTGCAAGCAAACCCTACTCTAGCATTTCGCTACCTATGCGAAAAAAAAACGTTTTTAAGGCATATTTTTGCATCTTTCACTTGAGGATGAAGGGCTCTTGGTATGCTACTAAACGTTTGTTTGCTAGTTTTGCGACTGCTATTTTTCGAAAAATTTGCAGGGGCCCCCCATGGTCAAAAGCATAAATATGGTATGGGGACCCCACATCCCGCGAGTTAAGACAAAAAGCGTAGGCTACTGAATCTTACAATAGACCTATTTATGGCACCTTTATCATACGTTGAGTAAATAGTACTATGTGCTGACTATTTACGGGGCTCCCTTTTTGTGCGCCGCTCGCCCCCCGATTGGGGTCTCGGGAAGCGCTAGTTTTGGCACTGGCACAGCGTAAAACATACTGCAGAGAGGAACAACGAAATACAAAGCAATATTTTTTCGTCAAAGCATTGACTATAACAGGGGTGGCAAACCTGTCTTCCATTGGGATCACCTCAAAAGTTTATTAAAAACTCGAGATCCACCAGTCAGCTAGCAAATTACAAAATATTTTTTCCAGTAATTTTTGTGCTGAAATGGACTTTTATTTTCCCTATATTACCAAAGTTCGAGTTAACTCAAAAGCCCAAAACAAAAGGTAAAAACAAAGACTAAGAGAACAATATATAACTTCGACTACCACGAAAGTGTCGTCAGCCTTGCTACACACAGCCACTCAAGGCTAGACTCATTCCAGACTGTAAAGACTCTTCTTTGCGTTGCGCATCCTAAAAAAATTTAGACTTTATTTTTAGGATGAGCAATGCAAAAAAAGAGTCTTTGCAGACTGGAATGAGTCTATCCTTGGTTGGCTGTGCGTAGCAATGATGACGAAACTTTTGTTCTTGTCGAAACATTAATTTGTCCTTTGCAAGTACAAAATTTACTTTTGTCTTTAAAAAGTCAGTGAGATATTAGGGACACTATGTCTTTCACAAACATTTCATACTCAGGTTTGTGTCCTGTCAGAGATAACATTAAACTATTGCTCAAGTGACAGTCCGTAAACACAAAATAGATTTAAGAGCATTAACTTTCATTTCCCTTGCTCACTTCCAAGGGGAAATTTTTTGTTATACGTAGCATGATGTGTCATAAAGTGCCTTTCGACTTTTCTCTTCTTCGGCAAAGCAAGTGAAGCATTGCAAATAAGACATGTGCATATACCGTTTACCATTGCCCTCAGTTATTATTATTATTACAACCTAGGCTGCTTGAAATGCCATAAATGCTTCATCATAGCTCTTAATAATATGGTTGTACAACTGTGTCACGTGACCCACTCGTCACGCATGAGTTACAAGGTACGCTCCGAATTGCTCCCACGTAGCAGTAGCACATCAGATTAGCAGTTGAAACGACATGAAGCTAGTGTGGAAGGCCTAGTCGTAGGAGACCTAGGCACAGGCCTAGTCGAAGGAGACAGGGGTGCAGGGAGAGAAGAGGTGCTGGGTGTGTAGGGGCGGGGGTGCAAATCTATGTTGAGCATTGGGGGATGATTAAGCAAAATTGACTCGTCCGCAGATGCCCAATTTTTTGTCAAAATAAAGTGAAGACCAAAAAACCAAAAGGTTGCAGATGCCCAATTTTTTGCCCAAAATGAAGTGAAGACCAAGAAAAAGGTCATTACGTTCGCTGATGCCCAGTTGTTTTGAGTACCGGTAGGCTACTTTGCACATTAAAAGTATTGGGGGGATGCTGCCGAATTCTTGGGGGGAATACATCCCCCATCCTCCCTGGATTTGCACCCATGTGTAGGTGGAGATGTGGGATAGAGTATGGGGTAAGTGTGGGGAGGTGTGGAAGAGTGTACGAGGTGAGTGTTGACAGATTGAGGGTGTGGGAAAGGGATGGAGAAGTGTATTTGGGTTGTGGAGAGGTGTGGGAAAAGACATAGGCCTAGTCGTAGGAGACAGAGGTGCAGGGAGGGCAACCACCCTCCATTTGTAAAATTTGAAAATGCCGCGTTAAAAATTGAAACACTGTAAAATTTTTTTTGGGCATGATTTGAATGCTCAAAATTAGTTTTGACTGCTTTTTTGAATTATTGAGTCCCTGAAAATATTTTTTTTCCAGTTCAGCAGGTTTAATGATTTGCGAGCAAATAACAACTTGTTGATACAAAGCCAATTTGGCAGTATCTAGATTTAATGAGGTTGTTGCCAGGCACATTTTTTCATTATGTTTGGTCTACTTGTCCTGAGTCATGTACAGTGATGGGCATGATACTCTAAATTTGCGTTAAGCGATATCGATATGCGATACATTCAAATTGGGCTAAAGCGATACCAATGCACTAGGCTATACTTAAAAATACTACTTTAGCAATACCAATACGCGATACAGTATCGTCGATACTTGTATCTCAATACATTTTTGTAACAAGTTTTAATTACCAAGTTTGACATCATCATAATGCAGTAGTGATTCTTTTTTTATCTTTACTTTTCTGTCAAAAGTTTTTTGTTTTTTTTTGATACAGTATTCCTATTATATGCAACAAAGCAATATTAGGGGTATTGCAAAATGAATGTTGGTGGGTCGCGAAAAGCAGTCTTTCCTCTAGACATAAAAATTTAAGTAAAATGCTCACAACTAACAACAAAATTTGGACAAAAATGCAAGCTAATTTTAAAAATTTGGGGTATTTAAGCTGATCAAAGACCTGTTATGTTTGTTTTATTTTTCGCTTTTTTAGGGAACAATTGAAGACTTATTTTTTAGAGATTCGGACAAAAAAGTGGGTCGTCATAAGCTGTGGTTATAAAAAGTGGGTCCCAACTTTGAGAAGTTTTGGAACCAAGTTTGCTCAATCCGTTTTGTTGCTTTTTTTCAATGCAAGAAGCCTATCCCTACTGCAGCATACTACCCCTATCTCACCTTCACTGTTCACCTACTGACTTAAATTTCTTTGCATTATTTATTATGGCCAAAAATGTTGACTAACAAAAGCTTTAGCTTTCACCCACAGAACTGTTGCACTCTCGTTAGTTTTACTTCTTGCATCTGCCCGAACCTCCTTTTGACTTTCAATACTCTAAAAGCAGTTTTTTCCAAAAATCAAAAAAGTTCAGTATCTGTAGCTAACCGCATGCTAAAATTTAGTTCCTTCATTTTGAAATTGTACGTATGGCTTTATGGCGACCAGCTTTCAAAGAACAATACCTGAACTTTTGTTACGTCGATATAAAGTTGTTGAAATTCATCATGCGGCAGAGCAAGAACAACACGCAGAAAAATTTGAACGTGGAAAATTAGGAAATACTAGTCTTTGACGGCTACTAATGCTGTATCGGCATTCGACGATACATAAAATATGAGTTAAGCGATACTGATACACGATACTTTCAAAAGCAGCTGAAGCGATGCCGATATTGACACAAAAGTATCGCGCAATACGTATTGCTGATACATGCACCTCGATACTGCCTATCTCTGGTCACGTAAAGACTTTTGTGTAGTGATTTGGAAGCAAATGTGTATGAAGTTCTTAGTCTTGTGTAGCCTATGATGTTTTTACTTATGGTACCGGTACTGGCATTTTGCATCATCTTTACAAATTATCCTTAATTTCGGACAATGCAAAGGATTTTTTTGGCATGATTTAAATGCTTGAAAAATAGTTCACATTTTTTGCATTAGGTCTGTTGAGTCTCTGAAAATAATTTTCTTCCATTTCAGCAGGGTTAATGATTTACGAGCAAATAGCTTCAAATGTGATAAGTGCCAACTTGGCAGGTTTTAAGCTCACATATAATTAATTGAGGTAACGTGCACACTTTCTCTGAAAAAAAAACGGTGTAGCTTCGCTTGGACTAGAGAATAGTAAACAAAAACGTACCTACAAATACATCATGGCATAGACCTTTTCCTAAAAAAATTGGATCGCTTACTCCCTTCAGTTACTTACGCAGCAATTATCGGCACAATCCTCGCATTTGACGTTTTTTGACTAAACCGCGACTAGCGCATTGCAATGATCGTGCGCGCACTTCAAGGAGTGTTATGTGTTAATAAGCCCATTTACATGGTCTGTTATAAAGCGCTTTGTGACGTAGGCCAATTCTATTTGCTTTTGATTTCGCTGCGACTACATGTTTACATGCAGTTTGTAAATGACTGATAGGACTAATAGGCATAATAGCTCTAATGGGGGAGCATGGGGGGTATAGAGAATTTGGGGAGTGTAGATGGTGGGGGAATTGAGAAATTTTTGGTGGTTAGGGCAGTTGGGTCAAGTATGGGGGAAATATGGAAGGAGTGGGGAAATGTATTGGGCTGTGGGGGGAGGTAAGGTGTGTTGGGGGTGTGGGAAATGTGTTGGGGTGTGGGAAAGTATGGGGAGGTTTGGGGGATGGGGGTAGGTGTGTGGAAGTGTGTTTGGGGTGTGGGGAAATGTGTTTGGGATGATGTGGGAAGAGGTGTGAAAAGGGTGTTGGGGTTGGGGCAATGTGGGGGGTGCGGGGAAGTGTGGGGAGAAATGTGGAACAATCTGGGAGAAGGGAAAATGTGGGGAAAAGGGTGGTGTCACGATTTGGGACCCCAACTCTCCTGACCCCAACCCTCCGACCCAACCCCCCCTGACCACAATTCCCCCGATCCCTAGCTTCCTTGACCCCACACCTCCCGAATCCAACTCCCCGAACCCCCCGACGCCACCCCCCGACTTCAGCACCCCCGACCCCAATTCCCCTGACCCCAAATTCACTGACCCCAACACCCTCGACCTCAACCCCCCAACTCCAACCCCATCTCTTCTGACCCCCCCTAATCACAACTCCGCCGACCCCAACTTACCCGACCCCAGCCCCCCTGACTGTAACCCCCGACTTCAACTCCCCCGACCTCAACCCCCTCAATGCCAACCTCCCAATCCCAACTCTTCCAACCCCAACTCCCCCGATTCCACACCCCCGACTCTACACCCCGACCCCAACTTTTCTGACCCCACCCCCTAACCAGAACTACGCCGACCCCAAACCCCCAATCCCAAATTCTCCGACCCCAGCCCCCTGAATCTAACCCCTCCGACCCGAACCCCCCAACTTCAACTCCCTCGACCTCGATCCCAACTCTTCCGACCCCAGCCCCCCCCGACTCCAACTTCCCTTACCCATCTCCCTTGATCCCAACCCCCCAAACTCTTTCTCACCTTCCCCAACACTTTCTCACATCCCCCTCATCTCCCCCACACCCAAGCACACTTTTCCACACCTCCCTCAATACTTCCCCACACATCCCCCCACACCCCCTACAACTCTCCCCTCACTTCCCCACATCTCCCTTCACCTCCCCCCACACCCTAACACACTTTTCCTCACCTCCCCTAACACTTCTCCACACCTCTCTCATTACCTCGCCCCACACCCCAACACACTTGCCACACCTCTACCACCACCCCCACAACTCTCACTTCCCCACATCTTCCTTCACCTCCCCCACACTTTTTTCACACCTTCTCACCTCCCCCTGCCCTTCGCCACACCCTCACACCTTTCTCCACATCTCCCTCACCCCTCACACCCCAACACGTTTTTTACACTTCCCCCACACTTCTCCCACCTCCCTTTACACTTCCCCTCACTTAAACGCACTTCCTCTCTCCTCCCCCACACTTCCTAAAAATTGTTTGCTATTACCCCTGTGGTTGCGGCATTGCTGTACTAAAATATCGTGGGAATTCTACTTCCGTACCTTCTCATTGAAGCGTTACAAGATAAAAAAGAGAAAAAGAGTTGTACAACCATATTATAGAGAACAATGGCTTCATGTTTATCTATGCCTTGCTTCTTACTGTTCCAAATAAGATGTTGCTTCTATGATGTCACAATAAAGCTTTCACGGTAAGACAAAAAATAAGGCAAGACAAATAACACAAAGCTTTTTTTATGGAGTCCAAATAAGACAAATCAAACACGCCATCCAAAATAAGGACATTTCAAAACATAAAGACAATAATATTTTCCAAGATGTACTCTCTCAAAGTAATGACAAATCTTTGAAATAAGGACGGTATGGAATCCCTGCGCTTAACCGGTGCGTGAGGAATACTCATTTTTATTAAATTCTAATTCTCAAGAACGCTCTTTGGTTCCACAGAACAAGAGTTTACCGGACTACCGGCAAATGTTTTACCTAAAATCGTTTTAACACTTCAACTACTGGCTGTTTTTGCGCTATTAAGCGTCACAACAATAAATTAAAAAATTAATGACAAACGGCCCAGCGCAGTGTGACTACACGTGGGAAAAAGCACAAGAAAAGCAGAAGAAAAGAAAATCATCAATCCATTGGGCAATCACCGGTACTTAAAAGAACAATTGAAGTTTAAAGTAGGCCTTACGTAAAATTATAATATGTCATAGATTTGAACTTTTAGCGATCCTTTAGACGAACCAATTTTGATCCACTTTGCTTGCAGAGTCGCACACCCCTAATGCTTTTGTGCAAAAACCATGGTAAATCTAAAAACTACTGCGCACGACCCAGGGGTGCCTTGGTAAAATTCGAACTAGGGGGACCATGTATAATGCAAAACAATTTATTATTTTATACCAAATGTTCTTGAAGTTTTTCAGTTAGGCCCCCTTTGACGTTAGTTATTTTTGTCCACGCCCCACCACCAGTGCCGTGTAAAAACTGTTGCCCGCCCCCCTTCAAAAAGCTCCAGATGGAACCCTTAGATATCTACAAGCATTTAGGCAGTTTCGCACTTTTTCGACTTGGTTACTACCTTTTCTCATTAGCTGTATTATTTCATAGGACGTGTCCAAAAATTTCCTCAGGAAGGGCACCCCAAACTTTCGTGCTCACAGTTTCTTTCGGTGTGTGGCAAAATCAGAGAAAACTTGAAGCAGAATGAAAATCAATTACTCTACGAAAGTCCGGGGACATGCTCCCCCGAAAAAGTTTTAAAAATTTAATTGCAATCTACGTTATGTGCTGTAAGTGCAAATTGCAATCATAGTGCTTTTTCAGCAACTTTTTGACTAGATTTTCTTTAAACTTTTTTGTTTGTAATTGTGAGTCTTATACAACAATATTGTAGAGCCCCTGCCAATGCCCCCACTCCTCCGACCGGGAGTACCCAACTTAAGAGATACGTTGATATGGCATTGCCCACCATGCTTCAAAAAATATGCAGAAAATACAATGTATTTGCAATGTCTTAATCGACTTAATGGAATGGATGCAGCTTTTTTGGGGAAACAAGTGTTTGATGTTTGACGAAAAAAAGATTTGAAAATACACGTTCGATCATAAAGTCACTGCTATGCTCACGCCCCTCCGCAAACCTTTTACAAAATTCATTCACAAGGACTTTGCCGAATTTAAGAGTCCCTTCTGGGCTACCCCGACAAACAGTTTTTTTAGAACTAGGGGCGCCGAGCCCCCCCGAACCCCCCCACCAAGGCAATCCTGGCACGACCTCATTCGAAGCAAGGTGCATGAAATAGGAAGTTAATACGGGTGATTCGGGGGGCGGTTCCGCCGGCCCTCTATTGAAGTGAAAGCAGCAGTATGTAGAAGTGGAAGCAGGAAGCGAATACACTAAGACTGGTGGAAGCGGAAGCGATACTGTCATTTGGAAGCGGAAACACCACAAAACTGATGCTTCTGCATCACTGATTACACTTCGTACACGTGAAACGGTAATGTGCTTTCAGTAACTACAGTTAATGTGCAATATGTTCGCTCATACGACAACTTCTTTGAAGTAATCTAGATTCTTTTTTTTCACACTTGTACCTTGGCTATACATGCTGACCAATGTAAGGAATTGTTAAGCTCACTTTTTGCAAACTTGTGTTGTTGTGATGTCGAACTTGTAAAGTAAATAACTTTTGTTATAAAGCTTATTTGTCGAAGATACCCGTATTATCACAAAAAGAACATAAATACTCCATCTTTAATAAACCATTTTAAAGTGAATGTACCAGTGTTGTAGTCGAGACCACATGCTTCGAGACCAAGACCGAGACCGGATAATTTTTTCGAGACCAAGACCGAGACCAAGACCGGGTGTTTTTCGAGACCCATGGTTCGAGACCGAGACCAGCAAGAATCGAGACCGAGACCAAGACCGAGACCGGCAATCATTCGGCTTACTAAAACAGATCTAAAACACCAACAATAAACTGTATAGCAAATTTTTATTTTTCTAAAAATTGCGAATTACACTTCAAATAAACAAGCATCTCCAACATGTCCGACGAGAGCCTTGCTCGGTGTGGCCGCATCATTAACCCACCCGCACTAAAAATTCGCTCAACGGGAGCTGATGAAGCGGGAGAAAAGAAAGCATCGGAAGTTTGTCAATTACATTATTTTGTAACCTAAAATAAATCGTTCCTGCTATTAATTAGTTTCGCTGTATACGAAATCAAATTAATGTGGCGTGAGCGTGGGATTTAAAAATTCTGTTTTGAACTTTTGAGTTATGTCGAGTGAGCGTGCTGGGATTTAGAGCATTCTGTATTGAGCTATGAGTTGCGAGCGTGAGATTTAAAAATTTTGTTTTGAATTTTTGAGTTGTGTCGTGGTAGCGTGCTGGGATTTAGAGCATTCTGTATTGAGCTATGAGTTGTGCGCGTGGGATTTCGAGAATTTAGCTTAAGTCGCGACACGAAACAACTTTCGCACCTCACAATCACGAGTTAAACCAGAGTCTATTGCGTCCGAGAGGGGCAACAATAGTACATGTTTTAAAAAACAGCCAAAAGGTTTGCATGGTGTATCAAAAAACAAGCCGGTCTCGAGACCAGTTTTGACCGTACGAGACCAAGACCACAACACCTCGAGACCAAGACCACGAAAATATGTTCGAGACCAAGACCAAGACCGCTAAAAATCGGTCTCGAGACCGGTCTCGAGACCGAGACCGGTCTTGAGACCTTCATCACTGGAATGTACCCTAGATTTTCTGCGTTGTTGTCAAAGGTATGGACTGGTATGTGGATAATTATTACCTACGATGTTGCGAAACAGAACATCAATGCAATATTTAAAGTTTGTATCGTTTCAAAATGCTTGTGTTCAGAAATTTAATTCTAAATTTGGTGATTATTGCTGAAATTAATTATTTGACTATACTTGCTCTTATAATAATGTTCGTGTATACCTTGACAGTTGACTATCGAAAGCAAATTCTCACTAGCACGCTTCAAGCTTTTAAATTAGCGTTATTGATGGCCAAATTACATTCTATTACGCCTACTATTAATATAAACGAGACATGAAACGAATTATTGTGGCGTTAGGCTCTCTAATTAGTATTAATTAGCACCTATAGGGCAAAACGTTTTTTTTTTTTTTTGAATGAAACTATTGGATGTTAAAATATTTTTAAAAATATTCAAAACACTACAACGTTCAAAATTCTTCAATACGCCTATTACATACTTCGAGTAAACTAACTGCAACTTTCCACGCAATGTGATATTCATTCTGCTGTCGTACAACATTTCGTTCGATTCTGCTGTCGTATAACATCTCATCTATTGTTTATGCAAAATAAAGTTAATGGAAATATCCTCCAATGTGTCTAAACATGGATTTTGCGCTTTATTGGAAAGAATTGAAAAGCTGTTTTAGACAGTTTCCTGCAAAGTTACACAAAATTGACATTCCTGCAACTACATCTTTGAACGTGTGTGAAAAAAAGCTTAATGATCTCTTCCTTCACGCAGTAGTCAAGAAACAACATCTACTTCTTTTTTTCATTAGGGTAGCTTGAACCCATAGTCTTTGGATTTGTGGATACCTTATCAACGGTTTCAATTTTGTCACCACATCAACTGGCAACATCTTTCTGTCGCAGCAAATGATGATTTTGCTAAGTTTTATTTTTCAAACCATTTTCTTTTTTATAGGTTTACAAGAATCTTTCAATTTTTGTACCGCGTATTGTGCATTCCTGATGAGGATAGCGAATATGCAGTGCGTTGTTGAAGCATCCTGTTTCGAAAATAATTTTGACTTTCTTTTGTTTGTTGTTCATTCATATTGTTCGCTCCTTGTGAGATGGAAGAACCTCATTAGTTGCTTTACTTGGGTCCGATGGTGAAAAACGTTGCAAAAATTTGAAAGGATTTTTAATACAAAACCAAGATTTCAAGCTAAACATTTCTTTTGTTGCTTCGCGAAATGCTTTATCTCTTGCGTTGTATGCAATCACATTGAAAAAGCTGAAAACCACATAAATAAACATTACGCGATGAATTACGAGGAATTGCAATTTTCAATAAAATTAATACCTTTTTAATACAATGATGGTGCAGTAAATAGATGATACACTAGTGATACACCTTGGGACAAGAGCAGATCCAGCTCTCCATAAATTGTTATGTGAATTAAACTCATAAAAGTGAACCGCAACCTTAAGCGTAAATGTTACAGTAGTAAAAAAAAGTTTAGAAAGATTTTTTCAATAGCCGAAAAAACGAAAAAATGGCACGTTTTTATGCTTTTATTTTTTTTTATTGAACGTAACAAAAGTTGAAGCAAACACCAGGCAATCTAAGCAACTCCAACATGGTTCTGAGCATTATAGTAGTTGCACTAGCATTGGTGTGGTAACCCTTATTTTTACTAACTTTCTGAATGCGGTTAGGCATGGGATCTGTAAGATTTTTGCAGACATTTTGATGAATATCTTTGAACCAAAACTCTTTAATGGTCCGCTTTTGTTTATCCAAAGTTGTCGGATTTGATGTAGAAACATTCTTTTTGATCAATGTCCCATAAATTTTCAATGGGATTAAAGTCAGAAGAATTTCCTGGCCGTTTGCGCACTCTGTCATTTTTAATTTGAAACCAATTGGTGACTGATTAGGTCTTATAACATGGTGCAGAGTCTTGTTGGAAAGTTGTGCATCCGTTAATGTTCATAAAATTCAGGAGATGACCATCTAGAACGCTAGTATACCGTAAGGCATTCATTGTTTGTCCTCGTGGCAGGAAGTGAAGACCATCTTGGCCTTGGCTAGAAAAACACCCCCACACCATGCCAGAGTGCTCAAATAGCCTGGAAACTCTCCTGATCTAAATCCCATTGAAAATTTATGGGACACTGATCAAAAAGAAAGCTTCTACATCTAATCCGACAACTTTGAATGAGCAAAAGCGGACCATTAAAGAGTTTTGGTGCAAAGATATTGATCAAAATGTTTGGAAAAACCTTACAGATTCCATGCCTAACCGCATTCAAAAAGTTAGTAAAAATAAGAGTTACCACACCAATACTAGTGCAACTACTGTAATTTGAACCATGTTGGAGATGCCTGGATTGCCTGATGTTTGTTTCAAGTTTTCTTGCATTCAAAAAAAGAAAAAACATAAAAACGTGCCATTTTTACGATTTTTCGGCTTTTGCAAAAATCTTTTTAAACTTTTTTCCAGTAGGCCTACCGTATATCTGTTTTGTGGTGTTGAAGCTCTAAGCAGCAGCACAGAATACAATCTACTTCTAGCAGCAAAGGTATCGGACAAAAGTGGTATAATTTCACCTTGTTCTCATGGCAGGTAAAGATATAACCCTCTAGCAAAAATTGCTTTTACCAAATTATTTGTCAGTAGAATGCCAATTACCCGAAACGATAAGTGCCTAAGTAACCAAGAAAGAGCTACGATTGCAACAACTTAGAACGCTTTAGACGTAAACCTGCTCGTGGTCGTATAATCGCACTATCACACCATTTGAGACATCACAGGCTTGGTTTAGTTACTTGGAAATATAAGAAGGAAAGTCGGGGCGAAAATTTTTACTGACATATTTTAGTAAAGTTTTACTTCGTTAATTTTAGACGCGCACAACTACACAACAAGCATCTCGATTATTTTCCCCATCTTTTTATTTTAAAATAAGTACTGGATCCGCTTTTGTACAGTAAATGCTGTCAAAGCTCAATAATGCTAGCTTTTCGTTGTGCTAAAAAAAGTGCTATCAATATCTAATATCCGTACCTGTTAGTCATGCTTATGTAGATGCATATCATGTATGGTGTTGATATTTCTGAGCAATCCAAAATTCCAGCATAATACAGAATCAGAATAACAGCGACTGGAACTGAAATAAAAAAGTACATCTGTGATTCGCTCCTCGTAGTTTGCATGATACGAAATCCCAGCTTTTTATTCACTTATGCTTAGCTTGTTCCAAGTAATTAACGCACAGTTGCAGAGCAGAACAACGGAATACAAAGCACTATTTTTGTCGTTGACGCATTGAAAATAAGTTAAATCTTAATTTGATTACTTTTTGTGTAGAATACGATAGCAGTTTACAGCGCAGTGCGCAGCAATAACCGGCTGACTAGCCACAGCCACAAACCACCCCTCCCAAACTGCAGCAGTAGTTACTCACTCAAAGAGACACTAAAACCCAACTGCATTATTGTCACTGTCAGCAGAGCGGATATTTTTCGTTGATTGAACAGCTTTTTTGCCTGAGGTTGTGCCTTCAATTTCCTAGATCGTTTAGCATAAGAAATTCCAACTATAATTCCACTTGTCACAATGGTGAATGTCTGAAACAGAGATAGAACCGATCAAGATTTTCTCGACAGGGTGAAGATCAACAACTAAAATGCAATGTCCTTCCTGGTCTACCGGACGGGAAGTCATGACGACTCCTCTTGCTGGGCCAGAGGCTATAACAGCACTCTATCACCATCAGCGCAAAGCACTCGTGTAAATTGTACCGTAGAGCGAGACGGCGCTGTTTCTGGTTATTAGCCTTCATCATCCGCCCTCATGTATGAAACATTCTTCTTCCAGAACGAATGATTTTGCCAGGATCACTCATACCTTCGGATAAATATTTCATAAAGAATTTAACCTTTGTGGTCCGCAATCCACTCGTGTGGCTACGTCACCATTTCAGTCAAACTCTTTACGTGGCCAGGGTGAAGATCAACAACTAAAAAGCAATGTCCTTCCTGGTCTACCGGATGGGAAGTCATGACGACTCTTCTTGCTGGGTCAGAGGCTATAACAGCACTCCATCACCATCAGTGCAAAGCAGTCCACTAAATCGTACCGTAGAGCGAGACAGCGCTGTTTCTGGCTATTAGCCTTCATCGAAAGTTTCTTACCTGAGGGCGGCTGATGAAGGCTAATAGCCGGAAACAGCGCTGTCTCGCTCGACGGTAGAATTTAAAAATGTTTCGGTAGGTAGGGCAGTTTTTGCTCATGCTTCACAGTCTTCAGTTTTCAAGACAGGGAAAACTGCCCCTTTTATATTGAGAGCATATTAAATGTTTTTACCAAGCTTTATATGTGTTGTTTATATCAATGTTGGTTCGTGAAAAAATTTTTTGGAGGGAAGCAATTACTTGTTTTACCCTCCTGGCTACACCCTGTTTGTGACGTTGCGAAAGCTAGCTTACTTTAGTCAGTTAACCTTCATATGACTCAAAAATGAAGTCGACTAAAATTTTTTGGTAAATTTTTAATCACGAGTTGACAGCTTGAGTTTATGTGAAACCTTTTCGCTCTTAAATAAAGCGCAAAGAATCACGCAAAAGTGTGAATAAAATATCTGGATTATTTTCTTCGTTATGGCATTATAATAGCTGTGACGTCACTGAACTTACGTCATCACGATGTGACGTCACTGAACCCCACCCCCTTTGAAAAATCTTGCGTACGCCACTGAACGTAATCACTTTGTTCAGGGATGCAACACCGAAGCTTAGAAAAAACTGAACCATTAAGTTCTCACCATTTTAATGTATTGCAACTATTGTTGAAAGCAAGCTCTATTTCACTGTGGCACATTACCGATTAAGTATAAACAACAATCTAATTGAGTTATTTTAAATTAACAATCGTTTTTTTGTTGACGTGAATTGAACCATTGCATTTATCGTCTATTCGACGCAGTTGCTGCTCCGAGTACCTCGCGTAAGAAATCGTCGAGTATATAAATAAATTTACAGTAAATGGCTACGAAATATAAAGTTTTGACAGGAATCAGCTTAAAGAGAGAGTATTTCATACGCACAAAATTTCTAACTTCATCACCACAAACTTTTGTATTAGACCAACAGCAATTTGTTCAGTATATGGATTAGCATTACTTACCACCAGAACATACGGCAGGATGTAAAGCGCACTGAACAAAGCAATCAAGGCAGCAGTATCTTTGTTTAGTGTTATTCTTCGAATCGTTGGCGAATAGAGTAGGATTGAGGCTAAATAAGTGCCTGTGAAATGATCCGGAAACCAAGCTGAAACAAGAAATATTGACAGCAAGATATACACCTGTACAGTAAGTGCCATGAAAATTCACACTTAAGGTTTGTTTTTGCGCTAAGGAATGTTGTGTCATGTTACTCATCAGGCAACGTGAAATTTATAATAAAGTATGTGATTGCGATCTTTAAAACTAAACCAAAGCTAGTGACGTGCGTTGAAGCTTGTGCTTGGTGAGGCACTGTTTATTTTAGCATCATGTTACCAGCAATTTTTATTCATAGTATTTGGTAATTTAGTAGCAAATAGAACATGAGTTTTTATGATTCAAGAATTTGTGTGAGTATGACTGCTCAAATTATGTGTAAAGCTATTAGATGAACTGTTATAATTTATTTCAAGAGTTTCGTGGTATTGATGACTTGAATGTTTTAGTGAGTGTAGTTTACGCGGAATATGAAACGTTGCTTGAGACCAAAAACAACCAAACTGACTATATTAAAAAATTCCATATACCAGTACTCGTACACTACAGTACGTTACCATTTGCATTGACGAGTATTAGCGAAATAAAACAAAATTACAACGTCAGCACAATTTCTTGACAAAAGGGTTTTTGTTGCATCCCAATTAGAGTGTAAGAGCCTACATATCCCCATGGTTTCAGCAGTTGACTGCACCACTACTGTGCCAAAAATCGACAGAGATAATTAGCTGATTAATACAGAGTTAAACATTGTAGTAGTGCAGTTAATGCAGAATCGGCAATAAGTTCGTTCATCAAACTGCAGATGTTTTTTTACAGATAAACAGTGCAAAATACAATAGAATTATTAGAAGGATAATACAGAAGGAAAACAAAAAGTATGGTACCAACGTCTGGAGGTTTAGACAAATACCAAAAAACCAGGTCATGGTAAGTAGGGAACGACCAGGACAACAATTTTGGCTGGGGCTGGGGCCGTAGCCGGTAACTCTGGCCGGGGCCGGGGTTCATACCATGCTTTTAATTGTGTCTAGAATACATAGCTAAGCAGGCTACTTGCGTCGTCACTCCTCATGTAAATGCGGTCAATGGTGTTACGTAATGCTTTCAGTCACGTAATGTTTTCGTACTTGTGCACGCTTTTCATTGGTGCATGACGAACCTTAAAAACGCTTTCAGCACGCACGTTCTTTATTTTTACGCACCAACGCATTTTTCATATGAAATATAAAAAATCCTTATGTAAAAATTAAGTTATAACTTTCATATTCGTTGTATGAGACCATTCCGATTTTTAATTGTGGGTTTTTGCTCTTAAAAGGTCGTCTTATACGTCGGAATATACGGTAAATAAATTTGAAATTTAACCCCGGCCCAGGCCAATTTTTATAACCTCCTCCCTCGGCCAGGGCCGGGGCTCTGGTCGATCCCTAATTGTAAGCTATAATGAGTTTCTTAGGGACCATGTTAAAGCAGCAGAGTAAGTTTCAAGCGACAAGATGGGCAGTGGCAAAGATCAGTTTTTACGATCTCAATAGCTGTTTAGTTCGCAAAAATTCGCGTAGCTGTAAAAGCTTATCCAATTTTGCAATTGCCAGTTAGCACAAAGCATAGATAAATTTTGCATAGAGCTCGTTAGTTTCACACAGCTAGAATGTCAATATTAGCTGTATATTTCTATCGTATCTTTTTGAGCAATTTTTTATTCTGAAATATTAATTTAACAGCGCAAGAGATTATATAGATTAGAAATGAGCAAATTTTGCAGAACAACTAGTGTGGTGGTTGAGAAACCATGTTTGATGGAATATGATCTAACCGTGGATAACGAAGAAGAAAAAGAGGTGGATGAATGGTTTAGCAACCTTTTGTCTGGTCGCGATACCACTTTGATGGCTTCTGTTAGTCATCAAAACCTACCAATGCACGGTGCCGCAGTCGATATTGCTGATAAGACAGACCTGCAGTCGACTCTATAGCTCCACAGGAAATTATTTTCTCTCGAAATAGGCTAATATTAAGTATTTCAAAGCGTGTTGTTAATGCAATAAGAGAGATGAAATCTTGAGTCTTTGCTTTGACCTGACTCTAAAGCAAATCCCACATCAACTACTCCGCTTGCAAACGCTCTATCCACACAGCCATCTTGTTGATATAAAATACTTTGAGATTGATCATTATATGTATTTTTTCATTCTTTATTATATCTGCAGCTTCTCGTAAAAGGTCATTGGACGCCCACGTTGGTAAAAAGGATAACAAAAAAGTGAAGTGATGAAACCTCTGAAATGCTGAAGAATGCAATACAGCAACTACGTCACAGAAAAGGTATGCTATGTAGTCTATTATGTTTTAAACCCATTACAGATAATGCAGAACCAAAAATTGATTCATACATTCTTAGTTATCGAGCGTACGCTAATTCTTGTCAATAAACTTTGTTTTGACGTAAACGAACGGTTCATTTTCATGTAAGTACTGAGAGCAGTGCAGACCACAGCTCCCATTTTTTCCCTTAAACGGAGGGCTTTATAATTTTTATGCCTTTCAATCGCAGGTGGTGTGATCGATCAGTAGTGTTTTGCTGGCGCTGTTTATACAGGACGTTATGGCACTTCTTAATTTTTGGCGTTCATTTATTCCATCGTTATCTCTTGCTTTACACGTCTCATTGCATGTATGTAATACAATGTCATTTAGGGACTCCAAAAGGAGTCATTAAAATGTTTGTAAAGTCTGGGTAGCCAATAAAATAACATAAAATTTTCAAACAGTCATTTTCGCAGTTATCATAAGTAGAATTTTACCTTTCAAGAGATTCTGACTTCGCAATTGCTTTATATAGATTAAAAATCAAATCAAAATCTTTATTATACTCGCGGTATTACGCTGAAGCGTATAACGAGTGGCGGGGCCCATTTCCGCGGCTTAGCGCCCGGACAACACAGCTCCGAAGAAACGTCGCAACGGTGGTGAGCCGTTGGCGACACAGTTGCGATTTGACTGGCTCGGGAATCTATTCATAGACCTCCTGCACCAATAGCATGCGCTTAGCAACTGAGCTAACCAGTCGGCCGTTGGCTCAGTTACTTAGCGCACACGCTTATCACGCTATCGGCGCCGTAGATCTGCGGTTCAAATCCCGTGCCGGTCAAATCGGCAGAGCGTCGCCAACGGCTCGCCACCTCTGCAACGTTTCTTCAGAGCTGTGTAGCTCAGGTGCTAAGCCGCGTAGATGGGCCCCGCCACAACAGCTCAGATGGCCGAGTGGTATAGAGCGTCTGTCTCTTGAGCTGTAGACTCGGGTTTGATTCCGAGTCGGGTCAAACCACTGACTTTAAAATTGGTATTCACAGCTTCCCTGCTTGACGCTCAGCATTAAAGGGACAGTGTTGAGAACAAGCCGGCAAGTGTACTTGTTGTGCCGTTGGGAAAAGCACTTAGCGGGATTGCCCCATCTTGGTGTGGTAGACAGATGGCTAGCAACTCCTAAGCGAGCTCGTATAGCGCTTTGATCGCTTTCTCGAGACAGGAGGATAAATATGCAACTAACTCGTTACATGCTTCGGCGTAATACCGCGAGTATAATGATTTTATATAGATTAGTTGGATGCAATTTATCGTCTAAGCTTGTTAAATCTTTGTATGCTTTACAGTAATCATAATTTTTTGCTTGTAGATGATTATGAATCCAGCATAGCGGTTGATTTTTGGAAGCATCGCTGAAAAAACGTCCAATCTACCAAGGATTTCTTGTTTGAAATTGCAAGCCAAAATTCTTAAACTGGCAACCAAAAAGCTTAAAGAGCTAGATTTCTATAAATCACAATGCGATTTAGTTGGGATCTAGTTATACTGTACCTTTTCGCGTACCAGAATTTTAGGACAAATATAAAATATTCACCCAAAGTCAACGTGTTAATAATATACCCACCTACGTTGCATGACGTTACTTTCTGCTGAACTCATGTTTGTTATTTTCAGTTGGTGCAATTCGACGAAATGGTCAAAATATTAATGCAATACTGACATGAGACTTCTTTTGAATTTAATGGATTCGGGAGTATGGTAAGCTTACAGGTTGCCTCCCCGGCTACAGACGTGAACCCGACACCCGTTACTATCTTTTAAAGATAGATTTAAAAACGTTATGTAAGTAGACCTAAAAATTGCTAAGAGTTGAATCAATGATAGTTTTAACTAGATATTTATCAAGTCACTGTTGCAATAGCTGACTAACTGGTCAAAAAATTTCCACCAACTTTCGCAAAAACAAAACTTCGCTATGCGTAGTAATATCAAATCTTCATTATACTCGTGGTCTTCGCGGCTTCCAGCGCCTGGGTATTACAGCTTCGCCGAAACAGCGCAATGGTGGTGAGCCATTGGCGACACTGTGCCGATTTGACCGTCCTGAGATTTGAACTCCAAATCTCCTTGACCGATAGCGTGCGTTTAACAACTGAGCTAACCGGCCGGTTTTTGTATTAATATTTTGAACTAATTTAAACGACGTCCCCGCATGCACGCTAGGCGTTTATAAAAATCTACGCAAAAAGTAAACGAGGCTTTAAAAAGCTATTATGCTCGACTTACTGAGTTCGCGTGGAGAGTAGTAGGCCTAGGCCTACTAGGATTTTCTCTTGTATACAATATAGGCCTATTGCCAAAGCAATGTCCATCCGAGCGGATAGAGTGTCTTTCCATAGTCTGCCTCCTGAGAGATATACTCAGGTTCGATTGGGTGTCCATTCAACAAACCAAAGACGCAAAAAATGAATATTCACAGCTTTGCCAGTTTGACATTTAGCATTAAAGGTGGAAAGTGAACTGGCCATAACATGCGCCGTTGGAAAATGTACTTTTCGGGATTTCCCCCAACATTTTGTGGTGAGCAAGTGGCAGCTTAACTCCAAGCAAAGGTTCCTGCGATGTTTCCTGGTCCAGGTCGGCGTAATTAACTCGGCAAATAGATAAATTGAAGCCAAGCTTAACCAAATTATCATCTACAGGCCATTTGCGTGCATCCCCACAAAAACTGAATCGCGGAATGTCGCAGCTATGTCAAGCAATAAACGTGTTTTGCATTTTATAAAAAAAGATGTAGGAAATTTTGAACAAAACCTATCATACAACAAATACTTCTGTTCATTCGTAATTGGCAACACTGATTTTTTTCGCTACTTAAATGTCGCGGCGCTACGTGAAAAAAGCGTGTAAACAGGCTTCAAGGCAAGCTAAGCTCGTTTCAATTTGCGTGTAAACCAGCTTTAATAATTCAGTATTACCAAGCCTTTCAAATTCGATACTGATTCTTTATTCAATTAGTATTCACTTAACTTCAAACTATATGCCTTATATCGCTAGTCTTTCGGCAATGCGCGTAACTTCCAGCTTGGCGCAAAAAAATTTTTTTATCTTAGTGACGTCATAATTATTTGAGGCCGGCCTGAAGTCGTGTTGAATTTAGTATTGGAACATTGAGACTCGCGGAGAAAAAAATAAAAAGGCGCGCTTTAACAAGTTTATGCGAATTTTGCTCGAGAAGTCATATAGATCCGTAACCTTGTTGTCTTGCAAATAAGAGGTACAATCATACTTGTAGGAGGTTACCTATACGTTCTTACGTATAGGAGGTTACCTGACATATAGGAGGTGTGCGCAGATGTTACCTTACAAACAGGAGGTTGGATCACCATCTTACATATAGGAGTTTGCCATAACATACATGTAGGAGGTTACCTGACATATAGGAGGTTATGAACCCGCGGTTACCTGACATATAAATGGGTTGAAAGTTGAAACATTACATATAGGAAGTTTGAAACAATACATCTGAGAGGTTACTTTACACATAAGAGATCAATGTTATTGAATCACCTTACATATAGCTGGTTTAAAACATTACATCTGAGAGGTTACCTTACATATGGGAAGTTTCAAACATTACATCTAAAAAATTACCTTATATAGGCTATAGGTCCAAAGAGATCAATGCCATTAGGTTACCTTACATATAGGTAGGTTTGAAACATTACATCTGATATAGGTTGCCTTACATATAGGAAGTCAATGCTATTGGGTTACCTTGCATATAGGAGGTTTGAAACATTACATCTGAAAGGTTACTTTAGATAATAGGAGATCAATGCCATTTTGTTACCTTACATATAGGAAGTTTAAAACATTACATCTGAGAAGTTACCTTACATATAGGAGGTCAGTGCTACTTGGTTACCTTACATATTATTGGAGGGCTAGGGTTTAAGTTGGAGAAAATAACTGGGGCATTATCTTCATGAACAAATTGGGGCCAAGGGCCAAAAACATTCTAGCACCTTTAGAGGTAAAAATTATTAAAACTATGTTATTGGTAAATATTCTGATCATTTCAAAGATGTAACGGTGTTTTGTAAATTATGGGAGGAGTTATCATCCGGGATGATTTTGGGCAAAGGGCCAAAAATACTCCAGCATCTCTAGTGATCAAAATATTAAAACAATAGTATTGGGAAATATTCTTACCATTTCAAAAATATAATGGTGTTTTGTAAATAATTGGGGCATCATGTTGAGGAGCGAATTGGGGCTAAGATCCAAAGACTGGCCCATATAACCAACTCAGAAATACAGCTGGGCCACACCAAAAATTTGGTTTTTCCATTTACGCAACGAACTAAAAATTTCTCACATTGCAAAATACGAATTGTGTAACATTTTAGCGATGCTTTTAGAATTTAATGTTCCTGCTAAGTTTGTTAACATCGGCTGTGACAGAGGTTGTTGCTACTCGTTTTTAATTTTTCCCAATGACACAAGTAAACTTGCCGGCTTGTTCTCCACACTGTCCATTTATTGCTGAGCATCAAGCAGGGAAGCTGTGATAACTTATATTAAAGTCTCTGATTTGAATGGACTTGGAATTAAATCCGAGTCTACAGAGACAAACGTTGTATCGGCCATTTGAGACAAAACACAAATACCGTATACATTCGAACAAGGGCCCCTGCTTGATTAAGGCCTGTTTGAATAAAGGCCTGGTCTGAAAAGCTTTCCAAAAAAATAATAGCCCGTGTTTGAATAGTGGTCCGGTAAATATTTTAGCTCAGCCCACCCTGACGCCAACCGTTTGTTCGGCAATGCAGCGAGCGATAATATGCAACTTTGTCAAACAGGCGGTAACATACAGCAAATTTCTCACTATCATAAACTTTTTCATATCCAATTTGAAAAAATTATGTAATATTTTCATTGAAAAACTATAACCAATTGTTAATACTGACATAATTATCAAGGAAATGACCGTTTTTTGGCCAGAAGCTTTGATTCAAAACAATCTTTATATTATTAAACGCCCTGTCCCATTTAGGCGCCTGTTTTTTTAAGCGCTTGGTTGAGACCCATTACTAAAAAAATAAGGGCCCGGGCCCCTTTTTGAGCATATACGGTAACAAATAAACTGAAAAAACAATGGCGGCTAGCACCACTTCCTTTGTATTGCGAGTAACACAGTGTATCTAACGTCAATTTTCCCGATGCAGCTGATAAGTGAACCAATCTAGACCACAGAACGAAAGAATGCTTACTTCACGCACTAAAAAAGATCAAATCTTCATTATACTTGCCGTATTACGCCGAAGCGTGTAACGATTTGCGGGGCCCATCTCCGCGGCTTAGCGCCTGGGCAACACAGCTCCGAAGAATCGTTGCAACGGTGGCGAGTCGTTGGCGACACTGTGTCGATTTGACCGGCCCGGGAGTCGAACCCCAGACCTCCCGCACCGATAGCGTGCGCTTTGTAACTGAGCTAACGGCCGGCTACTTCACGCACTATCGTGATCAAATTATTCCGCTTAGCTATGAAAAAATACACGAAGTGTAAACTGTCATTTCGATTGAACTGTTGGATTATGATTCAGTGCTTTGATAAGGAAAAATAAGAGTATTGATGAGGGCCACACTAAATGTCTTAAAGGGCCAAGTAGTGGCCATCGGGCCGCCTGTTGCACACCCCTGGTCTAAAGCTTTGCTTATGAGTGATAGATTTAGTTGAAGCATAGTGCTTTGCGAACTAAAATTCGTATCTGTTTTTTAATACAATGCTTTTGATTTGCGTTAATATTATTGTGCTAATTGTATAATACCTTCTGAAAAAGATTTTTTATTTTTGTTTATAGTAATTTGGCTGAGACTGCGAAAAAAACAGAAAATAGGGCTTTGTTACGAACAGGTTACACGTACAAAAATAGAGCAACACTAGGCCTATGCAGAAAACAAATCCTGACGTAAATCATCGAATCCCAACATGCAGCGTTTTGGATTGAGTTAAAATTTAGGCTAAATAAACTTTATGACTACAAAAAAAGTCAGTGCATTGATGATATTTTTTTCAATTATAATGTTTCTGTAACGTTACAATGAATAAAACAAACGCAGCTTGTATCTATTGCATTGATCTCAGGCGGCGATGGCCAAGCCACATGTGGCCCTTTTAGAATTCCTGTGCGGCCCACTAACCGTTCATTAAAAAGCTTTACAAAGCAGTGAAGACCTTTTTTTTTAGAGACACGGGGATTTTGAGCTCTTAAAAGCAACGCTGAGTTTTTGCAGTCCATTCAAGTAATTTAAGCTTAATTAAGCTGGCAATGCGGCCCGCTGCAGAAAAAGGTTGGACATACCTGATCTAAGGCTTCTCCAAGAAAATTGATTATTTTCCCTTTCGCATCAAAATTCGCTTCGTACAGACAAGAATTTTCTCAAAATTATTGTTGGTGGAGCTGCGGCTGCACCAAATACACCAAAATTTTCCAGAGACATTTTACCACCAAGATTTGAATTCATATAATTGCGAACAAATAAATTTCCTCAATTTTACTATATTTTAAGATTTAAGTAATCACGTGATAATAGTTTAATTTTGACGTCATAAAATTACCGCATACCCGGTAAAATCACGAACTCGGTACCTATACAAATGATACTGACCTCCTATATGTAAGGTAACCCAATAGCACTGACCTCCTGTATGTAAGGTAACCTCTCAGATGTATTGTTTTAAACCTCCTACATGTAAGGTAGCCCAATGGCCCTTACCTCCTATATGTGAAGGAACCTCCCAGATGCGATGTTTCAAACTTTTTATATGTAAGGTAATCCAATGGCACTGACCTCCTTATGTAAAGTAACCTATCAGATGTAATATTTTAAACCTCGTATATGTAAGGTAACCATAGGTGGGCACTACCGCGGAAAGTACCGCGGTACCGGTACTGGTAGTACCGGTACCGTCGGTACTTTGGAAAAAAGTACTGGTACCGCAGTGCCGGTACTTTTATTTCTCAATTTTTAGGCGGTACTCGGTACTTTTGCCAAATCTTTTATCATAAAAAAAGAAGTTTGCACAGCTACACCTTCCGCAGCAATCGTTTGAAAAATTTGCTCTTAAATACAATGCTGCCATCCCGTCAAGCGCGACAAAAAAAAGATTCTTTTCTACAAGTAAAAATATTTTGCCGAAGAGGAGGGGTCTTTTAGAGTTAGACGACCTTTCCCAAATGGTCTTGTTTTTAAACGACAATTCAGATTAAAAGTTTTTCAAAAGTTTCGTTTCGTCGATTCTGTTTTGCGTCACCCTTCGTTGATAAGGTTGTTACTGTAAGAGAAAGACTCAAGACCCGGGTAGATTTTTTGACAGCCTGCATACAACGTGGCTTAATTAACGTTAAACAGAATTGCGCAATGAACAGCCCTAGTAAATTAGATGTGCCCTCCAAAATATTTTTCTTCTTGCTCAATAAGATTCCGGAATGTTTAATTTAAAGTCCGTATAACTTCGTAGCTATAACTGTATCTCAGCAGGCTTAGGGTTTGATTGGTTGATTTTTGCGTATTTCAATGCAACTTAAAACCTAAGCTTAATTATGAGAACAAGGACGACAAAAAGTTTAAAGTAGTTTTAATACGTCTTTTTTGCATATTTCAAAATTTATTTTTCCGGATTTGACTCGTAATTTCTCAAATATGCTTTTTCTAGGCATTTGATTTTCTTTGATGAGATTTCTTCTTCATTTTTATTTTTCCGTCACGAGAAAGCGACGAAGGTGCTATGCGCAGGATGAATCTAGTCTCGCTTAGGAGTTGCCTGTGTTTCCGAGTTTTTCGCTTGAATTTGGCTTCTGACTTTTTCAATATGCTGCTTGTAAGATTCCACCAAGCACAGGTAATTGTTGTGAAGCATCTTTTCCAAAGGACGAAACAACAAGGCTTGGGTGGGAGTTGAACCGTCAACCTTGCAAACATCCGAACCACTCGGCTTCGCTGCCGACAGACATTCCACGGACTTACAAGTCTCTGCAATAATGTTTCTTGTGTGAATCTCCTGAAAAAGATGCAAAAATATATAATAATTGTGTACTTTTTCTTGTGAATCAGATCGATGTAGACCTTAATATTAGCGAGCGGAAATCAATTACGTTTATTAAATGCCCACATCCTAAACATTACTGGCCTGAGGCCTACCTTAAAGGCATACTATATTTTGTATAACATTTACTCGTGTCAGCTCGGCGAGTATTTATGACGTTTCAAACTAATCGTTGCTGATTATGACAGTCTATTGCAGCAGCTCTTCCCATCTCTCAGTTTTTATGAGATTTATTCCTAACTTCTAATGCACATATGCATTTTTGCTCCAACCAACTTAATCGCTTGCTATATCTTAATTCATAAAATACTAAACTCACAAAGCAAAATGTGTCTTTGCACTTACGCAACCCCATCTTAGAAAATGTCTACGTACGGCGAACGCCCCTCTTAAAACTTGTTTCCAAATACGGAGGTGATGAAAGTCTTCAACTTCCAAAAGAAAGCGGTAGACCAAAAATGTTTGAGAATCACTGTTCTAAATACCCAGGGTCTACAGTCTCGCAATCATGAGTTTTGATATTGTACTCGTCCGTGGTCGTACGAAGTATTGTCTATTATTATGATCACATGAATCTAACTTACAGCTTTGAGTGCTTTCTGATTATAATCACAGACACGAAAATTAAGCGCCATGAAAAAGTTAGAACGAATTATCCTACGTGAAGATCCGGAGTTCAACAAATTTTAAACAATACTGAAGCATACCTTAAAATATTATTGGCTCTCGACTCCTCGAGCACTTTTACATTATCAAATCTGGTGATTCTAAAATAAAACTGGGTACCCCTTTTCTGCACACTTCGATGTTAAAAATTCCGTTTCTATTTTAATAATTTCACCAAAACGATTTGATCGATCGACGTCATTTTGATTTATGACGAACTCCTTTATTGGAAACTCCAGCGTAGGCCACTTCTGGTTATGGGATCCCCATTCATTCAAAATTCTTAAACAATTTTTTTGTCGCATTCTGCGCAAAAAGTGGTCTCCAATAAAAAAAGTTTTCGCTCTATGCGTGGCGGCCCATTCCTATGGACGAGGGAAATTGTTGCATTTCTTCTGATTTTTGTTGCGCTAACCACTGGCACTAACTACTGCTTGTTTTGTACCGTTTTTTTGAAGGTTGGTGCATAGTTTGCAATTTGTGAATTGTCCCGAACCAAGTACTACCGGTAACCCTACAGTATTGAGTAATTTAGTATTTATTTAGCTAATAGCTATAAGCCTAATTATTATGAAACTGTACAGTTTTACTTAAAAATCAACAAAATATAGGGCAGTACTTTCTTTCTGGAAGTTTTTTTGAAAAGTACCGACAAAAGTGCCGCGGTGCTACCGGCGGTACTTTTGATTTTCAAGTACCGAGTATCGGTACCGCCGGTACGTTTAACAAAGTACTGAGTACCGGTACCGCCGACCGCCGAGACTTTAAAAAAGTACCGTGCCCACCTCTGAAGGTAACCCAATAGCATTGACCTCCTATATGGAAGTTAACCCAATGGCACTGACCTCCACAATGTAAGGTAACCTCTCAGATGTAATATTTCAAACCTCCGATATGTAAGGTAACCCAATAGCATTGACCTGTATGTTAGATAACCTCTCAGATGTATTGTTTCAAATCTTCTATATGTAAGGTAACCCAGTCACATTGACCTCCGATATGTGAGGTAACCTCTTAGATGCAATGTTTCGAACCTCTCATATGTAAGGTAACCCAATGACATTGACCTCCGATATGTGAGGTAACCTCTCAGACGCAATGTTTCAAATCTTGTATACGTGAAGTAACCAAGTGGCATTGACCTCCTATTAAAGGTAACCTCCCAGATGCAATGTTTCAAACCTCTTACATGTAAGGTAACCTAATGGTATTGATCTATTATATGTAAGGTAGCCTCTCAGATGTAATGTTTCAAACCTCGTATATATAAGATGACTCAATGGCATTGACCTCCTATGTGTAAGGTAACCTCTCAGGTGTAATGTTTCAAACTTCCTATATGTAAGGTAACCTCGTATATGTAATGTTTCAACCCACTTATATGTCAAATAACCGTGGGTTTATAACCTCCTATGTGTCAGGTAACCTACTATATGTAAGATATTAAGATAAACTTCTATATGTAAAATATCCAACCTACTATTTGTAAGGTAACATCTGCGCACACCTCCTATATGTCAGGTAACCTCCTATATGTAAGAGCGTAAAGGTAACCTCTTAAATGTAAGATTGTACCTCTTATTTGCAAGGCGAGGTTATAGGCCCTTCTCCGAGAAATAATGCAGGTCTCGTAACTGTCTCACGCATGCATTTGAAAGAAGAAAGCTACGCGTTTTTCTCTGCGATTAACGTCATTGAAACCACTGAGGCAACAATTGGGTGCAGGAACATAAACGGCAGGAAAATAGCTGGCGTCATCAAATGTTTCAAGAGATACAGAAAGACTTAACTATTTAAAACAAAGTAGTTTGGTTTTTACGAATAAATTATTTATTTCGCAATTATTTTTTTGTTACTTCGCCATGTTTTTTAGGTAAGTAAGGCAGTGCCTTCCCTGACCGCACGTCCCTGACCTAAACTATTTCTTAACCTTAAACAGTGAAAATTACGAGTTTTTAGCACTACGTTGTGTATACTCCTCCTGATTACTGTAATTGCGTATTTCAGGAAAAAGTGTCTTTCATTTCATTAGCCAATTGTCATAGATTGTTTAACATACTTGTAGGTGTAATGCTTTGCATAAGTTGTATTTACCAATTATTGTGGCTGAAATCACCGCAAAAATCCATACAAGAACCAGCCCAGTTGGTAGTGTCGATTTGCTTTGGTTTTTGTAAATGAGAGGCTTCCAGATAGCAAACAATCTCAATAACCCAATGAAGAGCAGATTGTAGAGTGAAGATACATAGGCCAAGCAAAAAAATATGGCACCAATGAGAACTTTTGTCGTTGATCTTAATGCCAGTTGTTCTCTGTTCAACTCGTGTATTGTCAAATTGATCGACCAACTGTAATTGTACGCAACAACACCAAAAAGTTGAACGCCTAATAAACAAAACTTAGTGGTGAAAAATTTATCAATGAGCAAAAATGACTTTTAGCTCTCATACTAGCATAAACGATAAATTTTTATAAAACTCGCGATACATTTTTATAAAACTCGCAGGTCATAATAGCTTTTTATGAAATTAGCAGGCTGAAGAAGTTCACGAAAATTCCTACACATTGCGTACAAAATCTAGTAAAAATCACAAAATCTTACTGTCATATTTTATTGGAAAGTTGAAGAAAGCATGGAACGAATAAGCCAATCCGGTGGCGAATGTTTGGAGAGGCGTGACCTATGGGAGAGGTTGCAAGAATAACATCAAAAGCAATTTTTTCGTAAGCAAGCATACTCGCAGAAATAAACCTATGGCATGTACTGTTTTCAGTAGAAAATAGAGGCTGTCGTCTAACACTGCTAATTTTCAAAGAACTGATTTTGTTAATGTATTGTTTAGGCTTTGCCTGACTGAAACGTCCATTTGGCTTCGCTTTCGGGCTTGGTTCTTTGCAGTTCGGTTAATGCACTTTTTACAGCGACCGACTGTAGTTCGTTTTATCTAACTTTACGTAACACGTTGGTCCTTGGGCCTGTAAAAGCCTGTACTTACCAGTCAGTAGATCAGCAATCGCCAATGAACATCTACAAACATCCATTTTACTCGCTTTTCCAGACTTATGGCGTTTCCATCCAACAGCAAGAATGATCAAGTTGCCAATTAGAATTGCCAATCCCAAACAAACAACAAGCAAAATGAAAAATATTGATCCAGGTTTGCTGCATTTGTTACAATTTGAAATAGAAATGTTAAAACATGAATCATAAGCACTTGCTTTGCAAAATCCAGGAAGTCCGCACATTCGACTGTTATTTAGCTGTAAAGGTGTGAGAAATGTATCAGATGTTGAATTTGTTTTGGCGCTTGTTACATTCGAAAAGATGACGTCGAATGGGTTGTAATAGTCCTGAGGATCCACTATCAGCTCCCGGTCTTCTGTACCCAAGATGGAGAGATCGTTGTCGCTATAGTTTGTATTATCTGGAATAACAACACTTAGCAGTGAAGCGTTCTCATCATAATCCCCAGAATCATCCCAACCGCTTCCAGATAAATAAGCTAAGTTACTCCAGTTGGTGGCAAGCATATCCGTGACATTATTTCCATGAGGAACTGTAGATGTATTTGAAAATAATCCACTCATGCTACCAAAATTTAGAAACCAATTGTCCCACTCCGATATTTCAAATGGTGTATTTACTGTATATTGCTTTTTTTTTTGCAAGAATATGTTTGTCAAATTTTTAGAAGAACTGAGACTGTAAAAAAGCAATTAGCTATAAGATTTGATTACTCCTAATAACTTATTATGTTAGTTGTAAAAAAGTATCCTAAAACAACAGTTACATCTATCAGTTATAATGCTATATTAAATTATTGATACGATATTCACTACTGAAGCCAGGGGCGGCTCGTACAAAAAAGCTGCAGAGCTGCAGCACCCCCTAATTTTTTTATGCACTTAGATTTTTTCCCACAGCCTTTTGAAGTTTCATTGCCAAATTTTTTAAGTTTCTTTTTCTTTCAATGTTTCGATCAAATATGAACATAAATTTTTAAATGCAGCTCAAGTTTTTTTGTATGCAAATGAGCCAAACGGTGATGCAATATAGGTTATTGATGACCTTTTTGGACTCGCTGTTCAATTTTTGTATAAGCTGCACTTCTGGCAGAACAAAGCGAATTGAGACTACTACAGTAGCTCAGGCTCATGGCATAACGGGATTAGTTTTTAGCTCTGCTACATAGGATCAAGCTAGCCCGTGTAAGAGCTCTATGATAAAAACAACTAAAAAGCAATGTCCTTCCTGGCCTACCGGACGGGAAGTCATGACGACTTCCTCTTGTTGGGTCCTGACGACTTCATGACGACTTCCTTTATCCGAAGGGATGACGATCATGACGACTTCCTTTATCCGAAGGGATGAGTGATCCTGGCAAGATCATTCGTCCTGGAAGATGAATGTTTCTTACCTGAGTGCGGCTGATGAAGGCTAATAGCCAGAAACAGCGCTGTCTCGCTCTACAGCTCTATGATAGTTGGTAGGCTTTACTTGATGCAGATTTAGACTGGGTAGGCTTCAATCTACCACATGTATGTAGTGTGTACCAAAGATGGAAACCGGTCGGGTCGAGATTCTTTGACCGGCAGGTGAAGCTGGTCGAAAAACCAGTCGAATTTTCCTTTCTTGCAACTAAAATACACCTGAACACCAACCGAGATGTAAATACCGATATGTAGGCTATTTCATTAATAAAACAGTTTTATGAAAACGGCGGTGACGAATCACACCTTTTGAAAACAAAGGCTTGTTGTCTATTTTCGACAGTGAGACTTGCGTACTTAATAGCGTGGTTGAGGTTTTTTTTTCAGCAGGATTGTGATACCATTGTGATGTCATTACATTACCATACTGTACCGTTTCGCAGCCTATAAGCTTTAGCTTATTTCATGTGCGCGGGCCGCTCGGGTTGTGACGTAACAGCCTGGGCTGGTTCTGGCGTTTGCTAAAGTGGTTTAAAAAAGGAATTAAGGGCATCTTTATGATATACGGGTTTATACCACCTATCGATTTATGCTGACCATTCAAAAGCCAAATTTATGTGCAGCGAGTATCAAAGGTAAATGTCAAAGTCAGATCAAATAAAGTCAAATAATACTATCTTCGTATTTATCCAAGTGAAACAAATATGCAGGTGATTGTTATTTATTTTTAGTTTTGTTTATTTATACAAATTTTTATTTATTTATATAAATATTTTTAGATGATGATACAGATGAATTTTAATTATTTATATGAATAATTTTAGTTGTTCCTATTTTATTTATATAAATAATTTTAAAAAGCCTATTTATATAAACAATTTTAGTTGTTCCTACGCATTCTCTAAGTGTCTTGCTCTCAGTGACTATAATTTTATTTAGATTGATAATGGTTAGTGAAACTTAACCGAAACGTCTCATTTGAATATGTATCAATTTGTTTTGACTTTATTATTTGTGATTAAAATATAGGTGAAATTTACTTTCATTCAAATAGCCTACTGTTTTTATTAGATAAAATTTTACGAGTTCAATAGATCTAGTAACAAAGTTGGTGTAAAGTACAGTTTGTCATTAGGAAACACTGAACATAAACTTTCAGTAAAAAAAAACGGTCGACAGGGCGGGTCAGTGACCGGTCAACCGGGCCTGTCAGTGACCGGTCAGCCGGGGTAGATTTTCAATTTTACCGGTCGGTTCGGGTCAAGAAAATCCTGACCGGTTTTATCTCTGGTGTGTACTGTAATTTAAACAAGTGAAAAAATTTGTATTGTTTTACCAAATCTACTGGTACTGTTTTGTGTTACTTATCGCAGCTATACTTTTACATCAGTAAGGTACGGTAACTTTTTCGATGGTTTCAGTACAAAATCATTGCTGTAAATTGTTATGTATCAGAGAGTATTTTTCTTAAATTTTACCTGTCTTTGTACTGTTTATCTGACTGGTTATGCCCTTATTATAGGCCAATACATGGAAAGGGTTATTTTATTATAATTAAAAAGTATATAGATCACAAGTGGCAAGGTACAAACCAGAAAAAATGCTGATTTGCATTTCAGATGGCATCTAGTTGTTTTTCTGTGGGGAATAATGTTACTTTATTGCAGAGTTTCGTAACCAGGGGTCCGAAAAACGTTTCTAGGGGGTGCGAAGTGCTGGGTTGATGAGCGCTGCTCTTTTTGTAGGGTAGTTGAAAAACTTTTTTGCTCTCTGCCAGATTTTGCGCAAAAAATAGGACTTCTGCGGATGTGATGACCTTTTTTTGGTCTGATGATGAGCTCAACGAAGATTTGATTTGGATCTGGGGGTGCAGAGAGAATTTTTTTGGACATAAAATGATTCACTAAAATTCTCTCTGCACCCCCAGATCCAAATTAAATTTTCGTTCAGCATTAGCTCAGCATTAAAGGGACGTGGGCAATGTGGAGATCAAGCTGGCAGGTTTACTTGTTGCGTCGTCGTTGGGGCTCATCTCGGCGACTCAGCGCCTGGGCAACGCAGTTTCGAAAAGAACATCGCAGCGGTAGTGAGCCGTTGGCGACACCGTGTCCGATGTGATCGACCAGGTAATCTCACTTGGACCAATTGCAGCAATAGTGATGTCTTAAACAACAACACCAACTGCAGTGTAAACTGAAGAAACAAAATTTAAACAGAAATGCTGTAACACCTCGATTTTTCTGCTGCATCGTTTTAGCTCGCTGCACCGCAAATTTAACGTTTCTGTAATACGCGTTGGGATTACCACAGTAAAGTAGGCTTGTCAAAATTTGTCGCTTGCAACATCTCTTGTTTTTTCGGCCACAAGCCGCCACTGACCGAAGCTACAAGAAAGTAATATCCTTAAAGAAAGTGGAAGGTGTAAATGAACCCTAGGGTGGAGTGAAAAACAATTTTTTTGGAAATCGAAAAAAGTGTAGTTCTCAAATCCTGGCAAATGGTCTGAAACTTGTTGAAAATTTGTGATTAGGGGGTTGCCATCATTTTTCAGCCGGCTACCCCCCAAAATGTTATCGCAGCTGATGACGCAGGGGTAATTGACATATCTCAGTAACAACTGGCCGGAGAGTAATGGCATGTGGCTCAAAATCTGCGGAAATACCATGTTCCTATCTGTGCTAAGCAAAAAGTTTTTTTTCTATTTTCAACACAAAAAAAAGTTACAGCCGAAAAACAAAAATTGGAAAAATTTACCTACGATATTAGCTACGAAAAATTCACCTACGAGTATTTTTTGGAAAATTCACCAACGAGTATTAATTGCGTAAGAAGCACAGTCGTTTAATTTTGACCGTAAAACTGATTCCTCTCATATAACTAACAGGGTTTGTGATTTAACGCATCAATAAATGGACGGATGGTGACTTTCACTCTTGCTGCAACAGGATGAGTGGTAACAATCGCCTCAAATCAGCAAGGACATATGCCACAAGAGAAAGTCACTGAAATAGGCGTTAAGAAAATTTAGCGATTTTGGTAAATTGATTTTCATTTGATGCGAGATTCTTCTTAAATTAAACACCAAAAAAGTGGCACATATGAAGACTAGGTGGTGTCCAGGGTTGGAAATCGATAACAAAAAAAGTAGAGAATAATTCGATATTAGATACCTCAGAAAAAAGCAAAGAATAGCTTGATTCGATAACAAAAATATAAAGTAGAGAATAATTGATAACCGATAACTTCAAATCGATACTTTTCATTGAGGCAAACAATAGCATCAACATATTTTAATATCATGGCTCAAACTTAATATCTGTATGCATAACTGAATTGATCACTCCATTGTTTCTACGCACAAACTTTAGATCTGCAACAATCAGACATAGGCAAAATGGCAAAGTCCCAATGCATAAATTTGACCCAAAGTTTTTGAATATAACAATTAGCAGCCCAAAGATACTTCAACAGCACTATGTCCTGTTTCCTCATGAATAGATTGTACTAAATGCCTAAATTTATAAATCGAAATAGATTGACACACCATTGAAAAATAATCTTAATGATGGTTTAAGTGAACAAAGCAGTTGTTTGGCTGGCATGCTGCATGGTTTGCATAAATACTATTACCACTTCCACCAGGGACCTAATACAGTATTACCACTTCCACCAGAGACCAATACGATCCAACCAGCCACTGTTAGTCTATTACAGTGTAAAGCATTACGTATGGCCGTATTAAACTAAGACTGCCTGTAAAGTTTTTAAGCAATAAAGGCGTAAAAATTAACAATCATACTGATAATCACTTGCTTTCTCAGTAGTTTTCTGAAGTTCGGACGAACTACTGCGCGCACTGCATAGTATAGTTACTTCCAGATTACAGTAGCTTACAGAAGGCCTACTACCTTCTTTAATAACCGATTAATTCAGTAAAACTGCGCCGACTTGAGTCCTGCACTAGCCTGTCTCACTCAGAGACAGTCAGTCAGTCACGCCTGCCACAGAGCGTTCGTTTTTGTCAGATTTCGGAATGGAGTCAAAAATCGCTGTCCATGCGGAATTTCACACAAACAACATATTCTTCTATATCTAAGTGAAGGATAATATTAAATGCCAACGAAACAAAAACGTATAAGTGAAAAAAAACAACAAATAAGTACTTTTAAAAAAATTTTGTTTAACCTAAAAAAATATCGAATAATTAATATCGATTTACCAGGCAAAAAAGTAGGGGAAAGACGCATTCGATAATGAAAATAAAAAGCAACGAAATTTTGCATTCGATAACGAAAAAGTAGCGAATAACAGTATCGATTATCGATTTCTAATCGATATTTCCAACCCTGGTGGTGTTAAGACTGACTTCATAATACAAGACGAAATAAATGGCTGTTTTATCAGCCAAAAAATGCTGTCAACCTCATAAGACATAGTTGTGACCAATCCGAAAAGTTTGATGCGGTAGTGCACCCATGTGGTATAGTAAGAGCAAAAATATCGGCTTTGAGATCAATTTTGACCCATCCGGCTTATAAAAGAGGTCACACGATTTACCAAAGCACTTTATTTGAACTGCGTTTTGTTGTCAAACGTTGTCGTTAGTTTACGAGATTTAATTTTTTTGTCGAATGACTCATCTCGTTGTTGATAATATCTTTCAACTTGTGCAGACGCTTCCGCAACAAACTTGACGTGCCGCTCTACAGATTGACTATGACATATAGGTGGTGTAATACGAGAGATTTCTTCAGACACTCTTCTATTTCTGTATCTGCCAGGCTTGCAATTGCTAGAGGCTTTTGCCTGTACGAAATCAGAATTGGCTAATTTGTCCTAAGCATTTGCTTCCAAGTTCAGCGTTGGTTCATCGAAAAGCGAATCAAACTGCTGTTCAGTGCAAGGGGGCAGTCATCGTTATTTGCACTTTTTTCAACTACTTGTTTCCAACGTTTTAACATTGTCGCCACTCTTACATTTCTTACATTTTCATATGATACCCTAACATCGCAATCAAATCATATTCTTGGTGTGCAAAATAACCATTCCGTTGCACCACACTCATAGTACCGTAATTTCTTCAACACGTTTATTTGAAAAATTTCTAATCCTTTGAACTAAGTCGAAAAAGTTGCTGCATCCATGGGTTATCTGATTATTTGATAATGTTAAAGGATGATAATAAAATGTAAGACGTGTAGGAGTGGCAAAAGTGCTAGCACATCGGAAATAAGTAGCTGAAGAACGTGCAAATAACGATGACTGCCCCCATGCACTAAACAGCAGTTTGATTTGCTTGTTCAATGTACCAACTCTGAACTTGGAAGCAAATGCTTACTACGAATTAGCCAATTTTGATTATTAGCAGCAACAACTTCCAGCAACTTGCAAGCCCGACAACAACCTTCAGCAATTGTTTAAAACTGCAAGTTTGGCTGCCAAAACAGCCATTTATTCCATCTTGTATTATTTTGTTATGAAGTCAGTCTTGACACCACTCAGCCTTTGTATGTTACAATTTTTCGTGTTTAATTTGAAAACAATTGCGCATCAAATGAAAATCAATTTACTATAATCAGAGAATTTGCTTATAACGCCTATTTTTGAGACTTTTTCTTGGTGCATATTATTTTCTTGCTGGTTTGAGGCGATTGTTACTACTCATCCTGTTTTAGCAAGAGTGGAAGTCACCATCCGTCCATTTATTGATGCATCAAATCATAAACAATGTTAGTTATATGAGAGGAATCAGTTTTACAGCCAAAATTAAACGACTGTGCTTCTTACACAACTAATACTCGTATGTGAATTTTCCAAAAATATTTACTAAAAATGGTCGCAATTTTTGTTTTTCGGCTGTAACTTTTTTGTGCTAGAAATAGAAAAAAACTTTTTGCTTAGCACAGATAGGAACATGGTATTTCCGCAGATTTTGAGTCACATGCCATTACTCTACGACTAGTGGTTACCGAAATATAAAAATTACCCCCTGCGTCATCAGTTGCGATAACATTTTGGGGGGTAGCCGGCTGGAAAATGGTGGCAACCCTCCAAAAACAAGTTTAAGACCATTTGCCAGGATTTAAGAACTACACTTTTTTCGATTTCCAAAAAAATTGTTTTTCACTCCACCCTAATGAACACTCATGACAGTTTTCGATGAATAAACTGTAGGCTAGTATCGAACAACTTCAATAGAGATACCGGTATGAAAACCATAGAGGTGCGTTTCTAGTACAAAAATGTGACGTACCCTATCGCATATTTAAAATAGCCCTGATTTAACATAGTAATTCGCGCTTGATTAGGAGAATATATATATCTTGAGCCAGAACTGGGATAAGCGCAAACTAGAGCGCAAATTGCGAAATTTGAATTGCGCTTTACCTGACTAGTGCGCAAATTGCGAAATTTGAATTAGCTTCGCTAAGGCTAATCCGATAACACGAATTTTTCGTTAGCGAAAGCTAACGCTAGTCCGCTAATTAATCATAAGATTATAATTTGAGACTGAAACAACGAAAAGTCAACTTTGTAACTTGTAGTAATCATTTTAATATCAGATTTTTCAGTTGATCAGCCAGATCCTAACAATATCGTATCAACGCAATTTCCAAAAGTTTATTTAATAGCACGGTGTATTGTCTGCCAGGGGTAAAACAGCCGAAAAAAATTCTGTCACATACCATTTTGTAATCAGTGCAATGTAAGCTTTTGTTTGCTCTAAGTTTCACGAGGTACCCAGAAAAGGTACGCTAGCATACCTTTGTGACGTCATCACTCAAATTTTGAGGACTTCTATCGGGGGTAAAGCAGTGGAAAAAATTCTGTCACATACCATTTTGTGATCTGGTTGATGTAAGCTTTCAATTACACTAGGTTTCATGTGGCACTTAGAAATAGCATGCTAGCGTTTTTTTTAGGGAAGGTTTGGGCCCCCATTACCGCCAAACGCATCCAATCTGACCCGGCATAAATCACTTTTTGCTGATAGTTTTTGACGTAGTAGGTCGCTACATACTTGATTATTGGTACCTACAAAAGGTATGCTAACCCCTCTCCAATGCCGGTCTATAATCATCTCTTGGCTCCTACATGTCGAAAGAGTGATAGCGCAAGCTCAACATTATGATGTCATTGACGGAGTTACTATTGCTTGATCTAAGCGCCTAGCTAGAAAAGTATCGTTAGATATTTTTCTGGCACAAAAAAACGAGAAAATATGGCAACTTAAAGGCTTTTCCTTATTAAAATGGCGGTAGCAACTATTCTTATTCTAGCGGATTAGCTGAAAAAATTAGCTTCGATAACCAGTCCGCTAACATTTTTGAACGTTAGCTGAACAGCTAATCCGCTGGTAAAAAAATTAGCTTCGCTAATTAACGGAATAGCGGATTAGCGATTTGTGCCCATCTATGCTAGCAGGCCTACTCTACACAGTGCAAGCCAAGGTACCAGCAATGAATCCTAGTTTATCGACTCTGGCAACTGCGAGGCGGACACTGGAACCAACCGTCCAACCCCTTTATATGTCACCTAGCCTTCCATTGGTCATCACAATGGTGTCACCTTCAACAGCCTGGGCTAGCTTAAAAATATGTGAAGTGCTAACCTACTTTATGTGAAGTACTAAGAGTTACGAAAACCAATGTTGCAGTTGTGCTATATCAAAACGATTAGTGGTTGCGCAATTTGCGTTTGCGTTTTTAGTCTTGAAAATTTGAGTTGCGCAATTTGCGTTTGCACTTATAGTTTGGAATATAGGATTGCGTAATTTGCGTTTGCGCTTTTAGTTTAAAAAATTTTGGTTGCGCAATTTGCATTTGCGCTCTATACTTGCAAAAATAAAGTTGCACAATTTGCATTTGCGCTACATGCCTTTAAAAATACGGTTGCGCAATTTGCATTTGCGCTTAATGCTTCCAAAAATTCGGTTGCGCATTTTGCTGTTGCGTTTTGTGCTTGCAAAAAATTTGTTGCGCAATTTGCGTTTGCGCTTTAAACTTTTTTTTAGGGCCCAGCTCTGACTTGAGCCCATAGGTGGGCACAGCTAACGCAAAACTTAGCTCCGCTAACAGTCAGTTTGATAATCAAAAAGATTAGCTTCGCTAACGCTAGTCCGCTAATTAATCATAAGATTATAATTTGAGACTGAAACAACGAAAAATCAACTTTGTAATTTGTAGCAATCATTTTAATATCGCGTTTTTCAGTTGATCAGCCAAATCTAAACAATATCGTATCAACGCAATTTCCAAAAGTTTATTAAATAGCACGGTGCATTGTCAAGGTTTTGGGCACACGCTGAAAGAACTCCTGAAGAAGCTCCTAAAGTTTGAATTATGTCGTCATTTTTGCTGTGACATCATAAACTAGCTGTGATGTCATACTCGAACTTTGAGGTCTTACGCCGGGGGTAAAGCAGCCGAAAAAAATTCTGTCACATACCATTTCGTAATCAGCGCAATGTAAGCTTTCGTTTGCACGAAGTCTCATGTGGCACCTAGAAGAGGTGCGCTAGCATACCTTTGTGACGTCATCACGCGAACTTTGGGGGCTTATGTCGGGAATAAAGCAGCCGAAAAAAATTCTGTCACGTTGTACCATTTTGTGATCTGGTTGATGTAAGCTTTCGTTTCCACTAAGTTTTATGTGGTATCTTAAAAAAGTATGTATACGTTTTTTGGGGGGGTTTGGGCCCCCATTACCGCCAAACGCATCCAATCTGATCCGGTAGAAACCGCTTTTCGCCGATGGTTTTTGACGTGGCACTCAGTGCGGCAAAAGGTCGCGATATACTTGGTTATTGGTACCTAGAAAAGGTATGCAAACCCCTCTCAGATGCCGGTCTATAACTTCTTAGCTCCTACATATCGAAAGAGTGATTGCACAAGCTCAGCATTGTGATGTCATTAACGGAGTTATTATTGCTTGATCTAAGCGCCTAGCTAGAAAAGTACCGGTTGATATTTTTCTGGCGCAAAAAAACGAGAAAATATGGCAACTTAAAGGCTTTTCTTTATTAAAACGGCGGTAGCAACTATTCTTATTCTAGTGGATTAGCGGATTGGCTGAAAAATTAGCTTCGATAACCAGTCCGCTAACATTTTTGAACGTTAGCTGAACAGCTAATCCGCTAGTAAAAAAATTAGCTTCGCTAATTAACGGAATAGCGGATTAGTGATTTGTGCCCACCTATGCTTGAGCCACGCATGGAACTTCAAACCGTAGCCTATATGTGGTACTGGTAGTCCAGCATGTTAACTGTTGCACCACAACGCTGGTGTCACTTGGAAGTGCATGTTTTATGTTTGATATCTATTTTTATCGATTCGACTGAACGTGTCTTTTCTTCAAGAACCATAGCAAAATATCGAATTGAAAATGGCATTTTAAGACTAGATTGCACTTTTAAATCCATTGACGAAGTAAATCAAGTGTATAGCAATAACAATTGAAACAATTAAATGGCCCTCGTAAGTTTTTAATTTGACTATTTTAAAGGAGCGTTTACCGATACGTGGCATGCGGCAATGCGACTACCATCACAAATTATTCTGGCCTGCGACTACCTGCAATTAAACCCGGGTCTACACTGAGGCCGTGTCAGACTGAGCGAGGCGTAAACTTTAGTTTGTTTTATTGAAATGTAGCTTTGCGCGGCGCATGACATGTGTGCCTCGTTCAGCCCGCGTCAGCCGAAAAAAAAGAAAGCCTCGTATTATTCTGTTCAGCTTCGTGCGACTGCGACTAGGAATAATATGCTGCTGTTTGGGAAAAATGAATTTGCAGGTCCATGACTAGGCTAGAAGCTTTTTGATTAACAAGTCGTGAAAAACGCTGTTTTTTACGCTATTTTTGCTTGTGATGACTAGCAAGTCATTATTTTTCGAAAGGTTAGCAAGCTGTCGGATAACAAGCGTTGCAAGCAGGCTGGTGTGGGAACCTACTCTGCTGGACCTAGGTTTTTTCAAAAAAGTTCAGGAAAGTAAGAAAAAAACATTTAGTTATTTAATTGTGAAATGCTAGATAGAATGAAGTGTATGCCAAGTATTAAGGTTTCATTTTAAGGTCCAGTTATCAGCTGTTGAATAAATGGCTTTGGTATAGGTTTAGGTATACAACAAATACTTATTTTAAAAACTAAATGCTAATAATTAAACTATCAATTAAGGACAGGCTAACAGAGTGTGGTTGAATTGAAAAAAGTATTTTTAGAAATCATGTACCAGTACAATGTAGGTTTTTTACATTGCTGTAAAAAATGGGTTGTAGTCTTTTGTGGCAGACATGTTTCGGTTTAAATAATGGCTATTCTGTCTGTCAGCTATAACAATGTGTTGTGAATGACACACACGTTTGGTTGACAAAAAAAAATATATATATATTAAGACTAGCCTAGTTCATGTACATCTATCAACAATTTGCAAATAAAAGCATAAGTAAACCTGTATGTGAAGTGTTGTAATTAATGAAAAAGGTTAATAGTATAAACGCAATATCCACGCAGAAGATCTTTGTAATGTGTTCTGCTCATAGTTTTTTGGTGTACATGCACAGTAGGCCCACTTCACCTACGCTTTGATGTATTTTTATGTGTAAATCAATAAATGTGACTGAAGTGATCATTTTACAATAGAATGCATTAACGTTCAGAGGTAGACAAAGTTGACTCCTGCCTAACTGCCTATGTATTTATTATTATAGCCAATATAAAGCATTATCCTGTGGCCCTAAATTCCAAATTAGATGAAATTGATGAAGCATTCGTGTTTATAAAATCATAAAAGTAAAATATCCATTTGCATGTGTGTAACATATTGGATTTCAAGAGTCTGACGATACTGTAGTGCCTATTTTTTAAATGCAAATACTGAAATTATGTACTGAGCATCTTTTTCCGTTTTCTTTGCAGAGTGGTATCAGTAATTTATAGTGGAGCTTTACTTGTGTCAAGACATGAATTTTTTTATTGATGAACAGAAAAAAGAAGTTTTGATTGCAGCAGATCAGCACTTCAATGTCGTTGATTTCCTCTGCGAACGCAGCTTGCTTCCTTGACTAGCCTACAACACAGATCAACATTTAAACCTTCCATTTTCTATCTTTATCGATGAACTTGCTTCAATTTTGTGTTTGTTTTTGTTATTTATACGTTTAGTGCAAATAAAAAAGAAAAGAAACAAACTCCTAACGTCTGCTAGCAAAAGTTGTATCTTGGCCACAACAGCAATTGAACTCACATAACCAATCGCTTTTGTTTTCAATCGCTTGAACGCGCCGCGTGCGACCAATAAGACAAGTTCGCTTCGCTTGACTTGACTTGTGGCAGCCTGACACGGCCTCAGTGTAGACCCGGCTTAAGGCGATATAAAATTTGCTAGGCTGGTGAAGGAAAGCTGATTGTTCAATAATGTCTTAGCAATTCAACGTGCATTGTCTCACTCCCGTCGTCAAGGCTATCTTAACGTTTTTTGATACCGGGCGATGAAGTGATAAAAATTTTACCAGTATACACTCGTGGTTTTTCCCGCGTTGTCGCACCAAAGTGAAACATCAAAATAAAACAAACAAAAAAGTAGGTAGTTGCGTTGTCGCGTATCAGGAAAAACACGCCTTTACTCTTTTTCAGCTTGCATGCTGTTTCCTACTTGCAAGCTGTTGCGTTCAGCGTTTTATTGCCGCATCCCTTTTTTTGTACCGCTTTAAAGTATTCATCCCATTCTATTCTTTGTTCTCATGATGGTGCGGAAATACAAGACAGTACCACTTCCAGGAGCGCAATTAGGGGAGGAGGCATTGTGCGATGCCCCCCTTCTCTTTTGACTTTGCCTTTCAGTAAAAAAAATCAAATGTTGCAAAGTGACAAAAATATAGGCTACTACAGGACTGCGCAAATTATGGCCCGCGGGTCGCATGCGCCCCGCGAGACCATTTTGTGCGGCCCGCGGACACTTACAGAAATATCAACTTTGCTCCTTACTGATATTGAATAGAATACATCATCTGCGGAAGTAATCACGTAATGGTCCTTTTTTTGCTCTTCACTTGATTTTGAGTGGAAAATAGGACAGCTGCGGTCGTGATGACCTTTTTTATTTTGCTCTTCCAATCTGTGCGGCCCTCGGCTTCAAAATTTTTCCAATGCAGACATTCGTGTAGAAAGTTTGTCTACCCCTGGGCTACTAGACTCTTTTAAAGGAGTTGCAGTTTGTGCCTCTCCTTCCCCTTTTAAAATTTCTCTCTTAACCACTGACCACCGCTACAAGCTAGCCGGTGTCTTGTCTTGCTTCAGGTAATTGGTAAATTAAGCTACTTAGTAGAAAAACTTTTATGATGTTAAGTTTTTTTACAAATGCACGTCTGATTGTTTTACTATAATTTTTTGCTTTTTCGTTTTACTGTTGTACTTTAACTTCATGGGGATTTTGACCACAGTAGCATTTTAACTTGTTAGGTATCACCAAGGTTAAATTTCTTATGGGTATACGAATCCGGAGGGGTGTTTGGCTGATCAAGGGCAAGCATTCTAAAGTGATAAACCTTTTACCTAAGTGCGGCTGATGAGGGTTAGTAGCCTAAAACGGCGCTGTCCCGCTTTATGGTACCCTATGTAAATTTTACATCGCCGTAATCGCAGGCCAGTATAGTTTGTAATGGTAGTTAAATTTGCCGCATTAGACGCACACTTTTTCAGGCTGTGGAGCCTTCAGTTACGTTATAGCTAATGTCTAAATTAATTTGTTTCACTGTGCTATGTAACAGTGCTGTTATTATTGAGAAGTTAGATAGTTAGTTAGTTGCATATTTATCCTCCTATCACGAGAAAGCAATCAAAGCGCTATACGAGCTCGCTTAGGAGTTGCCAGCCATCTGTCTACCACACCAAGATGGGGCAATCCCGCTAAGTGCCTTTCCCAACGGCACAACAAGTAAACTTGCCGGCTTGTTCTCCACACTGTCCCTTTAATGCTGAGCGTCAAGCAGGGAAGCTGTGAATACCAATTTTAAAGTTATTGCCGCACTATTATTAATTAAAGTTATTATTATTATTAAATGTTATTGCTATTAAACTTTAATGCTGAGCGTCAAGCAGGGAAGCTGTGAATACCAATTTCAAAGTTATTGCCGCACTATTATTAATTTAAGTTATTATTATTATTGCCGATCAAAGCGCTATACGAGCTCGCTTAGGAGTTGCCAGCCATCTCTTTACCACACCAAAATGGGGGAATTCCGCTAAGTCTCTTTCCCATCGGCACAACAAGTAAACTTGCCGGCTTGTTCTCCACACTGTCCCTTTAATGCTGAGCGTCAAGCAGGGAAGCTGTGAATACCAATTTTTGCCGCACTATTATTAATCAAAGCATTATGTTATTAAAGTAAAGCCGCACTGCCGGAATCAAAAACACAGTCCAAACTCCAAAATTTAAGTTATGAGAAAAAAGCAAAAAAATGTTTGGGTTCTTTTTTGTTTGATTTCACGCGGAAAACCTTACGGATTTTGTTGAAATTTTTACAAAATAATCAATCGCTCTCAATTGCTGTTCCTAGCAAATTACACATGAAAATTCCTCGTGGTAAAGTTTTTTGAATACAGTAAGTCCAGAATGCTGGTTTTATGTATTTTCTTTTTTTTTTTGCTGTAAAACAAAACATTGTGTATAGTCAGTTCATTGTAGGCACGATGATGGGAAGTCCACTTAGTTCTTTTTTCGTTACGGAGAAACAAGACAAAAGCACTGAAAGTCCATCGTGACAAAAAGGAGTAAGTCCAATTCAGCTCGATTTTTTGTTGCATTAAAACAGGGGTAGGGAACCGGCACTGCACAGCTGGCCACATTGATCGCACAATATTTTCAGCGGGCCACATTTACTTTTAATTTGTAAAGTTTGTCTTAAAAATGGGCAACATTACATCGCAAATGTATCAAACATTCATGGTGAGTTGTCTTTTACCACAAAACCTTGTTAGGATCTTTTTTATGGACATCGACCATCATGACCTTTATTCACGTACAAGTGAGTCTAGATAGAAGATGGTCGATCACCAAGTAAAAAAAAAGGTCTTGGTTGTTCATGGCGAGGCCCCCCTGTGACAACCAGGGCCTCTCATTATCTAAATCCGGCACTGCAAAGGCTGCAAGTGGTTGAATGTGAAACAACTTTTAAGAAATCTTAATGACTTCTATTCTACCAGATTGCTGTACACTTAACAAAGTTTTGACGCGGGCCACATTCAAAACTTAAACGGGCCGCAGGTTTCCCAGCCCTGCATTAAAAGAATGCAAAAACAGCAAGTCACTGAACACTGAACGAAATCAAGAAAATCACGAGTTGTGTCTAATATGCTGAAAAGCTTGATAATGAGGAAACTGGAAAAATTAGCATGTTTTTTCTCTACTATAGTATAGTCTTTACTAGTGTTTGGCCTACTGTAAAAATTTAAATGAAATATGGTTTGTTTGGAAAAAAACGGTAAGCTGAAAAGTGATTTTGGAAGGTTTTAAAAGTCTGTAAAGCTGGGTTTAAAAAGTTTTTTGTGCTTTGTCGGGAATATTTAAGTCAAGCTTCATTTCCTTCTCTAAAAATCGCTATTGTTTTCAAATTGGCAAAAAAAGCAATTAAACAAGGTAGCCTTGTCTTTTATGCTAATTCCACTGTTATTTTCATTATGCTAAAAACTCGATTTTTGCAAATGTTGGAAATTCAGTGTGGGTATAAAAAAGGATACCAACGAAAGTTGAACAGATACGCATTGTGAAATTCTGAAATTGTGAAAAAGCAAGATTATTAACACCGTTTTGTCATCTTAATTACAGCATGAAACAATCGATCAAAATTTCAATTAACAATTAATAATCGATCATTTAGCACAAATAAGTGATTGTTGAATACTGAGCATTAATTTCAAATCACCTTAACTTAGCTGCAGTGTCGGCCTCCGATATCGCTAAAAATTTAATTGAAGTGTTGAGATTTTTGTCATGGTTTTTAACTTTCGGATTACCACGACGTAACAGTGTAATTTGCCAAAATTACAGTAAGTCCATCACAGTAATTAACCTACTGTTTTTTGTCTTGTTCTAAGCGTCAGAAAAGTAGCTATTTTATTAGAAAACCACAGCAAGTTACTTTACTCTCAGATGGTCGAGAGGTAAGAGCGTCCACCTCGGAAGCTGCTGTAGACTTAAGGTTTGATTCCGAGTCAGGGCAAACCAATGACTCTGAAATTAGTATTCACAGCTTCCCTGCTTGACGCTCAGCATTAAAAGGAACATTGAGGAGAACAAGCCGGCAAGTTTACTTGTTGTGCCGTTGAGAAAAGGCACTTAGCGGGATTGCCCCATCTTGGCGTGGTAAAGAGATGGCTGGCAACTCCTAAGCGAGCTCGTGTAGCGCAATGATCGCTTTCTCACGATAGGAGAATAATAATCGCTTTCTCGCGATAGGAGAATAAACATGTCACTAAAATACTAAAAAACAATATTCAGTTTACTGAAATTTCGCCAAGTTTCAAAGCGCAAAAACAGCACATTGATTCAAGGTAAATTACAGTAAGACATTTTACTGTGTTTTGCCTTGTTTTAACCAACAGTACTCCAAAACAGAACGGACTTACTGAGGGCCAGCTTTTTTAGTTTGGGCGAATTTTTCCCAAAAATGTAGTGGGCACTTGCGTTGATAAAGTATGTACCATTTCGTGAAAAAAATCCCCAAAACGACAAAAATGAACTTACTTTGTTTTTGATTTGTAGGGCAGCACAGTAATTCTCAAAACTGGGGTTTGAGATTTACTGTGACTTTACTTTTCCCCCTTACGCTATTTTCGTCCCATCTTTATTGTATTCTGCTGTTATTATTGTTTTCGCAACGATTACAATATGCTTTATCCTCTTCACATATATTTGATTTGTGAGCAGGTTTCTGTTTTAGTAGGCCTACTGTAAAACCAGCAAATCCAACTATCTGTGTTTTAGTATCCCTGATATTTCTTTTAAGTTTACTGTTTACAGTAGTTTAGATGCAGAACAAAAACATTAAACCAGATCGAATTAGTTGCGACTCGACCTAATCAAATCTCCTTACCTTGTGTAGTTAAACTAGCCAAGTGGTCCGTGTTTTGTAGGCTCGATAATAAAAATAATTATTGTTTAATTGTGTTGACGTGGACTACCACAATAACGGCTAATCTGTTCAAAGTTAAAATAGTTCTTATTTTGCGGCTATTTGATTAAACATAAATTCCAATACGGTCATCTAAGCACAAAAATGGTTCCTCATCCCTTGTCCTCACTACGCTAGAACCTACGATAAGGAGTCCCTGCTGACAAGAACCTGTAAATCAGTACTCTACATTCTGCAACGCATTAGTGCATACCACTCGTAGTGTTTCCTCCCGGGAAGTCGAGACTAAAAATTTTCCGAGAAATTTGGAGTTTTGAAATTTCCCGTTTTCCGGGAAGTTTATTTTGGGATCCCGGGAATTTTTTTTCCATTTTGAGGGCTTTAGTGGTACTTAATATCCATCATTCAGACGTAAAAATGCGTTTATGTAAAGTTTAAAAAAACTTTTTACGCTTTAAAAATTCTTTTTCAAAATTTCCAAAATTGCTTAAGACCAAATAGTTGGGAGATCGAAAAGTTTTTCTTGAATTTGTTGAAAAATGTGAAAAACTTAACTCAGTTTGTCAGAACAACTTTTAAAAATGCTTAAAATTGGATTAGAAATGCTGAAATTTAGAAAAAGTGTCTTCATCACTCCTTTTGTGGCCAAATGATGAAGCTCGGGAAATTTGTCCGGGAATTTCCCGATTTCCGGGAATCTTGAGGATTTTCGGGATTCCGGCAATTTCCCGGGATTTCCGAGAAAATTTTTGAAAATTTTTCGTTTTCCGGGAAATTGAAAATCCGGGAAAAGAGAAACCCTAACCACACGTTACAACAGCAGCACTTTGGAAGTTTCTTTTTTTTTTCATAGTATAGGTTTTCAAAGTTTTAAATTGGCAGCAGCATAGCTAATAGTTACATGCTTTACTGGCTGTTCAATTAAGACAAAAAAAGCTTGGCGTTAAGCCCTATCCCAAAATATCTAAATAAGCATGCTATTTAAGCTTGAACCCAGACCCAATTGAAGCCAAAAGCAGAAGCCGATTGTAAAAAACTTGCCTTACTTTTCTTTCCTTCCTGTCTTGAGCTGTTAATCTCGTCTAATTCATGCGATATCTCATTAACACAACAATGCTTTACGTCGATTGATACCGTCATAGTTAATTGCACATTTTAAAATTACAGAACGCCTGAGGTGGGTAAATGGTTGACACGTGACAGACTCTCAAGCAAAGGCATAGCCAGAAAAAATTTTAGTGGTGGGGCCAGGGCCGAATTTTGACTCGTGAAAGGCCGAGATATTATTCTCCCTTAGTGATTCTCTCTAAAAAGTCTTCATAAGTGAAAAAGGGGGAGCAGTGTCTCGATGATCCCCTCCCTGGATACCTCCACTGTTCACAAATATATACCAAACCACTCAAAATAACATTAGGCTTTATTTAAATTCACCACGGCATTCGAGATTGAGGATATACAAATGGATGCCAAAGATCTATCAGCATTGTTACGTTGAAGTGATAGATACTTTGTTTTTGATAATCTGGTTTTGCAAATGCCATAGTAACAAGAATTACGTAGCGTTGTTTTCTGAGTCTTGTTCTTTGCCGTTATGCTTATGAAGCAATGACACAATTTTATTAGCAAGACAGTGCCGCTTTTGTACACGCAACTGCCCTCAGCCCCTCAGACCTTTCATAGAAAAAAGGCTAAACGATTTTAAGCAAAAATGATCTACGTACTGAGGCTCAAAAAAGAACTAAATCTCTAACGTTTGAATATCGTTTTACCAGTTGCACCAGAAAGCATTCCTTTGACTTTTTTACAACAATCGTGCTTTATAACTGCCTTCGTTATTTTTAGTTTAAAATATGTCTTTTAAATTTGAGGCCAACTTTTGTTATTATACTACCACGGGGGGTGTGAGGTATGCTGCGTATGCATCCCCCCCACCAGCCTTTTTCAACAATGTTTTGGATGAATAAAATTTTCCATAATTTCGAATCTCCTCATAACAATATGCCGTAGTCGCTTTAAGCACGCGTAATCGAAACTGTGCGGACAAAATGCATCATTGGTGAAGCATTCAAAGTTAGGGGCCAAAAATGTGACAAACTTTCCCCAAAACTTGTTTAAAAAGCACTAAAATGGCCAATACAGTATGCAAATTTTTAAAATTTTTTCGGGGAGCATGACCCCGGACCCCCCTAAAGTCGTTTTTGTTACTTAAGTTGCTTAAAATTAACTCTGCCGAAAAAACTGCGCTTGAAAAAGTGACGAAAATTGGTGCCCCCTCGCTGAAAAAAATTCTGAATACGCCGCTGACATGAAAACATTTTCAAATGGCTTACTTACGCCTGTTTCCAGGTTTAAACGTCTTTGTATTTAGTTAACATTCAACCCATGTCAAAACTACACCCTCCCCCCACCAAAATATGCTGTATCCGCTCTTGTATACAATGTATGGTCAAATGTGACTTCATTCTCAAAACCTCTCCCATTGCAAAATCTTGGCTACGCTAGTGGAGTAAGAATTGAGGATATCTTGAAAATGATTTCAATTTTATCACCACGTCAACTGGCAACATCTTTTTGTCGCAGCAAAAGATAATTTCTAAGTTTTGTTTTTCTAACCATTTGCTCCTCCGTAGATTTCCAAGAACCAATTTTACAGTTTTTGTACGGCGTATTGTGCATTCCTGATGATGATAGCTAATTAACAAAGCTTGAAATTCAATTAAATTTACTTTTAAGTTCAATATTTAATAATTATTTACATCTTTCTAGGTCAAGTGTGGCTGCTCGACTCGACGACCGAGAGGTCTTTCCCAGCCTCTCCCTTGCTAAAAAGTTTTTCCATCAATTGTGTTTTTTGATGTTTTGTTTGTTGCAATGTCTTTTTTGTCTTAGCGGCAAATAAATGATTTCTGATTCTGCGAGTAAATCTGCATTTCGTTGTCGAAACATCCAGTTGAGAGAATAATTTTGATTTTCGTTTGCTTCTTCTTCATTCGTATTGTTTGTTCCTTGTGAGAGGAAGAGCCTCAACAGTTGCTTTACTTTCGTCAGACCGAGAAAAAATTTTCAAAAATTTGAAAGAAATTCTAACACTTGAAATACAAGACCAAGATTTCAAGCTAAACATTTCTTTTGTTGCTTCGCGAAATGTTTAGTCTCTTGCGTCGTATATACTCACATTGAAAAAGCTGAAAGTCACATAAATTAATATGATGCGATGTAATGCAATTACCGGCACAATTTTTGAATAAAATAATGACTTTTTTAATACAATGATGATTTTGTACATAGCCTATAGATGATACATCCTCGGACAAGAGCGGATCCAGAATGATCTTCGCGCATTGTCACGTAGAATAAACTTATGAAAATAAATCACTTCCCTAAACGGAAACCCTCATCTGCCCCGGGTGTTGAAACGGTAAGTAGCCGCTCAGAATGCAACCTGCCTTTTTTTGGGGGGGGGAGGGGTAGTGGCAAAGTTATTCGGCAAAAGTAATGTAATTACTCTAAAATAGAAAAAAGCATAATAACTGGTATACCGTGTAACTCTTTAAAAACCGTGGTTTTATCGAATCATTTATTTTGCAAAGCATTAATAGAATGCCAATTAATGCTAACGTAACAAAAAAAAGCTACATTCGCAACAAGGTGAATGCTTATAGTGCAAACAGCAGCTTGTGGTCGTATAAGAGCACAATAACATCATTTCAACACCAACAGGTTGCGCTTGGTCAATGGCGGGTTGAGAAGGAGAGTCGAGGGCGAAAACTTTTACTGAAACATTTTAATAAAACCTTGCTTCGCTATTTTTAGATGAGCCCAACTGCAAAACAAGCATCTCGATTATTTGCCCACACCTCTTCTAAATAAATCCTGGATCCGTATTTGTATCGGTGCTGTCAAAGATTACTAATGCCACCTTTCTGTTTTATCAATATCTGATATCCGTACCTGTTGGTCATACTTACGTAAATGCATATCATGTATGGTGTCGATGATGCATTTGAGCGATACAAACTTCTAGCATACAGTAATACAAAATTAGAACAACAGCGACTGGAACTGAAATAAAAAAGTACTTCTGTTAAACACTCAACGTAGTTTACTGTAACGATATAACTGTTTAATATGTTTTTGTTTTAAATGCTTTGTCTACTGTAGAAGATTCTAGACCGATGCGTTGTTTTCCGAAGTTTTATTCGTGGGATGGTTTCGTAAGGTTGCATTATGAAGTCATAATTTTCTACTGACGCATTTTTTTCGTGATTATTCTGGACAGATCTTTCCATTGCGTTAATTTCACTGGGTCAAAATTTGTGTTTGTGACGTCGCAATCGTATTTACTATGGTTTGGAGTGAAATTTTGCATGTCATATGATTTCCCTTCTTGTTTCTTGCATGTCATATCATATGATTTCTTTTCTTGTTTCTTTTTGAGAATGTTATAGAACGTTCTCGAACTTAAATTTAGAGTATAAATAGACGTGAATTCTCGAGCGTAGTTATTCGAGTGTCGATTTAGTGTGCGTAGAGTAAGCAATATGGTTTTATGCTGAAGAGTATAGCCCTTGTATTATGTTACTAAAGTGAGCAGTGGAGCTTGTGTTTATTGAAAAGTAGTACGGTGAGCAGTGATGGGCACGATAAACTTTTCTGTAAGCTACTAAAGCAATAACAATAATCGATAATTTGAAAAATCCCGAGGCGATACCGATAATCGATATATCTCAATTTCTTTCAGCGATATTGGTAATCGATAAGTTATCGCAGATAAACTTTTACGATAGTCGCAGCGGTGAATTTTCAATGTGTTTGACGAAGTTTTTTTTTGTAAGTCGATTGCAAAAATGTTTTTCTAGATTTTTCCAAAAAAGAGAGCAGATCACGAACTTTGCCGTGGCATTAAACAAAACAAAGAGATTTTTTAAAATTGCAACAAGACCGACAGACCGTGCGTTTTTTCTATAGCGCGTGTATTTCCGTAGCACCAACCTACTAAGTTTGAAGTATGAACACTGTGTGCATAAAAAATCGTTTATCGCGATTATTTATCGGCGATAACAAAATATATTACAAAAGTTATACCGTTAATCGATAAATCGACACTATTTTGAGCGATAACGATAATCGGTAATAAATTATACTGAAGTTGTATCGTGATGCAATCACACTGTTTACTTCTAGAATATTCGGGGCGGCTCTTGATATTTTGTAATTTTAGCCAGCTACAGTTTTGTGCTTGCGACATGATAATGATGTTTCGAGTTGGCGCGTGAATTTTCGCATGTGGTATGATTTCTTTTCTCTGGTTTCTTCATTAGATTTTATGGAATATGCTTGAATTTGACTTTTGAACATAAATTAGTGTGTTTTGCTGCCGTTAATGTTCGAGCTTTATGCTTGCGCAGACTTTTTGAGCGTGATTAGCCGTGTGTAGAGTTAAGCAAGTGTTGTGTGCTGAAGAGCTTAGCCGTGGTTTACTGCAGTAGTGTTTTGAAGTGAGCGGAAAAGCCTGTGTTGTTAAAGTTTAGTTTACGGTGAGTACCGCAACTAGTGAGTTAAGTTTCGATTGTATCATTACGCACGTTCGTTTTTTCTGTGAGGTCAGTTCAGAGTACGAATTACTTCCTACGGTCTATCAGCGAATATTTATCGATCATCCTGTCACCGAAGTAGTTCTTTGTCCTTTCTTTACTTATTTCGCGACAATCTACTAAAATCATATCAGTTATTTACGATGTAGAAAACAGTTCGTCATGTTGGATGAATTTGAGCACTCAGATTTCAGAACCTTTCCAAATAAAATGGGGGTACCCCAAGGCTTCACTTTAGGTCCATTATTATTTTTACTTTACGTTAACTACTTGGTCAACTGTATGTATATCGGTTATGTTACATCTTTTCTGTTTGCAGATGACATTTGTCTTAGTATTAGTGCTACTGGAACATACTAAATTAATCGACGAAATAAATACTGAACCGAACAAAGTTTATCAATGAATGAAAGCTAACAGCCTGTGTGTTAATGCTCAAAAATCAACAGCCCTGTTTTGATACCGAGTAAATGTAACCTGCAAATTCATAATAATGGTAATTGGTAAGCCCTACCATGGCGCAAAGATCAGTGTCAACTTCTACACAATAAACTCTCCCGCTCTGTATAGAATCTTGTTTAAAGTTATAACTTTTCCTAAAAATGTAGTTCCGAGTTATTGCTTGCCATGTTTAACTCTCATCTTCTTTACTGCATCACAATCTGGACCTCAACATTTTCAACCCGTCTTAATTCATTTCGTATCCTTCAAAACAAAGCGGTAAAACTTCTGGGTGGTATTGAAAAGAGAATGGAAACACTCTAATGCTGGCGCATATAAATCGTTGGGTATTCTCAAACTCGACGGCATGATTAAATTTCAACTCGCCCTATTCGTCTATAGTCACTACAACAATAAGCTACCTCCAAATTTACGAAGTTATAATACGAACGTTGATACGTGTCACTCAACAATTGCAACTCGCCATTAACCATCAAACATGTGGTCTCAACCATCATACCAAGGTATAGATCTTCGAAGCTTCAGCGCCCAATCAAATATAGGGGGTAAAAATTCCGAATTTATTTCCTTTAGAATTAAGAAAATTCAACAAGAGGAAAGTCAAACAATGATTGAAAGATTTTTTATAGAAGATTTAATAGCTAGTCCTGTAGTTCATGATGATCTTCCCGTAACTGGAGGCAGTGTTACGGTCAGTGGCGTACGATGGCATTTTTTAAAGGTATGATACATTCCGATTAATGCTGCCGCCATTTAAACAAACGTGTGAAAGACCTCAAAAGTTCAAGGCATTTCGGCGTCTGTCGCCTTTTCAATCAGCCTTATTTGCATTTGTTGAGTTAATCTTGAGACGTGTGTTCACAAAAAATAATCTGGAGACGTAATCTTGATCTTGAGACGTGTGTTCACATACAGTGGCGTGCGCAGGATTTTTTAATGGGGGGTTTCAGTGACGTCACATCGAGATGACGTAAAGATACCACAATTACAGTAGTTCAGAGATATTAATTAAAGTGCGTCGAATTGTAATGTTTCTAGTTTAAATTAGTGCGCAATTGCAGCTAACCATATAATGATTAAGCCATATAATGTCATAACGAAGGAAACAATCCAGATATTTTATTCACACCTTTGCTTGATTCTTTGCGCTTCATTTAAGAAGAGAAAAGGCTTCACATAAACTCAAGCTGTCTAGCCGTGGAAAAAATACATCAAAAAAAATTTTAGTTGACCTCATTTTTGGGCCATAGGAAGGTTAACTGACTGAAGTAGGCCAGCTTTCGCAACATCACAAATAGGGTGTAGCCAGGGAGGTAAAACAGGTAATTGCTTCCCTCCAAAAAAATTTCTTTCAAGAACCAACATTGATATAAATAGCGCATTTAAACCTTGACATTATAAACATTTAATATGCATTTATTATGAAAGGGGCAGTTTTTCCTGTCTTGAAAAGTGAAGACAGTGAAGTATGAGAAAAAAACTGTCCTCCCAACCGAAGCATTTTTAAACTACAATAAATTACGCGCGAGAGGAATCTCTAATCATGCGATTAAGGTCAAAAACAGCGTCGATATTTTATCTAAGCATTTTTCACCCAATCACAGCGTCGATACCACCAGATACTCTCAACTTTCAAGCACATAATCGGGGTGTCTGGTAAACGGAGTACTCCAGCTCCTGAGACAGTTACGGTGCAAAAAAACAATTTTGCCTCCCCCCGCCTCCCGTTCCCGACCTGGGCCTCTGTAATTCTTTAGTTGGTCTGGTCTCAGTAATTTTATTTTATTTTTGGCACTCAGAACAGTGTCAATTCATATTTTTATATTTTAATAATTTTTCATTAAAACGGCCGGTTATAGCGCAGCGTTAAAGATGTCGCTATCGATGCGAAAGGTCCGAGATTCTCAATTTCCTGGCTGGTCAAATCGGATACAGTACAGCCAACGGCTCGCCACCTCTGCGACGTTTCTTCGAAGCTGTGTTGTCCAGGCGCTAAGCCCCGGGGTCGGGCCCCGCTACTCGCTACCACACTTTGGTACTGTAGAGAGTTTACTGCAGTGGTTCCCAACCTTTTTTTAGTTACAGACCTCTATTCAATAATTATCAAGCTTACGGACCCCCACGTTTTTATGATCAACCTTAAACAAATAGTTTGGTAAACCACGCTTACTTTTGTAAATGCTAACAAACTTTAAATGCAATATTGTTCGTCGAATTAAACAACAAACTGCTTAATTATAAGTTTATAACACATTACATTCAAGAACCATCACAAAAGTAACTTTGAAGAATATCATACACGTGCGCACTGGTGCAATTTTATGAGAAGTCTGTTGTTGTCTTTTTGGCACCAAAACACTGAACTGTGGTTTGGTGATTACATTAGCAATTGCACAATATTTAGCCAAGTAGAAAAACAATTCAGTCCACTGCACTACCGGTACATTACAGTATTTTTGTATGTATAAGTTTCTGCCTTGTGCCTACATTATCATAACGTTTATTGGGTCAGTTATTGCTAATTAACTTTGTCGAATTTTAATGCTCTCGCGGACCCCTGGTTGGGAAACTCGGGTTTAATGAAACGAGTACAGTGAAAATTTGATTTATTTTTTTTGAATAATTTTATGTGCGGCCATAGTTCTTGCAGGCACACCGCATTTAAGGAAACTCCTACTTACCAGTTGCATCACAGCAATGCAGATCAAGCAAAACACATCAAAGTTGGAATACCGGTATTGTTGCATCGCATCGTAATAAAAGTTTCTCGAAATTATATTAAAAAGTTGGACAGAACAGAAACAACATGACAGCAATTTCGGCAAGCTCCGCACGAAGAAAAGTCCGTTCGTTCCAAAAAAGAAAGGTTTCACCTCTGGTTTCACTTTTTCTGCAATCGTCAACGTCAAGCACAACGCACCAGAAAAGTTTGACTACCGGTATTACTGCATCACAAAAAAAGTTTTCAAGATTGTATAAGCAAGTTGAATGTCACAGAAAAACACGACAGCAGTTTCGGCCGTCTCTACATGAAAAAAGGCGGATCGTTAAAAAAAAAGAGGTTTTCATTTCTTTTCCAATCGTCAATGGAGGGGGGTTGACCCCCCAAACCCCCCGTGCATACGCCACTGTTCACAAAAAATACAAATAAATCAACGTAACGTACACAGGCTATGAACGTGTGTTCTCTGTTCACATAATCTTGAGACGTGTGTTCACAAAACAAAGACTAGGTACCATTGTACTGTACATACAAATAAATCAACGTGACAATCACAGGCTATAAACTGCGAAATAACAAGCATTGAGCGACTATAGCTTACTCTAAAAAATGTACTCAGTAGCCTAAAAGCAAAAATGTAAAAGCGTCAAAAGTCGTAAGTACCAAAACACAATGATACTGACAAGGCAAATCTTTCATCATAAAGGTACGGACTAGAGTTTCTCTTTTTTCCCAGATTTTCAACTATCGGAAAAACAAAAAAATTTCAAAATATTCCTCGAGAATCCCGGAAAATTTCCGGAATCCCGTAAACCTTCGGGATACCCGGGATTCGGGAAATTTTTCAAAGCTTGATTGTTTTGCCATTTTTTCTGATTTTCAGCATTTCGGATCTCTTTTTCAGCATTTTGTTATGTTATTTTACCAAACTAAGTCAGGGGTGACCAACCTGCAGCTTGGTGCCCGGTTTTATATGGCTCTTTTCACATGCTGTGTTTCTTCTATTAGCAGCCTCGTTTTGTAATCATGTTACGTTTGGCAACGCATAATGCATTATCTCGTAATAATCACTTTTTTGAGAATTACGACGAGGCGTTAGCGAGTGGCGGGGACCATCTATTTGAATGGTATTTAGTTGCATATTATCCTTCTATCGTGAGAAAGCAACCAAAGCGCTATAACGAGCTCGCTTAGGAGTTGCCGGCTACCTGTCTACCACACCAAGATGGGGGAATCCCACTTGCTTTTTCCACGAACCCCACCGGCACAACAAGTACACTTGCCGGCTTGCTTTCCACATGGTCTCTTTAATGCTGAGCGTTAAGCAAGGAAGCTGTCAATACCGATTTTAAATTGATTGGTTTTGCCCGACTTGGAATCAAATCCGAGTCTGCCAGCTCCAGAGGTTGACGCTTTTACCACTCGACCATCTGAGCTGTTATCTCCGCGGCTTTGCGCCTGGGCAACACCAAGTCCATGTAACTTATGGACTTTAGGCAACACAACTTCGAATCCGCAAAAGCGTCGCAGGGGTGGCGACTTTGGCGACAGTTTGACAGGGGTGGCGACAGTTTGAACGGCCTAGGCAACGAACCACAGACCGCTAGCAATGGTAGCGATGTCGATACTAACTGAGCAAAACCGGCCGGTATACCAAATCTTGATCTCACCAGCACTCCGTCTTAAAAAATTTTGCGAATTTTGAAAAATAATTTTTAGCAAGCAAAAACAATTCAAATTTGCAGTAATTCATTTTTTATGTCGGAATGATTGATAAGCAATCAGTACCACTAAAATCCTTAATAACGTAAAAAAAATTCCCGGTATCCCAACATAATTTTTCTGGAAAACGGAAAACTTCAAAACCTCAAATTTTTCGGAAAAATTCCCGTCCCGACTTCCCTGAAGGAAACGCTAACATATGGACCTTCTAACTAGCTGTTGATATTTTCCGTAGTAATTTCTGCTAGAAAATGGCTTTTTAATTATATTGTCAACAATTATTTTCTCTTCTCTCAACAAATTTAACAACTTTAACATGCGTACGTCGACCGCCAAACTTTATACCCACAGGGCCACAACTGCATTGATGCAACCATGATACTATTTCCAATTTTTCATTATAATTTCTGCTAAAAATGGCTTTTTGATTATACTGTCAACATTAAACTCCAGCATGCCACTACATAAATTTGACCTCAAACTTTAAAATGCCTGTATATCGACCGCCAAACTTAGGGAAATTACTAGCAATTACCCAAAACCGCATTGATACAACCATGGTGCAACTCAGGGGTGTGCAACCTTTTTCACTAGGGGGCCACTTTCGAAAATTTTAACAACGTCGAGGGCCAGTCACCGTCAAATATGTATAAAATTATAAAATGCTAAACACAACCCGTGTATTATAGACGGTACAAATAGCTAAATAAATCGATTTAAAAAAAATAATTTTTTGTCCTGCCATCGTCGAGGGCCACATTGACTGGCCTGGAGAGCCGGATTGTGGCCCGCGGGCCGTGGGTTGCACACCCCTGGTGCAACTCGTGTGATTGGACATGCATTCTGACGCTGCATCTGGGTTCACTCTTAAAAATAGATACTCTTTGCACTTGAATCTTATCAAATGAGAAAAAGTCACTCTCCGCTATGTAATGCGACTGACAATACTATAAGGTGCCGTTTGTAAAACACGTTTTGCATGCACTCTACAGACAATTTTGCGCTTTTCTCATTTTAAGCCAAAATGGTAACAAAAAAGTTGGACTGCATTTTGCGGACTGTAAAGATACATTGCCACAAGAAAGGATTTACTTGAATGCTTTTCAATGCAGTGCCATGTGTGAAATTAACGTTACCGGTACATACAGACTAAAGACGAATCAACACTTTTCTCTGTTTCAGGAGGAAATGGCAGCGTAAAAAGTCACACATTTTGCGGACAGTAAACTAAGTACGCTTTCATTTAGTCTAAGACACAACCCGTAACGAGTAGCGACGAGAAAGGATTTCGTTTCTAATCTTTTGGCGAAGAGAAAATGAAGTGATTTATCTACGCGACGAGTAAGGCCTAGCTTCAAAACCAGTTTTGGTGGCCTGTGAAATTATGCCGTCTGTAAAATAGCACCGTCTGTAAGATAGTGCAGATCGTAAAATCCATTCGAAAGCAATCGGAAAACTTAAATTATTTACGTCATTCTTTCACAGCTGTAACAAACTTTCCCGCCAATAACGCTCGCGCCACTGAATGACGTAAGTTTTTCGATCGCTTCTGAATGGATTTTACGATCTGCACTATTTTACAGATGGCGCTATTTTACAGACGGCACAGTTTTACAGGCCGCCAAAACTGGTCTTGAGTCAGAGCCTTACTCGTCGCGTAGATAATTCACTTCATTTTCTCTTCGCCAAAAGATTAGAAACGAAATCCTTTCTACAGTTATAACGGTTAGGAGCTTATTTGCCTGAATACAAACATAAACGAAACAAATACACTTAGCACTAATAACAGTCAGTTTGTTCAGGCCAGAAAGCATCGACGAACCCAAAAGTTTTTAAATCAAGGTGCTTCCTGACTCGTTACTTCGCAATGAAACCAACGGCTACAGCCAAAGCGACACAAAGAAGAAAGAAAAAAAAATCAATTATTTGTCCCAAGAAGTGATTCGACGAGAGACAATATATACACAATATTTCAACGGTAAATGATTAATGGATTTTGATGAAACTACAAACAAATGTAGAGTAGCCATATATGGTCACTCAAATTGCATAAGAACACTCCACTGGTGTTTGAGTGTTTATAATCATTCATATAAATGTGGTCAAGTAAAGTTTTCGAGTGATCTGTTATTCGAGTGGGGAGATCAATGGCACATATGGTTGAGGTGCTCAAAATATCGTTCGCATATTTTCGAAAGTTTTAATTGACATTAATTTGCTTTAAGTCCATGCTATAGTCACCGACAGCGTAAAAAACAGTGTTACTAGAACGAAGTTTAGCAAAAATATCACATAAATTTGTGGTAAAGCATTCATAGTCATTAACAAGTTGTGGGATGTCGATAAATTACTTCAATCACTTTCGGCTCATTGTTAGTTTCAACCTCAATTCACATATTTTCCATAAAATCTAATTCAACATTTATGTCAGATTTCTGTTTGTAGGGTAAGCTTTGTTTAATGTAAAAACCTACTCCCTCAGCTCTTGTTAAGCTATCACAATGGATAAAATCATATTCTTCAATATCAACAACCAACAAATGATCATGAGTAATTCTCGTTTCAGATATTGCGATAATATCTGGTGTTTCAAAAAGATTAGCCAAAATGGTGGTCAACTTGTCAAAATTTTTTGCATACTTCGCACATTAAAATAAATGATAAATATGCCATCCTTATTATGTTTTACCACATTGCTAAGTGACAAGAACTCATGATACTCACAATTGCAAAAAAAGTCACAGTAATTTGAATTTGCGTCACACTTTTGTAAAGCGTATACGTCTTCAGCTTTTGTGAAATCAAAACGTTTGTTATGGCTTGCGTCAATCATTTGTGAGTCGCAGAGTAAACAACTACTGTCAAATCTTTTGTTTTCAGAGTTTCCTCCGGATTTAGATATCGAACAACATTTGTGCATACTACGCGAGCAAGCAGTGCATTTTACGTGATCATTCGTGGTTACGCATGGTTTCCCGCACGCAATACAAATTGACAATTCTTCATTTTTCTAATTTTGCCGTAGCATTGCACAATTTTAAACTAGAGTATTACTAACAGCAAACAAACTAGTCATCACTTTCGTTGCCTGAACTGCTGCTTACACTTTCAGAGTGATCACTTTCTGTGTTATTATTAAGCATTGGTTTGCAGTCCAGTTTAGCAAAGTCCACAACAATATCGTAACAAAAAAGGTCATCTTGGGACAAGATTACGATCCAGTTGCCAGTACCTTCATCTTTACGATCCTCAGTCCTGACCCTTGCTCACGAGCTGACCTTTTCATGCAAATTCTGCCGTTGTAAGTATGCGAATTCTGCCGTTGCAAGTATGGCAGAGAAGTATAACACTTTCTCGTCATATTGTCACCCGTTATGGGTTTTGTCTTGAATTAAATGAAAGCGTATTTAGTTTACTGTCCGCAAAATGCACGACTTTTTACGTTGCCATTTCCTCCTGAAACAGAGAAAAGTGTTGATTCGTCTTTAGTCTGTATGTACCGGTAACGTTAATTTCACACATGGCACTGCATTGAAAAGCGTTCAAGTAAATCCTTTCTTATGGCAATGCATCTTCACAGTATGCAGAAATCAGTCCAACTTCTCTCGTTACCATTTTGGCTTAAAATAGGAAAAGCGAAAAATTGTTCATAAGGTGCAGGCAAAGCGTGTTTTACAAACGGCATTTCATCATAGATATGTAATTCTACAACTAGGTAGCGCGTTCAACGTTAAACCGCTATCTCAAAAGTGTAGCAATTTGAAGCTCCGATCCGCCATCTTGGAATTACCCGCTTGCACAAACGCCGCCTATCTTTTATAACGTAAAAACGATTGAAAGTGTTACAAAAAATATCATAACTTTAGTTATGCTTGTTAGGTTTCAACAATTTCAACCGGATCGTGAAGATCTTGATTCAAGCGATCGTTTAAAACAAACTTCAGGAAAATTGATGGTGTTTTAAGCTTTTTACATGGTAACTAAATTGGACATGCGCAATAGTTTTTGAAGCGGTGTTTAAGCTAATAGCATTTCTCGCTATTTTAAAGCGTAAATTAGCGTCGATTTGCAAAACGTTGTCATTTGATTCAAATCAAATTGGCTCAATCACAATGATTTAAACTTCAATACGAAATTAGTTGAGCTATTGGTCATGGTTTTCTAGGCCTAAAATTTTTTTCGCAAGAAAATGATTGCGTAAATTGTTTTAAACCTCATGTAAAAGTAGGTTTCATTGCATAAAACTAGATTTTGACTGCTTCAGGCGGAAGACATATTGCTATCAAGGAGGTTAAAAATTATGAAAAAAATTGTATACATCAAAAACATTTTTGAAAGTGGCTGGTGGAACAATGCATGCTCCTCATCCTACCCCCCTAGCCATAAACTACACAAACCATCACATGAGTCTGGCATATTTTAGCTACTTGGCACCATTAATTTTGTTCTTTTTTATTAAAAGGCAGAGCCGAAAAGGGGGGGCCATGGCACAATACCTCCCCTACTCTAAATACGCTCTTGCAAACCGATTAAAATGTGAATTGTGTCGTACCATTTTTCTGATGTACGATTAACAGACGATATCAAACGAGAATGTGTATTCTTTGATTTCGCCGTTCTTAAATTTTTACACTTACTATACATGTGCCGTCTGTAAAATAGTGCAGATCGTAAAATCCATTCAGAAGCGATCGAAAAACTTACGTCATTCAGTGGCGCGAGCGTTATTGGCGGGAAAGTTTGTTACAGCTGTGAAAGAAATAATTGAAACTATTCAGCATAAACGTCTTTCCAAATTTTGGGAAAAGTATAATCTATTAGCAAATTGTCAATTTGGCTTTAGAAAAAAACACTGCTCCGGATGGCAGATGCTTTCCCGTAGCCCGGAGCGTTACTCTGTCTACGCTATTTAATCTGGCAGACAGAAACCGAATCTGCCTTAACGGCGAGACACCTAACGATGTTCAAGCTGGGCAGCGGCAAACGTCCTTTTCAGGACGGGGCGATGCGCATCTTCGGCGCACCGTCAACAAGTTCCAAAGGCCCAGCATTCTCCAACTGAACATCGAAGGCCTCACTGCAAGCAAGATGAGCGTGTTGCATCATCTTGCGTTACAGTGTGAGGCACTCGTCATCCTCTTACAGGAAACCCATTGCACCTCGGTAGAAAGGTTAGATCTTCCGAGCTACCATCTAGCTGGGTTTTCCTTGAGCAGGAAGCATGGTCTTGCTACGTTTGTCCATGAGCGTCTGAAGTGGATCCTAATCGACCAGTCCCCACCAACATCGGAGATCGAGTGGGTGTGCGTGGATGTTGATAACTATAAAATAGTCAACGTCTACAAACCCCCTCCAACACGGATGCAAGCATCTGATCTTCCAGCATTCCCCCATTCCTGCCTCTATGCTGGCGACTTCAACTGCCACCATGTTGACTGGGGCTATAATAATAACAATCCAGATGGTGAATGCCTGGCTGGCTGGGCCAGTGCCAACAACTTCACCCTGCTATATAGCCCCAAGGAGGCCGCCAGTTTCCACTCTGGCCGCTGGAAAACAGACACCAACCCAGATCTTGCATTTGCCAGTGTCGATTTGGACAGTCGCTTACCTGACAGACGTATCTTAGGAAAGTTCCCAAGGTCACAGCACCGACCCTCGCTTATAAGTCCACCCAAACTTGCTCATCCAAAACCGAGCAAGCCTGTAAAGCGATGGAACTTCCGCAAGGCCAACTGGGACCACTATTCTAACCTAACCAACAAACTGGCCAAGAGTATACCGCCATCTGAATCTCAAAACATCGATCAGGTTTACCAGTGCTTTTGCAAGGTAATAAGCACTGCGGCGAAGAAATGCATCCCTCGTGGTCGACGATCAAACCACATACCTTGCTGGGATGCGGAGTGTGAAGACCTCTATCAGCATTTCCTGCAGTCACCTGGGGGCCCTGATTCGGATAGGGCTGCCACAGCCCTACTCACAAGGCTCGACGGGAAGCGGAGAAATTGCTGGTCAGAGACGGTCCGCAACATTGACTTTTCGCACTCCAGCCGGCTGGCATGGAATACTATAAACAACTTGACTGATAGGTCACGACAATCCCCTCGTCAATGTCCCGTTTCAGCTGATGCTATTGCTTCTCAGCTGGTTAAAAACGGGAAATACGAAGGTGTGAATCGACGCTCATCTCGGCTCGTTTTACAGGAAGTGTCTGACCTTTGGAGGGCTGATCCATTACATCCTGCGAATGTCTCCGGGAGTTTTTCCCATCGGGAGTTCGCTGCTGCCCTCCAACATTTAAAACCAGGCAAAGCTCCTGGACCTGATTCCATTTGTCCGGAGCTGATAATCCATGCTGGAGCCAGCTTAAAATCTTGGCTACGTGGCTTCCTATCTTCCTGCCTGCACCACCTCAAAATTCCTAAGATCTGGAGAAAAGCGCTAGTAGTAGCGGTCCCAAAGCCTTCGAAACCTGTAGAGGACCCAAAGAGCTATCGTCCGATCTCCTTGCTCTGTGTTCCCTACAAGATTCTCGAGCGACTTATCTACGCCCGCGTCGAACCTCTTATTGACCCTCTGCTCCCACGGGAACAGGCGGGTTTTCGACGCGGAAGATCCACCGTGGATCAAGTCACTTTGCTCACGCAAAGCATTGAGAATGCATTCGAAGCGAAAAAGAAGGCCGGTGCCGTCTTTATCGACCTGACAGCTGCCTATGACACTGTCTGGCACCGTGGCCTCACCTGCAAGCTGTTGCGGCTTCTGCCGGACAAGCACATGGTTCGTATGATTATGGAGCTGATCCGCAACAGAAGCTTCACCCTTACAACTGGCGACAGCAAGCCTAGCAGGTTACGACGCCTGAGAAATGGCGTCCCCCAGGGATCGGTCCTGGCCCCCCTCCTTTTCAACATCTATACATATGATATCCCCTCCATAACCTCCAAGAAGTTCGCCTATGCCGACGACCTGGCGATACTTCATACATCTGGAGAATGGAAGGAGTTGGAAAGGACTCTAAGCCAGGACATGACTACACTCTCGGAATATCTCCAGACCTGGCGATTGAAGCTTAGCCACACTAAAACGGTGACGGCGGCCTTTCACCTCCACAATCGAGAGGCTAAGCGTGAGCTTAAGGTCTGTAACATCGGTAAGACCTTACCTTTCTGTCCAGTTCCCACTTATCTTGGGGTCAAACTGGACAGATCGCTCACATATCGTCCTCACCTGGAAGCATTGCGCAAGAAGTTAAGTGCTCGCGTCTCACTGTTGAGGCGACTTGCCGGAACAGGTTGGGGTGCTAGCGCTAAGACATTACGCACAGCTGCCCTGTCTCTGGTCTACTCGACTGCCGAGTACTGCGCACCAGTCTGGTGCCGCAGCGTGCACATACGGCTTATCGACAGTGTAATAAATGACGCCTTGCGCATTGTCACTGGGTGCCTGCGTCCCACCCCATCGGTCTACCTTCCGGTTCTTTCAGGCATCCAGCCAGCTGAGCTTCGCCGCCAAGGAGCGACACTCTCCCTAGCCAACCGCAGCTCCCTGGACCCTGACCACATTTTACATGGCCAGTTTCATGAGTCACAGGACGTATGTAGGGAGAGATTGAAATCTAGACGCTCATTTGTACCTGCTGCTCGGAAATTACTAGACAGTCTTTCTGAGATGGACGTCCGTGCAGCCGAGTGGACGAACACGAAATGGGACATGGAGTACTCTGCCAACGCATTGTCACTCCACGCTTTCATTCCCAAGGCTAGCTCCAGAGCCTTGGGTATGGGTCTGCCCAGGGCAGCCTGGGTCAAGCTCAACCGTCTGCGTTCTGGTGTTGGACGTTTCTGTTCGTCCATGTACAAATGGGGTCTCGCTCCTCTAGCGAATTGTGAGTGTGGTGCCAGTGAACAAACCGCAGATCACATCATCTCACAGTGTCCCATACATCGAGCACCCCGAGGTATGTTTGGTCTAATGGTTTTGGATGACGAAACAAGATGCTGGCTGAAGTCCCTTACAGTCAGCATCTGACCCAAGCAGTTTGGTGGCCAGGGTGGTAAAAGGATAAACCCTCGGCCTTGGTCCTTTCATCTGTCTTGGAAGAGATGCCCCGCCAAACGACGACGACGAGAAAAAAACACTCAACAAATAATGCTATTACATACTTGAATGAAATTATACTGAACGAACTTGACAACACTAAAACAGTCTGTGGAATTTTTTTAGATCTTGCCAAAGCCTTCGACTGTGTTAACCACCAGATATTATTAGATAAACTTGAACACCATGGTGTCAGAGGTTATGCTCACAATCTGCTTACTTCGTACTTGTCTCATCGCTTTCAGTATACAGTTAACAGGGAGGAGCGGGTTTCGTCTGGCCTGCTGCCTATCTCGGTCGGAGTTCCGCAGGGTAGTGTGCTTGGGCCTTTTCTCTTCCTGGTTTATATAAATAACCTGCCTAATTCGTGTGAATCTAAAATAGTATTATATGCAGATGACTCTGTATGGCTTTGTAGTGACGTGAATACTAAAAAACTCAAAAGTAAATGAGAAAATTTGTTTCTTCAACTTGAAAACTGGATTAATTCGAACAGACTTACGCTAAATTATTCAAAAACAAATTGTGTGTTGTTCTCCAATGTGAAAAATAAATCTAATAATGATTTTTGTATTGATACCTTAAACGGTACGTTACCAAAGAAAAATGCTAATAAGTACTTGGGAGTCATGGTAGATCACAAGCTGACCTGGGAGAAACACACCAGATATGTTGTTCAAAAACTAACCAAAGCAAGAGGAATCCTTGCTAAATTAAGACACCATGCCTCTCATTCTATATTAATAAATGTCTATTATAGTATAGTCTATCCGCATTTATACTATGGTGTCACATCATGGGGCAATACCGCAGCTAAGTATACTGACCGTATTCAAATTAAACAAAATTCCATTGTCAAGATTATCACTAAATTGCCTTTCATCAAAACAAAAATCTCTCCGTCATACGACGAATTAAACTTACAGAGATTACATGACATTTATAAATTAGAAGTCTTGAGATTTATGTTCAGTTTTAAAAAGAAAATTCTCCCAAATTGTTTTAAGGATTATTTTACTATACCCTCGGAAATACACGAGTATCCTACCAGGTTTGCTTGTGATGATAACTGGGCAGTAAATTTCCATTGTACCAAATCTACCTCATAAAGATCAATAAAATTCACTGGTTGTAAACTATAGAATGATTTGCCTTCAGAGTTTAAATCTCTTCAAGAATTAAGCGTAAAATCCTTAAGTAAAAAAATTAAAACTTTGATGAAGTTTTTTGATGAAATATGCAACTAACTAACTAAAAAAATCAAAACTTTGATAATGAAATAAATTTTCCTATGTGGTATTAAATATAACCGTTTTTTTTTTTTTTTTTACTGCTGCAAGTTGTAAGCTTAATTATACTTAACTATATGTTTACGTGTCTTTTCCTGTATGTTTTATGTCTTATAACGTATTAATTATGTCATCAGAATGTGAGAGGCTGCAGACTCGACGACCGCGCCAATTCTTTGGGGTTGGACTCATGGTCTTTTCGCAGCCTCTCACAGGGAAAACCTCATTTGTGTACTTATTTAATTTTTCTCGTCAGTGTAGTTTTTTCTTTGTTATAATTCAGTGTTTTTCCAAATAAAAATAAATGAACATGAAAAATAAAAATGAAATGCAAGGTATATGGTGGCCGCAGGCACAGTAGCTCATTTATTGCACAATTGTGCAATGAAAGTCAAATCTTACTTTCAAAATGTTTGTATTTTTCGTATTTGTATTTTGTAGCATATATCCTCCTATCACGAGAAAGCAATCAATGCGTTATACGAGCTCGCTTAGGAGTTGTCGGCCGTCTGTCTACCACACCAAGATGGAGGAATCCCGCTAGGTGCCTTTCTCAACAGCGCAACGAGTAAACTTGCTGGTTTGTTCTAGACGCTGTTTTTTTATTGCTGAACATCAAGCAGAGAAGCTGTAAATACCAATTTTTAAGTCATTGGTTTGGCCCGACTGGGAATCAAACCGAAGTCTCCAGCTCTCGAGGCAGACGTTTTTACCACTCGGCGATTTGCGACATAGGAAATGTTGACCAATAACCGCAAGAATCAAAGCTGCAACCTGCGACTGTTAAAAACAAAATCAAACAAGCACATTCTAGCTTTGCAGGCGTGAGAGAAGGAGCGCTTCAGCATGAATGGAAAATCAACGTTTGCTGCAGTGACAAGAGCGCGAGACTCGTCACAATTAGAAAGACCCAACTGTTTGAATTTTAAAATGAAAGATAATATGAAACGATTCGAAGTTTTAGAAATGTTGAAAAAACTGAAGTTTCCTTTATCAAACCTTGTGGGGTTGGCAGAAATGAAACCTAGAAGCATTGATATAACATGTAAGAAAAGAGAATACGTCCTGGAATTGGCTGAAAAATTGAAAGATGTTACTAGTATATACAATTTGCGACTATGTGAGACGGAAAATATTAATGTCATAGTAGGTTGGGTCCCTATTCCAATGACCAATGACGATGTACATAAAGAACTTGAAAATATAGTTAGAAAGGTAGTTAAAGTTACAGCCAAAAAGAATGGAGATGGACTTCCTTCAGGAATAAGAATTGCCTCTATTCCTAAAACTATGCTTGAAGAAAACCCCCTGCCCAGCTACATTACAATAAAAGGTAGCGAAATATATGTTACATTTACGGGACAAACTGTGACTTGCAGGTATTGTGCAAAAACAGGGCATGTGCAAAGTAACTGCACTAAAAGACTGCAAGATTTTCCACAGCTGGGCAATCAGACAACTCGAATCACTACTCAAAAAGCAGATGACCTCACGATGAACCGAAGCAATTCTACCAGCAGTAGCTCTAACGAACCGATTAATTTAAGTAAAAGAAAACGAACCTTCAGCAGCTCAAACCTGAAAACAACCGATGTGCTACCCTCCAAGCAAACACAAATGACATCTAATAATCTTAACGATATAGAGGATAATAACAACAAACAATCGCATGCAGCAGAAGAAATGGTTACTCAGCAAGAAAATGATACTCTACCAGATTTAAACCAACCAAAAGCTCAAGATGTGCCAAATTGGTGGCAAATGGCTTGCCAGTTTCAATGCTTTTCTTGTAAAGCTGCAATCTGTACAGACGAAAAAGAATTCAAAACAATTTGTAAAAACTGTGGTGAAGAACAATTTGTAGTTAAGCTATGCTGTTCGGATCCTTCGACGAACAAGCGCTCCTCTGTGAAATTGAATGAACAGTATATCTCATGCCCAGACTGCAATTCAGACATGGTAAGACTTCCTAGTTGTGGACAATTTCAACCAGACATGAGAATAGAACATAACATATTTGACTGTGTTGATTGTTCTAAATACTCAGTAGCATGTACATGCAGTAACATTAACTGTTTACCACCTAAATCAATGAGCTGGAGATGTAAAAAATTTAACTGTTTACAGTACACGATTCATTGCAATTGCGGCAGAATTACATATCAAGACCTTAAAAGTGCATATAAATGTCCATGTGGCTTTGAGTTTGAACATGATATGGAATCTGGTGTTAGCACGTTTTGATTATTATTGCTTTATTTTCATTATTATTTATGTCTTGTGTTATAGCAACTTTTAACGCCAATGGTCTAAGACAAATTCATAAGCGAAAAGCTGTATTCCACTATCTCAAACAAAAAAAAAAATATGATGTGATTTTGTTGCAAGAAACGCACTCCACATCTGCGGATGAAAATTTATGGAAATGTGAGTGGGGAGGGAATATTTTGTTTTCACACGGAAATAGCTGCTCAAATGGGGTAGCTATTTTACTCCACCACAAATTTAAATTTGAGCTGTGCTCTGAGCATTCAGACTCTCATGTTAGATTCCTACTAACTGAAATTAAAGTAAAAGAAAATTCATTTCTTCTTGCAAATGTGTACGCACCAACCAAAGACGAGCCAATTTTTTTCGATGGCTTATTTTCAACCCTTTCCGATTTTTCCTCGCTAGATTATATTTTAGCCGGGGATTGGAATGTTGTTTTAGATAATCAGATAGATAAGGATGGGGGCCTAAAACATGCGAATAAATTATCAAGAGAAAGATTAAAATCATATATCAACGATTTTGCCTGATGTGATATTTACCGTGAATCAAATCCGTCGCGAAAAGCTTACACTCGAGTCCAGTCTCAGCCTTACACTGCAACCAGACTTGACTTTTTTTTAATTGATATCAATCTTCGGCACCATATCAAATCTACTAATATTGATTCTAGTGTATATTCTGATCACAAAATTGTCACGATTACTTTAAATTTTTAAGAATGGGAAAAAGGCTATTGGAAATTGAACAGCGATATTTTACTAGATGGTAAATATGTGGCGCTTATTAAAGAACAATAAATGATTTTCGTCTCAAAAATCCGGAGGGACATGTATCACCGCACATTTTGTGGGATTCTCTTAAAAGCGTAATCCGAGGCGAAACGATTAAATATTGCACGTTAAAAAAAAAGATTCACAACGAAAAAAGATTATCTCTTGAGTCGAAACTAGCCATGATGGAATCACGATTAGTTAATTGCACTGAAAAAGATAGAAACAATATTCTTTGTAGTGTTAACAATACTCAAAATGAATTGAATAATCTTATTGCTCAAAAAGCAAAAGGTGCTGCAGTTAGAAGCAGAGCGCGATGGATGGAATACGGAGAAAACAATAATAAATATTTTCTTGGTTTGAGAAACGTAACAGAGAAAAAAAATTAATTGCCTAAAAAATGCGCAAGGTATTTTAATTAATGAAAAAAATAACCTTTTAAAAGAGCTGATACATTATTATGAAACACTTTATCGTAACAATGAATTGTTTAATGAAAGTCAATGCTACGATTTTGTTAAAATGACATCGTGCCCAACTATTAATGAGGCGCAAAAACTTCATTGCGATTCCCCCATAACTGAAAATGAATGCTTGAAAGCTATTTGCCAGCTAGCCAACAACAAGTCTCCGGGACAGGATGGTTTTTCCGTCGAATTTTACAAATGCTTTTGGGATGACCTTAAACATCCATTTATGGAATGCCTAAAATACTCCATCAATAAGGATCAACTCTGCAAATCTCAGTATGAAGGGGTCATAACCTTGCTACCCAAACCAGGAAAAGACCTTCTTCTTGCCTGTAATTACAGACCCATCACGTTATTGAACTGTGATTATAAAATTATTTCAAAAGTGATTAATAACAGATTGTGTCCATTGTTGCCCTCTCTTGTAAGCCAGGATCAAAGTGATTTTATAAAAAGTCGTAATATTGGAGACAATATACATTTAATGTTTGACATTATTGATTATGCGAATTGTAAAAATGTACCAGGTGCGGTGTTATCTGTCGATTTGCAAAAAGCTTTTGACTCTTTGAATTGGTCATTTATTTTTGCTATGCTAAGAATTTACGGTTTCGGTGATTTTTTAATTGGTTTAATCAAACTGATATACAAAGAACCAAAATGCTGTATTATTAACAATAACTTTTTAAGTTCTTTCTTCAATGTTAAAAGAGGGGTACGACAAGGTGATCCCTTGTCTCCAACCATTTTCATTTTATCTATCGAGTATTTAGCAATTTTGTTTCGACAAAGTATTTCATACAAAGGATTAACAACCCAAAACCATTGTTTTAAAGTATCTTTATTTGCTGATGACACTGTAATTTATTTGAACGGTAACTCTTCTCAGTTTAAATATGTGTTTGAGATTTTACGCATATTTGGAGAACGATCTGGTTGTAAAGTCAATATCGATAAATCTACAGCATTTTACATTGGGTTAAGTAGAGTTAATGTCATGAAACCATTTTCGACTGAGGGATTAAAATGGGTTACAAATACTATCAAATATTTAGGTGTACATATTCCAATACAGAACTGTGATAGTAATTCCGTTATTGATCAAAATTTTTCGTCGATCAATGATAAAATCAAAACAGAATTAAATATATGGTCATCAAGAGGATTAACATTATTGGGAAAAATTTCCGTTTTAAAAAGTATTATCGTACCGAAAATAATGTTTAAAGCCGCTAATCTACCAGTGATATTACCCGATTCTTACATTAAAAAAATTAACCAAGTTTTAAGATTATTTGGGGTTCCAAGTGGGAGAAAATTGGAAGGTCACAATTATGTTGTGATATTGTCGACGGGGGAGCTAAAATGATTGATATCAAGTAACGCATGTTGGCGTTGCAATTTAAGGGAGTAGTAAAATTATTTGACGAAAATTACACAGCCGCATGGAAAACATTGGAGAATTTGTGCATTGATGAAAACCTGTTTTTTTGTATCTTGCGTTCTAATATGAAGATGACAAATATGATGATTACCAAACTGGCATTTTTACGCTTTATCCGGTGTACTTTATTGGCCTTCAGATCTACCATTGACGTTTCAGAAATCTTCTGCGATAATAAATTTTTGTGGCTAAATAAAGCAGTAAAATATCAAAATAAACCAATGCTAATAGAGGAGTTCTTAAAAGTTGGTATTATTTCAAACAATTGACTGATTCGGATGGGGAAATAATATCCTATGATGATTTGGCACAGTCAAATGGTATGCATCCAAATAATTCTGCTATTCCAACGCACTGGATTGGGGAAGCACCAACATCAGACGAATTTTTTTGGGTTTCCAAGGAAAAAGCTAAGGAACTAATTATTTTCCTCAGGGAAATCCAATAAAACAGTTTACATGTACTTAAGAAGCAAATCGAGATTGCTACCAATAAAACAGCAACGAAAGTGGTGTGATGCATTGCAAATCTTACCAAATAATATCGACTGGAATAAAATATATGAAAATAATTATTTTGCTACAAATGAAACAAAGTTAAGATCTTTTCAAATCAGATTAAACTTGAGATCTATTGTGACTAATGTGCAACTTGCTGGATTTGGTATTGTTGACAGTAATTATTGTGTATTTTGTTCTGAAGAACCTGAAACAATTATTCATTTATTTTGTATGTGTAAATTTGTTGTAATTTTTTGGCAAGATCTGTCCTATTGGCTTTCGGTAAAACTACATCACGATTTTAACTTAGAAAACTACATAAATTATTTGGATATGAAAATTGCAATGGAGTATTTCAGTTTGTTAACGGATTACTTTCATATGCACGTTTATTAATTTATCGTTGCAAATATTCTAAATCAAGACCCAATATGGTACAGTACTTTAGTCTTCTTAATTCAATTAAGCAATCTGAATATGTAATAGCTAAAAAGAAAAATAAATTGGGGCTACACTTTCGAAAATGGGGTCAACTATGTTGAAGTAGGAAGGAGTTGTTTGATAACAATGCTAAATTTATAGTGTGTATTTATCGTATTTGTTTTATTATCGCAAAATAAAATTTAAAAAAAAAAGAAATCAAACAAGCATAGTTTGCAGCTATTGGTTACCCATCTCAGCCTGTCATAACGAGATGGGAAGCTGGATAAATGCTGCATTGTATCATACAAATAATTTACCACAAGTAAAAGCGATTGTAGAAAGTTTTGAAGGGTTTGGCTAGTTAGTAAATCAAGCAAAAGGTAGCTGGCAAAAAACTGGTATTACTACCCAATGACATAAAAGAATGATATGAAACTGCGCTAAAAAAGAGCATTTGTGTTTCATCGGACACGCTTTAGTGCATGCACTCGTTTTTTGCTAAAGTGCTAGCGCGAAGTGGAAAAGCAATAAGGAAGGTGCCAGTAATGTTGAAATGTTGTGTGGTTTTATGGCGCTTTATAACTACTAAGGTCCTTTAGCGCCAGGACTAAATTTTCTCAAGAATTCCATAACGTGTTTTTATTCTCTGTTCATTTCATCCTCCGCGCTACACTTAATTGCTGAGCGTTTAGCAAGTGCAACAGCAGATACCAGTTTTAAAGTCTTTGGTTTGACCCCATTGAGAATAAAACCCAGCCTACCAGCTTCCAAGGCGAACGCTTTTAACCACTAGGCCATGGCGCTGGTAAACAAGTTGTGACTGCGCAATAAATGTTGGTTAAGCAGCAATCAAGTCAGTGGTAGAAACGAATTATAAATGAGGTTATAAATGTAATTATATATACATAAGATGAGCAGATGTTTTTAGAGTTTTGCTTGTGGATTTGTAGCCTAACTAGTAGCTGTCTTATGTTGTTAAAAACTGTTTGCATCGTCTGTAATGCTAGAGTATTCTGTGTCATGCTGAAATGCTGTATCAGTAGCCTAACTGTCTTATTTTGTTAAGAACTGTTTGTGTCGTCTGTAATGCTACAGTATTCCGTGTCATGCTGAAATGCTGTATACTTTTTGTAACAATTCTGCCTCACCCCACAACATCATTTCTCCATATCAACCAAAAAAATTTGTGTAGCCTAAAAAAAGGAAGGGGTGAATAAGTTTAAGGAGATAGTACAGTGTTATCATTTTGAGACGGAGGGAAAGCTGTAAACAACAATTTACAAATATCTTCATATTGTAATTCTAAAAGCAAGTAAGTAGATCAGATAAAAATTATCACTATTAGTTTTGTTTGAGACTACGAGCTAGTACCGCATGCTGCATAATTATTAGGGCGATTTGCGGTTACAAAAGTTACTTTTTTTTGCTAGCTCCAATTAACGTAAAAAGCGTTTAACCAAAATTTCACAGCTATGGGGTCAGTATTTAAAAAGTTATAAGGTTACAAAAAGTTACTTTTTGTTTTTTAGGTTACATTTTGGTTTTCATGCTTTTTTGCATCATTTTTCTAGTTTTTTGTCTTGGATTGATGCATGAAAGATAAATTTACAATCTACAAACACTAAGGTGCTTCTATGGTGCCAGCCAACGACTGCTTATGAGGAAAGAAGTTTTTCTATGCTTAACAAATTACTTGCAAAAAACAGAAACTTTCTACCACAAAATGGAAAACACTACATGTGTGTTCACTATAACTTAAGCACGAGGTAGAACTCGGCCTTTTTCACGTTTTTTCAAGTTTGGCTGCAACTATTTTCGTTTTACTTTTATTCGTTTAATAAAGTTACTTTTGGGTTACTTTTTTACAAAAATAAAGTTACATTTTTAAGTTTTTTAGGTTACAAAAAAATCGCCCTAATTGCTTCGAACTTCGAAGAACCGTCGAAACGGTGCCAAGTCATTGGCACCGCTGTGTCCGATTTGACGGCCCGAGTTTGAACCGCTGATCTTTCCTCCTGATAGTGATGTCGCTTACCACAACGTGAACTTGCGCATATCAGTTAATGTAAGAACTTGTTATTTTCTGGTGTATTGATATTTAATTTCACATTACGTATTTTAACTACAGCCGAAATCTATGAAAAAAATGTGAAAGAACTTTAATGGTTTCCAGGGCTAGTTACTTGCCGATATTATGTAGGAAATTTTCATTTTGCTGTAAACCAAAACAAAATATTCAAAAACGTAAATCGAGACATGAGTTTTTGCTTAACTTGTTTTGTACAACATCGTGTGTCAGCCGTAAAATTCACAAAAAGCTTTTCGATACGTTTGTGAGGTACGCTTGTTAAGCAGTTGTACGTGATTGTAAAGTGATTGATTGATTTCTTCATCGTTATCCTCTTATCGCGAATCCAGAATCGCTTAGGAGTTGCCTTTGTTTTCGAGTTTTCCGGTTGAATTTTGCTTCTGACTTATTTAATTTGCTCCTTGCCGGATTCCACCAAGCAGAGACAATCAATAATCATCGTGAAGCATCTTATCCAAGGACGCAGCTACAAGACTAGGTTGGGAGTTGAACCGTTAACCTTGCGATCATGGTCTTTTTTTTTTTTTTTTGTTATTTTAAGCCACTTAATTGCAGCATAGGATTTTTGTGGTAGTGAAGCACATGCATCATTGAGATGACCCAGTTGAGCATCGAACCCGCGAAGCCAGCCCCAGAGACTAACGCACCAACTACTCGGCCAACTCCACCTTGCGATCATGGTCGTAGTAAAAAAACGAAGCTCCAAACCACTACGCCACGCTCTGAACGATTATTTTGATTATGTGAAATTCAATCTGAAATTTAATTTTGGGGCATACCGGCACCGCTCGTTATATACACCAACCGCAAGATTAAAAAAGTTACACGATTATATTTGCTTCAACAATAATTCGCGGAAACTCCAAATAAGTCGGTACGGATGATAAAAGCAGTAATATTTGCTGCAGTGCTGTGTCCCTTTTATAGCATTTAACTGACAAATATTACCAGCAAATTTTTCTTACAATTTTGCAATAAACTTTTTTGTGGTAACTTTGATCTTTTTGGTACTTCTGTTATACGCACAGATATTAAAAGCTCGAATCTATATCAATATTACACTTTTGGTGTAACACCAATGCGTGTAACGAGTTGCTGGGCACAAAGCAACTCTCGCGGTTGAGCGCCTGGGCAGCATAACTTCGAACTCCGAAACGTCGTTGGGGTAGTGGTCACCGAGAACTTCGGCCTATTTGACCAGCCCGTGAATTGAACCCTAGACCTACCGCACCTAAAACGATGCCGATTCTACCACGTAAATCGGCCTGTATAAGCTTTCATACTTGGATAAAGATTTAATTGTGTGTTTGCGCTTTGGAGATAAAATGAAAGCTTCAAAAAAGAAGCGGAAGAGGTACGGTCACTATAAATAAGATTCAGATAATCAATTACGTATTTCATACGTTGATGGCTCTATTCTAACAAAATTGGAAAAAGGAGGCAACAACGAAAGAAGAGCGACATATTTGGGATCAATTAAAAAATCAAAAAATTTCAGCAGCAAATTGTGGTCCCTCTATAACACTTCTTCTAGAAGACAAATGCGAAAGTCGAAATCCTTGCATATCTTGAGCTACAGTTTTGACAGCACCTCAGTTTGGACAATTGTAGGCCTGTGGAATACAGTTACGAACATCAAGATTGGTGACATTGCATTTATATGTTGGACTTGCATGTAGCAGCCCATGCGCTTGAAAATAATTGCAAGTTTATTTTAGAGCAGAAGTATATCAAAAGGCCAGGCTTTCAGCGAAACAAGTGATAGCCAAACCATTGCTTAAAAATGTAAGTTAATGAAACTCACGGCGATAAATGCTACTAATCGCGTATATTTCAATCACTGCTGCGGTTTGCTTTTCGTTTTTTCAATGCTACTTTGCTGATGAATAAACAGAATTAAGTCATACCGGTTGGGCTGCCTTTTTACTTGCGTTTTATCTTATTTCAAGAAAGTGACGGAGGCGCTACAACTACCTCGCATAAGATTTGCCGGCCATCAGGGGGAATCGCGTTACATGCTTTTCCCAACAGCACTAAAGCGCGCTTGCCGCCTTGCTCCACACTGTCACTTGGCGTTCATGTCGTCAAGCAGGGGAGCTGCGAGTACTGATTGTAAAGTCTTTGCGTGGCTCACCCGCCTGAGTATCGAACTCGAGTCCACCTTCCAGAGGCAGGCGCTCTCTACCTGGCCATTTAATGGGCTTGCCTATTGAAAATGAACATTGCTGCGCACGTTCACGTTACAATCAAAAACATTTGCTGGAGCGAGATAATCTTGGTTTGTTGCGTAGATTGGGGTCAAGACCCTTTTTCCAATTAAAAAGTTCGTTCTTCTTGTTACTTACTTTAGCTTGCTTAAATTGCTTTTTACACAATATGATTTTGTATTGGTAGTTGTACGCAGGAGTTCGTATGCGCACACCCCCTCAGACCTTCTCCAATATGTATTAGAAGCCTGCGTCGCTCATTTGTCGGCAGCGTGGCGTAGTGGTTCGGAGCGTCGTTTTTACGACGACCATGATCGCAAGGTTGATGGTTCATCTCCCAACCTAGTCTCGTTGTTGCGTCCTTGGATAAGATGCTTCACGATGATTATCTCTGCTTGGTGGAATCTGGCAAGCAGCAAATTGAAGAAGTCAGAAGCAAAAATTCAAGCGGAAAACTTGGAAACAAAGGCAACTCCTAAGCGAGTCTGGATTCGTCCTACGCATAGCGCCTCCGTCGCTTTCTCGTGATAGGAGGATAAAGATGAAGAAATCAGAAAATCATATACTGCCAGAAAAATTGCACCTTAATGTGGAAAAACTTCTTCGCGCGTCGCCCCCCTCAGAAAGTTTTTCCGTACGCCTTTGGCTGTACAAGTTAACATTTGAGGCTTCGGCGTTTCCTCAGTAGCCCACAAAAAAGCATTAAAGGGATCTTGATTCAATTAATTGATATTTATTTGTTGTTATATACACAAACACAGCAAAGAAATTAAAATTACTAACAATGTGGATACATAAGCAAAATGACAGGCATCAAGCAGACGGTGACAAATTCGGTAAGATTTTCTAGTCAGCAGCCATGCGATGCCTCTATCACCGAGTCACGGCTTAACTTGTTGTCATTCGTGGAACTCAGTGACATAAGACATGTTACTTTAAAAACTAACGAGTCTACTTATCACAAAATGCGAAATTACGGAAAGGTCTCGGCCTGCATCAAGTAAAATCTCAATGAAAAGGCGATAAGTCAACGGCCAGCCCATTAAAAACGCGACAACTAAAGCGAAATCATTCCAAAGTCAAGGTTAGAAACGAATAGCAGTGACGTGCTTAAACTATAGTTTTATTATTTTAAAGTTTTGTTCTGCCGAAATAAGAAGCTTGATAAGTTTTTTCTCATATTTCTGAACTGTACCGCCATAACTAGTTCCAGACTCACAACAAAATGGTGCATGTAAGTAGCTTCGCGCCGCATAGACGCGGAGAAAAAAGTGAGTTAATAAAGAAAGAAAAAAGAGAAAGCGAGTTTCATATCGTTCTATTATGTCATTGGGCTACCCAACTGCTCAAAATTAAAGACCAATATGAATACGCTTGGTTAAACTCTACAGACACGATAGAAAGTGCAAAGTTCGCCATGAAAGAAGCAGAGCTGGCGATTCAAGCACTGGACTTTGGAGAAGACACTCGCAGCATTAGCTCTTGTACTAAAAAGAGATAAAGAGCAATGCCGTTTCTAAAATAATAAGCATGGTAAAATCAGACATTTCTCCTGCCGTTTACAGTTTGCTTCAACATTCTCAGTCCACCAGCGCATCTGAGGGAAAAAGCTTTTCTATGAAAAAAAAACTCTTGGCCAAGGACAGAAACTTTAGTGTTGAAAATGTAAAATATTACATGATTTGAAAAAAAGTCAAATCTGGTGTTTTGAGAATTTTTTTATTTTTATTTCTTTCAATTTTTGTTCCAATACAGAAATTTAAGAAAACATCAACGTGTTAAATCAAATTTTTATGAGGTCAATGAAGTCTTTTTTTTTAATTTTTACGTCAATTTTTTATATTTTTTAGGTCAAGGAAAGCTTGCTCTACTAATCAACTACAAATCTGCTTCATCATAAAAAAAAAAGAAAATCTGATAGATTTACTCAAAATGGCCGATCGCATTTAAATTTTTTCAGAAATTTTCGGTGTACATGTTAAACCGATTTCCTGCGTGGGAGCTAAAATTGCAAGTCACATGCAAAGTAAACAAAGATCTTCTTGACACGTTACAAGGGATTACACTTAGCCTGCCGCTCAGCCTCAGATTCCAACAGCGACAGCTGCTTTCGGGTTTTTAAATTTGTGAATGTTAAATATTTCGTTTTTTACTTGTAAACACGATTGCTAAATGTGAAACTAACCAAAAAATAAACAATTATCTTCATTTCACTATAATCTAAATCACGGGTTCTCCACCGTGGCCCTCGGAAACTCAAGGGACCACAGAATATCCTCTTGGGGTCACGAGCATCGAAACAAATAATTTTTATTTCTAGACAGGTACTTTTAAAATTACACTCAAGGAGCCACGGTCTTCTAGTGTCGCAGTCAAGGGAGGCACGACTTAAAAAATATTGAGAATCACTTATTCTACCATTTCTAGACACCAAAACTTGCAACATTGTTATTGCTCTTATTCTTAAACACCCCCAAAACACATTTTCCTGCATCCATTCCTGGATACAAATAATTTTGCTCGAAAAAGTGATTATGATGGTTGTTTCAAATTTAAAAAAAATTATTGAACGTCACAACCAAACTATAAAGAAGTTACTGTCAGGGCTGCGAACTCGAACTCGAAAGAACTCGATCATTTTGCCGAACTCGAACTTGAACTCGAAAAAATATTTTCACTGAACTCGAACTTGAACTCGAATAAAACTGTTCGAGTTCATTGGAAAGATATTTAAATTGTTGAAAAGAAATAAAATATCACTACGAAATATAGTTTGTTGTTTAAGTAGTCACAATCCGTGTAAATTGAAGTTATGATTTTACCAAAAGAAAAGCTGCATGTCGTTTATTTGTTCATGCCAATGCGATCTTTATTTTTTAATTTTAATTGCAGGAGCACGGGCGGTAAAAAAGTTGTCTCGATTTTGGATAGTCCTCTGCCTAAACTCGAACTTGAACTCTAAAAAGCTTATTTTTGTCGAACTCGAACTCGTAAAAATTAAATTACAGAACTCGAACTTGAACTCGGACTTGCTAAAATAGGTTGAACTCGAACTTGAACTCGAATAAAATTCGATCGAGTTCGCAGTCCTAGTTACTGGAAATATTATTGGTCCAGCCAGTAAATCGCACCAGGTGCGCATAAAAGCAGTACTTGGAAGTGATTTTCTTTACCGCTTACGCGAATTTATAACAAACTTTTGACTTCAAAGTAGTTACTGCATGCACAAATAAAACATTTTCTCTTATTTCCCAATCAAAAACTCTGTAGGTATACGTGAGCTTTTTCAACAAACGCAGCTGTTACGGGTTTCACTATTTGTATTGATTGCCTAAAGGCCAATGAAGTATGGTACAGTGTTTAGCTCCTACATGAGCGTTGTGGAAATACGTAATATTTCCGAGTTGGGTGGGCCAAAAATTGCAACTTTAAACACGGCAGATAAAATTTGCGGAAAAAAATTTTTGCTGCAGTCTTAACAATATTCTTTCGTTGAGATCAAGTTACGTTTGTCTTTTGTGGTATATGATATATGTGATTGATCACTGCTGTAATTGATTAAAACGCGTGACGGATTTACCCATGTACTCTAAAATTTTTTTTTAAATAAGCAATCAGAGATAAAATGCTTTTCAACGTCTGAAACTTGCGATTGGAAAAGATAAATTTTAATCTCTGCATATCTAAAAGGCTGCGTTAAATTGAAAGCCGATTAAGATATACAATACTTTCAAGAAAATCCTGTGTTTTGCAATTTCGCTCAGATAATCTTGATAACAATATAGCAACACGTTGAGCTGATACTTTTTTAGTTGCTTGAGAAACTGAAACGATGAACAAGAAAAACGACTATAGTGGATATGAACAGACGCAGAGTTGTAACGTTGTTACGGAAAGACAGGAGCGGCGAACGATTCAAGTTTTTTTGTTTTGTTTTTTGTCCTGCTTTTGCACACACACAAAAAAAAAACGTAATTATTATCTTCTTTTAAGCATAGGCGTATTGCAAGAAAAAAAAACATAATCAACAAGTGAAGAATTGTAGTAATCAGCAATTTTAAAAATAGCTAGAAGATAAAGGGCTAGTTTATAGCAGAAGTGTTGAATGTACTGCTACTAAACGTAAGCCTTGATGCACTATTTGATTTATCAATATGCAGTACAACAGTTTATTGTCCAGCCATCAAAAGCGGTTTAAAAGTTGTTGTAAAGAGTATAACAAAATTTGGGTTACTAGTGCGAGGAGAAGGTATGTAAAATTGTTTTCTTTTTTGGATAATTGTTGTTTTTAATGTAAAAATGCCATCATGCCAAACAATTTTTGACTTCATTTGCACGTTGATTTTCGTGTAATCCACAACGAACTTACGTTTAAAAGATTTATTCAATGAAAACTACCGAGATTAAACTTTTTGATAAAATGTATGACGTCACCTATTGGCAAATTAAATTTTCGACAAGCAGAGAGGAATTAAAAATGGTTTACACGTTTTGTTTTTTAGTGTTTTGTATTCAAGTGCAGCAAAGCTGATTTTTGTTTGTTCTTTTATGATGTCGTTGCTGCTTGGCTCCATTTTGCTCAACTTGCCAAGTTAAGCGACATGACATCATAAAAGAACAAACAAACCAGCTTCAATTTAGTCGTTGGTGTAAACCTTGATAAAGTGATAAAATCTGCATCGTGATTATAACACAGAGATGAAGAACCTACATCAAATGTGCTTCTCTGGCGAGATTTTACTTTCATGCCTTCCAGCAAATTGCTTCACTTTGTTAAAAGATTGCATCTTAACTTCAAAAAAGTTAAGCCTAGAATCTAAAAAAATTAAAAAAAAGAATTGCTCGAGTTGTTGAGATAAAGACGGATTTTAATCAAACTTATAGTCGCAGCCTACAAAAAAAACAAAAATTTTCTAAATTTGCACGGGCTACTAATAACCATGCCTTTAAGGGCTTACTATCATCGCCAAATTTTATAGCGACACCCGTAATGGTACGGGATTAGCTTTTTGTTCATCAGATTACGGAATTTGATACTTCTACGCATTTTTAATGTAAAAAATTTGAGCAGCTTACGCGTTGTTGTTTTTTTCTTTTTCATTATTAAACAGTTTCCGTGAAGAAAAAAAATCAGCAAATTATAAAAGAAAACATCCTTTTAAGTTGAACAAAATAGAGTTTCCTACCAAACTCGTAAATGGCTAATGTACTTGATATTTTACATTTTCATAGCAGGGTGATAGATTATTATACCAGAAATGCTTCGTGAAATCAGTTACAAACAACGAAAAACGTTCTTTACTGGTACGGTTGTTTGTGAAAAGTAACTGAAACACGGTAAACATGCGTTATCCTGTATGTTGCTAGTTTCGATTGCTTCACTTTTCAGTGTTTAAAACTTGCCCTGAAAAGCTCAAGCAGCATAACAGCTTGTTGTATAGGAGAGGCATTCTTCAAAATAGAGATTATTTTACTGGATTCGTACAAGTTATAATTAAAATAACTGAATGCGATTTAAATCAAATTCAAAATATTAATTACGATTGAAATGCATTTCATGTAAGATAATTTTAAAATTTTCAGAACTGCATTTACGTTTGACATAGAGATTTTTTTGTACTATATAACTTACAGTAAACCATCTACAGTTTTTACAAAATAATTAGCCATTTAAGTAGATAATGAGTTATCATATTGGTGTTCTTCGTTTAAACTTAGTGAAAAGCAAAATTAAATTTTAAAACCTGGATTTTGGCTATTCAAAACCAAATTCCGGAAAGATGCGATGTTTGTTGCTCCAAAACCAACGATTTAATTCACCTGTTTGGTGGGTTTACCTAAAACGCTGCTTTTATCCGATTTTGTTGGCGTACGAAATTTTATGCAATTTTTGACGAACGATTTTTACGAAAATATCTTCTACCATCTAGAGTTTGAATGAATAAGATCTTAACTTTTATTTGCTGCATGCAAAATGCCGTACGTACATAGGCCTAGGTATAAATTTCTAAGCCTTTCAAAGCTGAAATAGATTTACCCAATTGTTTCCTATGCTGTTTCGTAGCCTGAAGTGCGCCTACATAGCTTCTACAGCAAGCAATTTTGAGCAAAGTTGTTCGCGTGCGTGTAAATCCATCAACGCTGTGCAGAGAGCGGTGCATCTTCGTAAAAAGCGGTTGCACCTATTTCCAAGCAATTGCTCGTGCTTGTACCGGCAAAATCGATCGCATTTGCCCAAAGTGTTCCGATAAAACTTAGCAGTTTGAATGACGGCGGTTTCTGGCGCAATGAGGCACAAAAAATAGAATTTGTGCGTAATCCCAACTCTAAGCACTGTTTGAAAAAATTTTTCTCAATACAACCGTTTGCGTTCTTGCAAGCAAGGCTTCGTTCTTTTTTCAATTCAATTTAATTTCTGCAATTTACTGTTATAGGTCGGTTGTTAAATATTTCAATCAACTCATTCGATTGGTTGCAATAAATCAAAAAGCTTACAGGTCCAATCCGCTTATCCTTTTGTTGGATCATTTTATGCAGTAGGCCTACTTAAGCAGAAAAAAGCTTAAACAAGCTTTTAATGTATGCTTAAAATTTTTTCTAAGTCTCTTCACCAAAAAAACAAAATACGATAAGAAGTTATTCCATTATGCTGTGATATTGCAAATACAGCATTTCACCTTCACATCAAACATTGTTTTTATTTCAGCAATTTACGAACAACTGTGGCTAATTTACTGTATAGTGTCCTCTGCATTCAACAGTAACTGTATAGTATTTACTGTGTTTAACAGTATCTAAATTAGTTTGAATTGCAAGTGTGCTGTAAAACCTACAATGGGAATATTTGACAGCATTTTTGGAAGTGGGGATGATGAATCAGAAGTGCTTTCTCCTGATGAGTTTGGTATGGGAAACATATTCAGCAGCTTTACTTCAGATCGTCACTTCTCGCGAAATCGTCTGGGAAATCCTTTTGTTTCAAGAAAATACATGATACAGTCAGAATACGACGAGATCGAACAAGCTATGATGCAACGATATGCGACACGTGATCGGCCATTCATTTTACCTGAAGGTCCATTCGAACTGGATGATTCAGTATTTGCAGACAATGACAATGCAGATGACAAAATTGCGCAAACGACCATAAAAATGGAGCTTTTCGGAAGTGGTGATACTGGTAGTTTACCAGATTCAATCATGATCGAAAGTAAATTTTTCGCGGACAGAGCTATCAAACCACCAACGAAAATGGAAGTGATCGTAAATAAAACTTGGGACACTTTGGAGACCGTAACTAATGGCACATCTTCCATCTCCATATCAGAATATTTGACTCCATCTCACAATAATGGTCCTGTAGCATGGGCAGCAAGGTCCAAAGTGGAACTGCAACCGATGTTTAGCTCCAATCTATCGCTGTATGACAGTCGATTATGCGGAATCCCTGGATTTTGTGAAGCAAGTGCTTATGATTCATGTTACAACACGTCTATTTCCGACTGTGATGAATGCAGCAAACCTGAATCAATAGTTTTCATTTTGTTTGTTGTTTTTTTGGGATTGGCTATTTTAGCTGGTAACTCGATGATTCTTGCTGTAGGATGGAAGCGTCAAAAATCTGGAAAAGCGAGTAAAATGGATGCTTGTAGATGTTCACTGGCAATTGCTGATTTACTGACAGGTAAACATGCACTACAACATTTTAAAAGTCTATTGTGTGAAGCAAGTGAAGGCGCATTTAACATGAGCGATGATTAAATGGCGTGATGAGATTTAGTTTTCTATGCTTGTGGGGTTATGAAGAAAATTTTTCTAGCCCCTGCGTGCTGGTAGGTCTATATCTCATCACTACCTAAGCAATTCCATGCATATCGTAAATTCACGACTGATATTAGTTTAGAAATCATCTAACAAATATATTTCTTAAACTTTCAGCTATTCAACTGTTGGTCGTTATGGTGTACAATTACGGTTGGTCTATCAACCTAACAATGTCTGAATTGGACAGAGAGCAATTGGCTTTGAGATCCACGGCAGGAGTATTAATAGGTACAATTTTTTTCTGCTTGGGATACACATCGTCTGTCAACCATTTACTCTTCATGGGTTTACAAAGGTTATATGCAATCTGGAGACCAATAGGTTACAAGAATCAAAGCAAAAGAAAGCTACAAATGGGACTTGGAATCGTATGGTTTATATCTTTGTCGTCTGCTTCGATGATAGGTGAACCACTTTTTTGTATATAACTTTAAGCAAAAATATGTTGATGGTCAAAAATTGAGCAAAATTCACTCTACTCGCTCGAAAATAATCCATAGTAACTCTGCTGCATACCGAAAAAACATCTTCACCTGATGCTCTGCTGAATCCGCGTAAAATAAAGACTTGTTCAAACTTTCTTCAAACTTGACACATGGAGTTGGCCGAGTGGTTGGTGCATTGGGCTCCAGAGCTGGCTTTGTGAGTTCGATGCGCAACTAGGTCATCTTCCATGATGTGCACACTTCATTAGCAGAAAAAACTAAGCTGCATTTATGCGGCTTGGAAAAAACAAACTTGGACGTAACATTCTGTAAACAGGAAGCTTGTGTAGTTCCGGCCAACTGCTGTGTTAATACGTACTCAAAGCCAAAATTTTTGCGACAATGATTTTCTTGAAAACATTGATTTTGTCATGGTTTCATGTACTCTAAGATACGCCAAAATTTTCAAGGATACTGCTCAGGTGCAGGGTTTTTTACCAGCTTTTTAAAAACATTACTGATTGGGCATAATTGAAAAAGTGCCGTGTTGTCACTTGTTAATGATGGTGTTTCTTAGCTATACGCCTACTTGATTGTATTTTGTACTGCAATTTACTTGCTTTAAATTTCATTAAAATTTACAATAGCTTGGTTTCCATCTCACATGACTGGTTCTTATGTGGCAGCAGTATTTATCTACTTGCCGACTATCAAAACCATCACTGAAAATCAAACTTGGACCCCATTGATTGCTTTGTTTAGTCTGTCATATCTCCTTCCTTACGTTTTGGTGGTAAGGCTTACATAAGTTATACGTTTTTACAACGTCTAATTGATTTAAAGGCGTACAAATGTAGTTAGATTCGATTAGAATAAGAATCCTCGCTTTGTGCAAATGCGAAACAGCCTGAAATGTTATTTTGCTTTAAATAATAGTAATTAGCTCTGGACCTACAAGAAGCATTGAGCACTTTTTTGTTTATGCCAATTACACTTTTCTGTTATCTGTCCTAATCTGATGTACACAATTTTAGCTTGTTGTCGCCACCCACCATTTTTTATTCTGGGCCAACTGGACCTTTTCGTTACTTCTTGTTCTTGCGCAGTTTTATGATTAAACTTCCTATAATTCATTCAAGCGCTCATCACAGATTTGTAGAAAAAAATGATTGATCATTAGCATTTAGCCACTACCTTTAATGGTTTTTAAAAGCTACAGCAAACAAATTAATGACGTTTGCTTGACCCCATGGTCGACTTTTTTTTCATTAACTATTAATGATGACCCTTAGTTTCTAGAGCAGGGGTGTGCAACCTTTTTCACTGGGGGGCCACTTCCGAAAATTTTAACAACGTTGAGGGCCAGTCACCGTCAAATATGTATAAAATTATAAAATGCTAAACACAACCCATCCAATTTATTTCCACAACCCGTGTATTATAGACGGCTAAATAAAACGGCTAAATAAACCTTCCATCCAATTTCCACAACCCGTGTATTATAGACGGTACAAATAGCTAAATAAATCGATTTAAAAAAAAAAAAAATTTTGTCCTGCCATCGTCGAGGGCCACATTGACTGGCCTGGAGGGCCGGATTGTGGCCCGCGGGCCGTGGGTTGCACACCCCTGTTCTAGAGCTTATGCGATTGGCATACCTTCTCTCAACAAACCCTAGAAATAAGCTAAAGTGCGATTTAAACTTGCTATTAAAAAAAAACGTTATCGCGAATCACGAGGTTAAGGTCTCAATTACGTTTGTAATCGGAAATAATTTTCTTGGCCCGTATTATAATTCTATTTTTGTCGTTTTGTTAGAATGATGATTACTTACTTGACCGTTGAAATCATTTTTAGACGATCATAATTGTGATAAGCGCGGTGCTGGTTGTAAGCACCCACACGAAGCAAATAAAGCAGTTGAAAGCTCAATCTCAGGCTAAAACACTCATTAAGAAGCGAAAAACTTCAGTTTTATTGACCGTTGCGATAATGCAGTTTGGCTTCACCGTGTCCTTAAGTGAGTATACACAAATAATTTACATTAATATGACCTTTAAATTACCCGGTATTTTAACATATATAAATGTGAGCCATACTATTTAGTACATCTTTCAAAGCATTGGTGCTTGTTTGGCTGCGTGCAAAATGATCACAATTTTTCATTGCGTTCAGATTGTCAATAGGTGCAAAAATTATGCAATTTCCACACTTAACTCAAGTGATCCAAAAGGTCAAAAATATAATTTAAAAGCTTCCTGGCGTTTATCTGGCTTGCTGCCCGAACTAAGCAGTGCTTTAATGATTTTTTTGGATCACAGGTATTTCTGGTTTTATATATGATCCAATAGTCAGTTGGCCCACTCTAGCCAAAAAATTTTTGTTGGTATGCTACCTGTACTATTGTTCTTACAATTTAGAAACAAGTTTGTTGCATAACATTATTCTGCATCATCCTGCAGTGCATTGCATTAGTCACAATTGGTGATTAGCATCTACAGTAATTATATTGGTAAAGTTGGCGTAGAAGTTGAATACATCGTTTTTGTTGCGAGAGGTCTAGGGTTTACTTCTCGGGCCGGTCAAATCAGACATTGTTGCCAAAGGCTCGCCACCGCTGCGACGTTTTTGTGTTGCCCATGCACCATGCCGTGAAGATAAATCTCGCCACTCGTCACTATAGGGTTGGATTAAATTTAAATCCGCTCCCGATTTCTTCATGAATTTGAATGTAAATTTCATTTTTTTTAAATCAATAAATTTGAAATTGAACTTTGCTTTTTTCAAAATCAATGAATTTGAATTTGAATTTTGTTTTTCCAAAGTCAATGAATTTGAATATCCTGATTAAACATTTGACGAATTTAGATTTTTTAGACTTAGAACTTACTTACCGAGCAAAAATAGCGATTTGTAAGTGGTTTATATCAGCACATATTGCAAACGATTTTTAAATTTTATCAAGCAAACCGAAAGTTTGTGATGTGACGCTGCAAGGTGGTTTAAAGTTATTTTTGTCACAGCAGGTAACTTCCTAGTGAACCTGCGAAAGAATGAACTTTACACCCGGTTGACGGGACCTCATTTAATTCTTTGAAATTATTTTTAGGGCAGTTTAAATTACAATAAAATTCTAAAAGAAGAATGGTTTATCTTCTACATCAGCAATTTTCAGAATAAGTTCATTTAACTTTATTTATTTTACCATCGGGCAAGAGATAAAAAAACACTAATAAAAAGGTAGCCAACTGTTTTCTGATAAAGACTATGATGTTTTTGTATCTGGTAACGTTTTTTCTACAGTTAATCAGACCCAGAGTTGAATCAATTAAAATTGTAATGACAATTGCACCCACTCAGTTTTTGATTACATTTAAATTACAATTACTTTGCTCCAAAAAACCCAATTGCAATTATAATTTGAATTACATGAGAAAGTGTAATAAATTATATTCAATTACACTATTACAATTATTCTGTAATCGATCAGACTCTGATTAGATCTACGAATTCCCTGAGCAAATATATTTTGAACAATTTGCTAGTACTACACAAAAATATCAGTGTTTAAAGTCTGTTTGATAGTCTGGTATATCAAATATCAAATAATCCAGTTTAAATTATCAAGTTTCTCGAATTTGAAAGCGGTGAGACTCGCCACTATAAACCTAAATTTTGCATTGGTGCTTTCAAAGTAAGTAAAATTGAAGTTGAAGCTTTTGCAACGCACTAAACTTGAGTTTGAATTCTAAACTTAAATCCGCTCACGAATTCTTCATAAATTCGAATATGAATTTGAATACCGTTTTGTCAAAGTCAATGAATTTGAATTTCGTTTTTTCGAAGGCAATGAATTTAAATTTGAATTTCATATTTTTAAAGTCAATAAATTTGAATGTGGATTTGAATTTCGTTTTTTCAAAACTAATGAATTTGAATTTAAAAAATTGAAAAATAATGAATGGATCCAATCATCCAACCCTGCTCGTCACGCGCTTTGGCGTGATGCTACAAGTGTGATGAAGATTTGATTCTTTTTTTAATATAACTACAATGTGTTATTTGTACATTTTCAGTTCCTTTGGCTGTCGTACTGATCCTATACTACACTAGAGTTCTTGTTTGTGATACTTTGCCAATTCCATACACAATTGGACTATACTTGAGCATGACAAATGGGTATGGTATTATAGCCTACAATTAGTTGAAAAATTACTTGCAGTTTTATACTGCCTTACTTACACAGCTGTGACTACAAATAGTTATTTTGCAAAGTTACAGTTAAGAATGTAGAAGCTTATACATCAACATATTTGCTTATTGCCACGGCGTAGCTGCGTGCACTCTTCGTCAAGTATCCTCAAAAAATTTTGGTTTCTAAAGACATGAATCAATATGTAGTAGCTTACTGCTCATCAGACCCGGATTTGCTAATAGGCTAAGCAGGATGCAGCTTGGACCAAGAGAAATAAAGGACCTCGTCACGAATAAATGAACGCAACACGGTTACGATTTTTTTTCTTTTTGGAAATCAATCGTGAAGACCTCTACAATTAGGAAATCAATCACGAAACCTTTATTTACTAGTACTTAAAGATGAGTATGTTGCCGATCATTAATCACTAGCGGCATGAAATCTGAATAACCTAGGACTTCTCATTGTTCTAATCCGAACATGCTGCTTATCCTAGTGGTTTTGCAAATTTTGCCCTGCTTTTCAAATATGACCAACCTACTGACATAAGTTCGAACATACCTGCAACCAAAAAAAAACTCGCTCAAATCATCATTGTTTGCACTACAGAAAGTTTTTTGAAGTTTCAACAGCGTCATCTTGAAGTGCTGAATTGCCACTTTTAACAAATTCATAGAGTACATTACGCAAACAGAAACTCAAATAATTATCACTGAAGCTTACGGACCTCAATCAGGCTGTTCGCTAAACTGCGGCTTTAAATTTTCCATTCAGCCAACTACAGTATCTATAGACCTTTACTCTGTATCGTGAATCGATCAGTGCGCATTCATAAAACACACTTACCCCGTCCACATGTCCAATTAAAGTGGGTTTTAAGCCCACAATGATGTGGGTTTGTCGCTGTGGACTTAATGTCATAATCACTTTTTTAAATTATGACATCAAAAATTTAATTGTGATGCAGAAAGCCCACAGCAACTAGGCCACAGCAATGTGGGCTTAAAGCCCTCATAAATTGGACATGTAGACAGGGTAATTATAAGCCAAACCGAGGGGTAGCCAGCCAGAAATTTCAGGGATAGAGGGACACTACAGGTAAATAATATCCCGCATGAAAAATAGATATGGGATGGTCTTTCTTTAAAAAAGTCTTTTAAACGGTCGGAAAAGGAGGCTTTTACGTAGACTTTGCGTAAAAAACTGCCCCACTCCCTCTTTGGGCTTAATTCGACGTAACGCTCTTTTAAGACGGTTACTTGAAATATTGCAGTGGGGGTAATTGGCCCCTCGGCTACACCCCTAACGCCAAACCATTGTTGAATTAATGTGGAGCGTTTGAGTGTGAGACAAGAACCATGTACTTCAGGAGTGAGCAAACTTTTCACGCGAAGGGCCTCACTTGAAAAATTTTTGAAGCCGATGGCCGCAGTAATTAGAGGAGCAAAAAAAATGAAAATAAGTCTTCGGCTTGATTCACGGTTGGAGTCTATATTTCTGCAAGTACCTCCGGGCCGCAGTTTGCCCAGCCCCGATGCAGTTCATACTGAAATACTTTTTCGCTTAAAGTTGCAACTTTACTCATGCAATTATCCATGTTTTAAGTGCATTCGATTACCAACAAAAAGCAGATGCAAAATGCGAGTAGAAGTATAACACAAATCGTTGATCAATATCGCAAGAGAAGATGAAATGCACTATTGTATTACTACTTTTTTGCAGTCTTTTCAACGTGCTGATATACAGTCTACGAGACAGCGCTTTTCGAAAAACGGCCAAGAGTCTCTTCTGCGCGAGTTCTTATATCAGAGCAAGCGTAAGGTCAACTGCCAGTACAGCAACAACCGACGTTAGCAGAGTATCGGAACAATTGAATAAAACGACTTCAAAAGAAGAAAAAAAATTGGAAGAAACCCACGCCTTAGTTTAGACCCCAATAAAAGGCGCTTAGCATTTTTCTTTCACATTTTTTCCATTAGTGATCTCACTGGCAACACTTTCAAGCAAAGTACTTTTTGTGACTTGTATAAATGCGTACTTATCTGATACAATGCAGTCCTACCGCAGTAAAGTGCACTGTACTGTAATATCCAAATTTTACATAGCAACACAAGAGTACTGTAAGGATATATGAATACTTGGTTTTTCGTGGATATCGGCCGTTTGGCGAAGTGGTTAAAGACATCGCTATCGGCGTAGGTGATCTTCGGTTCGATTCCCGGGCTGGTCAAATCAGTCACTGTCGCCAACGGCTTGTCCCGTTGCTACGTTTCTGCGGTATCCAGGCGCTAAGCCACCGAGATGGCTTCGCTACTCGTTACACGTTTCGGCTTACTATCGCGAGTATAATGAAGATTTGACTTTTTTTTGAAAGCTTATAGCTGAAATAAAAAGGAGCTCTTATCCGGAAAATACAGCAAACTCCTGAGAAATTGTGTAAAAATCTGTTTCCAAAAATGAGTTCATCTTTAAAATTTCATTGTTTGAAATGCGTCATATCGTGTGGCATATCTCTGTAGAAGACTTCAAACAAGCTTAATCTTATACCATGTGAAACGTATTGCTATTAGTGGCATGTCACCATATACTGCGCTGCACAGCTACAAAAAGCATTATCAATAGTAGATTACTAATTTGATTGAAGAATTTTAGTTAATTTGCCTTGATATTTTGTGAAGGTTTTATGTAGCAAGACTTCTTGTTTTGATGATGTTTATTATGCTTTGCATAACGGACCATTGGTAAACGAGTTGTATATACAGTAAAATATACTTTTTAAAGTGCAAGGTTGTGCTGATCATATTTGTGTAAATGTACAGCGCTCTGCAAAAAATTTTAAGCTATCTGATTAATTCAGTGTAATGTTATTTCAGCTTTGCGTTGCATTAATAGTTAGTTTAGTTAGTTGCATATTTATCCTCCTATAACGAGAAAGCGATCAATGCGCTATACGAGCTCGCTTAGGAGTTGCCGGCCATCTGTCTACCACACCAAGATGGGGGAATCGCGCTAAGTGCCTCTCCCAACGGCACAACAAGTAAACTTGCCGGCTTGTTCTCCACACTGTCCCTTTGATGCTGAGCGTCAAGCAGGGAAGCTGTGAATGCCAATTTTAAAGTCATTGGTTTGACCCGACTCGGAATCAAACCCGAGTCTACAGCTCAAGAGCAGACGCTCTATACCACTCGGCCATCTGAGCTGTTGAATATAAACAGTAATAAGATAAACAGCAATATTAAGAAATTGTACGCAAAAAGTGATTTGGGAAGGGATTTCAAAAACCAAAAATGCTTTAGCCCACCGTGGCCCCTTTTTCCTCGTCTATATGCTGGTACTGATGTTTAGATGTTGGATGTGGTATATGATAATAATTTATTGAAAAATGTGCAAAGCATTGAACAGTTATATTAATCACAATTTTACACAGTTCAATCCCGAAAAATAGTTTTTCCAGTTGTTTATAGAACAATCACATATTTTTGCGCTGTCATGAACAGACTATGCTGTTATTACGTAGCAATTCTTCGCCTTTTTTCGCATTTTGTCCCAATAGTGACAGAAGAAGCTGGCTCAATCAACTCCAGTGGGGCTTCAGTCCCTATTGGGGTGATGACTACGAAAAAAAATTAGCCTGATGTGGGATGGGATGAACTTTCTTATATATAAAACGAAAATGGGGTTCATTCTTAATTTTGTTAAAAAAAGGTCCCCCACCAAGTGACTTTTTTGCACCTCATTTTTCATTTTTGGCCTTCTCTTGTCAACTGTAAGTTATTGCAGCAAATTAAGTACTAATAAGTTTATGGGGACGATGCTCCTTGCCATTTGACGGCTTTAAAAAAATTGTTCAAAACGGACAATCAGGGCTGGAAATATAAGCAATTTGGTGTTCAAATATCAAACATCGCTCTCTAGTGGAGGAATTGAATAACTAGTGTTTCAGAGAGTACCAGAGCAATTCACATAATTTTTAATGGTGGTTACCAATTTTTAGCTATGAGGAGTTCGTTTATGCACTCAGATAAGAGGTAATTTCTGGCACTAGATAGCAGCAGCATCGTTTCTTTTCTTTTACAGTTTATTGGTAAACTAATCTAAAAATACCCAATTTTGGGGGCTAATGTATTTGTTTAAATCGCTACGGTATTCTGTCATTAAAGATGTCTTTTCATAAATTTGAAACATCTGCGGAGAGGTTAAAAAGTTTGCCGAAATCTAAATTCAACAAATGCCATCCACTGCCTGCAATAAGAGTTTTATGCAAATGTGTTCGGCTACCATAAAAAATCAAATTTTAAGTCGATAGCGAGTGTTGTTGGACGATTAAAAGCAAAAGCTAAAAAAACTCCTCAGCCTTACTTTGCATAGCCAATCCAGGCTGGAGACATTTCAGACTGTTAGAACTCTTTGTTACAGTGCCAACCTAAACTTTTTAACTTTATTTCTTTCCTAGGGGGTTCCCTCCTATTAGTAGGCGACCAGTCAGAAACAAAAACTTCCAGTGAAAAAGCCTGTAAGGTCTAACCCACAACTAAATTACCGGTAGCCTCACTATTCAGTACAGGCCCACAGGGTAACCGAATCATTTGCAGCTGCATACGCTCTTCGACCCTGCTATGGTCTCATCAGTGCAGCATAGCAACCTCCCGTCCCTTTAAAAAAACCCTCTCTTTCAAAAGAACCACAAACTCTAATTCTAGCCTCTATTGATTCTTTTCAAGGCAAAACATTTAAAATGAAAAAATCCGAGGGAATAATACAGGTAGCCTATGGGTTAAGATGTCACAAGGGTCCCTCAAAAAAATCAAAAAAGCTAGAAATGATCGCTTAGTCCCAACATTATTCTTCCGATAAGTTAAAAAAAGTGAAAAAATGCCAAAACTCCATTCCAATTTCTGTTCACAGTATCTAGCAAGAGGGCACAATTTTCAGAACTTGCAAAACAAAACTCCAGTGTCATCATGATGGAGGTGTGGTTCAATGGCAATTCTTGTAGCCTGCACGTCTTTGATTTGCATTTGCAAAGCCAGCCAGAAAGCCCATCAGAGTGGCCCGGTTAAAATAGGTACAACAATCGATTAATCCTTAATAAAAAAGAACCAACTTTCGTCTTCTCGCGGTCACATTGTACTCCCCCATAGAGGTAAAAACCTGAGAATCGAACCTTCCAATTTGTAGTATCAATTGCAAGTTTGATGAAAAAATTGGATCGCTGAAAGAGCATTGAAATTAATGAAAAAGCTGCATAAAAAGTGCACTAATGAAAATCTATCGTGCAGCAAACTATCTTATTAACAAGTTTTTAGTGCTTTGAAAGTGAACTGTGATCGTTTTTAGTTTCTGTTGTAAGTAAGTTTTTGTATCTGAAATTTTGAATGCACAAATTGTCTGTTTTTTTTCAAAAGGCTGGTAGTCGGCTAGTTGCTATCGTGATGTGTGTTTCTATTAATGCGGGTGAAATGAAAACATTTGAAAAGTCACACATGTACAGAAGAAAGCTTATTCATTAAAAACTAAAAAATGCTACTGCTGCCATCTAGTGCCAGAAATTACCTCTTATCTGAGTGCATAAACGAACTCCTCATAGCTAAAAATTGGTAACCACCATTAAAAATTATGTGAATTGCTCTGGTACTCTCTGAAACACTAGTTATTCAATTCCTCCACTAGAGAGCGATGTTTGATATTTGAACACCAAATTGCTTATATTTCCAGCCCTGATTGTCCGTTTTGAACAATTTTTTTAAAGCCGTCAAATGGCAAGGAGCATCGTCCCCATAAACTTATTAGTACTTAATTTGCTGCAATAACTTACAGTTGGCAAAAGATGGCCAAAAAAATGAAAAATGAGGTGCAAAAAAGTCACTTGGTGGGGGACCTTTTTTTAACAAAATTAAGAATGAACCCCATTTTCGTTTTATATATAAAAAAGTTCATCCCATCCCACATCAAGAGTTTTGAAGTTCCCAAAAAACTTTTTTAGTCATCATTCTAGTCCCTATGTCTCTGTGTTAACTGTTACGACCGAAACATCGTTTTGTCTTGAGAGTTTCAGACGTTACTTATGTCTCGTCTTTTTCGCCAGCAAAAAGTCTAGCAAAGGTTTGGCGCACAAAGCTAAAACGAAGGCGTGATTTTACAGTCACTGGTAGAAAAATGACAATCAAAAGGTTTGGCGTACAAAGCTAAAACGAAGGCGTGATTTTACAGTCACTGGTAGAAAAATGACAATCAAAAACGTGATCTTCTGGCAGTAGAGATCAAAGTTTAGTTTTGCAAGAAGTCTGGTAACATACGAACAGAAAAACTACGCTAACACGTTTCTGTGTTATGGTTGTAGTGTAAAATTGTTAGTGACAATTGCAATTCGCACACTATTCAGTTTCTTTTTAATCACTACGTACGTTATAACTCGGCAAGGTTGGGCTGCTACAGATAGTTACGTTAGACTCTTATGATGCTGAATTATTCCTTATTTGAAAGAATATGACGTTCTTTGAATTAGCAGTTTCAAAAACGAAGAAAGTGAAGTAGGTTGAGTTAGCTTTTAATAGTAGCTATTGAAATTGCAACGGTATTCTCTTTTAATGAAAAATTGAACTGGATATAAGCAATAACGCACTTTTTTTTTTCTATGTCTAAAATTAACTGACCCTAATCTTAACGTCAAGAACACTCTATTTCTATTTCTAATTCGAGAACATCGAGAAGGTTAATAGCTGTTTATAGCGTTACTCAAAAAAGGGCGATCAAAGTGGATCAACAGGGTGTGATTTCCAATGATAATAAACATAAGTAAACGAACTGGAAAAGTTAACGCAGTGTAAAAATAAGTTTATATCTTTACAAACTTTAGGCTAGGCATTTTTGATGATTTACTTTTTTTCTAGTATTAGGTGTATTAGTTTATTTTATATATATGTTTTACAATTTCGTGATATTAAGTGGTCTTTTGTTGTTTGTGTTTGGCGTGGACAATGAGGTTGCATTTTGCAGATTATGACGCACTTCACTTTCTTATTTTCGTCAAATAAATGTGCTAATTATCGTACATATACTTAAGCATCGGCAAAAGATATGTCAAGTTTGGAAGTGAGCAAATTATCTTTTGTCGAAGCTCAGCTTTAAGACCGTGGTTTTGCAAACGCTACTTTCTACTTAAGTGGCTTATAATTGCTGGTACTTTTTCTTGGTTACTTTTTACATCCCCTACTTTCTACTCTACTTCAAGTAGTTTCCGCCATCAGTAACAATACTTTTACTTAAGTAGATTTCTGGACTACTTTTTACACCACTGCCAGAAACAGCTAATCAGCTCAAGTGCAAACAGAAACTATTCACAATGCTATCAAAAACGAACTCAACAAATACAATGCAACCAGAGACAACCCAATCAACTACAACGCATTCACAATCAATCCCACCACCAGATAGAATAGACCGATTTCCCAACCACGGTTTCTCTGGACCTCCTGCTCTAACTGTAAAAGATCGTTTTTTCCCTCCGACAGCAAATATAGACTCATCAGTTAGTTGTGATGTTGCGAATCCAGCAACTGGCTGTTACAGGGATGATGCTGATATGAATAACAACGGGGTTTTTGTCGATCAAATGCCGAGCCACATTCAACAAAGAGGTGAACATCCACTCAATATGAGTATTATGGTCGTAGAACAACCTCAGATTCCACTCTCAAATGCAACAGCGAATTCAACACCAGATGCAATTTTCCCATCACTACAGATGATATCAAAGACTAATCTGAGCTTGGAAAGCAGTCGAATATGCGGACTTCCTGGGTTTTGTAAAGCAAGTGCTTATGATTCTTGTTTCAACTTTTCTATTTCAACCTGTGATGAATGCAGCAAACCTGGGTCAGTATTTTTCATCTTGTTTGTTGTTTGTTTGGGAGTGGCAATTGTGATTGGAAACTTGATCATTTTGGCCGTTGGATGGAAACGTCATAAATCTGGAAAAGCGAGCAAAATGGATGCCTGTAGATGTTCACTAGCAATTGCTGATTTACTGACTGGTAAGTTTTCCTAAAAGACATAAATACGATTAATTTTTTCTTGTCGACTCACTACTGTCACGCATGTGGTTGAATAAGCAGTCTAAGAGAATTCAACGGTGAAACGATTTTCTGCTAGTAGAAAAAAGCAGCAGTAGAAATAACCCAAGAATGGCCAAATGTTAACAAAAACTGGCAGTGGCATCGCTGATGTCTTTTCAGATACGTTTCCGTTCTGTGAGATTAAAGAAATCAAACGTCCTGCAAGTGTGTGTGTAAAGCGTTTGTAACCCCTCAGTCTCATCACTTATCAGTGGTAAAAGTATTACAAATTGCTTGCAATGACAAGAAGGATATGTGGTGCGAAAACCTTGATGTTTTAAACTTTTTGTAATAATTCTGAGCGAAAAAGTGACTGCTTGATCGTATCAAGTGCTGGTGAGAGCTTAAAAAAATCATATCTTTATTATATTCGCGGTATAACTCCGAATGCGTCCAAAGAGTGGTAGGGCCCGTTTCCGCGGCTTAGCGCCTAGGCAACAGCTCCGAAGAAACGTTGCAGTCGTGAGGAGACGTTGGCGACGTTGTATTAGATTTGATTGGCCCGAGCATTGAATGCCACACCTTATAGCAATGTTTTTAGCCATCATGTCAACCGGCGAAAAACTTAGTGATTTCGTTCATTCATTTACAAGAAAAAAGTTGACTTTGGATTAAGGAAAGAGCTCGTTAAAATTTGCTTGTTGCAGTATTTTAGCGCAGTGTTTCGCGCTCATGCAGTTGACTGCTAACAAGCTCTTAGGCAAGCCAGTGAATTTGCCTTTAATTGTGACTGAGCGTCTATGGTTAAAAAGGGTTAAAAAATATGCGAACCCCCTTCGACTTGCAAGTATTTAGCGATGTTGATGCTGTGGTCATAGCAAATTTGTGAGTTCTACATCTCTTTCACCCCTTATTTCTCTATTCTGATTTTATAGTGAAATCATTTTCACGTTTGTAAATGCTGTGTTTTGTATCAAGGCATTCATCTTCTCGTTATTGTCGCGTACAATTACAGTTGGTCGATCAATTTGACTGTACATGAATTGGATAGAGAACAACTGGCTTTACGATCAACTACAAAAGTTCTGATTGGTGCGATGTACTTTTGCTTGGCGCATGTGTCTCCACTCTACAATCTACTGTTCCTTGGTTTATTGAGATTGTATGCCATCTGGAAGCCTATGAGTTACAATAATCAGAGTAAAGCAATTCTGCAAACTGGGCTGGCCTTTGTGTGGATTTTGGCGATCTTTTCTTCCACAGTAACAGGTTATTTGAACAAATTACTTTATTTACGTTATGATGAGGTGGTTGGTAATCATGTGTATAAAGGTGTATTGACTTACATTTTTCCCTGAGGTGAACGTTCAGTGTGTTTAAATGCCTACAATTAAGTTGGTTTGCTGTAAAAGCTTCAAACTATCGAATCGTGCACAGTGACTGCAGACAACTTGCAAATATCGACCTAGTTCAATGTATGGAATAAAAGTTTGAACGTAAGTACACTCTCGAAGCTTTTTTTTTTCTTACAATTTTTTTTTCTGGCAGCGCTTACTTATTATCAGACAGATAATCGTGTTTAACATTGCAACATAAAATGCTTGTTGCGAAGAAAAAAGTTGTGCTAAACAGGTAATGTGCTACTCAAGAACACATAAGACAAGGTATAACCGAAGGGACATAAAGTACACGTTCTGATTGTCTGTCGACACACTGAAACTAAAACTTGGGCAAAAATCGTAACGTGCCGCCCGAACTTTTACAAACCAATTTTGAACGCGGATTATTATCGGAGGTGCTTGGTATACTGCACAGTGACTTACAAATTATATAGTTGTAGAATATTGACTAGTAAAGAAGCAAAAAAAAAATTGCAACGTGTCAATGTACTAAACAAACGTGTTTTTTTAATGAGTTATACGGGCCGAAACCTTGTGCAACAATCTGGTTGGACTTCTGTAACAAATAATACAAAAACGCTCTTACCCTGCTGGAAGATCAAACTTGACCTAGCAGTGTTTGTATAACGATGTTCAAGGCTCTGGCATTACCAAGAAACATTTCTTTGCTTTAGCCTGGTTTCCAGAACAGCTTACAGGAACGTATTTGGCTTCCGTGTTTCTGTACGTACCAACAATACGAAAAATCGACCAGAACAATAACACAACAGTTTTGGTTGTGTTATTTGCCGTGTTTTCCGTTTTTCCATATGTTTTGGTGGTGAGTAGAAAGTGTATTTAAAAAATATTTTTTGCTATAAAAAAAAAATCAAAACTGCTGGAAGCGATTCGAATTTTTGCGGAAATTTACTTTCCATTTGACATTTATCAACTGACAATATACAGATACGTCACTTATTACCGCGCGAAGAATCGAGCAAGACCAGAAAAACTATTGTGATTTGGTCACGTCGATGGGCTTAAATTTTTATATTTTTCAGACAAGTACGATCATAGCAAGTGGTTTCCTTGTTGTAGCATCTTATGTGAATCGGGCGAAGAAATTTAAACCAAGTGTTCAGTGGAAAGTTAAAAAGTGTTTTAGCAAAAAGAAAATATCAGCTCTGGTGACTGTGGGGATTATGCAACTAGGTTTCACCGTTTCGTTGAGTGAGTATTTTGCGGTGTTAATTTAACGTTTTTTGAAGAATATTTTATTCTTGGTAGCGCATTGTGTTTTTGCACTTAAACATTCTACGGAGCATCATAGATTCGTTAATATGCAGTATTCATAGCACGAAATGAAATATTACTTTGTTTGTTGGGATTTCTAGCTATAACGCCTGTTAGCGCTATGAGATTTTCCACTTCTCTGCCATTTCCTTCTCTTCTCTTGCCAACAGTTGGTGAGAAGCTTAAGCTGAGTAGCTATAGACAACATTCTTAAACACCTTGTTGTGACTCTGACGTCAAAGTTCAAATGGCTGTGCAGCTGCAAGTTTGCTCATTGTACAAAGAAATCATCTTTTGCATGGCAACTCTGATCAGATTCTGTTTGTGCTAGAACAGTTTGAAACACAGGTGTACCTTGTGCGATTTAAGCATGATACTTTCAATCTGCCGTAGGTAGTGCTAATATGAGTTCACATATCAAAGGGTGTGGAATTTCGTCTTCTGGCTCGGAGAATTCTGATACAAAATACTATTCGGTAAACTTTCAATTTGCGCTTTACTCTTTTTCGCATAGTTTCGTTGCCGCGTCGCATTTGTTATGAGTCAAATGAATAACTGAACTATAGGAAGTTGGATCATCGTTCTGCTAAAAATTAGTATATACAGGGTGCAAGAAAACAAACAGCTCGGCATTCAAGCTGCTTGGCTGAGTGATTCGACATTTCGATCTCAGTTGAGAAAATGAGTTTGATACTCAGTACAGAATCACACCAAAGATGTAAAAATGTTATAAATGGTTACCAGCGCTTAGCACCAAAGATATGGAGATAAATGAATTAACAGTGGTGCGAATCATATCATAAAATGCAGTCTAAAAACTAACTGGCAATTGGCTTTTGCGTTGCGAAATCTTACCTTGTACGAAAAGAACCAAAAAACATAATCTTTATTTCCGTTAAATTTCTGCATGATGAACATTGAACAGCTCATACGCATCATGAAAAACAGGTATCATGCAAAAATTGAACAAAACTAAGAAAACGCTCTTCCGGTAATACCTCAAGAACTGCAATAATGTCATGCGTTTGCAACTTTGGGCTTGTGCTTTTATAATACCGTAAAATCATGGCTATATTTGTCTAACGAAAGAAAGATAGACTGTCTCGCTATGATTTATACAAACACTTGGATGAATCCGCTAGTTTTAGGTTTTAAGGACTGCATTCCATGGTAGGCCTATACTTGGCAACATTGTACCGTTTTTATTTGAATTATTAACATTTCATTCAATTCAGCAATATGATTGATTACACCCAGTTAATTAACAATAATATTTCATTTTTCCCTTTTAAGCAAACTTTCTGCTCATTGCTGGTAACTACTTGTAAGGCGAAAGAAGAAAAAAACAGCTAAAATCATTTTGGCAACTGAATGTTTCGACGACATATACTCAGCTGTTATCATTGTAGAATAATTATAATACCATTTTGCTAAAACTATTGCTGATCATGACAGTTGAATTTATGTTGTTGAAACGTACAGTTAATGTGACATTTTATTTTCCTCGTTAAGCAATGGAATTCACGATTCTAATCACAATTGTTGCAACAATTCATAAAAAATTTCCAAGTTTTTGCTACAAAATTTTGTTTTTACTGTCGTACAACGCAATGACAGCATATCCTGTTAACAGCTAAGCCATATTGCTGAAATATCCATTTCGGAGAATATTTTGGCTTTGTTTTTCTTCCTACATTCCACATTTGATCTATTTTTGCATGTACTTAATTTGTTTCAAGTTTCGGCCAAAAATTGACTTTGTTTGTTCAAAAATTTGCATTTATTTCAGTTCCAGTTGCTGTTGTGCTGATCCTGTATTATACCGGAATTTTGGATTGCTCAAATATATCGACACCATACATGATTTGTATCTATATAAGTATGACTAACAGGTACGAAATAGATAGTCTTCACACGTTTTTCTTAGTAACAGTAATGGCATTTAGTTTTTTTCATTTTCGTGGTTTCATTGTTGATTTACAGTATTTATGTTTTAAGTTTCTTCAATGTCATAATATACAACGTACGGGACAAAGAATTTCGGAAAACGGCCAAAGAAACTTTACGTTTGAGTTCATGATGGTGCTTTGGAAGTAGTTTTGGATAGTCACGAAAGTCTGCGTCATCAAATCCAGCTAAAGCCTGAAACACTTCAAATTTGTTTCTTAGAACTGAGAAAATGAATGTAAAAAATCAAACAAAAACACTGATAGCAATTTTGAAAACAAATTACCTATATTTTTGTTTTGCTTTATTTGAGAAAAGAAACTTTGGTCTTCTGTTTCGAGGTCAACCTTCAGATCGTGTATAATCTTTGAAGTACATTACAGTTTATGCAAACGCGATGCTCATATAAGTTTATTTCTTTAACAATTCGCTTTCAAATCTAGTGACCTCGTGCCTGGTTGTGTATGTTATTGTATGCATGCTCAGAATGTAACATGAATACATCCGTTTGCCAGCGTGACTTATAACTTTTGGAGAGGATTCAGTTCGGCATGTTTAACCCTCATACGGTAATAACATTTTCATTCGCTTAAAGACGTTTGTGGTCAAGTTTGATCCCAGTTGGTTTTTCTGGGGTCCTACTAAACACCGCAAAGGACTGAAACACCGCAAAGGACGACAAAGAACTTCAAATTACTGCACTAAACACCGCAAAGAACGATAAAAGACTTGATAACTTTAATCCTAACCCTAGCCCTCACCTAACCCAAACCTAATCTCACCTAATCCTAATTTAAAGTCGTTTGTCGTTCTTTGTTATGGATAGTAAGGTTCCAAGTCCTTGTCGTTCTTTGCGGGGTTTAGTAAATCAATTTTAAGTCCTTTGTTGTTCTTTTTCGGTGTTTAGTAAGTCCTTTGTTGTTCTTTGCAGTGTTTAGTAGGACCAGTTTTTTTGTAATAATGACGGTAAATGGACAAAATTACCAAAGTAGAGGTTGGTAAAGACAAACCGCTACGGAAGCTCATTTTCGTTATTGGGCTAACGGTGAGCAATCAAGCTAAGGTTGACGAGCATCAGTCATTTTTCATGGTGTCAAATTCGACCCCAATTGACTTTTAGGTAGATGCTGCAGAAATATCATACCGTATAATATTTTGATAACCAAACATAAAATCAGAGAATATTTGATATAATAAACCTTGGAACAAATTGTTTTAGGAATTCTTAAAGCGATTTGGCATAAATTTAACGACTAACACAAGGTAATAGTGGTTTTTATTTTCGGGGGGTCAGATTTGATCCCAATTGACTTTTAAGTATGTGCTGCAAAATATCATGTAATATCATGAAGAATCACAACATCAGAGCACATTTGATGCGAGAAACCTTGAAACAGCTTGATTTAAGCATTCCTAAAGCGATTAGCATAACTTTTGAGACTAACTCAAGTTTTTAGTGGTTTTTAGTTTTTTGGGGTCAGATTTGACCCCAATAAGCGTATGAGAATTAAGGAGATTTGCCATCCCCTACAAAGTTTATAACACCAATCAGCTGAGAACTAAGCATTGGCATTGATCCAGTGGGGGTAGGGATGGCGCCCCCTTGGGTTTAACACCGAAGGGTGCGGCATATGTCGGGCCCACGCGGTGTTGTGATATCTAAAATTAAAAAATAATGCATGCACAGGTCGCTAAAGCACCTTCGTAGTATTGTTTTATCGCGATTTTACACTCACGCTAAATTCGATCAGCATGTTATCTGCAATCGTGCTATTGGTACCTTGAAGAATCTGTCTTTAAAATACAAAACAAAGCTCGCAAAAAATTCTTGTCTCCCTGTTATTTGCATTTTTCAAGAAAAAACCGACGTGTGGAACTACTGTAAGTGCTTGTCAAAGAACGGCTTTGACGTATTTGCAGGTGGCCTTAAGGAGCTCGGAGGCCTTAATTTTGTAGTTGTCCAATTTTCTTCTTCATTCTTCCAATCAGACACACCAGGTTTAAAATTACATATTGATCAGAATGCATAAAACCAAGAACAGCAGGCAACAACTAAAGCAAAAATTAACTGAAATTTTGTTGAGTTAACAAAACATATAAGTCACCTGCGAATCATCTCTTTTCAATTCAAACGTCAACGTGAAACTGGTAACTCAGTCTAACGATTTCCCAATCCAGTGCTAAACGCAAGAAAAAGGGTGCATGGTAACACATGGTCGGTATAAGAACGCTGCCAAACGCAGGAACATACTTTCTTTTAAAAAACACAATTATGAGGCAAATGCTTGGTATTAGTGCGTGAGGAGAAACGAACAAAAATAGCAAAAAACTAGAAAAAAAGTTTTGTGATCGATTCGCGGGCTACGTTCCCTCTAAGCTGCGCGTTCGCGCAGTTAGCCGAACCCCCCCCCCCCCCCCCGCGCAGTACATTTGTACTGCCGCGCACTGCGTAAGTATTGACAGCTAGACAAGCTACAAATAGCCTACTTGCTTTCAATCGGAAGCAAGCCCCAAATTTGAGATTTGACAATATTGTTTTTCAGTTAATTTTGCAGTGATACCATGAAATTCTACTATGCCAGTAATCAATCGAGCATATTAACTAAAAATGATATTATAATCGTCGGACAATCTCAATGGTAATAAAACGCATTGCCGTTAAAAACTCGTGATAAGACAACGGCATGTTGTTGACAAAATGGAGATGTTTCGTGGAAGTACTGTTCTGACAAGGGAGTGGTTAAGCTAATTAGCACTAGGCATGTGGTAGTTAGTTGTGTGCTGGAGCGTATTTAGGGGTAGGCATTGTGCCATGCCCCTCCCCCCTTTTCACTCCACTTTTTAGTAAAAAAGAGCAAAACTAATGGTGCCTAGAGTCTGAAATATGCCAGACTCTTTTAATGGTTTCTGTAGTTATGGCAAAGGCGTATCCAGGGGGTAGGATGAGGGGTATGTATCCTCCTGTTAACAACGACGGGAATATTTAGAATTTCCAATGTCCACTGGGAGCCAGTGGACCTTCACCGCTTGGCAATATGTCTGATTTCATAAAAACACTTGACTTTTCAGACGAGGCTTTATTGATTTAAAATCAGAAACAATCAAGATCTCAACCAAAATGGCGAGGCAATAAACAGTAAGGCGGTAAAAAATAACTGAAGTAGTCCCAACTCAACTAAAAATGAACTCAAAATAACCAAAGCAATTTTTTGTCTAGCTTCGGCGTTGCAGTACGATTTAATCTAATTCAGACACGCCAGTCAGTGTAGAAAACAAATTAAAGAAAAAAAAAAGAGGAAACTGCTTCAAGCAGCCGTGCGCAGATGTGAAATTCAGTGTAATCATCATAATTACGAAATAAAAACCTGCAGTGCAGTGTGAAGCGCGCTGTACTAATTGAAAAGGTCAGATGATTTTGCAACATATTAAAGACGTGAGAGCCGTTATAGGTCCTCAGGTTCGATACCTTGATAACACAAAGTTGGTGCTGTAACACCTCCCACCAGCCGTTTTCAAAAATGTTTTTGATACATACTGTCGAGAAATAGGAAATGGTATTACTTCGCTGACAGGACGATTGATGAGAATTGTATGACAAGCCGTAGGAATTAATTCGTTCTTAGATCTGACCTCACGAAAAAAACAAAACCTTCTATCCAACTTAACTCACTTAACTACGGTACTCACCGGACTACTTTTCAATAAACACAAGCATCACTGCTCACTTCAGTAACACCATACAACAAGGGCTATACCCTTCAGCATACAATAATTGTGCTTACTCTACGCACACTAAATCTACACTCAAATGATTACGCTCGAAAATTTACGCCTATTTATACTCTAAATTCAAGATCGAGAGCGTTCCACGATATTCTCAAAAAGAAACAGGAAGAGAAACCACATGACATGCAAAACTCACGCAAAACCACAGTAAACACGATTGTGACGTCAAAGAGAAATCATATGACATGCAAAAATTCACACCAAACCACAGCAAACACAATTGTGACGTCACAAGCACAAATTTTAATGCAGTGAAATTACAAAACGGAGAGATCTGTCCAGAATATTTACGGTAAATTACGTCTGTAGGAAATTATGACTTCATAATGCAACTTTACGAAACAATCCCATGAATACAACTTCGGAAAACAACGCATGGGTCCAGAACCTTCTACAGTAGACAAAGCATTAAAACAAAACATATTAAACAGTTATATCGTTACACATACAATTTTTTCATACTGTAATATCGAACTTTTTTGACAGCGATAAGCTTAAGCACACATAATCGAAAATGTGCGAAGAAATTGTAGCATATTTGGCAATGCACTCGAAATTGAGGTCAAAAAATTTAAACAAAATTTGCCTAAAAATTATTCAAAAAACACTAAAATAGCCAATGCAGCATGTAAATTTTGAAAAATTTTCCGGGGGAGCATACCCCCGGACCCCTCTAGAGTCTTTCTGGTTTCTTAATCAGCTTCAAATTAGTTTTGCAGAAAAGAAATAAGCTTGAAAAAATGTAGAAACTATGGCCCCTCCTTTTTAAAATTTCTCGCTACGCCACTAATTGTGTGCTTAAATAAAAAATACACAGAACACATGAGGTCAAAGGAGAGAATGAAGAAATGGAAGGTAAGAGGTTGATGAAACCGTGACCTCGGCAGTTAGAGCTGCGCACCTAACCAGCTACCACTAGGTCTGTATTCGTTCAAAACGTGATGTTCTTCTCTATTTTTTCAAATTTTCTGCGCAGACCTTTTTTTTGAAACTCACACGACCTTCCATTTCGCGCACACTAAGCAAGCTCTTAGAGGGAACGCTGTTCGCGGGGCCGTCTTTACCTTTTAACCAAAACAATCAAATAAATTAAAAATAAGTGCGAAACATGGCGGCCCCTGAAACGAAACATAAAGTGACGTTTCAAAAATAAAGCAAAGTGAAGCACGAATTTTTGTTACGAGCATATTATGAAATTAAACACAGTGCATACAATCAATAACATATTCCATTTCCATCCAATAAAATGTGGGGACTGAGTTTCAGTTAACACCAAGAGAATATAAACATCAATTTTTATTTTGAAAAACGCCACAATAACATCACAAATATAATTCACGCTCAGCCCGCACTATAGGCAACAATAAAACGCATTTTTTTAAACTGGGGCTATTTTCGTGAGATCCCGCAAGATGTACTCGATTTTGTCAGGGCCTGCTACTGCGTTTCTAGCTAAAACAGCAATAGTTGCGCGCCTCACAATTTCTTTTCCCTGTCTTAACTGAGGATGGACGATAAGCCCCTTTATGAGCAAGGTCCTAGGCATCACCCACAAGCACCAGTTGACCAGGAATTATAGGTTAGGACGAACAATCGGCCACTTATTTCGCCCTTGCAAAGAAGGAATATAAGACTTCATCCAGTTGAGAAAAAAAAATATGCGCCAAAGTAGCATTATAAAGAAAATCTTTTCGAATATCTCCCTTGCCGTGAAAACCACAGATGAGGTTATTAGGTGACAGACTTTGCCCAAGAACGAGGAGGGAGTAATCGGAGCGAAATCATTTTGTTGGTCGCTAACAGTGGTTAACGGTCGGTCATTTACTATTCACTCAGCATCATTAGTGAAAGTTTGAAGTGCGATTAATGTAGGCGTGCGACGAATGCTTTCAATCGTTTAAACGCTTTCTTAACTCTAGAACTACCAGACGAGTCCATTGGACCAGAAGACAAACTTTGAAGTCGCACATATTTTTGCCAGCGTGATAAGAGATGTTGAGCTTTTTTGACGTTGTCTGCCTACCAGGGAAGTTCGTTTTGATATCAACCTCAATCTTATGAGCTATTGATTTTTGAAGTGAGGACGATTTCTAGCATCTATTACCAGCTGGGTCTAATGGACCCGTATGCATTTTATAATGTGTCTGTAATGAGTAGGCAATAAATTCTGCAGCTGATGTCAAGTTTGGATAGAAACGGTTGCTTTGATTCATTTATGGCTGACCTAGGTGTTTGTAATTGTGTTGTCTGAACAACAACGACACATGTCTAGTTAAAAATCCAACAACAAAAATGCTTCCAACTTATGGTTTTGGATGACCAATATTCAGCAAAACAATTATAATAAGCTTATCAAATTTAGGAAATGGTCAGGTCGTGAGGTTTAATAAGGCAATAGCCTCAGCACGGTGAGAGAGATCACCTTGCAAACTTACCTCCATAAAACAATTCACAAGATATTAGAAATACGGAATGCACACTTTTTGAAAAGTTTATTTCAGGCTCTGTGGATGCACAGCTTCTGGTCTTTTGTGATCCGTGTCCGTTTTGCCAATTCGTACCTGCTAAATCTAGCCAATATGGTGTAAAAATGTGAGGTGTTGAGACTGTGTGGACATTTACAATGCCTTTTGGCTGTGACGTTGTGATGGCTGATGAGTCTCGATATACTTTTCACAAAGGGTGCCAGAAAAATAACGAGTGATAACTTTTGCATCGGCGTGAAGTTAAATGGGATGCCAAAGAAGGATCTGGTGATTTTTGTCAGAACCATCCCAGCAAATTTACAAGTGTTTGGCCAGCTTTCTCCAGAATTCGATGCTGATAAGAAAAAAGGCAAAAACAACACTTAACGGTTTCCAGTCACAAGACATGACCGTGCCGTCCTATGTTAAGCCTTTACGTGCAATGCAGCTAGCTCTTGTGACTAAGGTGAAGAAGATATTGAAAACGAAGAGAAGAGAGATGTACTTGCTATAACAGTGCGAAGAGTGGTGACGGTACCACGTAGTAGCTGTTATTTGTAACTCTACCACACCAAGAGAATGACACGCTAGTGGACAATGTCCACATGTTATTGCTCTACTGTATTAGGACTCTTGGCGTACGGCAGGCCTATTCTGTCCCGGCCAGAGTGCCTTTCGAAGCAGTCTAAAGCTGACTTGTAGAAGCTTGCTGAATCAGTGTGAGAAAAGAGTTGACGGGGTAGGAAAATTAGCAGCATCGCTGCTCATCAGTTAAAAATAAAGAATGTCATATGGTCCTGAGTATAGAAGAAACGATCTGTTCCAGCACTTCTATTGTAGTGAAAAAGACATAAACGAAAGCTATCTCTATGTAACACTGCAAAAATGCCTTAACATAGCCTTTTAAAGTTGCCCTTGACATGATTGCAAGTTGAATTCATTATTATTCTCAATCAGATGCAAGCAGGGCCGGCGCCAAGGGGGGCCAGGAAGACAACTGCTTTTGTGCTTAATTTCAAACTTCGCCCCCCCCATCCCTGATAAACGCTTGGCCCCCCTAAGTTGACTGCTCTGCCGCCGGCTCTGGATGTAAGCAGTTGTGTTTAGTTCTTCAGTAAAATTAGCAACTTTACGACGTTGAAATTTCAATATAAAAAAGGAGGGTCTAGTATTACAGTGCAAATTGCAAACACGAGTCCAATGGACCCGGCTGGTAAACAATGCTACAAAAAATGTCTGGTCGTTCTAGGGTTGAACAACTTGACCATTATTTCCCAAACTCCGCCTTGACTTGGGGCGTTGGGGGGAATTCTAACCCAGTTAACGTCAGATTTTCTCGTAGCATTTTGAAATTCGGTAGACCCAAGCAAATCGGGTAAACAATTACCGGCCGCACGAAAGGTTGAATCACTGTCTAAGCATATTGTATCCACGGGACCGCGCAAGTTTATGATTCTAGAGAACGCAAGAAGAAAGCTGTTTAGATCGAGGCTTGTCACAACTTCTACTTGTATAAAACGCGTGTATAAACAGGACATAAGTAAAAACCAAGCTTTACCACTACCGCGTCCCTCGCGAAAGAGATAAGGACCCAGATAATTAATACATGTCGCAAAATTTAAAGGGCTTGTTGCTAAGAGTCAACCGACACTCTGGCAAGTCACCCATCAACTGTCGCACCGGTTTGGCTTTAACCCAAGAGTGCATGACTGTTTTTGTGTCTGTTACTGCATGAAAGAGTCTGTGAGACCCCATCGTCTGAAAACTGGGTTTAAGCAAAGCTTTATTAAAACTATACGGATATCTTGGTAGTTTTAGCACAAGTTCTGGTATCTTCATACATCTGTTTGTTAAAGGGGGATGCAACACTCACATGGGTGGTCAAAAAGAGTACCTCGAGGTCATTAATGGTGATATAAATTGCCCAAAAGAATAGCTTTAGATGCTCTTTAGTTCCTTTAATTTTTTTATTATGTTGAAGGACTCAGTATCATGTAGCCTAATACTTCTAAGCTACGTAAATTGGGACTGAAAAAAATTAGAAATGGTGTTTTTGAAATCAAAAGTCGGTTTCCGGCAAAGATTGCAAAAACAACAGGGGCATCTGCAAAATCTGCACTGTGAATCTAAACACAGGCAAATATAGTCTAGTACCGGAATACGGGATGCAAATAGCTAAAAAGGAGAAAAAGTAGGCCTACAGCCACGGTAAACCTCAAAACTGGATGTTTCGACGACATAGATTCAGCTGTCATCATCAGCAGTGTAAGCAAGGCAGTACAATACTGGAAGAAGTTTTGTTTCTTTCAGTTTTGTACTGCCTTGTTTACACTGCTGATGATGACAGCTGAATCTATGTTGTCGAAACGTCCAGTTTAGAGATTTACTGTGGCTGCAATCTTCCTCTTTAGTCTTACACCGTTTTGAATAAAATCCTCATGCACAGTTCAGCAGTTTTCACCGGAAATTGGCTGTGTTTTACGCATAACGCACACCCCTGCAGCATTAAGCTGTCTTTCTGTTGGATTATGATCTTTAATGGTGAACGGAAATTTAGGCTACTTGAATAAAGGTTCCGGTTGTAATGACTTCCTACAGCTGGAAGTACTTCTCAACTCGATCTTATAACACTTAGTAATGTCAAACTGCGTCTTCTCAATTCCCTTGCAAAAGATTGGCACGTGAAAAAATCAGTAGCATTTCTGCCCTCTGTGACATGTCTTGTTGCATTCACTACCACAATTTCTACACTGCGTTGCCCGTGATCAGTTGTCTGGTCCTTCCCGGTTTATATATGTAGATAGACCTACGCACAAAAAGTAATACTGTATGATTAAGCATCAGCTCGCGCTCTGAACTTCAAGCCATATTTAGCGGGCTTTCTAGACGTATATTGAATGCGTGCTGGGGCAATTTGGGCATTTTCCTCTAAATGGGTACAGCTCTTTATCAACAGTCACGAGTTGTGGTTACCTTCACTGGTAAGCCTATCATTTTCAGTCTGCTCTGACTCAGTATAACATAATAATTCAACAGATTTGGCCGTTTTTTATGCATAGTGTACAGAGAAAGCTCACTTATGGCAATCGTCCCTAACTGCTTTATTGGTATTATTTGAAACTTTTTCCTGTGGGGCGTTTCAAAGTATTCAAATAAGGCGGTTAGACATTGTAGTGATAATGGCTATTCTTTTTGATGAATAATTATGAAAATCCAACATGTTTCATAGAAGCAGTAGCAGTTTTTTCAGAAGAAACGCGTAGGGGTGTGAAAAACCCTCTTCATGCAGTAATGTAATAAGTTCCCTTTTTTTTCTCTAGGAGTTGCTTTGTTTCGAGCTTTTGTAGTCACACGGTTCAACCCAAAAAAACAAAAGTCAGAAAATTTGGGGTTGCTCGATTGAAAACTGTTAGAGTTACGCAATGCAAAACACCATAAAAGGTCTTACAGACCCCTCCATGCACTCTAGGGTTAAGTATTAAGCATTTTCCGCAATTAGTAAAGTAGTGTTTCACACTTCCAATTCCATCAATTTTCCAGAAGCGCTGGCGTGCTTTCATTAAAGTGTAAGATGGGCCAGCGTGTCCATGCACCTTTCATTAAAGTGTAAGATGTAAGGCCAGTGTCCGTGTCCATCCAGCGTGTCCATGCAGCGTGTCCAATACCCAGCTGACATCAGCGATTTTAATTCATTAACTCGGCGCCTTTCATCTGAATTATCCGCTTTTTTTAGCCCATCGTTTAAGAAAAACCTCAAAGTCGTCACGTGATTTTCGGCTTATCAAATTAACTGCGGCCCCAAAACACTGAGACAGAGCAATTTTTACCGCTTTTAGAAGTGCCCGCTCTAGAAACGCAGCATTAAAAACAGGCCTTTCATAAGAAGCTTGTCTAGCTTTGGCCACGAAATACTCTGTTAAGGCAAGCAAATACGCAAAGCGCTTTTTTAAGATGTAAAGGTTACTTGCAGTGTCAATAAGCTTATCGAGATAATTTTCGCAATCCTCCCTTGACTTTTGTTCAAGAAAGGTCATGCACACTATTGGCGCACTCGCAGATGATGCAACGTCAACATGCTTTTGTAAAAGAAACTCAGACTCAGGGTACTTACAGTTATAAGCGGTATCACGGGTTCCAACATTAGCAGGGTTCTGTGACGTATGAATTTACTTCCCAAGCTGTACTAAGGGACACACGAAGTATCTTATCAACTCGGCGTTTCACAAAGCGAGCAAAGTTCAACTTTGGATTAGTTACCCATCCGAGAACCTCATGCACGAGAGTTAGTCCAAAAATGCAAAGAGCAATTGAAATCACGTAACGCATGCTCAGCAGACAACATATTACCCAATTAGTTTGATGTGTCAAAACCAACTTAGACTTACCCAGAATAAAACTCACAACCGGCTTCCATCAGCCAAGCAACGCAAGCACACCAAGCAGTAAAACGCTGAATTAGAAGCGTCGCAAAAGCCGTGCAGTTGGTAATCAGCTGCAACATAATCAGAACTAATTGTTCGGAAGGCAGTTTCGGGTGATGCAACACTGCTGAAACAACTCAGAGTGTTCTAATCACTTTTTCCAACAATTCTGAATGTCTGGCGAAACAGTTTCCTCCTACTCAACACCCGAGACAGCAACTCGTTGCAAAATTAATTTTCCCTTATGCAGAAACGGCGACACCATACTCAAGGGATCGAACTGACTAGCAAGCTGGCCAGCCATTTCACGTCTAGTAGAAGCCTGTTCAAATTTTTTACAATTAACACGCAAAACATCATTTTGAGCATCCCACTTTAAACCAAGCGTCTTAGAGTTAGGTAAAGGGTCAGAAACAAGATCAACTTCAGTAAGACAACCAGCCAAATCACAGTGCGACACATTATTGAATGGCGATTTGCTACCCACTTACGCAATTTGAAACCACGACTTCCAAAAAACTCAATGCCTTCGTAGGCAATAGCACGTAATTTCTCAAGGGAGTTTGAAGCAAACAACATGTCATCCATGTAACGGTTGTTTAACACCGCTTGCAACGTTGCTTCGCTGGCACCGGTCGGGTTTTCACAAACTAAGCGTTTGATAGCCAAAAGAGCAATGAAGGGACTAGAATTTATTCCCCAAACATGCCCAGTAAACCGATACACTTTAACTTCATTAGACATGTCATTGTCCTTGAACCATATTAGCCGAAACACATCTCGTTGATCCTGCGGAATTTGAACTTAAAAAAAAGATTTACTCAAGTCGGCAACACAAGCAAACTTGCCCAAGCGAAAACGAATCACAACCTCTACGAAATGATTCAATAAATTTCCACCGGACAAAACAACTTGATTAAGCGACGTACCATTAACAACATCAGATCCGTCGTAAACAACTCGTGGCTTGGATGACTTAGTCACAAAAAACGGCAAGAGCCACATAGGTCGATCAAACTCAATATTAACGTTAACAGGTTCAATCCATTTTCCATTAATTCAATCATTAAAAGCGCTAGAAAGCGTTTCTTTAACTCGGGGTTGCACTCGGCGGTTTTAGGCAGTGACAAAGTTCGCTCGCGCTATCGAATTTATTTGCCAGATTTTTAAGTTCATTTAGTTTAAAGGGCACTGCAATCTCGTAGCGGCCATTTTTAACTTTGATTTCAGGTTCGGTAAGTTCACAAACACGTTCGTCGTTTTTTGAAGGTTGAGCAATTTCGTCCGACAACTCGTGTTCTCCTAATGCTTGCTTCAGCGCGAGGTTTTCTTTCAGTTTTTTACAATCACAAGCTGCGACATTTACAGATGCATCAACTTTCACTTTCAGCGTAGATATTTAATCAATCGAGTTTGAAATTTGACTAACTTTTTCCCACTAGCAATGGATCCCAGCTTAGTAAGCACATAGCTCGGGTTCTCTGGGTCCATGCTCTCGCGCTCATCGAGAACGGTGAGTAACGCTTCATCACACTGCCCGATTAAAATGTCATCACGTCTGCGTTCAGGAACAGCTGGAATATAGACTCCTTCAAAACATACAAGCCCACTAACGTTTACAGCGTGAGGTAGGGTATTCTCATCATCAGAAAACTGAGGCACGACCGGTGCATCATTTATGTTTAACTGTTTCCCAGAATAGCGACTACAACTTAAAGCGTAAGGAGGAAAAATAAAGCCGCTGTAAATCTCAAAACCGGACGTTTCGACAACATAAATTCAGCTGTCATCATCAGCAGTGTATGCAAGGCAGTACAAAACTGTAAGAACCAGAATTTACAATTCTAACTACAAATAATAGCATAACCCAGGCAACGGGTCAAAATAAGTAGTATAATTATAACGTCATAAACCAAAAGCTAATAGAAAGACTGACGGAGTTAAATTAACAATTAAATAAGTAAAGAGGAGCGGATTTGGAGTCAACGTTAAGCAATGGCTCATATTTTTGAATAAAAAGTGACTCAAGAATTAATAAGCGTGCAGAATCACCAGAGCTACTAAGAATGTTCGGTTTGGCAAAGTCCACTTTATGGTCAGGATTGTCCATTAAATGTCGGCACACCTCGGATTTATCCGAACTGGAATGCTCCTTAAGTCTGTTAATAAGATTACGTCTAGTCTGTCCTATATAGCTAGAACCACAAGAACACGTTAATTTATATGCAACCCCATATTTCATCAAGGTCTTTTGCTTATCTTTCAGACGAAAGTTGTGTCCGATGTTCCAGGTGGTGTCGATAATCCGTAGAATAACTCGATTTCATGTCTGCTTTTCCACTAAGGCGGACAGCTCTTTCTTGAGTTGCATTGACATGTCACCTAAAAAGGGCAACCGAGCAATAACTGTTCTACAATTTTTACGTTTTTCAAGGTGACTCAACATCTTGTCATATTTACGATTAAAAAATCTCCTGACACAACTATTTAAAAAATAAGCAGGATAGCCATTGCGACCAAGCATAACCTTGATATTATCCACCTCTGAACAAATGCTTTCATAAGAACTACAGATCTTGTAAGCACGATCGAGCAAACAATTCACCAAGTTATATTTATAGCGGCGTGGTACAAAGCTGCTCCATTTGGAATATAATCCAGTGTTAGTCGGTTTGCGAAATGTACTGGTTGTAACTGTCGTTGAACTATTATCTACTAAAACATCCAAAAAATTAATACATTTGTTATTTTGAATTTCAGTGGTAAACTTTATGTTAGGATGTACTTCATTCAAACTGTCACAAAATATTTTAATGGAATCAAGGCTATCAAAAACAGCAAAGCAATCATCCACATACCGGTAAAAAATTGATGGCTTATGATTTGAAAGCGTTCTCGACAGAGCTTTGTCCACTAGATGGTTCATAAGGACATCAGCCATAAGACAAGATAAACTGCCACCCATAGCCACCCGTCAGTTTGCTCAAAAAGTTCTCCATTGAATGAGAAGGCACCTCCTTGAACTGTCCATTTTAACAATTTCCTCATGTTATTTTTATCTATTTCTTTAAGAACAAAATCTGTATCATTGTCGAATAATTTATCCAATATTAAATTAATAGGCTCTGGTGATTCTGCACGCTTATTAATTCTTGAGTCACTTTTTATTCAAAAATATGAGCCATTGCTTAACGTTGACTCCAAATCCGCTCCTCTTTACTTATTTAATTGTTGATTTAACTCCGTCAGTCTTTCTATTAGCTTTTGGTTTATGACGTTATAATTATACTACTTATTTTTACAAACCGAAAACAATATGTCTATATGAATCAGTACCTAAAAACTGATTTCTATTGATACCGGCGTGCCCCAGGGCAGCGTATTAGGCCCTTTTCTTTTCTTAAATTTAAAGTGGAAGCAGAGTTGCAAAAAGTGCTAAATTGTTATAGGTCTAATGAATTATCTTTAAATTGCAAAAAAACTCAAATGCTACTTTTTGATAAGAGATCAAACACAAACAAAAATTTTACTATTTCAATTATCGACCAACTAGTTATATCAGGAAATTCTATAAAGTATTTAGGTGTGGTTATTGACAAAGAATTATCTTGGAAACAACATGCTGAGCACATTACAAGTAAGCTGAGTATTGCACTCGGCATATTCCACAAATTGAAGTATTATGTTCCACAAAGTACTCTTATTCAAGTCTACTATGATTTAGTTTATCCATACCTGCATTACGCCATCACAACATGGGGCTGCACTGCTGAAAAGTATCTTCACACCATACAAGTGCTTCAAAACAAAATTGTTAAAATAATCATTAACACAAATATATTAAAACTTAAAATTCTACCCTTGTACAATCAATTAAGCCTATTGCCATTACATAAAATTCATGATTTAGAAGTTGCCAAATTTATGTATCGTCTTAAAACTCAAAACCTTTCCCTAGTTTTTAAAGATTATTACTGTTCAGTTACTGCAGTACATAGATATCGTACCAGGCATGCATCAAAAAACTATTTTTTCATCCACGAGTAAATAAAGCTTGGACGCAAATGTCAATTAAAGTTAGAGGAGCAAAATTATGGAACAATCTGCCAGTTTCTTCAACTGAGGACAAAATAAAACTTGGCAAGCAATGTTTCTTTAAAGCTGCAAAAAAACACGTTCTTAGTGAGCTATAATTTTATTAATTAATATTCATTTTGGTCAACTGCAATTAATGCATTGATTTCCATTTCTGTAATTAAACTTTTGACAGTATAATTTTATTCATGTTTGTAATTATCTCCATTCTGTACGAGTATAACCAAAAAAGGAACTACACTTAATTTTTTCGATACTAAGATAGACACAATGCTGTGTAAAATTATTCGGTTGGTTTATAATGATTGGTAGTACCGGAAATTTATGTTAAAAGTTGGAAAGTTTTCATAGTCTCATGATGTATTTTTTTTATTTTTTTTATTTTAATTTAAAATATAGCTGCCAGTATCCATTTTCATGTTCATTTTCATGTTTGCTTTTGTCGCCTTATAGTGAGAGGTTGTTGACTTGATGACCGCGCTAGGCTTCAGTCTTTTCTGAAACGTAGATCATGGTCTTTTCGCAACCTCTCACTGGAAACGTACACCGTTATAGATTGCTTAAATCTGTTGTTAGTTAGTTAGTTTTATCTTGTACTGAAAGTTGTTGCTCGTTTGCTTGAGGATGTATGTTTCCGAACAAAAATAAACTCTGTTGTTGTTGTATTCACGATTTGTGACGCCAAATTTATGTATTCATAACGGCCTTGTCTTTGGAGATACGCGTGCAGTCCCAACTCATCGTTTTGAGAAAGAACTGAGCGCCTACCAGAGGTGTGCACATCAGACTTTACATTTGAAACACGTCGAGGGATGTCTTTAAAATGTTTCTGTCATAATAAATAACTGAGGCATATTTTCAAATTATATTGAACTGAAAATTCAACAGTAATTGAGGGAGACTGCGAAGTGAGCTTGCGCTCTTCGAGTCAGCAGCCACCCGTTATATCGGTCAAATGCGATCGGCTCCAGCCGCGAATCGAACCCGTCACGTAGGATCTGTCTCCTGCGAGCGGTACCGCTAGGCCATGTCGCTGACGAATTATTTATTTATTTTATTTATTTGTTGCGTATTAATATCGTTAAGACATAACCATCAGTCAAAGGTGGGCAGTAACTAGTTACTTTTGAATTACTGTTGTAACTAGTTACTTTTTTAGTAACTGCAAATGTAGCCAAGTTACTTTTTTGCAAAAGTAACGGAATTTGTTTCTAGTTACCACTTCAGAACCTTAAAAATTACAGTTGCAGTTACTTTTATGAGGTGCCTTCGTCCGCTAAAAACACGAAAAAAAAATTTAATTTCACTCCATTCATAATAATAAGCTGGGTTCTTTGACGAGCCCACCGAAACTGCGGCCGAATTGAAAAGAAAAATGATCAATGTACTATACAAGGCAACGTAGATTCTTCTACAAGTAGTGACACATACAACGACCGTGATGCCAGCTGAAGTGACAATTTTTTTTTGGCTGATTGTTCGCGCAATCAAAGCGACGAAGATCTAGCAATGTCGACAAAGTAGAGAAATTCACTTTTGCCCCGCCCTCATAACAGGCCCGCAGCCAGAAGAAAATGCTAAGAGGGGCAAATTTTTTTGCAAGGGGGGCGAGAAATTTTTAGGTAAAATTGGTTTAAAAGAGCTACATCCATCTGGTAAACGATCCTGTTCCTTTGCGAAGAAAAACTCTACGTCGCTAAGGTCAAGCAGCTGCTGTTCGGAGTGCAATTTCGATGACAAAGGAAAGCGCAAAGCCGCGATGGAGGAAGATATTGCAGAGGAAGGAATTCTGGAGACAAACTTGTCCATTTTGGTTGTCCAATCCAGCAGTAGCTTAATCTGAGAAAATAGACCTCGCCTACCAAGGTCATGGCTAGGGACGAAATTTTTGCAATGTCGGATTATGACATCATACATAAAAACCGAAGGAAGCCTTTTTCTTTTCTTATTCAAAACGTACGTCAATAAAAAATACACCAAACCATTCGGCAGAAATTTAATTCAACTTTAACGCATTGCTGCGAAATTTCGGGGAAGTCGAAGTCCACGCACTTTGCTTTTGTTTACCGAGAAAGTAGGGTTTTCTACCAAACCGCAGAGGCACTATTTACAGTGATTAGTATCTATCCCTATAAGTTCTCTTTTTCGTATCTTCATTGGGCACAAGATCTTCGTTAAAAAAAAAACAGCGTAGAACGGAAATGAAGCACCGACATACGACAATGCCAACACTAAACAGAGGTAGCATAATTATGCAGCAACGGTGAAGGGCATCAAACTCTTAATTTAACGACCAAGAATCGAATGCTTCACTGCTACGCCACACAGAATCCACTTTTTCCCCTTCAATACTTGCAGTCGCTCGCGAACAAAAGTGCAATGCAAAACATATTGATTTTTTTACGTTAAATTATTATTAGTGACTGTGGTAACACCCAAACTGAGAAAACATACAGCATATACCCCTAGGCGATTAATTGTAATTTAAGCAACTCCCATTGTTTTCTGTGTTATTATCAGGATGTGAAAAAAGACCATATTAAACTAGGCGAGCTTGTTGGTAAGGCGATTTTTTCTAAGAACTGCGGGTTCGTTTATTTCAGTTTATATTTTATACAAACAACACGAATTGTATCGTACCACACTTTAACTAGTCATTAACTAAGCAAAAAAAACAGGGCAAAATTTTTTTCGAGCCCCTCTTGGTTGCAAGTCTTGATGAGAGTAATACAGATGGAATGAATTTTTGATGCGACTTGTTCATGATAAAAACGAAGATTATTATTCCAGTTTCGGGTTATACAAAGAGAGTTTCTTCGAATAGTTAATTTTCCATCACGCATGTAGCAGATCTTTACCAATTTTTGCCGAGTTTACTACGCACAGAACACCAACATATGCACGTATAAATAGCTGATTTTCTTTTGGGGGGACGAAAAATCTTCCAGGAAGGGCAGAGCTCCCCGCACCTTCTTCCTCCATCTGCGGGCCTGCTTCACAAACTGTGGATGCTAACGCTTTTATGCGTGAAGATTAAAGAACTTATGGAACTTTTAATTCATTACAATATTGGTTTTCCTTCCAGGGCCGTTGAGAGCCAAGCCGGGCCCCGGTACTAAAATTAAATCTGGGCCTCATTTTTTCATGCGTCTTCAAAAAAAGGTCATCACTTCAGCCGAAGCCCTATTTTCTACTTAAAATAAAAAGAGCAAAAATAAATAAAAAAACGTCTTTTTCTTGCGATGGCGCTTTGTCTGGCCAAACTACATGTCAACTTTTTGTTTCCAGCCAGCGGGAAAATATTGTACATTGCAATGTAAGGAAGTTTTTAGAGCGTTAATGCGGCCGGGCCCTCCAATTCATGACGGGTCCTGGTACTTTGTACCACCCAGCCCTCCTCTCACCAGCTCTGCTTCCTTCTAGTGTTGCAGCTGAAATACTTTTTAGCTTTGGGAAAGACATTTCAAAGCCGAAGCGCTAGGGCTTAGTGATAACCATTTTGAAATGTCAGCGTTTTTGGAAGGCAATATTGACATTACTGCAGCGTTTATCGTATCAAAATTATGCTTTTGTGTGGTTTCAATACAAAGATGAATGACTTTGGTTTGAATGCACACCATGGAGCTTTACATGTTAAGAATTGATAGAGTTTTTTGCGGCATGCACAAAAGTAACTGTAACTATAGTTACTTTTTTTTAATTTGTAGCTGTCACTAAGTTCCTTTTTTTGCGAAGTTACTTGTAACTGTAACTAGTTCCTTTTTAAAAGTAACGTGCCTACCACTGCCATCAGCAGCGCAGTTTTCATTGTCATTAAAACGACGGTAACAGTCATAGTGGGCAGTGTTTATTACAAGAGGTCGATTTAACACATTAGTGTCATTAGTGCACTCAGGCTTACGCTGGGCAAATTTAGTATCACAAGCCCCAGGAGTCGACGCGGCAAATTCTCGCTGCAAACGAGTCCAATGATCAGATTTTAAATCGGTCTGGTTTTCGGCACGCAAGTTTCAAGCACGGGCGATATCCTGGATTTAACTTCGCTTTTCAGTATACACCCCTAGGCGATTAATTGTTAGACCTTTTAATTAATTTTAGACCTTTTAAGTTTAAGTTAAGAATCGCTAGTTTTAATTTTAGACCGATTATCACTTAAATCGAATAGACTTGTGTCTTAAAAGCGCGCCTTACACGTGAACCTTGCGGCGAACAACATTCTAGAATTTTTTCTTCGGCTTCAATATTCGCTTTTTCGATGCGCAACTTAGCCATAAATTCTGCTTTCCTCTGAGTCCGCCATAATTTCTTTTTCCTCTGTATCAGTTTTCATTTTGTGAACCTCCGCGTCAGCTTTCGTTTTGTCTGCGTCAGCCTTCAGCCTGCGAATCCGACTTAATTCTTCGACATTACGCAATTCAGCTTTTTTACGCTCAAGTTCAATCCGCTTTAATACCGAAGTGGAATTAGAAGTTAAGCTAGCTTTAGTAACCTGTGACGCGCTCTCGGAGGGGTCAGTTGTGTCATCATCTTCTTCATTTTATTGAATTTGTGTATCAGATTGTTGGTTGAAGCGTAATTCACTTCGTTGAAACAATTTATAGCATTTTTCGTAATGCTCTTGAAATATTTTCCATTAACTGCCTTTCTAATTCAGAGTCTTTTAAATCATCGACACCCTCACAAAATTTATCATAAAGTTCTTGAACAAACCCAAACTGCATCGCATCTATTTCGAAGTTATCATTAGGCTTACGATCTGGCGAAGTTATGAACTCTTTCACACGTAACAGCAGTTTACGCTCCATTGTCAAGAGCTTACGTGCGGAATACCCTGATCCCATAGAAGCATTAAACAGTGAGGCCCTTCCAGGGATAAATGCCTCATTAGGTACAGGTACGTCAGAGGCTATCTCCCCCTCGGAACTCACTTTTGCAAACTTCTAGTAAACCCAGCAGCAGACCCTGAGGTTGCGGGCAAATCATTAACATGGGTAGAATCGCTTATGCCGATTCCCAAAAATTCAATAGGTTCAGATGAAACCCGATCGGTTTCGTGAGGACTGTTATTTCCAACCATAATTTATCGAAACTTACACCACAACGAAGTATGGTCAGAAATCAATAGAGCTATGTCGGTACAATCAACGAAATTAATTAGTACTAAGTACGATACTTCACCGTCAACTTCAGTTCGTTGTAGAACGAATAAGGAGGTCGAATACAGTCCACGAAGAACGATGCTCTGGAAGATCACGAAATGCAGGGACGACACGTCAACAAATCAAGATCTGGAAGAGCTGCAGCAACCAGAAAGTGAAGCGAAATCAGCAAGTTGCAATCTCCAGCCGCAGCTGAAGTGTCAAGCTAGGACAACTTCGAGAAAGACGGTCGTCGGAGTGAATCAAGAAATCGTTGTCGAATGCGAATGGACCAAGCAGCAATTCGAAACGTTTCCACGAGGCCAATGCAATGAAAGATTGACCGTCAGCAGAGTAGCTCGATTGTGTAAAGAAATCTTCTTTGAATGACCAGAAAACGTAGTTGCAATTGAAGTCCCAACAGTAGACAGTTCATTTTTTTATAGTAAAGAACGGCTTTGACGTATTTGCAGGTGGCCTTGAGGAGCTCGGAAGCCTTGACTTTGTAGTTGTCCAATTTTCTTCTTCAATCTTCCAATCAGACTCATCACGGTTTAAAATCATACATTGAACAATGACAGAATGTATAAAACCAAGGGCAGCAGGCGACAACTCGAAGCAAAAATTAACTGAAATTTTGTTGAGTAAACGAAACATAAAAGTCACCTGCGAATCATCTCTTTTCAACTCAAACGTCAACGTAAAACTTGTTTGTTTGTTTAATAGGTGTAAATATAAAAGAAAGGCGCATTAACTGCATAGGTTTTTTCTCGCCTGGACATGTTACATGAATGAATACACTATTAGAAAAAAAAAAAAGGTGAAACTGGCAACTCAGTCTAATCATAGAGTGTATGGTCTAACGATTTCCCAATCCAGTGCTAAACGCAAGAAAAGGGTGCATGAAAACACGTGGTCGATACAACAACGCTGCTAAAGACAGGGACATACTTGCTTTTAAGAAACACAATTATGAGGCAACTGCTTGGTATAAGTGCGTGAGGAAAAGCGAACAGAATGGCAAGAAACTAGAAAAAAATAACGTCATCGATTTTCGGGGCTGTCTTTACTTTTTAACCAAAGCAATGAAATAAATTAAAAATGAGTGCGAAACAGTGCGGTCAAAGTTGCAGAACAAGTTCAGATCTTTATGTATTACAAGGAGCCACAAAATCGTGGAAGCAAATCCCCCCATAAAGAAAATTCTGGATGAATCCCTGTAGGTAGAGAGAGAGAGTTTATTGTTTCGCCAGTACACGCTGAAACAATTACACAAAACAAAGACGCAAGTACAAAACACAATGACATTTGCGCACTGCGCCATGGCAGGAAGCACCGAAAAAACGTTAAATTAAGCCCAAGATGCTGCCTGACATGAATGCAGTTAAACAGTACCTGTAAGTAAGCTGCTGTAGATAGGCCTACAACTTGTCAACGACATACGATATTTGCCACTTCATTTTTTGCTGATTCATTTTAAAGTGAAATAGGTTTTTCTGTATTATACTAATTTTGATCAAGAAAAGGCTCCGAATTAAGAGCGATTGCACTGTTGCATCTGATAGCGCCTAAAATCTATTGTTAATTTTTTGCATTGCGCAATGCTGAGAGAAGCAGCTCCTGAAATCTATTGTTTTTAATTCTTCGCATTGCGCAATGTTGAGAGAGGCACTTCAGCAGTTCCCTGTTTTAGGTCACGCTAAGTTAACGTGTGTTTCAGTTTTAGTAGTATAAGATAGTTTTGATGATAACTGAATATAGAAAAAACAAATGAAAAAGTTTGTGCAAGGCTTTAAATCACACATTAGGCTACGCAGTTGCAAAACGTCACTGGAAAAATACCATTCCGAAATATGATAAGCAGCTTAGATAAGTCTAAACAGCAACATTTGTAAAATGTAGGACATTATGCACTCAGCTTATCATCATCGCAGTGGTATTTGCGGAATATATCGTAGTATTCTATTGAAAAAAAACGACTCAGAAAAAAATTGGCATTCAGCAGTTATTTCTCGTTTTTCAGCACATTTTAAAAGTAGCCGAAACTCGTAAGTTCTAAAAATATAGCAAGTGCAATAGTTTGCTTTGTCCGGGAACCTGCGGTTCGCGTCACTAAGCACCAAAGAATATTTTCTACTCTGGTATTAAAACCACAAATAGAAAATGTTTTTTCGAACTTAAACGGCTGAAGATGTGTCACACTGGAGACTACAGTGATCAGGAGCAGTGATATTAAAAGACAGTTTTATTACCATTGTTTTATATATCCTTTTTGTTTTTTTAAATTTTTTTAGAAGGGAATAGTTTGGTAGGGATGTGTTTTAGATGACGAAATGTTTATTCCAAAGTTATTTACTTAGTACTGATGCCTTCATATTAATTAGAAACAAAACTCTCGTCAGCCTTGCTACGCACAGCCAATCCAGGCTAAACTCATTCCAGACTGTAAAGACTCTTTTTTACATTGCTTTACCTGGACATCTCGCCTTCATCTCTTTTCTAGATTGTGTCCTATTTTTAGCAGGCGACTGGCCCCAAACAACGATACCCAATGAAAGAGCCTATAACTACTAACCCCAAACTAAGTTACCGGTAGCCTAACTAGCCCACAGGCCACATCACTAGAAGTCCCCATGACAACCCGCTCATTTGCAGCTGCAGACGCGTTTCGACCTTATTATGGTCTCATCAGTGCAGCATAGCAACCTCCCACCTTCCTGAAAAAAAAAATTCTAACCTTCAAAACAACTACACACCCCAAATCTAAGCCTCTACTCGTTCTGCTCACGGTAGAACATTTGAAATAAAACCTTCAAGGAATTAGTACATGCTGGATTATGATGTCACAGATTCCCTGTAAACAATCGACAAGAATAGAATTGACCGGTTGGTTTAAACATTATTTTCCCGATAATCTGACAAGGAATTTTTTGTTTACGGTTTGTAACTATACCAGTTACCAAAACCTGCAGAAAACCTCTCTGACCAACCCGTTCGCCCGTGAAAAAGCAGGGGACAAGGCAGGCACTGTGTCTGCTCATGCAGCCCAGAAAACACAGTGAACGTCAGCGCTTATAAGTGTTCACGCAAATGAGTGGGTTGCCATGTCAGGAAGGTGGGAGGAGTGCAGCCGTCACCTATAAGCGCTGACGTTCACTGTGTTTTCTGGGCTGCATGAGCAGACACAGTGCCTGCCTTGTCCCCTGCTTTTTCACGGGCGAACGGGTTGGTCAGAGAGGTTTTTTGCCGGTTTTGGTAACTGGTATAGTTACAAACCGTAAACAAAAAATTCCTTGTCAGATTATCGGAAAAATAATGTTTAAACCAACCGGTCAATTCTATTCTTGTCGATTGTTTACAGGGAATCTGTGACATCATAATCCAGTATGTACTAATTCCTTGAAGGTTTTATTTCAAATGTTCTACCGTGAGCAGAACGAGTAGAGGCTTAGATTTGGGGTGTGTAGTTGTTTTGAAGGTTAGAATTTTTTTTTCAGGAAGGTGGGAGGTTGCTATGCTGCACTGATGAGACCATAATAAGGTCGAAACGCGTCTGCAGCTGCAAATGAGTGGGTTGCCATGGGGGCTTCTAGTGATGTGGGCTAGTTAGGCTACCGGTAACTTAGTTTGGGGTTAGTAGTTATAGGCTCTTTCATTGGGTATCGTTGTTTGGGGCCAGTCGCCTGCTAAAAATAGGACACAACCTAGAAAAGAGATGAAGGCGAGATGTCCAGGTAAAACCATGCAAAAAAGAGTCTTTACAGTCTGGAATGAGTTTAGCCTGGATTGGCTGTGCGTAGCAAGGCTGACGAGACTTTTGTTACAGTCGAAACATTAATTTGTCCCTTGCAAATTTCTCATTTAATTAGAAACAGTTTTCATATAATGCATTATACACCAATATCTGACGCCCAACTTCAGGCAACGTTCCCGAGATGTTTGATGCCAACATGCGCGTATCCGTATGGTTGACCTTTGCAAAAAAAATTATTTTGATTAAGAGCTTTAAGTTGTTTATAGTTTTGATTAGTCAGTATAAAAGTATGATCAAGCATCGCCACTCGCTAATATTCTTTTCTTACTGTAATGTGATGGTCAAAAGGCAACGTCGTAACATCGTTTTAATTTATAAAAATTTGTGTTAAGCTTACTTCCTAAGTTTCAAACCCAGGGAGTCGAACCGTTTGATTTTTCTGCTTCAGGTTCGGTTTGGGTTCAACAGCGGTTTCAAATTTCGGTTCAGTTCCGGTTAAGGTTCAGAAAAATTGAAACGGTTCGGTTTGGGTTCGCTCCAGCAAAAAATATTTCAAAACCGGTTTATAAAGTTCCGGTTCAGGTTCACAGTAAAAAATGGTATAGTTCTAGTAACACAATTTAAAAAATGAAACGCACAACGCAATTTTTCTTTGCATTGACAGGCCAATATAATGCATAATTCTCACTTGCAGTAAGGCCAGTAGGGATGTGCCGAGTCGAGTCCGAGTATTAAGGCATTACTCGGCCGAGTCCGAGTATTAATTGATACTCGACCGAGCATTAAAGCATTATCATTTTGACCTTTTTTTTGCTCTGCACCCGATTTTGAGTCGAAATTAGGACTTTTACGGACGTGATGACCATTTTTTTGCTCGTCACCTGATTTTGAGTTCATACCTTGACGTCACAGAATAGATACTCGGCCGAGTGATGTCGTGAATACTCGTTACTCGGCGAGTCCGAATAATTTTCCTTGAGGCACATCCCTAAAAGCCAATTAACGGTAAAGAACTTTTTCACCATGCATAGATTACTTACATAAATGACTATTATTTTGAATTCAAACCAGCTTCAAAGTGACGCGTGTGACGTCACGGAGCGAACCGCTTTTTTCAATCGGTTCGGGTTCGGTTAAGGTTCTTAAGTACTCAAATTATTCGGTTCAGTTCCGGTTCGCTCTTTGCGATTTTGACAAATACGGTTCAGTTTCGGTTAAGGTTCGACGAAAATAGCTTAAAACCGGTTTATAAAACTCCGGTTCGGGTTCGGTTCTACTCCCTGTTCAAACCATTTACTTATGTTTTAAGCTGTTTTGACTTGGTTCAAGTCATTTGATTTTCTTTGAAATAATTGATTATCGTAGTCACATTGCAACAAACCATATGTTCATTTTTCTTTGTTTCTAGTTAATCACGCAGTCACACTGCACCAACCTTTTAATTTGTCAGGCGCTACAAATCTTTGCAGATTTGACTGCTCAACGTTTAAGTTACAGTTTGGTCTATTCATGTCGCCATTTACCGGTAGTAAATCATTTAAGTTTATGTTGCAGCTCGTAAGAGTAGTATTGTGTGACTAAAAGTTACACTTAACCTGTTCATAGTAGAGTTAGACTGCTACAACGAGTTGGTAAGTTTGTTATGTTCTCGAATTACTTTTCAGTGTATTTAAAAGTTTTTTAATTTTTAGAAACCTGTTCTTCTAGCGACAAAGAGCCTTTTAAATTCCAAGCTGGATCAGTGTTAAAGCCATGCAGTTAAAAACAACATTTCAACCGTTCTTTTTTTGAGCTTAATATACCAATTAGGCTCACTAATTTTTCTACGAAGTTGTGTACTAGTACTACCACTACTGCGAATTTCAAAAGGAATACGAAAATTGGAAAAGGACTACTACTGCTGCTATACTGGGGCATGATTCCGATATATAGTATAGCCGCAATTCATTTCACTCATCTACAAAAAGTTCTAAAAACGCATTCAACGTTGAGAAACCATAATGCTCACATTGTTTTAGTGTTAAAAATAGTTTATGGTGGTAGCGAGTCCGAAAATCCGTACAAACCCCGCTCTTAGCCCCCAGGCCTCAGGGCTTGATTAAGAGGTGCATGGAAAGGATGCCGCAGCGCAAAACCGCCTATTTTCGCTACCTGTACTTTAGGGATTTGCCGACCACTTCACACATCACGCACATATTTTTCATAGCTTATTTCAGACATGTGCCTGATGCTGCAGCAACAGTCGCACCCATCTTAATTCTGAACCTCATCTTCCGCAGCATCCCCAACCATGGGGACCCGGATTCAGCAAACCGTAGCTCTTGGAGCCCTGCATCAAAAAGTGAAGGCCAAAAAGCTTACCAACTAGTCACTTAGTTGCTTAGCAGGAGTAAACATTTTCAAATTTCACCTTGATTTCACTCACGCGCAAGGGGGCGCCCAAAAACCATAGCCATACGCTCCTGCCCAGGAGTTGGCCGAGTGGTTGGTACATTGGGCTCCGAAGCTGGCTTCGCGGGTTCGATGCTCAACTACGTCATCTCCATGATGCATGTACTTCACTACCACAAAAATCCGAAGCTGCAATTAAGTGGCTTGAAAAAAAAAAGAGTTAACAACCACATTAAAAAAAAAAGATGAAACCAGATTGAGATGCCGTTTGGTCTCTTTTATGCGGTGTTAAAGCAGCGATAGGAACAGCAGCAATAGCAGCGCAAACAGACAAAAAACTTGTAGTTTCATAGATTTTTTTTCATAAATAACAACGTTTTTTTTTTTTTTGTTTAAAACAAGTTCTGTTCCGGGATAGTAAAAAAAGTGTTTTAAATTTGCAGTTCCTTGTATTCAAATAAACAACAATGTTTAAACTAATTATTTACCTCTCTGATCAGGAGTAAATCCAGAAATTTTGAGTGTGAAGGCTACGAATTAAAACGATACCTTCTTGCAGTTATGAGTGTTCGAAAGTGTCAATGTACTGTCCAACTGTCGCATAATTGCGCATAACCAAGAATTCAGGGGGTGTGAGCTCCCCTCACTACCTCAGATCCGCCAATGAATGCAGGCCTTTAACCTACGCGATAATTCTATAACCACGAACGAATTTTTTAGTCATAGTGGTTCTTAATCTGTTATATGTCACAGACCGCTTCATTCTAAACTAGTCATTCTTGCGGGCGGATGCGTTTTTTTTTTCTGACAGTTAGATCAGGCAATTTACAGCAACTATAACGCGTGAATCTGAGAAGTTAAACATTGCTGTTACACAAGTTGAACAACGATGTCTTAAACAAAGAACTAAATTTAAAACTGCACAGAACAGTACGGTCTGTCGAAAACGTATCTCAAAAGTTATCAAGTTTAGAAACCAAATTTTGTAGTTTTGAAAGTCAGTTGAAAGAAATTGATGAAAAATATTCTTCTAGATGTTCAAGATTGAAAACTAACATTAGTTTGTTAGATCTTGAAATCAAGCAAATAGGCAGCCGTACTTCAATTATTGAGTCTACTATGACCTTTATTTAAATTTGACGAAATGGAGGAAAAATTGAACTGAATACGGGTTTCGACGCAGAGTAGCAAGCTGATTTATTGACCAGAATCGCACACCCCTTGAGCAGAGTTAGGCACAGCGGCACTACTCAGCAGCGCCGCTACGCTACTTTCGCTAGCGGTAGCGGCAGCGCCGCTGTTTTTTTCGGCCACCAGCGACAAGCGGCAGCGCCGCTGTCATTTTAGCCGAGTAGCGGTAGCGCTTCAGCGCCCCATTTGATGCAAATAGTCTCCCGCTGGCGCTGATTAAACTCTTTTGAAGATAGAGCTGCAACTAAAAATTTTTGTTTCTCACAATCTCACTTTAAATTTTCTAAACTGAGATTGTGAAAACAAACTTTCTGGTAATAATTTCAGCCTCTGAGAATTGGCTTCTCAGCGGGAGATATGTGAGGTAGGAAGAAAATTCCAGCAGAAGGATGAGAGAGAGAGCTGCTTCATAGTTTTCTTCAAACTTTGTTATTTGCTTATAAGGTGTGATGTAAAGCAGTCTGGAGAATGTGGAGATGAGAATTCCGCGCCCGCGATCTTACTTGATGTTTATCTTTGTTAGAGGTGCTAATTGCAGCTGTCCATTTTTTGCTTTGATGACAGGCGATGCTCTAAATTTTTCGTTGGGGGCCTTTACATGTGGATTGAGCTTGAGGTGTAACATTGCAGTATGATAAGCTTTTGTCATGGGAGTCAATCAGGTCAGACTCAGGATGATTGTTTTTAGTCCTTGCGTTTCGCGATTATAGCAGGAATTAAGCGGAGATTTAAACCTTTGCTGCACAACTCCGAAAATCAAGTATTTGTCGCTTTGCATCGTTCATTTAAAGTTACTTGGCTCCCCTTTCTGGTTCACGCTGGAATTGGCAATGAGGGCATTGAATTGGTGCGAAACAAAAAAAACGTGGATTTAGTCATAGGCGCACGCAGGGGGGGGCACGGTGCCATGCCCCACCACTTTGGCCCTGTAATAAGGTGCTAAAACCTAACTTTCGGTCTATAATTTCTCAAACCAATAATGGGTAAAGCCTCCTTTCACCTATTTTAGCCAAGCTTCTGCTCTTAGACATAGACTGGGAAAATATTTTTGCATTGTTCCTAGTAAATACACTCACTGCATGCCCTTTTTCGATAAAAGTGTGCTAAAATGAGTGTTTTTTATATGAAAACCATAAAATTTTGTTGGCAGCTGGGGGTTTCACCCCAAAACCCCCGGTTGTGGCTCTACCCTTTTGCCAAATCCAGGGTGCGCCACTGCTTTCGTACAATTGCGTATGGGCGAAGTCCACCCACGTGACATCACTCACGAATTAAGAGCAATCCAGCTAAGCGTGATGGAGACTACTTTTTTCAAAAGCTTACATGAAATGTCGAACCCCAAATTCAGGCTTCAGAGAGGCATGTGCCCAAGTGGTGGAAGAGTTTTTGAATGAAGCTGCATTCCATCGTGAGCGACCTTCGCCGGAACTTTTTAAAAACAAAATATTGAGGGACTTGTTCTATGTCCATTCACTTAAATACCGCGATTCTTTCAAGCGCGACGATTGAACTTTTTTCCGTGGGAAAAGACGTGCTAAAGCCTAAGCGCAGTAATGTAACGGACCAGCATTTCGAAATGCTTGTTTTTTTAAAAAAAGCATGCAACCAATCAATGGTGTTGAATTTTTTAACGCTGGTTGCAACCTGCGTATATGTTTTAACTTGTTTCTATTATATTTTCAATCTGTGGTTTATTTTCAACGTGTTCTGATTATTTCTTTTCAACCTGTTTTTTGTTATTCACTAAAAACCTGACCATCGGTTTCTATTTACATTCAATCAGATTTCAAAATTAACTTCTCCCCGCAGAGCCCTATATCTTATTGGATGAAATGGAAGCTGATTGTTGGCTTTTTTGTCACTTCGTTTTGATTTTCATTACTCGCATTTCTATGCTACTTCCGTCGGCAAAGTTGCGATTTCACCAGTAGGCCTACAATATTAAAATGTTTCGACTATAACCAAAGTCTCGTCAGCCTTGCTACGCACAGCCAATCCAGGCTAAACTCATTCCAGACTGTAAAGACTCTTTTTTGCATTGCTTTACCTGTACATCTCGACTTCATCTCTTTTCTAAATTGAAGTCGAGATGTACAGGTAAAGCAATGCAAAAAAGAGTCTTTACAGTCTGGAATGAGTTTAGCCTGGATTGGCTGTGCGTAGCAAGGCTGACGAGACTTTGGTTATAGTCGAAACATTAATTTGTCCCTTGCAAATTTCTCATCTAACTAATATTAAAATGCCTTTGTGCTTTTGACTTTTTTTTTCTTCAAAACAGCGGCAGCGCCTAGCGGCAGCGCCCGCTGTTTTGCACTCACTAGCGGCAGCGGTAGCGGCGCTGCTTTCGTAAACAATGATTTTTTGGTCAAAAAGTGGTAGCGGCAGCGGCGCTACTTTTCAAGTAGCGGTTGCCCAGCTCTGCCCTTGAGGTTGATAATTTAATGCGTGAACCGTACGATAAACGGTTGAATTTGCTTGTTCACGGCCTGGAAGGAACAGAAGGTAACGAAACTAAAAATCTAACTAAAGCCATTTTTGATAAGTTCTTGACTAAAGCATTGGGATTGGCACCTGATGATATTGATGTAGTGGACTTGCATTGCCCCTCCCCAACACCCGATTAGAAGAGAGGGCAAAAAATGAACAGGCCAATTATTTTTAAGGTCTTGTCTACCTTTGATAAAGAACTTATTTATCAAAACATTGCCAAACTGAAGGAATTTTATGAAGTAGAGATTCTACAGTATTCGTTACTGACCATTTACCAAAGGTCTTCTGCAATCAAAAAAAGCTACTATTACCTGAGGTTCATGCTGCCAAACAAGACAAAAATCGGTTCGCTGGGGCGCTTTTGAAGGCGAATGCTCTCTGTACCTTAACAACAAACGCATTTGTCCTCCCCATTTTCAAAGATTAGGCTTGTAATTTGCCAACTGCAAAAGTGACTTGCGATGAGATGTGTGTGAAAATTATGTTGAATCATTTATCTTGTTTCTGGCAAAATTGGTTTGTCTATTTCAAGATAATGTTAACCTAATGTCGAAGTCGTTTGATTTGACTAATAGCAGCGCGCGTAAATATTGAATCTGCTTGCGCTTGTGCTACTGGGTTGCCTGTGTTTCGATTCTGTTTTGTGTAAATTGAGATAATGGCTAGGGTAAAGTTGGGTGATATGGACCACCAGGGTGATATGGACCAGTTCATAACTTCCATTACAAGAATTAAATAAAATCGTTCATTGCGTAGGAAAGTCATAGGTTGCCTGATGGCTGTTTTTCAACATGGCGTACTGTGAAAGCACGTGCGATTTGCGCTGACAGCAGTTTTTTTGTTTTTCAGCTTTTTCTTATAAAAAATAGCATTATTTATCTAACTGTTTGGACCAAAGCAATTGACTAAACGTTGAGTTGTCGTTATTAGTTTAGTTTACATTCTGTAGGCATACTTTTGTTGTAGTTTCAAGTTTCTTCAGCTTTTCATAAAAAAATTACTGAAAAAATGTTGAAGGCCATGTGCGTGGAGTGATATGGACCACCAATGCTTGGGTGATATGGACCGGCGGTCCATATCACCCGATCGAATTATTACATTGCGTGGGTACTTTGTAGCAGGATCATACCACTTTGCAGATGCCCAGGTACACATCGAAGAACATTCGGAGCAATTAGAGTGAAGAGTTCCTATGTAAGGCAATTGATAATGTTCAAAACGGAAATTCATTGAGAAAAGCAGCCGAACAATTTAAAGTACCATGGACAACTCTAAGTCGCCGCTTATCAAGTTCTCAAGTTGGAAAGCTGCCCCTGGGTGACAAACCAACATTTAATATACCCATATCATAGCACCCATATGGGTGGTCCTTACCACCCGTCTCAGCGAAAATTTATCGGGGGATAAGAGCCGCACAAAACCTTTTCTTGTGACTAAAATACTGAATTTGGGATCGTCGCTTTTATTATGTATAATGTGGGTGGTAGGGCGCAAAATCGCAGCAAATAGTTGACGTTTTACAACAAGCCAATTTTCCTGAGAGCTTAAGCGTACCATATAACCCGACTTTCCCCTACTACTGATAGCAGGAAATTGCTCGATTTTCTCGCGAGTCTGGTGGCCACTGATAACACTGAGAATTCCTGCGACGTAAACGAATCGAGCTTTGTAGCAATGTTTGAAAGTGTCATAGAGCGCAAATACTTGGAAACACCAAATGTTAAATTACCTCTTGTCCGTGAACAGCAAAACACCTTACTCCTATTACATGTTAACATTAGATCCTTAAACAAAATTTTTTTACCAATTACACTGTTTTTTAACATCACTACCCCATCTTCCAGACATCGTGTGTGTATCAGAAACCCGACTGAAGGGAGAACCATTATGAAATACCATCATCAGTATCTACAATTTTGCACAAATTAATTCAGTTACGAATGCAGATGGAGTAGCGATTTACATCTCCTGTAAGTACAAATTTGAAATAGTGCAGTCTTACAACATGAACTTAAATGGGTGTGAAGATCTACGGCTAGAAGTAACTGTTCCTAAAACTAATCAAACTAGTTTTATGATATATAGGTGCCGTATATCGTCATCCATCAAGCAAAATTGAAACTTTCTGCGAAGTCTTTCTTAATATCATTAACGTATTGTCAAAATAAATATTTTACGTCCTTGGTAATATAAACATTGACATATCTCCAAGTGCAAGAACACCTTCTTCGACCTATTACATAAACAATCTAATTGGCTGCGGTTTTGTGCCCATCATCGCTATTCCAACCGGAGTCACTGATACTTCATCTACAATAATAGATTATGTAATTACTAATGACACTTTTCATTGTATTAGACCTGAGGTTATTGAAAATGCTGATATATCTGACCATTACTCTATACTTTGTGAAGTTCTTGGCTACGCAACTCCTATACCAACATAAAGATGCAATACACATTTAGAGACAAGTCCAACTTTGATGTTGATATAAGCACTGTGCTGAATTAAATGATTCCATTTTTAATTTCATGCTAGACTCGGAAAATATCACTGACACTAATTTTGACGATAACTTTGAGGCATTTGTATCAATCATTCAAAATACAAACGATAAACTCGCACCACTGAAACGCATGTCCCGAAAGCAACAAAAAACTAAAAGGAAGCCATGGATTATTCCGAACATCTACCAATTAATTTGTTTCAAAAACAAGATGCATAGAACTCACTACATAAAGGGTGACGAAGCCTTCAAGGTAGAATACAAAAAGTTTTCTAATAAATTGACGAAAAGTAAAACCAATGCGAAAAAGAAGTAGGTCTACCATGCGGAAGAACTGGAAAAAAAGAAATCCAATCCTCGCAAAACGTGGGAATTTCTTCGCTGGTTGATTCCTACCAGAGCCGCCGTCAGAGCAGTCTACTTAGGGGGACCAAGCGTTGGGGGGGGGCCAAACTTTGAAATTAAGCACAAAATCCTCTGTCTTCAAAAACGTAAGCTTGTTAATTGGGGGTGGCCAAGCATGTCGACTGGGGGGAACAGGCCCCCCTTGGCGCCAGCCCTGATTCCTACTACCACGTCTAACTCTAGTAACAATTTACCCTTGCAGATAATTGTTAATAACTGCAAAATTACTGATAAACAAAAAATTTTAAATAAATTTAACGAGTTTTTCTCGACGATCGGAGAGAAATTGGCTGAGAATTTCGATTCAAACGACAATGGATTTGCGCACTTTTTACGCAACAAGGTAAAATTCTCGATATATCTTGATCCTCCAAGAATTAATGAAGTGATAAATTTGATTAATTCCCTGAATTCAAATAAAGCTGTAGGCCATGATAATATCACTTCTTATTTTTTACGCGCTGCATCACACATTTTAGCTCCAGCAATTTGCTATTTTTTTGACAATGCCCTAAAATTTGGTGTATTCCCGCGATATTGCAAAATAGCAAAAATCATTCCCTTAGTTAAAGCAGAGCAAAAAGAAGGTGTAAACAATTGTCGTCCAATATCAATATTAACCTGTCTTTCGAAAATGTTTAAAAAGTTAGTTTGTACGCGTTTGGTCTCGTTTTTTCAAAAACATTCCGTCATAGCCGAAACACAATACGGCTTTCAAAACAACAATTCTACTTCTCATGCTATCTTAGATGTCCTGGCAAACGCCTACGATAACAATGAGAGTAATGATTATACTGCCATAGTTTTATTAGATTTAAAAAAAGCATTCGATGCCGTGTGTCATTCCATATTACTGAATAAACTAGAGCACTATGGAATTCGTGGAATTACACTAAAGCGGTTAAAATCATTCTTAACGAATCGTTTACAATTCGTTGTCCACCAAAATTTACGCACCAACGACGCAGTTAATAATTTTGGAGTTCCGTAAGGGAGTCCTTGGCCCGTTATTATCCTTTATCTACATCAATGATATTCCTAATGCATTGTTCTCTAAACCCAAATTGTTTGCCGAAGATACGTGTCTGGTGATTCAAGCCCCTAACCCATCGTTACTGGAGAATAGCGTAAACCAAGAACTAGAAAACGTTTACGAATGGACTAAAGCTAGTAAAACAACGGTTAATCCTAAAAAACTTCAGTTTTAACAATACCACCAAAAGCTACTAGTCTTCCACCTAACATACACCTGTAGTCGGGCCAATAATATTATGAAAAAAATGGCCGAACCTCCAAAAAACTTACACCAAAGGTTTTTTGGTCTAAAATTGTTCATCAGGGTCTGAAATGTCACAGAAAAAAATCTCCATGAATTGGACACCGGGAACCCCTCTAAATTTGCTTTTTTTCAACAAATACCCCCCTTCCCCAGATTTAAATGCTCAATGACTTTTTTTGTGGTTTGCTTTAGGCCTCATAAATGTATTTTTAGCACAATTAAACATGACCCCAAAGAACGCAACAAGGTTATCAGCAGTGGCGTCACATATGACGTCACTATGACGTTATTATGGCGTCACAACTCAAATAATTGACAATTTCTAAGAAAGTCTTCCGTCGTCCTTTGACGGGTCACCCCTCCCAAGACCGATGGAAGGACCAAGGCCGAGGGTTTATCCTTCTGGCCACCAAACTGCTTGGGTTAGATGCTGACTGTAAGAAACTTCAGCCAGCATCTTGTTTCGTCATCCAAAACCATTAGACCAAACATACCTTGGGAAGCCCGATGTATGGGACACTGTGAGATGATGTGGTCTGCGGTTTGTTCACTGGCACCACACTCACAATTCGTTGGAGGAACGAGACCCCATTTGTACATGGAAGAACAGAAACGTCCAACACCAGAACGCAGACGGTTGAGCTTGACCCAAGCTGCCCTGGGCAGATCCATACCCTAGGGTCTGGTGCTAGCCTTGGGAATGAAAGCGTGGAGTGACGATGCGTTAGCAGAGTACTCCATTTCCCATTTCGTGTTCGGGTCACGTTCATATGTGTCGATAATACATTTATCAGGCCTAAGGTGTACCACAAATAAAGTTATTGAGCATTTACATCTGGGGGGGTATTTGTTTATAAAAAAGCAAATTTAGGGGGGTTCCCGGGGTCCGATTTATCGGCATTTTTTTTTTCTGTGACATTTCAGACCGTGATGAACAACTTTAAATCAAAAAACCTTTTGTGTAAGTTTTTTGGAGGTTCAACCGTATATTGATCCGACTACTAGTTTTTCATGGATCCTTAGTTCCAATCAATGAGTCGGTTAAATATTTGGGTATTACTATTGATAAAAAATTAAATTTTCAGACCCATATCAAACAATTAGAATCAAACATTTTTAGATCTATCGGAATAATGACTGAACTTAGACACGTCTTACCTGTAAAAGCATTGCGCACGTTATATTACTCCATGATACACCCTCACTTACTCTATGGCATGGCAATTTGGGGTGCGACATTCAAATCTTAAAGCGTCTTTCCAACCTTCAAAATTGCGCCAATAAACAAATTGTGGGTTGTCTTTGGCAGAGAAACGCTGATCCTTACTATGCTCAGCTTAACATATTAAAGTTGAATGACGTACCCATTGTCGCGAAATAGGAAATGGTATAGCTTCGCTGATACGAAGATTGATAAGAATGGTATGACAAACAGTAGGTATTAATTCGTTTTTAGATCTGACCTCACGAAAAAACCAAGACCTTTTTTACCAATCGAATATAATAATCGACCCAACTTAACTCACTTAACTACGGTACTCACCGTACTACTTTTCAATAAACGCAAGCACCACTGCTCACTTCAGTAACACTATACAACAAGAGCTACAGCAACAACAATATTGCTTACTCTACGCACACTAAATCTACACTCGAATAACTGCGCTCGAATAATTTCAAGATCTAAAATTCACGCCTATTTATACTCTAAATTTAAGTTCAAGAACGTTCTATAACCTTCTTAAAAAGAAACAAGAAGAGAAATCATATGACATGCAAAAATTCACACCAAGCTGTAGTAAATACAATTGTGACGTCACGAGCACAAATTTTGACCCAGTGAAATTACGTAATGGAGAGATATGTCCTGAACATTCACGAACAAAATACGTCAGTAGAAAGTTATGACTTCATAGTGCAACCTTGCGAAACAATCCCACGAATAAAACTTTGAAAAACACCACATCGATCTAGAACCTTCTACAGTAGACAAAGCATTTAAACAAAAACATATTAAACAGTTCTATCGTTACACCCATGAAATAGCTAAATTAATGTTCAAGTATGCTCATAAAACCACTTCTACATTTTACTCCTTCTTTATTCCAGTCATTACGATACACACACGAACAACACGGTCGGCTTCATATAGTAACAACCTGTATTTGCCAAGATACAAAACAAATAAACTGAAAAGAAGTTTCAAATTCCAAGGGGTTAAAATTTGGAACTCTACACCTAATGATCTAAGAAAACTCTCTTTCAATCAGTTTAAAATGAATAACTATTGAAGTTTCGCGCTAACAAAAATATTTTTTTCTAATTTATAGCCGGACTGCATAATATTGGTAACATATACTGTTTGTTAATAAAAACTACTCAGCACTCACTATAGATCGATGCGGAATTGATATATCCACACTTATCAAAATTTATAAATTAGCCTAGAAACGCAGTAAATTTGTCTAGCACCCTGCAGATGATTAAGGTGGCTGCTAGATTCGAAGACCGAAAGGTTCCCTCGCTGCTTCCTGTTTTCAACAACACTGCACGTAACTTTAACGGTGTGCCTTTATGTTGTTTTATTTTTTGTGCTTGATTTTGGTAACGAAATAAATAAACTTAAACCTGAACCTACAGTAATATCCAAGCAAAATTTGTTCCCAAACAGTAGTTTAGTTCATATATATCAAAAAATCTTTAAACATTACCGATAATTTCTAAGCAGTTTAGATTGTTTTGTAGAAAAGTTTATTTCTTAAAGATACTGACTTCCTCTTTGTCAAGAACCTCTTAGCAATGCGATACAACCTATTCATCCTTCTTGCACAGAACAGAAACGAACATACCCAATAGATAGAACAAACCAAACAGCTGCATACAACGCAACTGAACATGGTCGAATCATCTGCAATTTCAATGGAAATAAGCCCATCTACTACAAATACAGAATTACAAACTGAACAACTTGATTTGGATTTGTACGAACCAAGTTATTCCGGACATTTAAAATCGGGATCTGGTTTTCATGGGACGGAAGATCGATACTTTTTACCGCCACTACCACCACAAAATAGTGGCTTATCTTTCAGCAGCAATTACGAAAATACATTGGCTGGCACTGGCTTGATTATTAATGATTCATTCGGGTATTCAGGATGGGAATCTACTGACTTTTGGGCGGAAAATCGTCACTTTTTACCGACACTACCAACACTTGACTCATCTTTTAGCACTAATGCAGGAATAGCAAAAGCTGGCAGCAGTAGGGATAAAAATTATTTAGTTTTCAATAAACGCTTTTCTAATTACTCGCTAAATGTTTCTCATCCTGAGACCGAACGTCCGTTTAATTCTAGTCCGATTTCGCTAGCTGACTCATCAGCGAATTCAACATTAGCTCCACTTTTTCCGCCACCAGCAGACTTCCAAATGACACGAAAAACTAATCTAAGCATGCAAAACAGTCGCATTTGCGGAGTTCCTGGATTTTGTGAAGGAAATGCGTATGATTCCTGTTTCAACACTTCTATTTCTAAGTGTGATGAATGCAGCAAATTTGGATCAAGATTTTTCCTTTCGTTTGTTACTTGTCTGGGATTGGCAATTTTAATTGGCAACTTAATCATTCTTGCTGTTGTATGGAAACGTCATAAATCTAGAAAAGCGAGTAAAATGGATGCTTGTAGATGTTCACTAGCAATTGCTGATCTACTGACAAGTGAGTGTATCAAATCAAGCTGATTCATGGTCAAACTTTTTTTGCGGGGCATACTCTCCAGCACAAGTAACAAACTAACAGTTGTACATTCAGTCGAAAATTAATTGTACCACAATGTTCTTGACAAAAAGGCTATCAGTTACTAGCAATATTTTATTTGGTTAGAGTGGTTAAACATTATTTACAAGAATTCTAAACTGCTTGTAAAATTTCGAATGAATACTACAATGCAGTTTAATCCAATCGCATATTTTGCAGTTTGGTGATAGGACCTTTCTCAATTAAAATTAATGAATGGAGTTTTACCTCACTTCGCCCCTTCTCGCATTGGCCTTGTTGTTATGTAGCTACAGGTAAGACCCCGTCGCTCATTCGACCATTCGTTGGCACATTCTCTTTGTTTTACTCCCCATAGGCGCATACTCACGTAGTTCGGAAACAGATGTTTAACCTTCTGTCTATATTAGTATGCATTATACAGTAGAATGAAACAGTTCCATACAATTATATCAGCATTTTTTCTAGGTATTCAACTTCTTGGATTTGTTCTATACAACTACATTTGGTCGATCAATTTGACAGTATATGAGTTGGACAGAGAACAGCTTGCTTTAAGATCAACTACAAAAGTTTTGATTGGTGCTATGTACTTTAGCTTGACATGTATGTCTTCACTCTATAATCTGCTCTTCATTGGGTTATTGAGAATGTTCGCTATCTGGAAACCTATTCGTTACAAAAATCAAAGCAAATCAATTGTTCCTATTGGACTGGCCTTTGTGTGGATTTTGGCGACTGTTTCTTCTACGATAACTGGTAAACAATCCAAGTTATATTTTAATTACAGTACTTTATACAATGCAGTGCTTCTTAATCTTTTCCATATCCCCAAACCCTTTCGTCATTGCAAAAGACTTTATTAAGCGCGTGGCCTACTTAATATAATTAAACCTAAATTTTGTTTTGTCGTACCAACAAAAAGCGGGTACATTTGATCGTATTCATTGTTGCACAAATGCGCATTTATCGGGAAATGTAGCATCTTAATTGTACGCGAAAAAAATTTTACCATAGTTCATCACATTCTGCAAGATCTCACTGAGTCATTGGCATAGGAGGAGTGGGACGTGCCCAAAAGATGATTTTCCTTTATAACTTCTCCAAAACGTCCAACAAAGATCCTAAAATCAGATGGCAGCAGGGCATCCTTTGTCTTCTTTCACTATGGCCCGACCTAAACGGACCGAGGGAAGATTGAAATGCTAGGGATTACCCTGAGTTTTCAATGTCACCTTAAATGATTTGTGTCGTTCTTTCTTACCGTTAAAAACGTAGTGACAAGCGGTAGTGTCATATAATAGATTTTGACCCCTAGAATTCGAGTTATTTTAGTCCACAAATTAATACGAAGCGAACTAACTACCGCGGTCATTAGTGATTACTGTGGGAGCATCGAGCCGAGCGATCACAGAGACTATGACAATTGATCACTTAAAAAAAAGAATAAGCAAACGGAAAAATGAGCACCAGATAATAGCTTGATTTGCGGCTGAAATTGACCTTAGATTTCTAGGGATCATTAGTTTGGTGCCTATTGTTCCGTAAGCAGCATGTGCTACGCGTTTGCATTGTTCGCGGAATTATTAAGAAAAAAAATAGAGCAAAAATCATTGAGCACAAACGAACGCCAGACAAAAATTTTGATTGACGTGGAAATTTAATGTAATGTAAGCATGAGAGACCAGCGTTTTTTGCTTGGATAATCTGCTTAAAATCTCCTTAACCACTATGGAGATGAAATCAAAAACGCTATGTCCTGTACCGGAAGCAAATCTGATCCTTGCAATACTTTTCTGCTTTTACCTTACATTAAATCTTAATTCCGTTGTTTCAGCGTGGTTTCCCGAAAACCTTACTGGAACTTATATGGTTTCCACTTTTCTCTTCGAGCCAACTATACGAAAAATCGCTATCAACAGTGACACCAAAGTTTTGCTTGCGTTGTTCAGCGTGTTTTTTGTGTTGCCATATATTTTAGTGGTAAGCTTGAGCACATGAGCATGTGTACCATTAAGCTGGTTATTTCGAACCTCATGTTGCAAATTGCAAGAGCACCCAAAGCGCATCGTGTGAGTTGACCTAAATTTTTTTTATGCACCAAACAAACGTGAGTCAATTCACGCGATGCGCTTTGTTTGCACTTAAAATTCGCAAAGTGAGGGCAGTTTTAACTGCCCAAATGACCGAGTAGATAGAGCGTCTTCCTTTGAAGAGAAGATTGGGGTTCTGATACCGAGTTCGGTCAAATCAATAACTAAATTCGTAATTCGTACTGTTTCTCTTTGCATAATTGCTGCATTACGAAACTCCACTTGAAAAACAAAGATAAAAGCACTGTAAACTCTTTGTAACTGTCAGTCTGATAGTATGCTCATTAAACATTTTTTGCTTCCCAACCATGCTGTTTGCCGTCCCACATCGCTAGCGAGTGGAAATAGATTTCCTAACCTCCATCGTATAAGGTCTGTTTAATCGTTATCAATTATATTATTATTATTATATTTTAGACAGCTACTATCATAGCAAGCGGTTTTCTCGTTCTGATGTCTCACGCAAAACGAGCGAAGAAATTAAGATGCTACACTCAACGTAGAGCTGAAAATTATCGTAACATAAGGAAAACATCAGCTTTGGTTACTGTGGCGATTATGCAATTAGGTTTCACCGTTTCGTTAAGTGAGTGTTTGACATTTTTCAAGCTGATAAATGTACCTAGTACTGTACTCATTGTTTTCCAACTATTCGCACTAAGTTCTTATTAAGGCCCTCTGCTACAACGGTGACCCAGCAAATTTTTATCAAGGACCAATCCAAAGCGATATATATATTTTTTAAGTGCTTTCACGATGCCCAACCAAGCTTACGTTCAGTTGAGTATAAACCATCTTTGAGGCAGAATTATGACGTAATAGTAACGTCAGTGCAACCCTGACTTGTTATTCATTGAAACAATGTAATCAAACTTTTTTTTTGAGGAATGGCCACTTGAAAGGAGAATTTTTCTGAACATATTTTGGTAAATTCATTTTGGGCTTGTATTGTGACTACGTTCTTTTGCATTGGTTTTGTTTTTTTACTTTTTATTTTGAGTAAAATAGGTAAGTTGAGCCAACAGAAACTGGCACGTTGCTCTGCAAAAATTTTGGTTGGATTTACTTCACGATTACGAATGAGGAAACTTTTTAGCACGATGTTACTGTACAATTACCCTGTCAACATGTCCAAATTTAGTGGGCTTTAGGCTCGCGGTTTCTGGTTCTAGTTTCTGCATTATAATCAATTTTTCGATTTCACAGTTAATACTTATGTCATCAACAATTGATTATGATACAAAAACTATATAGAACCAAGAATCGCTGGTCTAAAGCCGACGAACACTGTACTCGTGGATAGGGTGAGTATAGGTTACAAGCTGGAGCATATTTGATTAAGTGAACTACTACGCATTGTCTTAATATCTATTTTTATTGTAAATGAACTGAACACGAGTGTTTTTATTTTATCAGTCATGCGATGTTTTTGCTTAAAACAATTAACTTATTGAACGAGGGTTCCTTAGCTTTTGGAATGTTTCACTAAGGTTCCGCAACACCACAAACGTTGAAAACCGCTGAGACAGGCAATCATCCACCAGTAAAGAGAGAATGAACTTCCAGCTTTTTGTTAGAATATATTTTTCCAGTTTATATTTATGGATAAAGGAAAAAGAACGATACAGTGTGTGCTTTAGGTACAAATTTTTTAGGTCATTGTCAAAAGAGACTTAAATTGCAAACATCAATTATGAATGATTAAAACCAGTTAACGGGACATTCAAGACAAACACCAAAAGACACATTCACTCAACCTTTCGCTAACACTATTTTTAAAAACTTTTAAAATAATAAAACCCCATTTTCCAATTACCCAAACGATATCCTAACCGGTAGCCCAAGCCCTGCTCTGATGGGATAGTTTACTGGCAACATACAAAATTTTGTTTAATCCCAATTCAAAAACTTCACAGCGGGTGCTTTGCAGCATTGTGACACTTTTAGGCCTACCTACTGTAAATTGAACTGCAGTATGCCTTCCTTCAACGCATGCAGGCTTACAATACTGTACAAAGCAATGGCTCATTATTGATCACCACTATGTATCTTTTGATTTAGTTGTAATTCTCAGTATTACCTGCTGCATCGATTAGGAATGCACGCTGTAGTAATTGGTGGGTTGTGTTTAGTATTGTTAATACTGTATTCTTGTTGCCTCATATTCAAGACCTAAAATGGATCTAAAAGCTTACCTATTCAGGAACGGAACGGATCAAGGAATTTTTAGAGGATTCTATGCACGAAATTCAGATACCATAATTTTTAAGTTTTGTACGTGTAGAACAATCTACGTGCCATGGGCCGAAGCCGTCAAGGGCTTGCATAATGTCTTGTGACTATGTTGTCTCGTGCCTTTCTCTTTATACATGTTTAAACATGTTGTGGGTAAATGGCTGTTATAGATTTTTTTTTGTTTCGGTTTAAAATAAAACTCGTTACTGTGACAAAAAAGTGAAAAAATGGTGGGATTCAGCCGGTTTGCATCGGTTTCACAGCATAGAATCATCTCACGGAGTTTTATTAGATCAGCAAACCGGCCAGCATCGCTGCTCATACTTGTAGGCTACCATAGTTGAAACAGAACCGGCTGAAAATATAGCTTATGTAATGGGCTGACAAAAATTCGAATTCCGCCTCTTAGCCTAAGTAAAGCAATGTGTACAAATGCATTGACAATTTTTTTTTTGATTTATTTCAGTTCCAGTTGCTGTTGTTCTAATCCTGTATTATGCTGGAATTCTGGATTGCTCAAATATATCGACTCCATACATGATTTGCATCTACATAAGCATGACCAACAGGTGCGGAGCGAACACAATTTTTCAATAACATCAATATTAAGCTTTGTTATCGCTGCAGCCAAGGGCGTTGGAAGGCGGGGGCTGAGGGGGGCTGAAGACCCCCCTATATTTTTTCAGCTTCCCCATAGAAATTTTGAGCCCTCTTCCAAGAATTTATAGCTACAGTGCTCCCTATTGCACTTCAACAATGGCTTATGGCGTCACTTGTCATTTGTTTCCTTTCTTTATTGATACTATCAAATCAACGTACTAACTTTTGCAACTTTGTGACAAAGGTGAAACTACAAAATATCAAATTAAAATTGGCTAGCTCATCCCAGGAGCAGTGGCGTAGCGAGAAATTTTAAAAAGGAGGGACCATATTTCCACATTTTTCAAGTGTATATTATTTCGGCAGAACAAAATTGAAGCTGATTGAGAAACAAAAAAATCTTTAGAGGGGGCCGAGAACATACTCTCCCGGAAAAATTTTACAAGCTGTAATGGCTATTTTGGTGCTTTTTGAATAATTTGTAGGCAAATTTTGCTTAAATTTTTTGACTTTAATTTTGAGTGTTTTGCCCAATATGATGCATTTTGTTCGCTCAGTTTCGATTATGCGTGCTAAAGGCGTAAGGCTTATTGCTATCGAAGAGGTTCGTAATTGCTGAAAAATTGTATACATCAAAAATATTTTTGAAAACGGCTGGTGGGTGGATGCATATCCCTCATCAGGGGCGTAGCCAGGGGGGCAAAGGGGGCAATTGCCCCCCCCCCCCGAAATATTTTTAGTTACCACTAGCCTGAAAGCAAAGATACTAATGCTATAACGTAAGTCCACTAACAACGTAAGCAGAGTCGGATTAAAACCACTCGGGGCAACCCGTGTGTCCTTTTTCGACAAAAAAACTACGCTTAAGTGCTAAAGTGAGTGTTTTTCTTGTAAAAATCCTAAAAATCCGTGGCAGCTGGGGTCTCTGTCCCCCAGACCCTCTTAACCCCGGTTGTGCCCCCCTTTTCCGAATCTTGGATGCGCCACTGGACAAACCTATGAAGTTTTACCCTCCTCCCGAAATTTTGGGCTGGCTACACCACTACTCCTCATCCTACCCCCACGGATCCGCCCCTGGCCCTAAGCTGCAGAAACTATCAAAAGAATCTGGCACATCTTTGTCATTGGCACCATTAGTTTTGTTCTATTTTACTAAAAGGCAGAGACAAAAGGGGGGGCGATGGCACAATGCCCCCCTAAATACGCTTCTGCCTAGGAGCCTGAAACTAGGAACGTGTGAACGGAAAATAAGTTTATTAAAGGAGGTCAACACGTTTACAAACGTCGATCTGGCTGCCGTGTTTATGCTAGCTGGAGGAAAGCTTGAGTTCATCAAGCAGTCTCCAAGTGACTTATACTGAAGTAAAGTGCATGATAAGCATGATGTAGGTTGCAATAACAAGGAGGGGGTCTGAGGGGCTTTGCCCCCCAGACGTTGGTATGGTAACACAAATCTCAGCCCCCCCACTCCCCCCTACTTAAAAGTACTTCCAACGCCACTGTTTGCAGCATTGATTTTTACAGTGTTTTTACATTGTTTTAAGTTTCTTCAATGTGTTAATATACAACATGCGGGACAAGGAATTTCGGAAAACAGCCAAAGAAATTTTGCGTTTCAATTCACTTTTCCGTGTTGGAAGCGTTTTTGGATGTGTAAAAAGCTTTGAATCTTCGAACCCAGCTAGCATACGAGGACCCTCAAACTTCCCTCGATGTAAAAAAACTAAGAAGACCACACCCCAAGTTTAATAAAAAATGCTTGAAATTTTTGAAGCAAAATCACTTAGGCTATTTTGGCTCTGCTGACTGAAAAAAAACTATCGTTCTTTTGTTTCGAGGACATTCATTTTTTCATTCATTTTAATGTAAGAACTGCGTTTCAATAATTTTTTGAGTCTTACCCTGAGTTCTTTGACACTTGCTTGACAATTCGCTTCAAACTCAATGATGTGTGTATTTTGTGTTAGCCTGTTATTGTGGGACTGTGCATTAACGCGCACTCAAACTGGCCTAGCCGAATGTTGCTTCTTCAATTTAATGCTTGTTGAATCCGCAAAACGGATGCAATAGTCATTAATTACTAGTCTAACCAAAGATGCAAAAACCAAGGTTTGGTGAGATTTGAACAACAGACCTTGCAATCATAGTCGTGGCATTCGACGCTCCCAACCACTTCGACGTTTAGCTAAAACTACAGTTTATGCTTAGTTTGCAATTTTTTGCAGTTATTTATTGTTTCTGGTTTTTTGCTGACTCCTTCCTATAACAGCAAACGCGAAGAATGTTTTAACAGCTCACATGGCCGAGTGGAAAGAGCGTCCGCCTCGGGAGCTGTAGACTTCGGTTTGATTCCAAGTCGAGTCAAACCAATGACTTTAAAATTGGTATTTACAGCTTCCTGCTTGACGCTTAGCATTAAAGGGACAGTGTGAAGAGCAAGCCGGCAAGTTTGCTTGTTGTGCCGTTGGGAAAAGCACTTAGAGGGATTCCCCCATCTTGGTGTGGTAGACAGATGGCCCGACAGCTCCCAAGCGAGCTCGAGCAGCGCATTGACCGCTTTCTCATGATAGGAGGATAACTATGCAACTAAACAAAAAAATACAAATTCTATTAAACAACCTTAAGATTTTGGTACTGCGTAGAGTAAACCACAAGTTCTATTTTTATTGCTCTTTTCTTATCTTTCAAGTAGACTTGAAAATATTTGTTTAAACAAGGTTAAGGTAAACTTGGTAAGGAAAAAAAAAATATAGGCCTAAAAATATTTATTCCTTTTTTTTCGCTTCAGTGCAGAAATACTCATTTTTTCGTCTGATGGCAGTGCAGTACTAAAAAATTTTAACATCTTTTGTCCATAGCTAAAAATGAACATACTGCGCTTGCGATACATGTGATGATGATTAGAACCGTGTGTAGTGTGATTACCTATTCTACTGTATAGCTGAAATATTGCTTTTTGTTGCTTTGCATTTTACCGCTGTAAAACATGTGTAATCCTAAACATTCTAGCGCTGGAAATCTAGCCTAATTTTTTAAATGTGGTGAAACTCCATTTAATGCATACGTTATCATATTGATTAAAATATACAGAAAAAATAATGTTTTTAGCTTTAATTATGGCATCGCGTAGCCTGGAAAAGAGAATTTACTCTTTCACACATTTGCAATAATACAATTACCAATACTAACCGTTGATATCAAAATTTAAGAAAACTCCTGCGGAACTTATGCAAAAAAATACTCTGCTTGTAGGACCGTATGTTATATGACCCAAGTTTTGTCTTCACGAATGCAAGCATTTTATCAGAGCAGTTCGTGTGACCAACATTTGCTGAAAGCAGTTTGCTGGTACTTTGATGAGTTGAATTTTTTACTTGTGACTTGTAAATATACCTGTGAACGAAAGCTTGCAATGAAAGTTTCGCTCAAACCGATTGACCGTGAAAAGCGCGGACATGACACACACTATGTAGTATGTACGGTATGTGCGCAGACAGCCCAGAAACACAATGAATGTCAACGCTGAGCTCAAAATTTGTGTCATACAGGCGCGGATTAAACAGTTTTTGTCGGGGGGGGGGGGGGGGGGCAGAAAATTTAATAAGTTAAGCAGTGGCGTAGCAACGCAATATGCCGCTCTTGGATTCTTGCACAAAATGCCGCCCTTTACACCATCACAGAGCTGATTAAAGTTCCACATAACAAAATAATTAAAATAATGTTTGTTTAATTCTTATCGAAAGTTCAAAATCATAGACGTTGAGCTTTTATTGAAGCAAACTCAGAAATTATATCGCCAAAAAATAATGACTCGACAAATCACTTTCAACGGGCGGTATTGCTGGCGCAGATAGCCTGTTTTCTCCCATCGTCGATCTCAAGTGAGGTTCTATTGAGATTGAAGAACTTCTATCGCAGCTTGCGATTGAAACAGCAATTATAGTGAGGTAAAGTAGGTAGAAGACTTATAAATAAGTAAGATGTTGATGTACATAAGCGATGTTTGCTTAACCACTGCAGCACATGCAGCGCTAAAACCACTGAATTGCGCTAACCGATTATGCCACGACAGAGACCACATAGCGAGTCATACTCTAAAAAGTTGCTCACTAATTAAATAGTGGCGTAGCTTGTCAATAGTGAATTGTGCAATTTTTTGGCTTCACTAAGATCAGTTTTGACTTAGTTCGTTTAAGCCTGAGAATAAATTGATGTGACGGACTTAGTTCATTTAAAATGTTATCTCAATTTGCCGCTCCTGGATTTATCCATAAGATCCAATGGGTAGCTACGTCACTGATGTCAAGGCCTTTTCAGGGGGTTTAAGAAAAAATTTTATGATTAAAGTACGCTATTTAGCTGTAGCGTACGCAGGATTTTTCAATGGATGGGGTTTCAGTGACGTCACATCGTGATGACGTAAAAATACTATTCAGAGGTAAGTGCCTCGGATTGTGATGTTTCTAATCTAAGTTATTACGCAAATGCAGTTAACCATGATTGAGGTATATTATGCCATAGGTAAAGGTAAAGGTACGGGACAGCGGGTGCAAGCACACATTGTTTAGGCCATTTTCAATTGTCGGCCCATTACAATTTTCAATCACGAATGATTGAACGCTGTTAAGGGACATAACATGACGAACAACACATACACAAAACCCTTCGCACTTCCGCTTGTGCCGAGCGCCTGGCGCGAAAGCTGCGAATACTATTTTTAAAGTCTTTAGTATGACCCGACTGGGAATAAAACCCCAGTCTACCGGCTACCAAGTGGACGCTCTTAACCGATACACCAAGCGCTTAACCGATACACCAAGTATGCCATAGGTAAGGAAACAACCAAGATATTTCGTGTACACTTTTGCTCGATTCTTTGAGCTTTATTTAAGGAGGAAAAAAATCTCAGAAGAACTCAGGCTGTCAAGCCGTGGCTAAAAATTTACTGAAAAAATTTTAGCATACCTCATTTTTCGGCCATAGGAAGATTAACTGACTAAAAGTAGGCCTGATTTCGCTACGTCACAAACAGGGTGGAGCCAGGGGAGTAAAATAGTTAATTGCTTCCCTCCAAAATTTTTTTTTTCAGGAACCAACATTGACATAAACAACGCATATAAACCTTAATATAAACATTTAATATGCACTCATTACGAAGGAGGCAGTTTCTCCCATAGCTGTCTTAAAAAGGGAAGATAGTGGAGCGCGAGAAAACACTGACCTCCCTACCGAAACATTTTTACGCTGAAATGAATTGCGTGCGAGGGGAATCCAAATCATGCAATTAAGGTCAAAAACAGCGTCGGTGTTGTCTCAGCATTTTTCACCCAAATCACAGCGTCGATATTATCAGATACTCCCAAGCACATAATCAGCACATAATCGGGACGTATCCACTCGTGTGTTTACGTCACCGCCCTGGTCAAATCCTTTACGAAGCCAGGGTGAAGAGCAATAACTAAAAAAGCAATAGCGCGGTGACGTAAACACACGAGTGGATACTAGAGTGGTCCTTATTTTTGAAAATTCGATTTTCGTTGCTCTCACCCCTTAAATCTGTTCCTATTCATACAAAAACACTACATGTGCAATGAAAACAAAATTCATCAATACTTAAAGGTATCAAAAAAACTTTTTTAAAGAAAAAAGTTTTATTTGCTGGAAATGTTGAACAATGCCATTACTAGATCAAAGTTACCATCAATTCGTCAAGTGTTAGGGTTGCTTTTGCACCAGCACCTGGTCTTGAAAAATACAAAACAACAAGCATGTGTTGCCACTGTAAAGCAGGTATTACCCTTTCGGAACAAAGCACGTATTCCAACACGTGAAGATTATCACTGCCGAGCTAAAGTGGAGAAACTGTTTGAGGAATGGCGCCTTTTGAAAAAAATGAGAAAAGAAGACCTGCTACTCAAGTGCGAAAAGAAGACAATTTCAAAGATTGCTTTGACAATTTGTTTGACATTGCCCATGCCCAAGCACTCACAATGATAAAAATAGATGAGGACAAAGAGGTCCTTCTTGCCCAGCGAGTGAAAGGAAGGCGTGGCAGCATTGCCGGTAGAGATAAAACTCTTGCAAGAAAGGAAGATCGCAAAGCCAAAGGATTGGGAATGGAAGCTGAGAGATCGAAGCGAGAATTTGAAGCACAGAGTAGTCGAACATCTGCAGTTGTCATAAAGACTTCCGAAAGCTCAGCTTGCGAGTCAAGTGAAGATGATGGAGGGGAGGAGTACGCCGAGCCTCCACCTTGCAAGCGAGGTAGAAAAACTGTGCTCACGCCCACACTGTGTGCTGCTCTTGACCGTACTAAGATGTCATGTAGAAAAGCAATGATGGTTGTCACTGCTACGGCACAAAGTCTTGGGCAAAATGTTGATCAGATTGCCTTGAATCGAAGTAATGCACGCAGACTAAGCCAGCGCCATCGAGAACAAATGTTCAAGAAGCTAAAAGAAGCGTTTAAAGCTGATGTGCCTCTTGTGGTTCACTGGGATGGCAAATTAATACCTGACCTTACAGGCAAGCAAGTGGACCGTCTTCTCATCCTTGCGTCTGGATTAGGAATTTCCCAACTTCTTGCTGTTGCAAAGCTTCAAGCTGGCACTGGACAAGCCCAAGCAAACGCAGTCATAGATGCAGTAGAGGACTGGGGAATAGCCAATCAAATTCGAGCTACGTGCTTTGACACCACTAGCTCAAACACTGGGAGAATGAATGGTGCATGCGTTCTTATTCAGCAAGGTCTTAAGGTAGAGCTGCTACTTCTTGCCTGTCGTCACCACATTTTGGAATTGGTTGTTGGGGCAGTTTTTACAACATGTTTGGGAGTTTCTGCTTCACCAGAAGTGCTCCTGTTTAAAAGATTCAAGTCTTGCTGGAAATATATTGATCAAAATGCCTTTGAGGATGCAAAAAAGGATCAGAACATGGCAAAATCGCTTGGTGATATCAATGGTGACATCATGGATTTCATTAAAACCAAGTTACTAGAAGTTCAGCCCAGAAATGACTATCGAGAACTTCTGGAGTTATCCCTGATTGTACTATGTGGAATTCCTATTCGAGGAATCCGCTTCACTGTCCCTGGAGCTATGCACCAAACCAGGTGGATGTCCAAGGTGATTTACAGCATGAAAATCTGGCTGTTTAGGAGCCAATTCAAGTTGACAACAAAAGAGTTGAAAGGTATCACCGAAGTAGTCATCTTCGGCATTCGAGTGTATCTTCAAGCTTGGATGACCGCCCCTCTTGCGATATCTGCCCCAAGAAACGATCTCAATCTTTTAAAGACCCTGATTAAGTACGAGCAAGTGAACCCAAAGGTATCCAAGGTTGCCGCAACAAAGATGGCTAATCACATGTGGTACTTATCAGAAGATTTGGTAGGGCTAGCTTTTTTTGATGATCATGTACCTACTTCCACAAAATGTCAAATGGTTCAAGCTTTGAAGAAGGAGAACTGTAAAGACTCCACAAAGAGAGCTCAGATTGACATGCAGACTGTTGAGAACCTTCAGTCACACGACTTCGTGTCAAAAAAGTCAAGGGATTTATTTGAGAAGATGGATTTACCTGATGCTTTTCTGGAAGTAAACTCAGAAACCTAGGAAGATCGAGAGAACTTCAAGAAGTCACTAAGGATTCTAAAAGCAATGAATGTAGTTAATGATCATGCTGAACGTGGCGTGTCTCTCATTGAAGAATACAGTAACAGTATTACCAAGAATGAAGATCAATTGCAATTCTTGCTGCAAGTTGTGCAAGAACACCGGAAGGCGTTTCCAAACAGCAAAAAGTGCACCCTAACAAGAAATTGAGTAGGCCTATATATGCAAGATTTGAAGTCGATTGAGCTTCCTCTAAATGTTCAAATAAATGGCTGAAACTTTGCAAGGAGCGTTTTTATCGCCAAAGGAACACTTTTAGAGGGTGAGAAGAAAAAAAATGAATAATAAATATTTTGCCCATTTTAAGGACCACCCTAGTGGATACGTACCACAAAAGTGAAATTCTTTAAGATATATTTATCCGAAGGGATGAGTGATCTTGCCAAGATCATTCGATCTGGAAGATGAGTTTACCTTACCTGAGGGCAAATATCCCGAAACAGCGCTGTCCTGCTCTACGGTACGTTTGACTGGAGTCCTCTGCAGTGTTGGTGATGGAGAGCTGATATTAGCCTCCGACCCAACAAGAAGAAGTCGTCATGACTTCCCGTCCAGTAGGCCAGGAAGGACAATGCTTTTTTAGTTATTAAATTCATAAATGATAAACAATAGGATTCTAGTTTATGAGACCAGAGATTTTAGGAAAATGTTCTGATCAAACGTCACCATAGGAAATAAAGGGAAACAAACAAGTGGGAAAAACAAAATTGGGAAAAAATGCCAAATAAGGTAAAATTTAAAAAGATGAGAATTACTGCAAAAATGGTAGTAATGTGAACTGAAATATCCATCCACGACCGGTTTCGCCTTATTTGGAGCTCATCAGGTGGATGTAGATAAGAAAAAGATTAAAACGAAAAAATTTGTTTTGTTAGCCTACTATAGAACTGGCAGTAACAGATGTAGAAAACCTTTTAATTGGACAGCACCAATTATAGAAAACCTTTCAATCAATTGATCATAAATACGCTATAGATATAGAAAATTGATATAGAAAACAATCAATAGATATAGAAAATCTTTCAACAGATATAGAAAACCTTTCAATCAATTGATCATAAATACACCGCTTTGAGAAAAAATTGACAGTCTCAATGCTGTGTAAAAATCACAATTGGAACAAAGGTGATTGTAATCCGCGCTATGACTCAATTCCAATTTGGTCGCAACATCAAGTGAGGCGTTGAAGCCGCAAGCAAGAGGCAGGTTGCGTAACCAGACTACGTTTCCGACTACGCTTACCGATTGGAATGAAAAACTAAAATAAAAGTTTTCATCTTATAAAATATGATCAACTCGCGTACCACCTGTTTGAGAGTCGCATATCACTAGTGGTACGCGTTCCAACGGTTGGGAATCACTGCCTTACGACTGAAATAAGCGAACTCTTTATCAGTGTTGCCAGATTTTTTGGTGGTTTATAGCTCAAATCCACGAAAAAAGTAGCAACTTGCCATAAAAAGTAGCCCAAAAAATTTTTAACGAAACAATTAAGCGCACGTGCCATACTTTCAAATATATCTGAACAGGGGTGCAAATCTATTTTGAGCGTTGGGGGGAATGATTCTGCAAAATTGACCATTTTTTGAGATTGGGGGGGATGATTTAGCAAATTTGACACTCCCTCGCGGTTGCCCAAATCTTTGCCCACCACAATGAAGTGCAATAAAGTGAAGACCAAAAAAAAAGGTCATCTCTTTCCAGATGACCAATTTCTTGCCCAAAATGGAGTGAAAACCAAAAAAAAGGTCATCAGCAAGTTCGCTGGTGTGGGGCATGAAAATATTAGGGGAGATGCAGCCGAACTATTGGGGGGAATACATCCCCCCTAGATTTACATCCATGTATCTGAAACGAAAAGAGAAATTAATTACATCAATTTCTAGCTTATGGGCTGACCGATTTAACTGGGAAGAAGCGCAGAGATTCAGAATCACTTCCAATTTGAAATATATCATTGAATTCTAGCCTATACTACAAGTGCATAATGGTCGAAAGAATACAAAGCGGTAATACAGAAGTAGGCCTATCTGTCAAATTCCACTGTGGTAAAGTACCAGTATATACAATCGCAATAGCATAGTGTTCACCCTGGGATCAGTGGTAACGTTATGGATTCAGGAAATGGTATTTTTTTTACACCCATGCATGTTTTAGTGCTTGAGGATAGAGGAATATATACAGTACTGGTACCAGTATCTCGCTATCTACGTAACGTTATGACATTCTTTCATTTGGCAACAGTTGTTACAGCTTAATTCCTCAAACATTTTGTTAACTATAAATGCACTGATCTACCATGTTGTATAATGATATAACTACACGAAAATTGCTTTTTCCGAAGTAGGCTTCTTCAATAGGCCTATAGTAGGTCTATCTGATTCGGCGAGCGGTTGACTTCACTGACCGGAGCTCATCTAACATTAGCAAGCTGTCCCATTAAAAATAATGATCTTCTTGTGACGTCACACTATTGAACATTCTAAAAAATTAACAACCAACAATGATTACCTGATTGCATTGTTAAGCAAAAGACTATCTTTCATCCAGGGGTGCCTTGGTGGGGGGGCCCGGGGGGCTCGGCCCCCTTGTTCTAAAAAATTGTTTGTAGGGTTGGCTTAGGGGAAGCTCTTAAAATCGGCAGAGTGTATGTGAACGTTAGAGCATTGGTTCTTAACCTGGGAAGCGTAAAAGGTTTGCTAGGGGGGCGTGAGCATAGCACTAGCAGTGACTGAATGATTGGACGTATATTTTCAAATCTTTTTTTCGTAAAACTTCAAAACTTGTTTTCCCGAAACAGCTGCATGATTAAGACAATACAAGTAAATTGTTATATTTTCTGCATGCTTTTGCAGCGTGGTGGGCGGTGCGGCATCAAGGCATCTTTGAAGTTCGGTCCTCCCGGTCGGGGGAGAGACAATTAAGGGGGCCCCACAATATTTTTTGTACTAGACTCGGAAAATTTCGTCAAAAAGTAGCTTAAAAAGCACTTTAATTGCAATTACATGATGTAAATTAGGCCTATACATTTTCAAAAAATGCGAAAGTTGGGGGCGCCTCTCCTGAGGAAATTTTGGATATGTCCGTTGAAATAATGCAGCTAATGAGTCAAAAAAGCGCGAAACTGCAAAAATGCTTTTAGATATCAAAGGGCCCCCGATGGAGCTTTTTTTGAAAGGGAGAAGCAATAGTCTTCAGTCGGCACTGGTGGTGGGGCACGGGCAAAAATAACTTACGGCAAAAAAGCGTGACTAAAAAGTTTAAAAACATCTGGTATAAAATAATAGATTTTTTGCATTGCACAGGGCCCCCCTAGTTCGAATTTTACCAAGGCACCCCTGCTTTTATCTTGTTTTCGGAAAATCAAAGAAAAAAATCTACCGTTTACGAAGAACAGTTACATAAAATAGCAATTAACTCTGGAATCAAAATTCGCCCAAAACACAAAAAAATAGTACGCTGCTTACAAAAAGAAGCCCAAAAAGTCGCATTTTTTAAAATTTAGGCGCAAGAACGCTTTAAAAGTAGCCCAATTCGCTACTTTTAGTAAGTAAATGTTTCAAGATGCCCCCTGGCAACATAAATATAGTGGTAAGTGATCTCTACTGAGAAAAACAGTGTTAGCCTATCGACAAAATAAAAGCAAGAAACGAGTAAAAACATAACAATCACAATATGTGCGAATGATTTTATGCCAATTTTAGTGTACAAAACAAAGATTTATGATACGTTAGTATAAGCCTACATTTACAAATTTTCTTCTGGGTATTGCGATAATAAAATTTGTTCATACGTCTTTTTAAACGAAAACCATGACAGGGGTTTTGATCCTATCTGGTATTGATTGCCAAAGTTTGATTCCTTTAAACGACAGTTGATTTCTTGCAGCATTTTTAGACACTCGAGATAAAAAAAATTTGGTATTGCGTGTATGTCTAATATTATGGTTGTGAATATTTTCGATTTTTGGAAACGCAGACTCAATAATTTTTGGTAGTTTATTAAAGGATAACTGATACATGAACTTAGCAAGTTCTAGTTTATAAATATCTTGTAATTTTAACAAAGCCAAATCTTTATACACAGGGGACACATGATAAAATTTTCGTCTGCCTGTCATTGTTCGAACAATATAGTTTAGTCGCACCTCAAGTTCTCTCAAGGTTGAGGGGAAAGTAGAACCCCATAAAATGATTTCATATTGCACTTGGCTATGTACCATAAAATAATATAACGTACGCAAGATATACGGGGGTACTAGTTTTTGTAATGCGGTAAAAATTCCGGAGTATCTTGCTAGTTGCAGAGACAGATGCGTTATGTGTGAGGACCAATTGAGCGTATCATCCAAGTATACTCCAAGGTATTTTACAGAGTGCGTTCCGTTGTGCTAGTGTTGATGATAGATAAGGTAAAATTACATTCAAGTTTTTTGTGCGGGTGTTCATTGATTACAAGAAAATTTGTTTTGTTGTAGTTTAACGAAAGTTTATTTCTACGAAGCCAATTATCGATTTTTTGCAGTTCCGTGTTTGCAACAATTCGCCGGGTTTTCAAGTCCTTTCCCTCTAGACAGAGATAAGTGTCATCAGCAAATAGTGTATTTGAAATTTGGAGCAAGAGGGGGGTCATTGATGTACATTAAAAACAGTAGCGGTCCTAGACAAGATCCTTGTGAAACCCCACAGCTTACGCACTGACATCAAGATTTATAGTTTCGTATTTTGGTATATTTGTAGCAGCGTGCTACGATCACGCATTTGATATGCGTGATCCAGGAGTTTGTGACGTCATAAACGACTGATGGTAAACTGATTGCATTGTGCATGTTAAAGTCTTTTGGTTTTGAAGTGAGAGAAATATAAGCTGTTCGTTAAAGTCTAGCTTGTTAGCTGCAGTATTGAGGCGAAGATAAGGAATAACAACATTGGTGACCTACCGACAGACAAAGGACAGCAAAAGTTATGTCTTCAGAGCAAGGGCCTTCTGTTGCAGTTTTCTCCACTGCACCTGTCTCAGCTGTTTCTATTAAAATTCCCCCGTTTTGGTCTAATGACCCCGCTCTTTGGTTTTCCCAGGTTAAGGCGCAATTTACTCTCAAAGGCATAACCTCTCAGCTGACAAAATTCCATTACATTGTTGCTTCCTTAGAACCTCAGATAGCTCTCCACGTCCGCCCTCTTATTTTAAACCCACCTGCTTCCAACCCTTACGATACCCTTAAAATCCTTCTTCTACAGTCATTCACTCCCTCGCAACAGAGCAGATTGCAACAAGTTTTTAGTGCAGATTCGCTAGGTGACATGAAACCTACTGAGTTGTTCCTTCATCTTCAGAAATTACTCGGTGAGTCCGCTACAGATGAGTCACTTCTCAGAAACGTTTTTCTCCTACGTTTATCTCTTACTATCCGCACGTCATTAGCGGTCATGCAAGACAAACCGCTTAGCCAGCTAGTCCAATTAGCGGATACTCTTTTTGAACTTGCTCCTCCCTCTATGGCAGCTGTTGCGCCAACCCAATCAAGCTGCGATGGCTGTGCACGTTTGGAACACGAACTCGAAGTTCTCAAGTCCAGACTTCTTCACTTTGAGAATGCTTCTTCAAACCAACCTCAACGTTTCCCTGTTCGACGGCGCTCACCCTCACCTCACCGTACCAATTTTTCTCCACCTAGTCGTTCAACGCTTTGCTGGTATCATGAAAAGTTTGGCTCCAGAGCTGTCAAATGCACCCCTCCTTGTCAGTTTTCTTCAAACTAGCAAGCCAGGCATTAGCGGCGAATGTTACTGGCATCTCTCCCAGCCGCCTTCTTTTTCTTACCGACAGGTCTTCTCGTCTGTCTTTTCTTGTGGATACGGGCGCAGCGGTTAGTGTGCTACCCAAGTCTGCCTGTAGAAATTACAAACCCTACCACAGTAGTCGACCCCTTTAGGCCGTCAATCACTCATCTATTCAGACTTATGGCGAAAAGTCGGTTTTGCTTGACCTTGGACTTCGCAGAGCATTTCATTGGGTTTTTATAGTAGCAGCAGTGTCGTTCCCCATTTTAGGAGCAGATTTTTTACATCATTTCAATCTGAGTGTTGATTTGCGCCATCGGCGTCTCATTGACACCACCACTAATTGCTCCACTATCGCTTCCGTTGTTTCTGCTTCAGCCCTTTCCCCTTCTTTTTTATCTCCTGCTGACACTTTCACTTCCGATTCTTTTTCCAATCTTCTTGCTGAATTCAAGGACATTACCCAGCCACATTACCACGAGCGCCCTATCACACACAATGTCACACACCACATCACCACTACAGGACCTCCTCCTTTTTCTCGGCCTCGTCGACTGGCACCTGATCGATATCGCAATGCCAAGCAATTATTTGAGCACATGCTGTCTTTAGGCATTGTCCGTCAATCTTCAAGCAATTTTTCTTCCCCTCTCCACATGGTTCCAAAATCTGATGGTGACTGGCGCCCCTGTGGTGATTATAGAGCTCTCAATAAAATCACTGTGCCAGATCGTTACCCCATACCCCACATTCAAGACTTTACTACTTCTCTTCATGGCTCAGTTATCTTCTCCAAACTGGATCTGGTAAAAGCATTTCACCACATTCCAGTTGAACCAGCTGATGTGCACAAAACAGCCGTTACCACACCATTTGGCTTAATCGAATTTGTTCGCATGCCTTTCGGGCTTCGCAACGCTGCCCAGACTTTCCAGCGTTTCATGGATGAAGGGTTTCGAGGTCTTGATTTCTGCTATGTCTATATAGACGATTTGCTCATCGCAAGTAAATCCCTAGAAGACCACCTTGTGCATCTCCGCCTAGTTTTTGAGCGACTCCGCAAGTACTCTTTAACTCTCAACGTCGCCAAATCTTCTTTCCGTCAAACGGAATTGACTTTTCTTGGACACAAAATCACCGCTGAGGGCATCCTTCCGTTGCCCGAAAAAGTATCAGCAGTGAAACAGTTTCCCAAACCTTCCTCTGTTACTCAACTCCGTCAATTTTTAGGTCTTGTCAATTTTTACCACCGCTTCATTCCCAACTGTGCTCACCTTTTACACCCTTTGCACCTTTTTCTGAACAACCTTCCGAAATCCCGCTCCAAACAACCCTTGAATTGGACCGAAGAAGCTTCTGTTGCCTTTCAAAGTGCAAAAGATGTGTTAGCTTCAGCCACGCTATTGAATTACCCTCAGCCTAATGCTCCCATTAATCTCATGGTTGATGCATCAAACACCGCTGTAGGAGCAGTTTTACAACAACAAGTCAAGAACAGCTGGCAACCTATTTCATTTTTTTCCCGTTCTCTCTCACCTCGTGAACGCAAATACAGCACATTTGATCGCGAATTTCTTGCTACTTTCTTAGCTGTCAAGCATTTCAAGCATTACCTCCACAATCCTCATTTTCACATTCTTACCGATCACAAGCCACTGATTTATGCTATAAACTCGATCAATACCCAGCACTCACCCCGTCAAGCACGCCAACTGGACTACATTTCCCAGTTTACCACCGACATCCGACATATTCAAGGATCACAGAGTCTTGTGGCTGATGCTCTCTCTCGCATCCAAGCTAACATATCTTTTCCTTCTTCCACAGTGTCTCTGTCGGAACTTGCGCAGCAACAACAAACAGATGTTGAGCTACAGTCTTACCTGCAGTCTCCAAACTCTCTCCAACTGGTCACTGAAACGACCAATGGTGTTTCCGTTACCTGTGACGTATCCACTGGTACTGCTAGACCTTTCGTACCTTCTTCGCTACGACATCGTCTCTTTTCTTCTTTACACAATCTCTCACATCCGGGTGTTCGAGCCACTCAAAAGCTGATCAAAGAACGTTTTGTTTGGCCGCGGATGAACGCCAATATCCGAGATTGGGCAAAAAGTTGCCCCTCCTGTCAACGCTCTAAGGTCCAACGACATACTAGGACCCCTCTTCAATCTTTTCCGTCAGCAAAGTCGCGTTTTGCTCATGTGCATCTGGACATCGTCGGACCAATTCCTCCGTCCCGCGGTTTCAGGTACTTATTGACCATGGTTGATCGCTTCAGTCGATGGCCTGAAGTTGTTCCTTTAGCTGACATTCAAGCACAAACCATTACGGATGCATTTCTATCTGGATGGGTTTCTCGCTATGGCGTTTGTTCCACTGTAACCACTGATCGAGGATCACAGTTTGAATCTAACCTTTTCCGATCTCTCCTACAACAACTAGGCATTACACGCATTCGCACGACCAGTTACCATCCTGCCTCAAACGGCATGGTTGAACGTTTGCACCGAACTCTTAAAGCCTCTTTGATGTGCCACAGCTCGGCAGATTGGATAGCTGTTCTTCCTCTTGTGCTTTTGGGCATCCGATCTTCCTTCAAGCAAGATTTGGGCTGTTGCTCCGCAGAGCTATTGTATGGCACCCCGCTCCAACTTCCTGGCGAGTTCTTTAACCCTCCTCCTTATTCTCTGGCTGATCAACACGTGTTTCTTCAAAATCTTTCTAACCACATGAATAAACTTAAACCTTGTCCACCTAGATCTGTTTCTTCCAACAAGCCATTTGATGATGATGCATTTATTTTTGTTTGAAAAGAACAGGTATTGACGCAAAAACGAAAATGCAATAAAGTACAAAAACATTAAAGCACATAGTAGATACAAGTTCTTTTCAGTGAGAGGCTACGAAAGACCATGAATCCAGGTCCGCAAAGCGAGCCTGGCGAGGTCATCAAGTCTGTAACCTCTCACTACTCAAGATCTAACTTACTTACTTACAGGTTTACATTAGTAAAAGTAAAAGCATGAAAGAAAAAATAAAATCAAAACACACACACACACATTCCGAAAAAAAGACAAGCAAATTATTTACAAAAAAAAAAGTATACTTTATTTACAAGAAAGTAAGGTAATTTCAGTCAAATCAAACAACCAAAGTTTTATTTCCCAAAACAAATTTACGACGCAGGCCAAGTTGTAAACTATAATGGGCCATTAAGAGGTGGTTGTTGATTGTATATTAAGAAGGTAGCGCTTCAATTTGTTAATAGAGGTTAGTCGTCCTTTTTCAAATGACTGTTTTAGTTCAGGAGGAAGAGTTTTCCATATGTTAGGGCCAGATACTTTTATAGATTGTTGGGTTGACGATTTTGTTACACGACGCATGAAGAAATTATTTTTACTTGCTTGTCTAGTCATATGATTGTGCACTTTGGAAGTCAATGTAAAATAATCGTTAAACAAGGCAGGCAGCTTTCCATTTTTGTTTATTCATAAATTTAATTACTTCCAGGCGGTAGATGTTATGAAATTTTAAGATGTTAAGCTCTTGATAAAGAGGCAGCAGTTTCGTTTTAAACTTGAAGGCATTAGAAATAATTTTTATCAGGCGATTTTGTAAAACTTGAATTTTTTGGAGGTGTGTTTTGGCTGCGTTTCCCCAATTAGTGACTGAATATAATAGGTATGGGTAGGCAATTCCATAATAAACTTTAATAAGAACATCTTTAGGTACATAGTGCCGTAGTTTACTTAATATTCCAACAGCTATGCTGAGTTTTTAGCTACTATCTGGATGTGATACTGCCAAGTAAGCTTATCATCTAATGTAGTACCTAGATATTTAACCGTGTTGTAATTGGTAACTTCAACGTCTCCTAATTTGATTTTAAAAGAGTGTTTAAGTGATTTATTAGAAAATAATAAACATTGGGTTTTACTGTAATTTAAAGTTAATTTATTGCTATTAAACCATGTAGTAACATTGTTCAATTCTATGTCGGTTTTCTTTTTCAAATCGGTTAAATCGGAATTAGCGATAGTTAACACAGTATCATCTGCATACAGAGTTGTGTTACAGTTTGTACAGTGTGGAAAATCATTCATATAAACCAAAAACAGAAAGCATTTGTTCATCCTGACCTTGATTCTTCATCGCATGTTTTCCTTCGTCAAGATGCTGTTCAACGACCACTCCAACCACCTTACTCCGGACCTTATAAAGTCCTGAAACGTTTCGCTAAAACCTTTTTGATTGACCAGCGTGGAATGCGACAATGTGTGAGTAAAGATCGCTTGAAACCAGCTTATCTCGAAAATGATGATCAACCAATCGGAATCCTTCCTCAGCATGATGATCCTGCACCGACCCCTCAATCCACATCTTCACAACGACGATCAAGACGACAAGTGCATTTTCCTCGTCATCTACATGACTTTGTCTAAAAGGAGGGGGAGCACTGTAGCAGCGTGCTACGATCACGCATTTGATATGCGTGATCCAGGAGTTTGTGACGTCATAAACGACTGATGGTAAACTGATTGCATTGTGCATGTTAAAGTCTTTTGGTTTTGAAGTGAGAGAAATATAAGCTGTTCGTTAAAGTCTAGCTTGTTAGCTGCAGTATTGAGGCGAAGATAAGGAATAACAACATATTGCTTACGGTCGCTCAGATAGCTTTTTAATAAATTTAGGTCTTTTCCCCTTACTCCAAAATGTCGCTCAAGTTTATACAACAAAATTTCGTGATTGACGGTATCGAACGCCTTTGACAAGTCCAAAAATACGCAGCAGCTATAGCAATTTTTATCAACGTTTTGCAACATATGACATATAGCATAGAGCAGTGGTTTTTAACCTGGAATCCGCGGACCCCCAAAAGTTCCGCAAATGATTTTAAGAGCGCCGCAAGGGATAAAGGGTCCTTAATGGGTCCGCAGTACCCGGTGTTTATTAATTAATAATGTATTTTGAAAAAATAATCTTTTTGTGAACGATATAAGGATAGACCTGAACTATAACTAACATGAGATTTTATTACAGCTTAAATTAACTTAAAATCATCACTACAATTCATCTAACAAAACTACACAAGTTAAGTTAACGCCAGGCGTCATAGAGCAGCTCTTGACTGAACGGCTGCAATCTCAAATGTGCCGAGCAGTCATTTACATTACACTCGAAGTCACAGTTACGCAATCAATCGGTAAATTGCACACAAAATCTCCTCGCAGCGCAACTCCAAAAGTAAGCGCTGCTAGCACGTCATCTGGTCACATACAAAATAATTACGGGCGTCATCAAGTTTTTAGTTCATTTTTCCTTCCTAAAAAATGTTTAATTAATCCCGTATCGTGAGGGGGGAACGCCCTTATTGCTGCGGGCTGATCGTCTCACGTTATTAATTTCGGGGTTTACACTTTTATCATGTAACGTTTCACTAAAAGAAGAATCAACAAGGTCACGGTTTGAGTTCACAGATACATCAAAATCATCTCCGGTAATAACGTCATTACTCGCATGCGGGCATTGCGATACATCACGAACAGAAACATCTTGATCACTTTCAACAGTGCTATTATTACTCACACGTGGGCAAGGTAATAAACCACGAACAGAAACAGTGGCTTCACGACCATTTGGGTAACGAATACTAGCGTATGTAGGATTCACATGAATAAGTTCAATCTCATCAACATAAGGATCGCTCTTGCTGTTTCTGACAAAGCGTTTAACGAAAGCTTTATCATTACAAGTCAGCCACGTCGGTAAAGACTTCCCAGAACAAGTGCGGCGCTTGAAATTAAAAAATCGCTCATGGGGTGTTGAATTAGTCGACACACACAACAAAGACCTAATACAATGCAATACGTCATCTAAAACATTTTCATGCTGTGATAACGGTAAACTACGAGTCTGCAATGCCAGTTGAATAGTTTTCCACACCGTACTCACAGTTTTCTCGCATTGTCCGTTTCCGACAGGATGATAAATACTAGATATACTGGAAGCAATACCCCGACTCAACAAATATTGTTTAAATTCATGAGATGAAAATGAGCTGGCATTGTCTGAATAAAACTAGGCGTACCGCTTAAAGCAAAAAGTTTATCAAGACACTGAATGACAGTAGACGACGAAGTATTTTTATACGGAAAAACAAAAGCAAAGCGTGAACATTCATCAACAATGACTAATAAATAATTGTTGGAATTAACTGATTGAACTGGCCCCTTACAATCTAAACTTAAACGTTCCATAGGGTTCGTGGCCTTGATCAACACGTTTTGGTTAGAACGGAAAAATTGAGGTTTCAGTTCAGCACATATTTTACACGACGAGACAACACGCTTGACATCTGTTGTGGAAAAAGGTAAGTTTTTCGTTCTGACAAAATGCAGCAATCTTGTTACACCTGGATGACAAAGGTTATTGTGAATATCTTCTAATGAGGAGGATTCAGTCAAGCTTGAACAAAATGCTCCGGAGAGAGTATCGGGTCCTACGTTCCGTTTTCCAGGTCGGTATTTTATGTCACACGAGTACGATGCAAGCTCCATTCTCCATTGTTGAACTTTATTGTTTTTTTATTTTGGAGCGATGTCGGTTGTCAAGCATAAATGCAACCGATCATTGGTCTGTCACGAGTGTGAATGTTTGTCGCAGCAGCAGATGCGACCATTTCTTTATAGCTTCGATAATTGCAGTGGCCTCTTTTTCAATAGCAGAACAGTGCAATTCTCCACCCTGCAAGGTTCGTGACATGAAGGCTACTGGCCTACCACCTTGATTGAGGGTGGCACATACTACAACTTCCGAAGAATAGCATTCAACTACAAATGTTTTGCTTTCGTCAATCGAGTGCAAGGCAGCGCTCTCTAACTCTTGCTTTAGCAGTTGAAAAGCTTGAAGAGCTTTGATATCTTTGCTAATAGGAAAAACTTTGGCATTAGCGAGTGGGCGCACTTTATCAGCGAAGCGATCAATTCATTCAGCATACAGTAGTACGCGAACATTCCCAAAACACTTTTGAGCTGTTTGGAATTGGCAGGAAATGGAAAATCTTTTTGAGGTCGTAACCGCTCAGGATCTGGTTTAATTAGCCCATTTTCGACAACATATCCCAATATTTGAACACTATTGACAGAGCTAATCGTCTTCGTTTCATTAAAAGTAAAATTATTACGGAGTATGGCGTCAAAAAATAATTTTACATTTGCATCGTGATCTTCTTGCGTTCTACCGGCAACTGTGACATTGTCCAAATACGGAAATACATCTTTTAAATTTTCACGTTCAATAAATTCAGAGATCATTCGTTGAAAAGCAGCGACTCCATTTTTAACTCCAAACGGTATTCTTGTGAATTCATATAATCTACCATTTGCTTCAAAAGCAGTATATTTGCAGTCCGATTCAACGATCTTAATTTGATGATGGGCGCTTCTTAGGTCAAAGGTTGAGAATACAGTATACCTCGCCAGTTCATTTACCATATCATCTATTCTGGGTAAAGGATACGCGTCTAGTTCAGTGTAGATATTAATAGTCTGAGAATAGCCCACACGCGTTTTTTATGCCGATTAAATTCATCTTTAACTATCACTACCTGAGCTCTCCACGGTGAATTGCTGGGTCGAATGATGTCTTCTTCAAGCAACTTGTCAATGTTTTCTTGAATGAATGCTTTGTCATGTAGATTGTAGCGGCGTGATCTTGTGGCTACTAGTCTTACACTATCAGAAACATTGGAGAACAACGAAACTTCTGGCGAAACAGCAGCTGTGAGTAGACAATGCGAGTCGGGCGCCACCACTAAGTCAGGAGACTCTCCATTGAACTCGATGATCAGACTCTGGTGCTGGAATTGGAAATCAAGACCAAGAATAATATCAATGCACAAGTTTTCAAGAATGTTTAATCGAGTGGATGGATATGCAGGGTCTCCAATCTTTAGGTCTGCCTAGCAAAATCCCGTCGACTTAATTTTCATGGCAGTGGAAGCCATTTGTACTTGACGAGCAGTGGTTGGATAAACGTCGAGTTTCAGTTTAGCACAGACATTGGAGTTCATATACTGTAACTCTCAGAGCTTCCAGAGTCCACGAGCGCAGTTAAAAAACTTCCGTTTATGGAAACTTGCAATGACGCTGGAGATAAGCTTGCTGGACATGAAGCGGCGACGGAACACAGATTTGTTGTCGATTCTCCCACAGAAATCGATGCAGTTTGCCTTTGTCGAGACTTCGTTTCCCGGGGTACCTGAGATTTTGAGCGACAAACCTTAGAGTAATGCCCCTTTTTTCCGCAGGAACAGCAAGTGACTTCTTTAGCCGGGCAATGGTTTCGCTGATGAAAAGATCGACCACAAAAATAACAAGACCTTGAATGTGAAGCCGAACTCAAAACGACGTCATCCCTCGATTTATCCTCGATTGAAGCAACAAGTATCTTGCTGAGGCAAGATGGATGCAACTTCAGTTTGATTTAGATACGCTGCAGAGTGCTCTTGCGCCGTTCTCAAAGAGCGAGCGTTATCAAAAGCCTGTGTTATTGTCAGTTCGGAGTTCTCCAGTAATCGCTGACGAATGGAATGTGACGCAATTCCATTTACAAATGCATCACGAACTAATTCGTTCCGATATTCCTCGGCTGTAGCATCTCTTAGACCGCAATTGATAGAAGTCTTCTGAAGTTTCTCCTGGTAGCTGTTTCCTGGTTGCTGATTGATGGCGTGCAAAAACGACGTTTGGGGCTCTAATGAAGATGTTTCTGAGTTTTTGTATGGCATCGTCGTAGGCCTCACAGTCTTCTACATGCTCGTAAACATATGCGCTTACGTAAGTGAATAGAATTTGCAAACGATTTGGAGCCAGAGCTTCTTGCGCTGCGGCTGTCGCTTCACACCTTTCCAGAAAGCTTGTAGATACTCTAAGCCAGTGCTTGAACTGCACAAAATCTCCTCGCAGCGCAACTCCAAAAGTAAGCGCTGCTAGCACGTTATCAGGTCACATACAAAATAATTACAGGCGTCATCAAGTTTTTAGTTCAAAACCGATAGTTTCTGTGGAAAACAGAACATCTCAGGAAATGTAGGCCTGCACCTTTTTTTTGCCCTTCACTTGATTTTGGGCGGAAAATTGAAATCATGTTTATTTGCGTTGATTTGTGTGAGGTCCGCAACAACTAACTGCTTAACTTAGGGGTCCGCAACTTGAAAAAGGTGGAAAATCACTGGTATAGAGTACCGTATACTGTAGTACGGGTAATTTAGCGACCTACCTAATTTACCGTAATAAATGTGTGGTGTATTATCCAAGAATTAGGCCAGATATCGGTAATTATTCTACGGGCAGCGATATTTTTAAGGTTTGGCTTGAAGCAATTTTGAAAGACCGCCAATTGAATTTATGGCGTAAAACGCAGCCTCCTTCTATACTGTGCTAGCAGATTTTTAGAGACCGCTGGACAGTTTTGAGAGACCATTTTAGTTCCTCAAAACGCCTTAACAAACGCTGTCTACGGGTATCCTGAGGCTGTAGGCGCAGCGCTGTCTGATTGATAGATGTTTATTCTTGGTGTTTTATTAGTACAGAGTGTACAGAGTAGGCACCGGTATACATTAACTCTTCTTCTAAGGAAGACCATGGCCATTTAGTCTATGAGGAAGGTTCACACTCTGCACATCAACTTAGCAGTAAGGCTCAGTTTCAAGTTCAACCAGCTGACTCTCTGCCAATGAGCACCGCAGATTCCTACGCAATCATGACCAGTGATGTCAGATGTGATACTGGATAACAGAGTACCATCAAAAAGTCGTTAAAATAATTGTAGTGTTTTTTGTTACGTCTGCTCATGTATTTTAAATACCAGCAGTAGTAGTAAGTTCCCTGTTTAATTTCGAACCCCGGTTTTTTCTTTCTTTTTCATTACGACAATCTTAAGTTATGTATTGTAATGTCAACTTGGCAAATCTCTCTGATTTGTATGTATTTTGCGTTCTAATCAGCCGGCAACTCGCGAGTTTCTTGTTCACGCCTTTCTTTCCTAGTGTATAATATGCCTAATCCTTTGTTAACCCTAGAGTGCACGACTTTTTCGTGTCTGTTACTGCATGAAATGGTCTGTGAGACCCCTGCGTCTGAAAGCTGGGTTTAAGTATGGCTTTACTTAAACTATACGGATAACTTGGTAGTTTTAGCACAGAATGTTGTATCTTCACGGCCTAAATCTGTTTGTTAAAAAGCGTTGCAACACTTACATGGGTGGTCAAAAAGGGTACCTTGAAGTCTTAAGTGCTGATATAAATTGCTTAAAAGAATAGGTTTAGATGCTTTTCAGTTCTATAATTTTTTTATTTTATTTTAATGGACTCAGTTTCATGCAATAGGCTACTTCTAAAAAAGCTACCTCGTAAATTCTATCAGCTTTTAATGAAAAAATATTAAAAAAGGTGGTTTTAAAATTAAAAGTCCGTTTCCGGTAACGGTTGAAAAACAATAGGGGCAACTGCAGTGTGAACATAAATACAGACAAACATAGTCTAACACTGGAATATAAAACACATGGGATGCACATAGCTCAAAAGAAAGAAAATACAGGCACATCAGTAAAGCTCGAAACTGGACGTTTCGACAACATAGATTCAGCTGCCAACATCAGCAGAGTAAACAAGGCAGTGCAAAACTGGAAGAAGTAATCGTTTCTTTTAGTTTTGTAGGCCTACTACCTTGCTTACGCTGCTGATGATGACAGCTGAATTTATGTTGTCAAAACGTCTAGTTTTGAGATTTACTGCTGAGCCTACTTTTCTTCGTTAGTCTTACATCGTTTTGAATTGAACTCCTCATACACATTTCAGTAGTTTTTACCGGAAACTGGCCGTGTTTTACGCATAACGGACACCCCTGCAGCAGTACGCTGTTTTTCTGTTGGGTTTATAATCAACAGTAGTGAACGGAAACTAGCTTGAATAAAGCTCCCGGTTGTGATCACTTGGTACTGCTGAAACTACTTCTTCGTCTACGCGATCTTATAGTACCGGTACCTAGAAATGTCAAATTACGTTTTCTCAATTTCTTGCAAAGGATAGGCACGAGAAAAAATTACTATCTGTAGTAACATTTCTGCCTTCTCCGACATGTCTTGCTGCATTCATTATATACCACATTTTCTAAAGTGCGTGGCCCGCGATCAGTTGTCTTTAGGGAGAGATTGAAATCTAGACGCTCATTTGTACCTGCTGCTCGGAAATTACTAGACAGTCTTTCTGAGATGGACGTCCGTGCAGCCGAGTGGACGAGCACGAAATGGGACATGGAGTACTCTGCCAACGCATTGTCACTCCACGCTTTCATTCCCAAGGCTAGCTCCAGACCCTTGGGTATGGATCTGTCCAGGGCAGCCTGGGTCAAGCTCAACCGTCTGCGTTCTGGTGTTGGACGTTTCTGTTCGTCCATGTACAAATGGGGTCTCGCTCCTCTAGCGAATTGTGAGTGTGGTGCCAGTGAACAAACCGCAGATCACATCATCTCACAGTGTCCCATACATCGAGCACCCCGAGGTATGTTTGGTCTAATGGTTTTGGATGACGAAACAAGATGCTGGCTGAAGTCCCTTACAGTCAGCATCTGACCCAAGCAGTTTGGTGGCCAGGGTGGTAAAAGGATAAACCCTCGGCCTTGGTCCTTTCATCTGTCTTGGAAGAGATGCCCCGCCAAACGACGACGACGACGAGTTGTCTTGTGCTTCCCGGTTTATATCAGTGGCGTTCGGTGACCTTTTTGACTGGGTGTTCACTCTTTAAAAATACCTATCATACCCTGGAGGGCTTTCCCCCCAAACCCCCCGTTTGTTGCTGCAATGCTGGCTGCCCCATTGACTATCACTAATGAAGATTTATAATATGGGGATATACCTGCAAATTGTGGGGCAACTAGTCACCACATTTCATTTTTATGCCATTAATATGAGTAAAAGCAAGCATATATCACACAGTGTTACACAAATCGTTTTGTACTAAAGCATCGTTTTTCAAAAAATAAATGAAAAGCTCGTCATTCAATGGTTGGAGTAGTAGGCCTACAATATCAAACAATGCACAACACATAAGCATATCAACTTGATGTTTAAAATTTAATAGCTCTTGATTTATTTCAAAACTACAGATGAGATGTACGAGTGGATATACAGCGTCCGTCTCTGGAGCATTAAACCTGCTAGGTTTGACCATGACTCTTATGACCAGTGTAAGAAAAGCAATTTGATTATCAATCAATCAATTAAAGGTTTACTTGTGCTTTCAGTTAAAATACATTCATCAACTACTGATAACTTCGATTGTAAATAAGCCGCTGAGTAATCAGTAAAGTCAACAAAGACAGCATTTCGGATTAACATCATGTCCAGACCTTGCACAAAGGAAAATTCTTTTAAGATAATTCGCATTGTGCGGTCACCACGCCTCGCGGTAATACGGCAGGCTTGTAGTCTGCAGTGACTTTGTGACTTTATCGCGAGACTGACAACTGAGCTAAGCTGAGATTTTGTAGTAATATTTAGTGCCTCATCTTATACCTCCCATGCAACTGCAATTGAGTCTCATCTTAAATAATAGCCACAAGTTCAGAATCTTAAATTTTTTTTGCAACTGCATCCAGCATAAGATCTGTAAAGTTTTCATTAAATTATTTAAGCTGATAGAAGTTTCTATGAATGTTGCAGCTGCTTGAAGATGAGCATTTAAAACTGTATCATATTTTATTGTGTACCGGTATTCAAGAATTTCAATATAATTAATGCGATTGAAGGATGATGGTGATTTATCATGTCTTTTAAAAAGCAACTCTTGTGCTGCTTAAAAAACAAGTTTCATGGATTAAAGTTGTCAAAACTTTTTTACTTTTTTATTATCATTCTCATTGCAACTACAAATCTCTTTTCAACCTTTGACTATGTAGAGCTGCATTCACTCTCACAGAACACATCCAAAATATAAAATGCATCAATATATGCTTCTTAGAGTTCTGCCATTGCATACCATCAGTCAAATAAGCATGATCCAAGAAACCTTTATTACAAATGGCATAGAACAAAATCTGTGGGACAAAGTATCTTATCAAACTTAAGAGCAAGAAAATTTGTGTGTAACTGCTTTTGTTCCACTATGTGCAAACATTAGCAAGGTTTTTCATAGCACTTTCCTCTTTTAGCAATTTCTTGTTTTTTATCAAATGAGCGATTTAAAAAAGCATTTTCTAACAATGAAAAAATTAAAATTTTCATTTTTCGAATTAAGAACACACACATGTAAAATACTTTATTAAAATAGTATTCTGCAATTAATAACAAATCAAGTTAGTTGCAGCAGCGCTTTATACAGTTATTCCACACTGTCAAAAGCGTCAATGCAACAAGAAATACAGTAAGATATTAATACAGGAAGACATTAAAATTGGTATAAAAGAAGCAAAATAGTGACAAACTTTGTAACAAGCAGATACAAAAAATTTGAAAATGATGAAAAGCAAGACTAAGCATCGTTGCAACTCAGACTTACACACAATGGTGGGATCCAACTGGTTCTACAAAATCGTCTCACGAAATTTTACTAGATCAGCGAACCAGCCAGCATTACTGTTTATACTTGTGCCATTAGTTGAAACAGAGCGGCTGAAAGTATAACCAAGGTTATGTCACCGCCTGAGAAAAAAAACAAACCCCACCACTGCTTGCATATGATATGAGTTTGAATATTGCTACACATTTATTTCAATTTTACTATCAGGTTTTAAATCTTGGGTTGCATAAATATTGCTCAAAAAAATTACCCAGCACTGTGGCAAACAACATTAAACAAAAGATTCAACGCATGCCAAAACCAACTACTTTGACAAAAGCAATTGTAAACTAAAACTATGTAAAATTCAAAATATTACCGTCATTGACAACCCTCAGCTTGAGAGCGAAGGAGATTTTGCTGAAGATATAGCTAAGGCTATTGAGGAAGCTTATTTATTCACTTGTTATTTTGGTATACAAGATTTATTCTTTTTTTTGATTTTTTTGCAAGAAATTTTTTTGGCAAGGGCTGTAGAACTTGAGGATAAAAATGAAGAAACGATCAATCAGCTGTACCAGTACCCTGGTTGCGTATAAAAATGACATTAAAGCAGATTAGGTTAGGTCCTACAGTCCTATGCTGTAAACCATGTTTTGCTGACTATGGTACCGGTAACTCTTACCAACTATATTTGGAGCTTGTTTGAATCAAGCCGCACCTTATAGGCTAACAGGCGGATATATGACAAGCACAAGGACCGCTAGTGAGTTATTAGTAGGAGTTAGGGCTTAACCTTAACCCCGAACCCTAACCCCGGCTTAATTCAAACAAGCTCCGTATATTTTTGGCACTGGGGCAGTGTCTATTTTGCCAATAACGCCAAAACACTGATTGGCCAAAAAATTTAGGTTTGTAGGTTAACCGGTGTGTGTACATCATATGCATGACTGTTGATAGGCTTGCATCCATTTCCAAACCCGGTTTTTAAAATATTACCCAATCAGTATCTTACCGCTAACGGCAAAATAGACTCTTCCTATATTTTGGTCTAGCTTTAATTCTTATACCTGTATACCGGTACCAGTTCTACACTTTTTTGCTTTTCTCATTAGCCTTTAGCTCATAAGCACAACGTCAACTGCCTAGCAAGATTTCAAGCACAACGTCAACTGCCTAGCATCCTCTCACTTTCAACGCCAAGCAGAATCAGCCTAGCAGACTAGCCTAGCAAAACCAGTGGTAATTGCCAAACTTCAGCAATCCCCATGCTTCAACCAGCCAATTAAGCTACATGCCAACATGACGTCATCCAAAGTGTTCACTTTCAAAAGTGAACACCTTGAATGACGTAAACCTGTGCATTAGAATGCTACTGATCGCTTTTTTCTTTTTTCAGTTGTTTAATTGTTTATTATAGTCAAGGTGTTCATTCGGGCTTGGTGAACACCTTGAATGACGTCATCTTAAAAAAAACAATTTTTGTGGTAATCGCAAAAAATTGCAACTATTAAATTTTTTAAAGGGGAAAATATTAAAATTTACTTTCTGAACGAAAAAGTTTATTACAAAAATTACAAATAGTAAAAAAGATCATAAAAAGTTAGAAAAAATAATTTTTTTGGAATTGTTAGGGTGTTCACTGAGCACCTTGGACACCCTGAGAATACGCCACTGGTTTATGTAGATACGCACAAAATGTAATACTGCATGATTGAGCATGAGCTAGCGTTTCGAACTTCAAACCATACTTAGCAGGCTCTCTAGGCGTATATTGAATGTCGTTGACTGAATGTATGCATGGGCATCTGCCTCTGAATGGGTACAGCTCTTCATCAACAGTTACGAGTTGTCGTTGTTTTGACTAGTCGGCAGAGCCGGCGCCAAAGCAGTCGACTTAGGGGAGCCAAGCGTTTATCCGGGGGGGGGGGGCAAAGTTTGAAATTAAGCAGTAAAGCTGTTGTCTTCAAAAGAGTAAGTTTGTTAATTGGGGGGGCCAAGCATGTCGATGGTCTGGCCCGCCCTGTCCCCCCTAGGCGCCGGCCCTGCTGGTAAGCCTATCGCTTTCAGTCTGCTCTGGCTCAGTATCATATAATAATTCGACCAATTTGGCCGTTTTTTTCTGCATAGATTACAGAGAAAGCTTACTTATGGCAATCGTACCTAATTGCCCTATTAGCATTATTTGAAACTGTTTCTTGTGGGGCCTTTCAAAGCATTCAAATAAGGCAATTAGACATTCTTGTGACAATAGCTATTTGTTTTAATAAATAAATACGAAAATCTAACATGTTTCATTGAAGCAGTCGCAGTTTTTTCATTAGATATGCGTAGAGTCTGAGAGATCATCGTTATGCAGTAATGTAATAAGTTCAATTTTATATATTTCTAGCAGTTGCTTTGTTTTGAGATTTTGTAATCACACAGTTCGACCCAAAAAATTAGAAGTCAGAAAATTTAGGGTTGATCGATTAAAAACTGTAGGAGCTACGCAAAGCAAAATATCGTAAAGGGTCTCACAGACCCCTCCATGCGCTCTAGGCTTAATACAGCTCGTTTCTCATTCTGATTCTAGCCCGATTGCCTGCAACATTTAGTCTATCTGATTCTGAATTCTAATGCTCTTGCATCTTCCTATGTGTTCTTTTCACCGGCTGGCTAATAATCCATTGGCATGTATATTGTTTGTGTATACGGCCTTCGAACAATGAGTAAAAATATTGTTTGTTTCCTTGTAGAAACCGCGGTTCTGGCATGAATATATTTTACTCAGGTTGTGAGTACCTGCGTGTTTCATTTGATCAACGTAGATTTGTGTGAAATAAACTAGGCTTTTCAGCCAGCAGCCAGATTAGTATACGTTATAGCTGGGCTGTATTTTTAAGTTATCTTGAATGGATAGGCCACGTACAATGTTAGATCATTGAAAAAGCGAAATTTTCGTTATTGAAAGTACAAAACATGCAATTAACATCATTGATACACGCATGCGCTCAAATTTTAAAATACGAAGTTAATTAATGTAAAACCTGATGCAGTTTAAGATAGAATTACCATATTTTCACTGCGCAAAAGCACGACAGGTTTTTCCTAGATCATCACGTCCGCAGATGCCCAATTTTCTGCTCAAAATCTAGTGAAGAGTGAAAAAAAGGTCATCACGTCCGCAGATGCTCAATTTTCCGCCCAAAATCAAGTGAAGAGCAAAAAAAAGGTGATCACGTCCGCAGATGCTCTATTTTCCGCCCAAAATCAAGTGAAGAGCAAAAAAAATAAAAAAAGAGGTCATCATGTGGTATTAGTTTGAGCCGAAACTTCCCAAAATTTTCGTGCAACAATGATTTGTCATGTTTTCGCTGTTCAAAATGCCAAAAAGGAAGACATTTATTTGGGCATTTTTTAGCGTCCTTGGAGGACAAATTATTTTTTCTTAAAAAGGAGGACATGTCCTTCAAAAGGAGGACTTATGGTAAGCCTAGTTTAAGACCGTCAACCGAAAATTGCAGTGGAAGTCAGTGATACTGAAGCAACTTGGAGAAGATCTCAAGTGTGTTGCCAGATATGCATTTCGGCTGGCACAGTTACCTTTCTGGCTTCCCTGCTCCGACAGCATTTCGCAATCCTTGTTCGGGCTTTTGCTCAACGGTCCGACGAACTTTGACTCTCAGCCAGCACATGTGTTTTTCCCAGCAGCAATAACTCCAATAATTTTGCACCATTACAGGCAACTGTTTTTACAAGTCAAACTGGCGCAGAAATTGTTGAGAAACGAATATGGTTTTCCGAGAATAAATCCTGGGCCGCACAAATGGTGGCCGCGGTTCAAGAATGACTGTGCTGAATCCAAGCTGTTGTCGAGCGATATAGCAAAAAAAATCTCATTATCAAGTTAAAATAAACATGTAATGAAATACAAGACAAAAAATACTGTTATGGTTTTGAACACCAGCCGAAAATCGAACAAGCCTATACACGTAAAATCTATTTTCGTTTTTTCAAAAATTTGTCACTGTAGGCTGTAAATGATGTCACTTTAAGTTTTATGCCCTCCGGTATGCGGAGATATGCTTTGTTAATCTATTATCAACGTGTTAAACCAAATTCTGACGTAAGCAGCTACAGCCAGCAGCTTATCAGTTAAAACTAAGATCTTTAAGCGTCGCAATTTGAGAGTTTGCGTTCTCTTATAGTAAAATGCGCAGATGATTTACAAACTTTTAAAATACTTTAAGAATTTGGAAAGCATCATGGCAGGAAGAAACAAAGACTCCCCGCTGATCCGCCAATTTAAATTTGCTTATCACATTTACTTTGTTGGTCGTATCAGCTTTGAATAAACAAGGGAGTAACGTTTTCAGACAGAAGAAAGATACAAACATCGAGGATGTTTTTGTATCCCAAGAGCAGGTTTTAAAAATCGCTTTTATTGCAAGAAGAGGGATACTATTAATTTCGGAGACTTTTTTCGATCAAGAAAAGAATAAAAAAGTGGAATTACTGATCGAGACACGAAAAAAAAAATTGCGAGGGCCTCTTGCCCTTGCATTGAGCATTGCTCATCTCTCTTGCATTAAGAGCATTTGGCAGGGCTAATAGCTTTTTTGCTTTGTTTTATCACGAACAAAAAATCTTTGAAGGTCCCTAAGATGGTTTTGAGGATTGTCATCCCAAACCACTCTGTGCTCCTGCGACGAGATCTAATAAGATCGAAACAGTAAACGCCAGAGTATTGATTTTTCGTGAAAGATACTTTGTAGACCGTTTTAACATAAGTTTGCTTTAGCAGAGAGCATGAAAGGAAATACATAGTTCGTATTAATGAAACACAATCTTGATTTGACAAAACTTTAAAAAGATTCTCTGGCATAATAATTATGCAACCTGTTGTTCCTGGCTTAAAAATGGATAAAAGCAACGAAATTGATCCGAGAGTAGTTCTGGACTCTCGTCAAAGGTTTCAGCTTCTAACATCAACCAATCATTCTCTATGCCAAGAGCTGGTTTTATTGGGAGAAAGTGAGTGCCAAGAACCATTAAAATTGTGTGGATTTCCAAGTTTCTGTTCTGCTGATGCTTATGACACTTGCCTTACCACACCATTAAAAGATTGCCAAAAATGTAACGCAGAGCACTTCGGTATCCTTGTCGCAGTTTACGTGGTTTTGGGATTATTTATCATGCTTGGGAATGGAATAATACTGTGGAATGTGTTTTCCAAACGAAAAGGCTTCAAAGATACTTACAGCAAAATAAGAGGATCATTAGCCTTTGCTGATTTTATGACTGGTAAGTAATAACTAATGGGTGCATCAATTTGTTTTTAGTAAAAACATATGGCCCGGGTTAGCGTACCACGTCAAACCTGACAACAACAAACATATTGTGATGATCTTGTTAGGTTGCTTAGGTAGGCCTACAATGATTTTACGTAAATTGTGTGATAGTGAGAGCAATAAATAGCTCCACTCTTGAGAAAGGTATTGGATTTCCTGCACTTGTGGGTCGGTTGAATTTTACTACATTGACAAAAACCTTTTCGAAAAAAAATAATTGATGAAAATCATTTATTTAAGGATAGCAAGAGCTTGGAGGATTTGGTCGATGTCGAGTAGTCAACAATGGTATTGCCATCGCTTATTTTGGCACAGCCACCACATTTAAATACAACTTCATCAAAACATGATCTACCTGCCTTAATTACGCGTCTTTTTGAAAATTTAAAAGTGCCGGGGGATCTTAGTTAGCCTTTTCATTTTAAATGAGCAAATTTTGAAAAGTTTAAACAAAATATAAGCACGGCAGCATCAAGTGCGCTTCTCTTTGAAAACTGCCAAAGTTGTCAAGTTGTGTTTAATTTTTTCAGGCGTGCAAATATTTGTGGTTATTTACAATCTAAGCTGGACTTTCAAAGTTTCTTCTTACGAGATCGATTCTCATCAGTTGCTGCTTGAAGGATCAGTAAAAGCTACTGTTGGAGGAATCTTTTTCCTTCTGGGGTTTACTGCATCTTTGTATAACCTTGTATTTCTTTCTGCACAAAGATTATATGCCATAGCTTTCCCATTTCGTTACAAATCCAGCTCAAAAAAATGGTTTTGCATTGGACTTCTTCTGGTGTGGTTACTGGCTCTACTTTCAGCAGTTTTTCCAGGTAAAATAAAAGTTTTAGATGGTTATATAGGCCTAACCACATAAAAAAGTTTGGTTTCTCACCCTTGATGCATGCAAAATATATGGAACGATAGAATGAGCCTATTCTTAGCTCCGACGAAATTCTGTGCCATTTGCCAATGCCAACTGTGGCACAACAAACGATGGGCTATGGCTAACTCCAGGGGTCGGCAACCTTTTGAGTACAGCGTGCGATTTTTTGATAGTGTCAACATAGAAACTTCTCCGCGTGCCAAACGGTTGGCCTATTTTCCTCTGAAAATATCAGTGCAGCCCAAAAAAAAGGTCTTCACCACTGTAGATATCCTATTTTCCTCTAAAATTATCAGTGCGGACCAGAAAAAAAGTCTTTACGTCGGTAGAGGTCTTATCTACTAAGAAATACCTCAATAATTGTGTGACTTTTGAACTTACAACACTGAAACTCCCTCATAGATTCAAAAGTAAATTTGTTAAATCTTAGGAGCTTAAAATTTGCTTGCGCATGGGATCGCTTCGGGTGTCATGCAAAACCTTCTGGCGTGCCATTTTTGGCTCGCGTGCCAGGGGTTGCCGACCCCTGCCTTACTCCATCTTGAAACCAAGTCGGTTCTGTCAAATAAATGATGGTATTTTGTAGCTTGAAAAACCGCCTACAGAATGGCTTACTTTGGATCTGGTCTGCTTCATCGTTATTGTCACGATTGTGTAATTAAGCTTACAGCTTTGGCTAAAGCCTTAAGCGCGGACTTTTTTGTGAAGCTACATCCAACCCCAAAATAAAGTTCATTTGGATCAGGATTGAAGTAGAAGATAAAACCCAATACAAAACCAAATCCCAAAATGAAAGCCCAAGTATGGAGCTCCAAACCCTAATATAAAAACTTAGTCCAAAAACAATTCCAAATCTGAACCCCAAAATCCAATTGAGAAAAAAACTTTTAAATCCCGACTTAAACTAACTGGCTCAATTTGCATCCTATAGGAGTAAATTGCACTACAACTTTGCGTTTTATTGTCAGATTTCAATATCTGTTTATAGGATCAAAATCTTGGAAGCCTTCCGCAAATCAAAGATAGCTAAAAGATCTAATATAGGTTATCAAACCAAAATTGATAAAAATTTTTACATTGTTTGCAGCGTTTTTTCCCGAAACTTTGGCTTATAGCTACTTGCCTATCACCTTCCTCTATTTTCCTACGGTAAAACCGCGAGAAGTTGATGAAAACTATCAAGCTGCTATTGCTACTCTTGCTGTTTTGCTTATTATTCCTTACGTTTGGATGGTACGTTTTAATTTAACTTTGTCACTTTAAGATCCTGATTGGTGATTTCAGACTTGCGTTAGCACAGATCAGCATTTGATCTTTCACTTATAAAACCGGTTGCACGTAATAACGGTTTCACAAAAGCTCATTGTTCGCAGAGCTTCGGCTGTTTTTGATGCATGTTTCATTTTTGATTTTCTTGCTGATCGGCATCTGACCGAGCAGCAGACATAAGCACCAGCAAAAAAACGCGAAAAACTAAACACCTGTATTGCAATGCCAGGTACTTGGTCAAATGGATAAAAACCCTTTTGGGTTGCTAAGCCTTTTTAGGAACGTGGTCAAGATTTCTAAAAGTTAAAAATGGTATCCGAAATTGTACCAGCAGCAGCTCATCATTGTCGCAACATACTGTTACATACATGTATATATAGCTGTGGGATGGCAAAGCTTTGTAGCAAACCACAGCCCATTAATACCAACATCATTTTATCAATGATCTGGTTTAACGATCACTGAACTGTGATTAAGTTTTTTAAGACGTTTTAGAGACCCAATTTTGGGTATCCTAAAATGAAAATTGGGACCCTCCAATTAGGAAAAATCTTGGAAAAAACCAGCTTTCTTATTATTTTGGCCTCATAACAATATCAGCTTCATGTAACATTAATTATGCGTAAAAATAACTGGATTTATTTACGAAAATATTATGATAAATTATGGATGTTATCACATATTTCCGAAAAAGCATTTCTTCACGCAATACAGTATCATGATGCAGATTATACTGTGATGTGAGTTTTGATTTACTAAGCTACTTTTTGTAATGTCCTGTAAGTTTATTATTCCAGCAATCTGCGCTTAACAATGTTTGTAACCACTTTAAATGCATTTTAAAAGTTTTTTTCTTATTTTTGCAGACAGTGATGTCGATCGTATCTGCAGTTTTAATTGTGATTTATTACAAGAAAAGATTCCAAAAATTAACCGCTTCTCAGGTGGGAAGAAAGCGATCCAGCAGTAAAATGAACAAGTACGAGATAAAAGTTTTGAAAACCGTGGTTTTCATGCAATTGGGCTTCATGGTAACGATGAGTAAGTTTCTGAGCTTTCTTGCTGTATTTAGACAATAATTAACAAAATTGCAAATAAAGATAAACGGCACAACTGTGAGTTAATTAGCAATTCAATTGTAAATACTAGACTAGAGCCAAAAAACAGCTACAAACACTTGAGCGGACGTTTCGGTCTATAACCTGGATCTCAACAAGGACTTCACATCCTTTCCACGCGGCCTTTTTACTCGCGACAAAACTCAAGCTTCTCCTGTCCCACCTCATTTTCTTTCTTTTGCACCCTGCAATTTGCCATAAGAACCAGCTCTGTGTAAGCTTATAGCATTAACAATGACACCAGAAGTAAGTCGAAAAGTCCGCCCAAGTATTTTCAGTTGTTTTTTAACAGTGGCGGATTCAGGGGGGAAGTGGGGAATGAATCCCCCACCACCTGCCAATTTCAACAATGTTTTTGATAAATAAAGTTTAACCTCTTCGATTCAACAATAATTCTTACGCCTTAAGGTCAGTACTCGAGTTGAGGGGACATGCGGGGGGATGCCATCACATTCCCCATAAAATATTTTAGCGTAAACCATACCTCCTTTGCGTCTGCGTAAAAAGCTTACACCAAAGGTGAGCAAACTACGGTGAGATCATTTCATACGACCCGCGGGCACTTACAGAAATATAAACCTTGTTCCTTGCTGATATTGCGTGAAATATAGGACATTTGCGGATGTGATGATCATTTTTTTCTATTCGCTTGATTTTAAGTGAAAAATAGGACATCAGCGGTCGCGATTATCTTTATTACTTCGCTTTTTCAATCGGTGCGGCCCTCGGCTTGCCCACCTCTGGCTTACACTATCCCCCCACAAGTGTTTTCACAGCTCGAGCGCTGTTTAAGGTGTGTTTACACAAAATGCGATGCGAATTTTCGTACGTAAGGTGACGTAGGCCACGGAAGAGTAAGAAATTATGACGTAAAACTACATTACTTTGCACGGCATTTTAGAAAACAATCGTCAGGTACTTTACAAAATAACCGATAAAAAGCAAAACTGTTGGGGTTTTGAGTTGTGTGGAAGAAATTTCCACCAACTTCTTACGTCAAAAAATGGATAAATTTCGTACGACAACAAATCGGATTAAAATCGCATTTATTGCAAACAGACCTTTAGCCACGCATAAATCGAAAAAGTGCGAACAAAATGCGATATATTTGGTGAAGGACTAACTAGAGGCAAAAGAACAAAATTAGCGTTAGAAATTGTTCAAAATGTGACAAAATGCCCATTACAGTATGTTAATTTTCAAAATTTTTCCGGGGGAGCGAGCCACCAAACCTCCCTAGAATCATTTTTGTTTTCCTATTTGCTTCAAATTTAACTTTGCCAGAAAAAATACGCTTAAAAATGCCAAAGGTGGTGCTAAAAAGTTCTAAACATACTCCCCTACTCCCCTAGTCTTCTCACATGAACACATTTTCTAAAAAGAGCTTGTTTATGCTCTTTTTCGAGTTAAACATCTTTGCATTCAGTTAACATTCAACTTATAATTCAAAACTGCATTCCTCCTACCAAAATTTTCAGGATCCGCCCCTGTTTTTGGTTGTAGCATTTATAATTAAATTACACAAAAGATCTGTCACAAAAATCTTTATTTAATTGAGGTTGGTTTACTGTACTGTACACGAAACACCAAAGTGGAACGGAGCTGGATTTCGTTTTTCTTTTATACTATCTTACGAATCGGCTCCACTTTTTTCAGCTTGCCAGGCCAAATTGCGAGACATGAAAAAAATCAAACCAAGCTTATCTCCTTTCCATTTTGGTTTTTTATTCAAGCTCACTGTTACCTCGCTAAATTACAAAATCTTCGTGGTCTGTGGATAACCGCTTAAGCACAAAAAGTCTGGTGAGAACTGAACTACGCTCTGGAGGAAAAATAAGGCCACAGTAAATCTCAAAGCCGGACGTTTCGGCTACATAGATTCAGCTGTCACCATCATCAGCAGTGTAAGCAAGGCTGTGCCCTTTCAGTTTTGTACCGCCTTACTAACATTGCTGATGATGACAGCTGAATCTATCTTGTCGAAATGTCCAGTTTTGAGATTTCCTGCGGCTTTATTTATCCTCCTTAAGCTGTTTTTGTCTTATTTTATTGTATTCAGAACTACGGTCGTTGTCACGATCACATTCATACTGCGAAGCACTTACAATGATTTTGAATAAAAGCGCGAAAATAAGTGCGTTAATTAAATTTCTCCGCCATAGACCATATTGAAAAAAAAAACAGAATTAGATGATTCTGTTCAAAATTGCTGTAAAAATTAGTTGTTGACCTTACAGTTGTGCATAGCACTTTTTTACTTGTGGCACCAGGGTTATTCCACATTATATTTGGACTGATCCGATTTTCTATCGTCAAATCTTTACAGTATATGGCAGCAAGCGCTAAGCTCACTAACTTCGAAATGCGGATATTAATCTTTGGTATAACTGACAAGTATCGAAAGTTACTCAAAATATCGTAGTCTAAAACAGTTGCATAAAAAGTCAAATTATATAAAGTAGTTTGACTGCAAGTTATTTGCCTTGAGGCTGGTTGACGCTTCTAGTACTGGCATTTTTAACGTCGTAACAATGTTGCTGCTGCGAAAAAGCTTCGTTTTAAAGTACAAGATTTCTAAGCGATAAATAATTATGTTAGTAATTTAAAAGTGCTGATCTTTTAATTTCAATAAAAACTCAGTTTGCATCCAAGATTGTACATGAGATCGGAGAAAAGTACCCCAAGTCAGCAAAAAACTATTCTAAAACACCACAGATTTTTCTAAATATGTTAATTAGTCAAGTCATCACGGCCTTCTTAAGGGTGAAAACAGCACCATTTAAGCAAGTTATTGTTCAACGTACTTTGATCATATAAAAGAGAGTGCGAAACTACGAAAGATCAGCCTAATCTTTTTGAGTAAACTATTCTTTGTAACACATAATTTTGAGCCAAGAATCGCAAACAAGCTCAACTTTTTTAAGCGGTGGGAAGGCAAACTGAAAAATAAAGTCAAGCCCAGTTTGAATGTAAAGTGTTTTTTTTTTTCTAAAGCCTAAATCCGAATCTGAATTCAACATGTAACTTCACACCTAATTGTAAAGCTTTGCATGAATTGCTGTACCAAGTCAAGAGTGGTTGTAAATGAAGCTTAGTAATTTAAAATTCGACCGAGGTTTAATCACGATCTACTGGCTTCTAAATGGTAGGGTTACCATATTCTCACGGCGCAGAAGGAGGACAGGTTCTTTGAGGATCATCACATCTGCAGATGTCCAATTTTCCTCCCAAAATCAAGTGAAAACCAAAAAAAATTCATCACGTCCCAGAGCCAGCGCCAGAACAGTCTGCTAAGGGGGGCCAAGCGTTTATTACGAGGGGGGGGCAAAGTTTGAAATTAAGCACAAATGCCTCTGTCTTCAAAAAAGTAAGCTTGTTAATTGAGGAGGCCTTGGCGCCTACCTTGTCACGTTCGCAAATGTCCAAATCTCCTCCCAAACTCAAGTGTAGATCTCAAAAAAAGGTCATCACGTCCGCAGATGTCCAATTTTCCGCCCAAAATCAAGTGAAGACCAAAAAAAGATCACCACGTCCACAGGCCGTAGTATGTACTAAAACTTCCCAAAATTTTTCGTGGAAGAATGATTTGAAATGTTGTTACTGTTCATAATGCCGAAAAGGAGGACATTTGGGTGTTTTTTTGGCGTCCTCGGAGGACAAAATGTTTTTGGTTAAAAAGGAGGACATGTTCTCCAAAAGGAGGACGTATGGTAAGTCTACTAAATAGTCACCCGTTGCTATGTTCTAACCAAGTAATTGTCGGTAACCTGTGAGCCTTTCAGCAACTTTTTGTGTGCCGTGGGCTATTCGGTTTTACAGAGTTTTTGTGAGCCGCATGTCAGCTGCAAATAAAAAGTAAACCTATACAAATAATAAAAATCTTTCCCCTTGACGCTTTACGCGTAACACAATCCAGTTCTTTTTCTCTCGGCTATACTAGCCATTAACGCAAAACTTGCAGCCCCTGCACTGCACAACCAGGGGTGCCGTGCGTCTTTATCTCTTCCCTGGAATGCTCGCCTCATTTTTTCCGTTCTATCAATGCCAGCGAGTGAGTAGAAAAAAAAATGCGTTTCGCATTTTCTCTACTTTTAAATTTAAAACAACGCACCGACCAGACGCGTGTTTGATACAATGAAAGTCACATGGCGTTTATGTTTAACAATTATTCGTTTTGTAATCGCGGTTTCTAGTGTAAAGCGCCTTCAATAGCTATTGGATAGATGATCTGGGCCGCGAAAAAGAACGCCGACCACTGAGCTAACCGATGCAATATTAATAGTTTTTGCTAGATATGATGAAATTGCAGGATCATTTGTGTCCTCCACTAGATGCACCGTGAAATTTTTCTGAGCGCATTAAAGATGTGGCTTACAAACCAAATAGAGTCGTCTCTGACAACTAAAATTTATTTTTTCAGTGCCACTGATAATCGTATCTTGCTTATTCTATTCTGGATTACTGGAATGTGATTCAGTTTCCACTCCATATTTGATCGCAATGATATTGAGCATATCAAGCAGGTACAGTATGAGGCTTTGTATCAAAGTAAGGAAGTGGTTGTTGTTCCGTTAATGAAATGTTCCTATTTCGATAGCTTCTCTTTGTTGGACAAGTTAGCGGTAGCTTATGCCACTTTTTAGGAATAGTCTGCCTTAACTCCCAGATGGAGAACGTGCCCCAAAAATAATAGAACAGGATACTTTTATTGATAAAAAGTGTGTCTTGATTGGTCTGTGCGAAGACTCTTTTCAACTGATCGAATCACAAAAGTTTATTTTGCCAACACTTCAGTCAGGGCTGCGAATATAACAATCCCTGAACTCCTCCTAAATTTAATCTTAAAAAAGCTGAAAGAGTTTTGAACTTGACCGAAACTCAATAAAGTTTGCTTGAACGATCCAAGAACTCGGCGAAAATTGTTAAACTCGAAAAATTATACATGAAGAACTCGAACTCGGACTTGCAAATTATCAGTGAACTTGAACTCCAAGAAAAACACTTCCAATGCGAAGCCCCGGCTTCTGTTGCCGCTGACGATAATGCTCCCTTTTCACAAGAGCACGAACTGATCCGCAATGATATTGAGAATACTGTATGAGTCGAAATTCGTACTGCGGTTGTGTAAAATCGAACTGCATTCGTATCATTCGTACAGCAATCACAATGTCTTCGAGTGATTCTGACCTATTCGAGCATCTATCGAATGTTTTAAATAAGTTGAACTTGTTTTGAACATTTGTACTGCATTCGTACCAGAAAAAGTTCGAGGGTGGATTCGAAAATATTCTAAGCGCATTAGTAACGGTCGCACGGCATTGTTACAAGCCTTCCTCTCATTTTAATGACGTGGAGGCTAGACTGCCGCGCCGCAGATGCTTTCATTACCAGCACTTGAGCATGAGCCAGTCAATTGCATGCTATTACTCTAAAGAAAGTGTCACCGTTCCCAAACTCATTTGCCAACTAGAAAACTAAGAGAGTGCGCGTGACAGCTGACTTCACTGAAGAACAAAAATCGATTGATTGGCTACAAGACCCTGGACGAAATGGCCTTCTGCCCTTCTCAACAAGAAATAACTAATTTTATTAAAACTGCCCTAAAAACCTCTTCATGTGAAGCAGAAGCAATGGAGAAAACCAATGTTAATTGCATTGAAAATAAATTCGTGCAACAATCTCACAGCATTCGAGGTGAATTCGCACAGCTTTCGTAATGGCATGGCGAAATGAAGCCGAATCGAGCTGAATTAGCATTTCGATTAATTCGCGTCAATTCGTGCGCATTTGAAATAAGCGAGGAGTATAACTCCATTATTTTGTTCATAAAATGACTTTTGAATACCTGGTTGGAATTTTTTTAGTAATAAATACGCCTCAGTAGCCTAAATTTATTTCTTCCAGCGCAACTTCTTAAACACTTTACGTAGATCTTTTTCGTGACAGGAGAAAAGTAAAAACAAAAGTTAAATTCTTTCCACACTTAAGTTTACCACAAAAACCACACCAAACAAAACGCAAGTAAAAGCGTGAAACAGGTTTGGGCGCCCGCAGGGGGGGCAATTGCCAACCCCTGGATTTTGAGTGAGAAAGGCGCAACCGCACAGTAGTTTTACTATATTTTATTTTAGTTATAATATGCGCAACAAAGTTTGATGCAAAGCTAAAAGAGCCAAATTTGTATACACTCACAAATAGGCGTCTGTAGAGGGGGCAATTCGGCACTTGCTCCTCTGATTTTGTATGAGAAGTGAACAATTTCTCCATAGCTTCAATAGGTTTTACCTTAGTTCTAAAAATGCGCAACAAAATTTGTCGTCAAAGCTGAAGAAGCTAAACTAGAATAGGCTACCAGCATATTAATAAAAATAATTTCAAAAACTTCTGGGTGAAATCAAGTGATCTTTAAAAATCCAAAATAGGCTATATGCCTGAGGTGAAAAAGCTTGGTCGGGGGAAATTTTACTGTTAACGTTTTAAAAGCTTTAAAAAATGCTAAGGCTGAATTTTTTCAAGGACTAAACCCGAGGCCTCCTTCTCATCACTTCATTTAATTTATACAAGCTTACTTCAAATTATTTTTTGTTACAACTTGTTGATTCAAAGTAAGCTTGTTGCAAGAGAAGGAGACGTTGCTAGAGTTTGTTGCTAGTAAGCTTGTTGCTAGAGAAGACTTGCTGCTAGAGAAGGAGACGTTTATTTTTTGGACGCAATATCAACTGAGAGGTTGATTAAGAGGCCTGCAGTATGCACAACAACCGCATTGCCTGCAACTTTTTGATTCAAAGTAAGCTTGTTTCTAGAGAAGGAGACGTTGGTCTTATCCCTGGAAAAAAAATTACGCTAAGTATTTTTGTAAAGTTTTTAGACGGTTTGCACAATAGCCGATAAGTAGGTTACCGTCACAACTCACCACCACAAACATTATGATAATCACACAGTCACAAACCAAATTTTACTGTATCGTGTGTGAATTTTCAAATATCTTTATTAGCAGAATAGTAGGCCTATAGTAGTAGTTTCGTTTCATGCTTAAAGTAATTCCTACAATAAATTATGCTGATATAAGCGCAATACACGCAGTAAAACTGGATATGAGCTATCACCACGAGCGTATGTTGGGGGGGGGGGCATTGGGCCATGGCTCCCTTTTTTTGATTCTGTCTTTTGGTAAAAAAAAGAACAAAATTAATGGTGCCAAGGGACTGAAATATGCCAGACTCTTTTGGTGGATTTTGTAGCTTATGGCCAGGGGCGGATTCAGAGGGTAGGATGTGGGGTATGCAACTATGCATCCTCCCACCAGCCATTTTCAAAAATGTTTTTGATGTATACAATTTTTCCATAATTTCGAACCTCTTCGATAGCAATAGCCTTGCCTTAAGCACGCATAATCAAAAATGTGCGAACAAAATGCATCATATTTGGCGAAGCACTCAGAATTAGGGTCAAAAAGTTTTCTCAAAATTTGCCTGAAAATTATTCACAAAGCACTAAAATAGCCATTACACCGTGTAAATTTTCAAACATTTTCCGAGGGAGCATGCCCCCCGGACCCCTCTAGCGCTTTTTCATTTTTTTAAATCAATTTCAAATTTGTTTTGCCGAAAAAATACGCTTAAAAAAATGTGGAAATTATGGCTCACCCCTTTTAAAATTTTTCTCTACGCCACTGGCTGTCACACGATGTTATTATTATCATGGAACGACCAGCTCAACTCCTTTTGCTGCGTCATTTACTTTTTGATTGATTTCTTCAAGTTTATCCTCGTGTCACGAGAAAGCGACGGAGGCGCTATACGTAGGACGAATCCACACTCGCTTAGCAGTTGCTTTTGTTTCCGAGTTTTCCGGTTGAATTTTGCTTTCGACTTCTTTGAGTTGCTGCTTGTTAGATTCCATCTAGCAGAGATAATTGTGAAGCATCTTATCCAAGGACGCAACAATGAGGCTTGGATGGGAGTTGAACCATTGACCTTGCGATCACGGCTGTCGTAAAAACGACACTCCGAACCACGTAGCAGGGCTGGCTTGCAGCCAATGAAAATTTAAAAAAAATACTAGAAGTTAAGATACAGTAGAGCTGCCTGACTGAGTTCATTTTGAGCTTGTAATTTTAGCCTACAGTACATTAAGCATACATTAAGCGTTGCCCAAAAAATGTACCGTATTCAGTTTTAATTCAGTTTTTCACTGTGATTCAGTTTTGAACTGCCTTGCATACGCTGCTGATGATGACAGCTAAATCTATGTTGTCGAAACGTTCAGTTTTGAGATTAACTGTGGTTTTACTTTTCCTCCTTAAGCTATTTTCGTCCCATAATCATTGTATTCCGATATATTTCTATAAAATTTCGTATATGATGATAACTGATAAGGCATGTGCAAAAGCGTACTTAGGGGGAGGGGGGCATTGAGCCATGCCCCCCTCTTTTGACTCTGCCTTTTAGTAAAAAAGAACAAAATTAATGGTGCCAAGGGACTGAAATATGCCAGACTCTTTTGATGGGGTCCTACTAAACACCGCAAGGAACTACAAGGTACTACAAGAAACTACAAGGTACTTTTAAACCTACAAAATGCTTGAAAACACTACAAGGAACTACAAGGTACTTTTATAGCTACTACAAGGTAGTTGAAAACACTGCAAGGAACTACAAGGTACTTTTAAACCAAGTACAAAGTAGCTAAAAACACTACAAGGAACTACAAGGTACTTTTAAACCAACTACAAGCTAGTTGAAAACACTTCGAGGAACTACAAGGTACTTTTAAACCAACTACAACAGTACAAGGTAGTTGAAAACAGCACAAGAAACTACAAGGTACTTTTAAACCAAATACAAAGTAGCTGAAAACACTACAAGGAACTACAAGGTAGGGAGATGTGGGACCAATGAGCCATTTTTCACTTTTTGCTTTCTAACTCCTGAATTTGTAGAAGTTAACAAACAAAATTTTATATTTGAGTAGACCAGCATGCGATGCAACCCCAAACTGAAGTTGAGCAAGAACAATCATGTTTTAGCTGAGTTATTAGAAATCTAATTTTTTTAGAAATGGCTCATTGGTCCCCTTAGTTTGTGGGACCAATGAGACACGGTGTGGGATCTATGAACCACTAGAAGGAAGCTGCAGAAACTGTTAGATCTACGATGAAATGAAATTTTATCACAGAAGTAAAACTAAGAAGTAAAATCAGTGTGGTAATAATTAAAATCATTTAAGAATGAAATTGCAACTACGCGTTCTCTTGCTTATTTAGCAGTGCGTAGGCAATGAAAAGGGCTCTACACTATCAGCGCCATTCCCTTATTTTTTTTCAATTTACGCTACGTCTTTGTCTTTTACATAGCTGCGATCTTTTTGTTGTCAAAATCATAGCACAATAAATAGATTAAACAAACAGATTGATTAACAAAACTAATCGCGCAAAAATCACACAAAAAGATCTATCAATCACCCTTAACAATTAGATGCCATAACGAGCAAAGTAATATTAAATTTTAACACATTAACTAAACGCTTACTAGCAGCTGCTGAAAATGACGGTGAAAAAATTTGAAATATATGTCACTTTTCTTAGCAGTAGCCAGATGATCAACGTCAGGGAAGACGAAACCATGGTTAATCTGCTTAGACCGTTTTAAGATTTCAATTTCATAATCATCTTCGTCATCAGGACCATAGCAGTCTAACAAAATGTCTGAAGCTCCCAACTACAGAAAACACTTTAACAATGACATAGAGGCCTGCCTTAACTATGTCCACATCCGGTGCCTACCAAACTGCCACTGGCTCATTGGTCCCTCTTTGCACTGGCTCAAAGGTCCCACAACTGTGTAGGCACAACATTTTACTAACTGGCCGTTACCTGACAAGGTATATGCCTGCGAGCTTGGCAAAATCTTTTTCTACATCAAATAAACTTCAAAGGCAAGCAATACTGTGCTACCTTCCGTTTAACTTCAAGTTCACAGACGAAAAAAACAATCAACAACAACAAAAACTTTTGAGCCATTAAAGAAAGTTACTCTTGCTTGCACGCGTGTGGATGATTATAATTCGATCAAAACCCGTATGTACAACTTTGAAACTGTTTCGAATCAATTCCTAAAAGAGAAAGAAAATCCGCAAAGAACTTTGCGAGAAATCAACTATGGTCATTGGTCCCACATCTCCCCTACTTTTAAACCAACTACAAGGTAGTTGAAAACAGCACAAGGAACTACAAGGTACTTTTAAGCCAAGAACAAAGTAGCTGAAAACACTGCAAGGAACTACAAGGTACTTTTAAACCTACAAAATGCTTGAAAACACTACAAGGAGCTACAAGGTACTTTTATTGCTCCTACAAAGTAGTTGAAAACACTACAAGGAACTACAAGGTACTTTTAAACCAACTACAAGGTAGTTGAAAACAGCACAAGAAACTACAAGGTACTTGTAAATCAACTACAAGACTTCTAAGGTAATTTCAAACCAACTACAACCCCCCGACCCCAACCCCGCCGACCCCATGCAAACCCCCCGACCCCAACCAACTACATCCCCCCGACTCCAACCCCCCCAAACCCATGAAAACCCCCCGACTCCAACCCTCGACCCCAACTGCTCTACCCCCCCCGACCCCAACTACCTTACCCCCTCTCGACCCCAACCCCCCTACCCCAACCCTCCGACCCCAAACCGCGACTCCAACTCCCCCCCCGACCCCAACCCCACAACTTCAACCTCTCCGACCCCAAACCCCCCCCCGACCCCAACCCCCCCGACTCCAACCCTCCTACCCCTACCCCAACCCCCCTGACTCCAACCCCCCCAACTCCAACCCCCCGACCCCAACCCCTGATCCCAACCTCCCCGACTCCAACCCCCTACCCCCCCCCCCCGACTTTAACCCCCGACCCCAACCCCCCGACTCCAACCCCCCCGTCTCCACCCCCTTGTCTTCGATACCTTATAGTTTCTTGCGATGTTCCTAACGCCCTTGTCGTTAGCCTAAAAGTTCCTTGCGGTATTTTTAACTGCCTTGGAGTTGGTCTAAAAGCACCTTGCAGCTCTTAGCGGTGTTTTTAATTACCTTGTGGTTGGTTTAAGAGTGCCTTGTAGTTCCTTGTCGTGTTTTCAAGCGTTTTGTAGGTTTAAAAGTACCTTGTAGTTCCTTGTAGTGTTTTCAAGTACCTTGTCGTTGGTTTGAAAGTGCCTAGTAGTTCCTTGTAGAGTTCTCAGCTACTTCCTACTTCGTTTTAAAGTATCTTGTAGTTCCTTGTAGTGCCTTGTAGTTCTTCGCACTGTTTTCAGTACCTTGTAGTTCCTTGCGGTGTTTAGTAGGACCGCTTTTGATGGTTTCTGTTGCTTATGGCCAGGGACGGATTTAGGGGGTAGGATGAGGGGTATGCAACTGTGCATCTTCCCACCAGCCATTTTCAAAAATGTTTTTGATGTATACAATTTTTCCATAATTTCGAACCTCTTCGATAACAATAAGCCTTACGCCTTAAGTACGCATAATGGAACATGTGTGAACAAAATACATCATATGTGGCGAAGTACGCTAAACAAAATTTGCGTGAAAATTATTCAAAAACCACTGAAATAGCCGTTACAGCATGTAAAATTTCTAAATTTTTTCGGGAGAACATGCCCCCATACCTCCCTAGAGCTGTTCTTGTTTCTCAATCAGCTTCAAATTTGTTTTGTCAAAAAAATACGCTTGAAATAAATGTAGAAATTATGGCCCACTCCTTTAAAATTTCTCGCTACTGCTTTTTCATCTTATAATGTTGATTAAAATTAAATCAAGCATATTGACTGACACCGTGAAACGTTAACTTCACCAACCAAAAACTTGCCCCCCCCTGCAAAAAATTCTGCGGGCGCCCATGATAGGGCTAAAATTGTTTCTGGTTAAAACTAATGTCGTTGTTATGTTTAACCGCTGGCCCTGAGATGGGAGTTAACCGGGGAAAAATGGCCCATTCCAGGTGTCGTCAATCTTTTTTTAATAGTTAGTTCCAACTTTTGCCGCGTGGCCAAAATTTTTTCTGAGTGGCCGTGTATATAACCATAGTACGTGTCAAGCTCCCATGTTGTTGGTTTATTTTTCAGCTTTGTGAATGTGGTTATCTATAGCGTTCTTGACGAAAAGTTTCGTTCTTCTATTTCTGATATCCTGAGGTTTTGGTTTCGTTTGTGCGAAAGAAGCAAACAGAATGCAGACGCAGTTGTTGCAAGTAACAACAACAATGTAAAGTCTACTCAACGTTCCAGATCTGGCCTTCTAAACACCATCACGAAGTCACAACATAAAATTTCAAGTAGCAGAGAAATGTCTGGCAACACTGCATCAACAGACGTGTGATAGCGTTGGAAAGTTCTGTCTAGTATGAAAAGTGATTATTTGTTGATGTTGCAAGTAAAAAATCAGGAAGTCAATTTGCAAAAATCAACCAAGTAGCATTGGTTTCCAACACTGATTGTTATGCTTTGACGAATTGATTAAGCGTACGTAAGTACAATAATTTTGCAATCTTGCGTGCGGCATAGTCAAACTGTTCTGCAGTTAATACAGCATACGATCAGTTACAAGTGGGACTGAATTCAAATGTAGCCTACGTAATTGCACGTTCAAGTGTGTTCGTAACTGAGATTGTATCGTACTGCACATATCGTACAAGTTAACAAAGTGTTGAAATTTGGGCTGCTCCATTTCTAACTAGAAGTTTTATGAGCTATAAAGGTTTTATACACTACAGCACCAAAAAAAGATGAGGGAGAGCGCGCGCGACTAATTTGGAAACCGGTCGGGTCGAGATTCTTCGAACAGGCGGTCAAGCAGCTACAGTTTTCGATACTGTTTTGTCCTTCCGCTAAACTTATTACTGCTTTTTCTTGGTGGATCTGCTTATACGTTCGTTTTTTCGCTATTTAAACATTTTTCATTAAACTATACATAAGGCAACAAGATAGTAGGCCTACTACTTCATGCAAGACTTGAGTTAATTTTTCACTGACAAGAGTTTTTAAACGAATCCTTGCAACGATACGCTATACTTACCGGTAATTACCGCAGCAAATAATTAGTTGAGTTTGGCGGGGAGGAGTATAAAAAAATTAAGATCCTCTTCATGATAAACAGGTTCTACCACCTATCGATTAATGCTAACTATTCATGTGGAATTTATGTACAGCGAGTAACATGTTTAGTAAATGTCAAAGTCAAATAATGCTAGCTTCGTGCTTACCAAAGCGAAACAAATCGACAGAAGTTTAGTTTCATTCAAATGCAATTTTTATTAGATGAAATTTAAGTGTTCTGTACCTCAAGTGACAAAGTTAGTGTAAACTGGATTTGTCATTAAGTAGCCTGTATTGAACACTAAACCTAAACCTTCAGTAAAAAAAACGGTCGACCGGACCGGTCAGCGACCGGCGTAGATTTTGAGTTTTACCGGTCGGGTCAAGAAAATTCTGACCGGTTCCATCTCCGGTTCACTCTATTCCTGCAATCGTTCGCTTTATATCACGTACAATATGTTACGCAATGGCGTAGCAACGCAACATGCTGCCCCTGGATTTTTGCGCGAAATTTAACACGTTGTAAAAGTAAGCTAGACTTAAAACTTTCTTATTCTTAAACCTATCGTAGCCTAATTGGATCATCTCAGCTCTCATGTTATGAGAGAGTGCTTTTGGCCAAGTAGCCACATCGTTATGAGTTGGGCGAGTTTTTTTGTGACCTAAAAAACTTGAAAATGTGCTTCATTTTTGCAAAAATGTAACCAAAATATGACTTCACTAAAAAAAATCTACAGACAACAAAAAAAGCAGCAGCGGTTTATGCTAAAAAGCAATAAAATAGTCTTAATAGGTGCTCAAATGATGGTGCACACACAAAGCTACATTTTTTGGTTAAAAAGTTTTTGTCGTTAACAAGTAGCTTCAACATGGTAAAACTGCTTACCAGTGATGTAGGTCGCGAGACCGATTTTTGCGGTCTCGGTCTCGAACTTAGGCTAATGGTCTTGAACTTGGTCTCGACATGGTGCGGTATTGGTCTCGTGCTTTCAAAGTTGGTCTCGAGACCGAACATTTTTGGTTTTTGATATACAATGTAATTGTTGTTTTTGTAGTGTCAACACAGTGCACAATAAAATTGCACCCTCACAGGCCATAGCAGCATGCTAATATAACAGTGTCACAAGTTTTGAAGCAGGATCGAAACAAGCGAAATTTTTTCTGTTTCTGTCTCTTTGCGCTGCATGAATTTGGATATTGCACGTCAACGTATCAATATCTTTAATTAAAATTCAAGCGATATCAAAGGTGTAAATGGAAAATCCCCGTCGAAGTGATACAAAAATGGAGCAATATCAAATGATCAAATAGGTGTAAAAACTATTTCGCCAAGATTAAACAAAAATTCTTATCGTGAAAATTTTTATCTGACGGCGTCCTGCAGTTGTTGGCGAAAGAATTGTTACACCTATTTGATATTGCTCTATTTTTGTTTCACTTTGACGGCGATTTTCCGTCTACACCAGGGGTGAGCAATACTGTTCTCATGAAGGGCCGCATTTGACAAAATTTCGAAAAATTATGAAGCCGAGGGCCGCACGTCCGCAACAGATGTCCTATTTTCATCATTAAAATTTAGTGAAAAGCTAAAAAGAAAAAGGTCTTTGCGTACGCAGATGTTCTATTTTCACTGCCACTTGCGCGGAGCAAAAGTAAAAGGTCTTCGGGTTGTTTCACGATAGGTGTTCAGATTTCTGTAAGTGCCCGCGGGCCGCACTTTGTCCATTAGGGTGGTCCAAAAAAAACTCTTTTCCGATATGTTTTTCTCCAAGGGGCTTAAAAGGTGTGATTTGGTGCAAAAATAACCCACGTAAATTTTTTTGGACTTTAATTAACATTTAGGGGTCGCGCACCCCCCAAATTCTAAGTATGTCCCCCTAAATCACAAAATTGCCATATCTCATTAACCACTTAAGATAGAAGCTTCAAATAAAAACCAAAAGATGCGGAAGATATGATTTCCCATAAGTGTTTAATGCATTTTAGTATGCTATCTGATCAAATTTTCAAGATAATAAAAAAAAACTGTTTTTACATCTTGTTAGATATACTCACATCCGAGTTTTGTTGAAAAAGCGCACTAATTATGATAGTATAACATTACAACAGATGTTGTGCGTGTGACTCAATGCAGCACATCAGAAAATAAAATAAATGCGCTTTAGAATTTACGAAATGGGTATGAAATGTACAAATATGCAAATGCAATTGCAATTGTAAACAAAATTAAAAACAAGTTTTTAAACGCAAGTGATGAATTGAATGAACTATATCAAATAACTTTTGGTAGACTGAGAAACAGCTTGACGATGAGCTGTAAGTACTTGGAGCAAGTATTGTGGTTGTTCTTCGTCTCGAGTAAGGCTGCCACTATATGCCTGAATGAGAGCAACACGTCTTTTTGCTGTATCGTTTACTACTTTCAGCTCATCAACGGCTAATTTCAAGTCTGTACAATTTTTGTTTGACAGCCAGGTTGATGGAAGTTGAGACAGAAATGATTTTGCTTTATTTTGTCCGTTTGCTTCAATCAAATCAAAAAAGCACATTGACATTCTAGTAACGCAATTTTCTAATCCCACTGTGCAATCAAAATCTTTCCCATTTAACTTTGCCAAATTTGTGGTCGTAGGATTTTGCAAATTTTTAACCATTGACTCTTTAGTTTTATTTGTAACCCGGACATTAAAGAAAGCTAACGTAACTAATCGTTCCGAAAAATACCATAGATGACGAAGCATTGATTTGGTTTCGGCAGCTCGCATAACATCATGAGGATAGTCATTCATTTGCCTAAGGAATGTTAAATCATTAAAAGCTGCCAGATGTGCCAATGGCGCCTGAAACCAAAACTTGCCATAAACTAGTAACTGCTACAAACAGAGCGACAGAAGTAAGTCCTAGTAATTCAGGGGGAAGCGTAAACTGGCGTCTAAAGATCGCAATTTTTATTGAAAACATTGCTTTCGACATCCATCGAGCATTGCTGACCCCTCCTGGGGCTCTGAATTTTTTAGAGATATTGCTTTTTTCACTGCCTCCAACAAAAATCATGCAAAGTTCCAAAAGCTCGCGGTAATCATCACGTGGAAAAGTTGTTTCGAATAATTTGGTATATGTTTGTTTTGCTTCTTTTCGCGAATGATGAATTCCCTGAAACTCCGCTTCGTCCGGCAGATCAAAATTTTCTTTGTTAATCACATGCCATTGACTTTGAAACCGTTTGAATACTTTAACGCATGGTCTAGTTGTACCTCCCAATACTGCTGTGAAAACAGATGAAAGAATTACCTCCATAACGTGATACGACAAGCTACCCAAACCAATTCTCTACCAAGAGCTTTTTCAATCAAAATAGCCTGCATGCACCAGCGTTAATGCCTGTGTTAGATGCAGTAGTGTCAATTACTAATCCTCTTACTTGATCTGCTATATTCCATTTGTATAAGAGCTCAATACACACATTAGCATGATCTTTACCGGTACCAGAACGGATATTAGGAACCCCTGGAAGCATTTCATTATTTTTCCAAGATACCAAAACAGCAACTCTGTTTTCTCGATCCGCGTGCACTCGAGTTAGGCCCGGTATTGATTTTAGCTTTTTTTTTCTAGAGCTTCGTAGTCGCATTCTTCGGATGACAAGTCATCTTGCGAATCGTTACTGCAATAATCTTCAAACCCAACCGTTTGAACACGATTTATTCTATTTTTCTCTCGATTTTCCTGTTTCTTTTTCATTTCATTCCGCTTCCTTTTGCGGTTCTCAGCAGCGGCCAGAGACATATCACGGCCAGCCATGGAGCAGCTAGACGGATCATTTCTTTGCATCAGCAAGAACTCCCTGTCGTCCTTATTGCTCATTAATGAGAGAGCATTTTGTGCAGCTACGTCAAACAGTTTACCCAGTTTGTCGACAAAAAGCTCTTCCTTTTTCTTGTAACAGCTCGTTTGCGTTTTGTAGCGACTTTTTAGTAGCTTTTGATAAGATTTGAAAAATGCTACTAATTTGTCTTGGCAAGCATCTTTTCTTTGTGTTGGAATTTTTGCGTTACCCCAAAAGCTGAGACTTTTTTGTACAGTGTGTTTAGCACTATCCTTGACCGTATATCCCTTGTCTTTGCGAAGAACAAAAAGTGCTTTAAAACAGCTCCATTTGCTGGCAATCCTGCTCTAAGAATATTTTCAGACGTGGGGCCTACAAGCCATAAGTTTGTTTTGCTACGAGTACATAAATTAGTCATTGTGCTTAAATTCTAGACTTCTAAAATTAAATTCACAGTTATTACATAGGCCTAGTTTATTACATACTTTTTTAAATTATATCAAAAACAAATATCCTATACTGGTCCTTGCAACTGTGATGTTGTACGTTTTCTGTCTTCTCAATCCTTAACACAAAGTCACAAGCTTTTAAAACCAAAGATAAAGAGATGAAAACAACATACTCTCGTTTTTCACTCAGTTTCAACTTTATGTGATACCCGTATCACGTTTATGCTGTCACCAGTAGGTCTGTGAACAACTGCTGCAGCCAATATTTATGTCAAGAGATAAAATAACTAAGTGTTGAAACACGCAAGGAAAATCAGTTATTACCAAAATAATGTTTCAACCCCGATTGTTATATGGAACATGTGGCAAGTTAAGTAAACATTTTAATTGGCAAATGGCAGATAAGCTCAGTTGTTATCATCTATTAAGATCTATTGTTAACAGTAAAAAATTAACACATGCACTTACACATGCCCCAATACTTTTAACATTCAACTAAAATTTTGAAAAACAGTTTTTTTTTATTATCTTGAAAATTTGATCAGATAGCATACTAAAATGTATTAAACACTTATGGGAAATCATATCTTCCGCATCTTTTGGTTTTTATTTGAAGCTTCTATCTTAAGTGGTTAATGAGATATGGCAATTTTGTGATTTAGGGGGACATACTTAGAATTTGGGGGGTGCGCGACCCCTAAATGTTAATTAAAGTCCAAAAAAATTTACGTGGGTTATTTTTGCACCAAATCACACCTTTTAAGCCCCTTGGAGAAAAACATATCGGAAAAGAGTTTTTTTTGGACCACCCTATTGTCCATATCCACAGATGGTCATTTATCGAGATAATTTATCGGCGATAATTCATTACCGATTATCGTTATCACTCAAAATAGTTTTGATTTATCGTTTACCGACATCGCTTTTGTAAATATTTCTTTATCGCCGATAAATTATCGCGATAAACGATTTTTTATGCACACGGTGATCAAAGTTAGTGAGTTAGCGCTATGGAAAAAATGCACGGTGTTCCTAAGGTGCTGTTGCAATTAAAAACGTCTCTTTTTGTTTTATTTAATGCCACGGCAGAGCTCATGAACTGCCCTCTATTCCCTGAAAAATCTAGAAACACATTTTTGCAACGTGACTTGCAAAAAAACCATTGAAAATTTACCGCAACATTTATCGGAAAAATTTATCGGCAATAATTGATCGATTACCGATATCGCTTTAAAAATTTGAGATTTATCGATTATCGGTATTGCCCAGGGCTTTCTTGAAGTTATCGATTATCGTTATCAATAAAACCGAAAGGTTTATTGTGGCCATCTCTGTCCACCCCTGGTCTACACCTTTGATAACGCTTGGCTTTTAATTAAAGATATTGATACGTTGACGTGCAATAACCAAATTCATGCCGCGCAAAGAGACTGGAGAAACAGACAAAAAGCCGGTAGAGCTACCACTCACAATCTTTTTTGTTGCGTTTTCTCATGGTTCAGATTCTTGCACTATAGAGCGAAGTAAACGAAATTCGGTTTTCAAAAACTCCGTCTTCGTGCAAAACACGAAACTGACGAAAGAGTTGTTGAGGTTGAGTAGCGTTACGGAAATTATTCTTTTAGGCATAAGCAATTGCATCATTTATTTTAAGTTTTTTGAGACTCTGCAGATTTCAGAAATTTGTCAATTACAAAAAAGAATTTTTTTTTGAAGTACCGGTAGGCCTATTACAATTTTATTAATAGAGAATGCAGCCGATGGTTCGAAATTACAGCAGAGGATACAGCCGACGGTTGAAAAGTTTCGCAGTTTCCAAGATTTTTGCTAATTATGCCAGCAAAAGACAACTAGGAAACCAAGAAACGTCAAAAGCAACACCGATGGCACAACTCACAAAATATTTGAATGAAGTGGCAACAATAACCGTGACTTCAAATGGTTTTAAATTTTGAAAATAAAGAAGTGGTGAATTTCCCTGCTCTTTTTAAACTATCCAAGCACACACTATGTACACCAGCTTCTTCGGCTCCGGAAAAGCGGGTTGATAATGCGACCACAGAGAGCAAGGCTCTTTTCAGAAACGTTAGAAGTCCACGTTTCCTGGAAATGTAATGGTAATTTTTTGGAAAAATAAAAAATAAATTGATTGGGCAGGATTAAACTTGGTGATATACTGTAGATTTATTTTTAAAGGCCAAATAATTGCCGGTCTCGGTCTCGAACCAAAGGTCTCTAAAGACAACCGTTTTTCGTCTCGATCTTGGTCTCGAAAAAAATTTCCGGTTTTCATCTCGGTCTTGGTCTCGAAGCAAGTGATCTCGACTACAACACTGCTGCTTACTATTGCATTCTGTATCACTGAAAGGGGAAAAGCTGGTGCAAATGCCCGGAGGCCCACGCCGGGGTTTGTGACTTTTTTTCTAAAAGTGCCTGTTAAAGGTTTGTTTAATTCTTTTAGGGGATGATTTTTGATTATAACCTACGTATTTAAATTTTTGGCCTAAGGCCTCAAAACCATTTCAGCGGACCTGATGTTTATGCACATTATTGGAAGGTGTAGTAAGCTTTGCGGGCTTTATATTTTGCCCATAAACACTCTTACGCAGTATGCAGGTTGTAAACCTGTTCCAATGGAAGTAATAAATGATAAAAAAGTTGGAAAATATGGCGAGAAATGTTGTAGCTCAAAAACAATGTCAGCTAAAAAATATAATGTAACACAAAAACACGAAACGTAACTTTTTGCAACCGTATAACTTCTTAAATACGGATCCCACACCTGTAAAATTTTGCTTCCACGCTTTTTACGTTAATTGGAGCCAGCAAAAAAATTACAAGGTAACTTTTGTGATCAATAATCGCCACATGTCCTCCCCACTTCGATTTAGGACCATTTTTTCTGAATCGTCTAAATCCGAAGAGATTTTTTTGGAGGAGGTAGGGGGGTGACGACAGACCTAAGGCAGTTTTTTTTTTGCTTATTTGCATATTTCGACACAGAATCTAAAGATTTTATTTCCTCTGACACTCCAAGTAGCCAATTCCTTCCGAGCGGTAGTAACAAATAGTTTTTCGCTCAAAAAATCTGTAGGCTGCAACTCTTAAACTCTTACAGTCTTAAGCCTCGTTTACATGTGGTGTTAGTTTTAGCAAACGCTGAGCATGCCAAGATGGATTTCGTTCAAATTAATGTAAAGATAAATTCTACGCTGAATAAAGTTTTGCTTGCTACGTTGGAAAGAATGTGCGAATTTGCTAATCAGGATTTGGAACAGTGGGCTTTCTTTTTTCTAAATCAAGTGATGGCGTTTAATATTTTTGTTAGCGATTGTTTACGAAAAAAAATAAGCTTATATTTTTCATTCGTATAGGATCTAACAAAGAGCAATAATTAATCACAAAGTGTTGTTAACTAACTAAATGGCAAAACGGAAACATCGTCTGCCCGAGTAGTCATCAACGGTAGTTTTTCTTGCCCGCATAGCGGTAGACTCGCAATTCGATTAAGAGTAGGGTCATAAATATTGTATGACTCAATAGGTTAATGGTAGGCCTATTCAAAGCTTCCTTGCTTGAAGTTCGACAGTAAACCAACTGTGTGGTGAACGAGCCGAGTTACAAAAAGCAATTTACAGATTCTTACCCCTTAAAGTGGCAGACAGATGGTGGAGCTATGCAGTCTATTCGCTGTCGGACTATACTGTGTAGTAGAAGCTTTAGAAGAAAAAGCATAAAAATTTAAAACAACTCTGATGACCGAATGGGTTAAAAAAGTTTTTGTCCCTCCCTTCCCCGCAGCGTTCGCCTCGGGAGCTGTAGACTTGGGTTTAATTCCCAGTCAAGTCAAACCAACGACTTTAAAATTGGTATTCACAGCTTCCCTGCTTGACGTTCAGCATTAAAGGGACAGTGTGGAGAACAAGCCGGCAAGTTTACTTGTTGAGCCGTTGGGAAAGGGCACTTAGGGGTATTCCCCCATCATGGTGTGGTAGACAGGTGCCCGGCAACTTCTAAGCGAGCTCGTTATAGCGCATTAGTCGCGTTCTCGTGATAAGAAGATAAATATACAAAAAAAGAAGATGCAGCTCAGGTGTCAAAAAATGTCGTTGAAATTTTGAAGCATTTACAAAAGTGTTGTTGATTCACAGAACTTGAAGTGTCACAATTAGATTGTGCGCTTAGATTTTGTAATCAGTGAATCACAACCTTTTGTTGTCTCTCATTGTAATTAAAAAATTAACAGCACAACACTCTAGTCTCTGTCGATGACGTAATACTAACCTATAGTCTCTGTCCGTGACGAAACGTTACCCTTTGTAGGGGCGTAGCTAGGGCCGCCTCCCTCCTCCGCAGACAAATGCACAAAACTTTCGTGGTGTAAAGGTGATATATACTTTTAAAGGACAATCTGAGAGCGTGAGGGCTATATTTTTTGCTCTTCACTTGTCTTTGGGCAAGAAACGGACGAGATGACCTTCAAAGAATCTGTCCTCCTTTTGCGCAGTGAAAGTATATCTGGCCCTGCTGGCATGGCTTTAAGTTGCGCCCCTATTTTCAAATTCCTGGGCACGCCCCTGCTTTGGATCAACATGCCTCTGATTGTCTCTCGCTTATCGAGACTGCTCATCAATTATAGACGTTGATGGGATTTGTTTGTTGGAAGCTTCCTTAAGGTTTTTTTAAGTTTCATCCAACTCTATTCTTCTCAGCCCTCCCTAACGATTGTTCAATCGAACTTGCACGTCAAAGGTGGTTTTCCAACTGCGAATCACTTAGTGGATGACCTGCAAAAAACAATGTTTTTTGCAATTTTAATACTGTAAATGCAATTTTTTAAACATTTTGGAAACCGTATGCAACAGTTATTGCTGAATAAAGTTTTTGTTTGTAATAAAATGCAATGCAAATATACAGTTAATACTGACATTTATACATCCAAATGTGTGGAACTTCCATACAACTCCTACCTTTCATGCTTACCTAGAACATTCAAACTTATCGCTGGGCCGCGCTCCCCAAAAACCCTTGTCACGGCCCAGCTCTCTTCGCGGCGTTGAAAAATCTTTTTTTTTGATGTTATGCAGACTTTCAACAACGTTCAAATGAACGGATGGTCGTCTTCCCCAAACACGGTCCAGCTCCTTTCACGGTGTTGAGGAAGTTTTTCGTTTCGATGGTATGAAGCTTTTCAAAAACATTCGAACTTATGGCTGGGCCGTGCTTTTCCAAACACGGCCCAGTTCTACTTACGGTTTTAAAGAACCTTTTCGTCTGGATGTTCTTCAGCCAGGTCAAAAACATTCAAATTTATGGCCGGGCCGCACTCCCCAACATCCTCTGTCACGGCCCAGCTCATTTTGCGGCGTTGAAGAATCATTTCGTTTTGATGTTATGCAGATTTTCAACAATGTTCAAATGAACGGATGGTCGTGCTCCCCAAACACGGTCCAGGGCATTTCATGGTGTTGAACACTCTTCTCATCTGGATGGTATGAAGCTTTTCAACAACATTCAAACTTAAGGCTGGGCCGTGCTTGTTTAACCACGGCCCAATTATTTTCACGGTGTTCAAAAACCTTATTCTCTGGTTGTTCTGTAGCCATTTAAAAACAATAAAGTTTATGGCTGGGCCGCGCTCCCCAACATCCCCCGTCACGGCCCAGCTCATTTCGCGGCCATGAAAAATCGTTTCGCTTTGATGTTATGCAGACATTCAACAACGTTCAAATGAACGGCTGGTCGTGCTCCCCCAAACACGGTCCAGCTCATTTCACGGCGTTGAAGAAGTTTTTCGTCTGGATGGTATGAAGCTTTTCAAAAACACTCGAAGTTATGGCTGGGCCGTGCTCCCCCAAGCACGGCCCAGTTGCTGCCACGGTGTTGAAGAACCTTTTCGTCTGGATGTTATGCAGCCATGTAAAAACATTCAAGTTGATGGCTGGGCCGCGCTCCCCGACATCCCCTTTCACGGCCAAGCTAAATTCGCGGCGTTGAAGAATCGTTTCGTTTTGATGTTGTGCAGACTTTCCACAACGTTCAAATGAACGGCTAGTCGTGCTCCCCCAAACATGGTCCAGCTCATTTCACGGTGTTGAAAATTCTTTTCATCTGGATGGTAAGAAGCTTTTGAAAAACATTCGAACTTATGGCTGGGCCGTGCTCCCCCAAACACGGCCCAGTTCTGTTCACGGTGTTGAAAAACTTTTTCGTCTGGATCTTATGCAACCATCTAAAAACATTCAAGTTTACGGCTGGGCCGCGCTCCCCAACATCCCCTGTCACCGCACAGCTCATTTCGCGGGGTTGAAGAATCATTTGGTTTCGAAGTTAAGCAGAAGTTCAACAACGTTCAAATTAACGGCTAGTCGTGCTCCCCCAAACACGGTCCAACTCATTTCCCGGTGTTGAAAACTCTTCTCATCTGGATGGTATGAAGTTTTTCAAAAACATTCGAACTTATGGTTGGGCCGTGCTTCCCCAAACACGGCCCAGTTCTGTTCACGGTGTTGAAGAATCCATTTGCATGGATGTTCTGCAACCATGTAAAAACATTCAAGTTTATGGCTGGGCCGCGCTCCCCAACATCCCTTTCACGGCCCAGCTCATTTTGCGGCGTTGAAAAATCGTTTCCGTTTGATGTTGTGCAAACTTTCAACAACGTTCAAATGAACGGCTAGTCGTGCTCCCCCAAAAACGGTCCAGCTCATTTCACGGTGTTGAAAATTCTTCTCATCTGGATGGTAAGAAACTTTTCAAAAACATTCGAACTTATGGCTGGGCCGTGCTCCCCTAAACACGGCCCAGTTCCTTTCACGGTGTTAAAAAACTTTTTCGTCTGGATTTTATGCAACCATCTAAAAACACTCAAGTTTATGGCTGGGCCGCGCTCCCAACATCCCCTGTTACAATCCAACTCATTTCGCGGCGTTGATAAATCATTTGGTTTTGAATTTATGCAGACATTCAACAACGTTCAAATGAACGGCTGGTCGTGCTCCCCCAAACACGGTCCAGCGCATTTCACGGTGTTGAAAAGATTTTTCGTCTAGATGGTATGAAACTTTTCAACAACATTCGAACTTATGGTTGGGCCGTGCTCCCCCAAACACGCCCCAGTTCCTTTCACGGCGTTGAAGAATATATTTGTATGGATGTTCTCCAGCCATGTAAAACAGTCAAGTTTATGGCTGGGCCGCGCTTCCCAACATTTCCTTTCACGGCCCAGCTCATTTCGCGGCGTTGAAAATTCATTTCGTTTTGATGTTATGCAGACATTCAACATCGTTCAAATCAACGGCTGGTCATGCGCCCCCAAAAACGATGCAGCTCATTTCACGGTGTTGAAAACTTTTGTCAACTGGATGGTATGAAACTTTTCAAAAACGGTCGAACTTATGGCTGGGCCGTGATTCCCCAAACACGGCCCAGTTTTGTTCATGGTGTTGAAAAACTTTTTCGTCCGGATGTTTTGCAGACAATTAAAAACATGCAAATTTATGGCTGGGCCGCGCTCCTCAACATCCCCTGTCACGGCCCAGCTCATTTCGCGGCGTTCAAAAATCGTTTCGTTTTGATGTTTTGCAGACTTTCCACAACGTTCAAATGAACGGCTGGTCGTGCTCTCCCAAACACGGTCCAGCTCATTTCACGGTATTGAAGACTTTTCTCAATTGGATGGTTTGAAACTTTTCAAAAACATTCGAACTTATGGCTGGGCCGTGTTCCCCCAAACACGGCCCAGTTCTGTTCACGGTGTTGAAGAACCTTTTTGTCTGGATGTTCTGCAGTTATGTTAAAACATTCAAGTTTATGGCTGGGCCGCGCTCCCCAACATCCCCTGTCACGACCCAGTTCATGGTGCGGCGTTGAAAAGTAGTTTCGTTTTGATGTTATGCAGACATTCAACAACGTTCAAATGAACGGCTGGTCGTGCTGCTTCAACAACGGCCCAGCTCATTTCACGGTGTTAAAAACTCTTCTCATCTGGATGGTATGAAACTTTTCAAATACATTCGAACCAATGGTTGGGCCAGGCTCACCCAAACACGGCCCAGTTCCTTTCACGGTGTTGAAGAACCTTTTCGTCTGGATGTTATGCAGCCAAATAAACATATTCCAGTTTATGGCTGGGCCCCGCTCCGCAACATCCCCTGTTACGGCCCAGCTTACTTCGCGGCGTTGACGAATCATATCGTTTTGATGTTGTGCAGACAATCAACAACGTTCAAATGAACGGATGGTCGTGCTCCCCCAAACACGGTCCAACACATTTCACAGTGTGGAAGATTCTTCTCATCTGGATGGTAACATTTTTTTCAAAAACATTCGAACTCATGGCTGGGCCGTGCTCCCCCAAACACGGCCCAGTTCCTTTCACGGTGTTGAGGAACATTTTCGTCTGGATGTTATGCAGCCAATTAAACACATTCAAGTTTATATCTGGGCCGCGCTCCTCAACATCTTTTGTCACGGCCCAGCTCATTTCTCGGCGTTGAAAAATCAAATCGTTTTGATGTTATGCAGACATTCAACAACGTTCAAATGAACGGCTAGTCGTGCTCCCCCAAACACGGTCCAAAACTCATTTCTCGGTGTTGAAGAACCTTCTCATCTGGATGGTAAAAAGCTTTTTAAAAATATTTGAACTCAAGGTTGGGCTCTGTTCCCCCAAACGCGGCCCAGTTCTTTTTACGGTGTTGAAGAACCTTTCGTCTGGATGTTATGCAGCCAGATAAAAACATTCAAGTTTATGGCTGGGCTGCGCTTCTCAACATCCCTTGTCACGGCCCAGCTCATGTCGCGGCGTTGAAGAATCGTTTCGTTTTGATGTTATGCAGACTTTCAACAACGTTCAAATGAACGAAAGGTCGTCTTTCCCAAACACGGTCCAGCTGTTTTTACGGTGTTGAAACCTCTTCTCATCTGGATGGTATGAAGCTTTTCAAAACAATTCGAACTTATGGCTGGGCGGTGCTCCCCCAAACGCGGCCCAGTTCTGTTCACGATGTTGAAAAACTTTTTCGTCTGGATGTTATGCAGCCAATTAAACACAATTAAGTTCATGGGTGGACCGCGCTCCCCAACATCCCCTGTCACGGAAAAACCCATTTTCCGGCGTTGAAAACTCCTCTCGCTTTGATGTTTTGCAGACATTCAACAACGTTCAAATGAACGGATGGTCGTGCTCCCACAAACACGGTCCAGCTCATTTCACGGTGTTAAAGACTCTTCTCATCTGGATGGTGTGAAACTTTTCAAAAACATTCGATTTTACGGCTGGGCCGTGCTCCCCCAGACACGGTTCAGTTTTCTTCACGGTGTTGAATAACCTTTTCGTATGGATGTTATGCAGCCAATCAAACACATTCAAGTTCATGGCTGGGCCGAGCTCCCCAACACCCCTTGTCACGGCCCAGCTCATTTTGCGGCGTTAAAAAGTCATTTCGTTTTGATGATCTGCAGACTTTCAACAACGTTCAAAGAAACGGATAATCGTGCTCGCGCAAACACGGTCCAGCTCATTTCACGGTATTGAAGACTCTTTTCATCTGGATGGTATGAAACTTTTCAAAAATATTCGAACTCATGGCTGGGCCGTGCTTCCCCAAACACGGCCCAGTTCCTTTCACGGTGTTGAAAAAACTTTTCGTCTGGATGTTATGCAGCCGTTTAGAAACATTCAAGTTTAAGGCAGGGCCGCGCTCCCCAACATCCCCTGTCGCGGCCCAGCTCATTTCTCGGCGTTGAAAAATCGTTTCGTCTTGATGTTGTGCAGACTTTCAGCAACGTTCAAATAATCGGCTGGTCGTGCTCCCCCAAACACGATCCAGCTCATTTCACGGTGTTGAAAACTCTTTTCGTCTGGATGGTATGAAGCTTTTCAAAAACATTCGAATTTATGGCTGGGTTGTGCTCCCCCAAACACGCCCCAATTTTTTTCACGGTGTTGAAGAACCTTCTCGCCTGGATGTTATGCAGTTAATTAAACACATTCAAGTTGATGGTTGGGCCGCGCTCCCCAACATCCCCTGTCACGACCTAGCTAATTTTGCGGCGTTGAGGACTCGTTTCGTTTTGATGTTATGCAGACATTCAACAACGTTCAAATGAACGGACGTTCGTGCTCCCCCAAACACGGTCCTGGGCATTTCACGGTGTTGAAGAACTTTTTCGTCTGGATGGTATGAAGCTTTTTAAAAACATTCGAACTTATGGCTGGGTTGTGCTCCCCCAAAAACGCCCAGTTTTGTTCACGGTGTTGAAAAATTTAATTGTATGGATGTTCTGCAGCCATGTAAAAACCTTCAAATTTATAGCTGGGCCGCGCTCCCCAACAACCCCTGTCACGGCCCAGCTCACTTCGCGTCTTTGAGGAATCGTTTTGTTTTGTAGTTTTGCAGACATTCAACAACGTTCAAATAAACGGCTGGTCGTGCTCCCCCAAACACGGTAAAACGCATTTCACGGATTTGAAGACTCTTCTTATCTGGATGGTATGAAGCTTTTGAAAAACATTCGAACTTATGGCTGAATTGTGTTCCCTTAAACACGGCCCAGTTCCTTTCACGGTGTTGAAGAACGTTTTCGTTTGGATGTTATGCAGCCATGTAAAAAGATTCAAGTTTATGGCTAGGGGGCGCTCGCCAAGATCTCCTGTCACGGCCCAGCTCATTACGCGGCGTTGGAGATTCATTTTGTTTTGATGTTGTGCAAAATCTTCAACAAGGTTCAAATGAACGGATGGTGGTGCTCCCCCAAACACGGTCCAGCTCATTTCACGGTGTTGACGAATTTTTTTTTTCTGGATGGTATGAAGCTTTTCAAAAACATTCGAACTAATGGCTGGGCCGTGTTCTCCCAAACACGGCCCAGTTGCTTTCACGGTGTTGAAAAACCATTTGGTCTAGATGTTAAACATTCAAGTTCATAGCTGGGCCGCGCTCCCCAACATCTCTTGTCACTGCCCAGCTCGATTCGCGACGTTCAAAAGTCATTTCCTATTAGTGTTGTGCAGACATTCAACAACGTTCGAATGAACTAATAGCCGTGTTCCTCCAAACACGGTCCAGGTCATTTCACGGTCTTAAAGACTCTTCATACCTAAATGGTATGAAGCTTTTCAAAAACACTCAAATTTATGGCTGGGCCGTGCTCCCCCAAACACGGCCCAGTTCATTTCACGGTGTTGAAAAATCTTTTCGTATGGATGTTATGCAGCCATGCAAAAACTATCAAGTGTAAAGCTGGGCCGCGCTCCCCAACATCCCTTGTCACGGCCCAGCTCATTTTGCGGCGTCGAAGAATCGTTTGGTTTTGATGTTGTGCAGACATTCAACAACGTTCAAATGAACGGATGGTCGAGCTCCCCCTAACACGGTTCAGCTTTTTTCAAAATGTTGAAAACACTTCTCATCTGGATGGTATGAAGCTTTTCAAAAACATTCGAATTTATAACTGGGCCGTGCTCCCCCAAACACGGCCCAGTTCTGTTCACGATGTTGAGGAACCATTTCGTCTGGATGTTTTGCAGGCGTTTAAACACACTCAAGTTCATGGCTGGGCCGCACTCCCCAACATCCCTTGTCACGGCCCAGCTCAATTCCCGGCTTTGAAGAATCGTTTTGTTTTGTTGTTATGCAAACTTTCAACAACGCTTAAATGAACGGATGTTCGTGCTCCCCCAAACACGGTCCAGGGCACTTCACGGTGTTGAAGGACTTTTCCGTCTGGATGGTATGAAGTTTTTCAAAAACATTCAAACTTATGGCTGGGCCGTGCTCCCCCAAACACGGCTCAGTTATATTCACGGTGTTGAAGAAATTATTTTTTTGGATGTTCTGCGGCCATAAAAAAACATTCAAGTTTATGGCTGGGCCGCGTTCCCCAACATCCCCTGTCCCTGCCCAGCTCATTTCGCGTCGTTGAAGAACCGTTTCGCTTTGATGTTATGCAGACTTTCAACAACGTTCAAACGAACGGCTGGTCGTGCTCCCCCAAACACGGCCCAGCTCAATTCACGGTGTTGAAGAACCTTCTCATTTGGATGGTATGAAGCTTTTCAAAAACACTCGAACTTATGGCTGGGCCGTGCTCCCCCAAACACGGCCCAGTTCCTTTCACGGTGTTGAAGTATTTTTTCGTCTGGATGTTATGCAGTCACGTAAAAACATTCAAGTTGATGGCTGGGCCGCGTTCCCCAACATCCCCTGTCCCGGCCCAGCTCATTTCGCGGCGTTGAAGAATCGTTTCGCTTTGATGTTGTGCAGACACTCAACAACTTTCAAATGAACGGCTGGTCGTGCTCCCCCAAACACGATCCCGCTCCACTCACGGTGTTGACGACTTTTTTTATCTGGATGGTATGAAGCTTTTCAAAAACTTTCGAAAATATGGCTGGGTTGTGCTCCCCCAAACACGGCCCAGTTCTGTTCACGGTGTTGAAGAACCATTTCGTCTGAATGTTAAACATTCAAGTTTGTGGCTGGGCCGCGCTTCCCAACATCCCCTGTCACGGCCCAGCTCATTTCGCGGCGTTGAAAAATCGTTTCCTTTGATGTTGTGCAGACTTTCAGCAACGTTCAAATGAATGGATGTTCGTGCTCCCCCAAACACAATCCAGCTCATTTCACGATGTTGAGAACTCTTCTCATCTGGATGGTATAAAGCTTTTCAAAAACATTCGAACTTATGGCTGGGCCGTGCTCTTCCAAACACGGCCCAGTTTTATTCACGGTGTTGAAGAACTTTTTTGTCTGGATGTTATGCAGCCATGTAAAAACATTCAAGTTCATGGCTGGGCCGCATTTTCAAACATCCCCTATCGCGGCCCAGCTCATTTTGCGGCGTTGAAGAATCGTTTCGCTTTGATGTTGTGCAGACATTCAACAACGTTCAAATGAATGGATGTTCGTGCTTCTCCAAACACAATCCAGCTCATTTCACGGTGTTGAAGACTCTTCTCATCTGGATGGTATGAAGCTTTTCAAAAACATTCGAATTTATGGCTGGGCCGTGTTCCCCCAAACACGGCCCAGTTCTGTTCACGGTGTTGAAAAACTTTTTCGTATGGATGTTATGCAGCCATGCAAAAACATTCAAGTTGATAGCTGGGCCGCGCTCCCCAGCATCCCCTGTCACGGCCTAGTTAGATTTGCGGCGTTGAAGACTCGTTTCGTTTTGATGTTGTGCAGACTTTCATCAACGTTCAAATGAACGGATGGTGGTGCTCCCCCAGACACGTTCCCGCTCATTTCACGGTGTTGACGAATTTTTTTATATGGATGGTACGAAGCTTTTCAAAAACATTCGAACTTCTTTCTCGGTTGTGCTCCTACAAACACGGCCCAGTTCATTTCACGGTGTTGAAAAACCATTTCGTCTGGATGTTAAACATTCAAGTTTATGGTTGGGCCGCACTCCCCAACATCCCCTGTCACGGCCCAGCTATATTCGCGGCGTTGAAGAATCGTTTCCTTTTGACGTTATGCAGACATTCAACAACGTTCAAATGAAGGGCTTTTCAAAAACACTCGAACTTATGGTTGGGCCGTGCTCTTCCAAACACGGCCCAGTTTTATTTACGGTGTTGAAGAACTTTTTCGTCTGGATGTTATGCAGCCATGTAAAAACATTTAAGCTCATGGCTGGGCAGCACTTTCCAACATCCCCTGTCACGGCCCAGCTCATTTTGCAGCGTGGAAGAATCGTTTCGCTTTGATGTTGTGCAGACTTTCAACAACGTTCAAACGAACGAATGTTCGTTCTCCCCCAAACACGGCTCAGCTCGTTTCACGGTGTTGAAGATACTTCTCATGTGGATGGTATGAAGCTTTTTCAAAACAGTCAAATTTGTGGCGGGGCCGTGCTCCCCCAAACACGGCCCAGTTCCTTTCACGGTGTTAAGAAACCTTTTCGTCTGGATGTTATGCAGCCATTTAAACACATTCAAGTTGATGGCTGGGCCGCGCTCCCCAACATTTTTTGTCACGGCCCAGCTCATTTCGCGGCGTTGAAGAATCGTTTCGTTTTGATGTTATGCAGACATTCAACAACGTTCAATCGAACGGACGTTCGTGCTCCCCCAAACACATTCCAGGGCCCTTCACGGTGTTGAAAAATTTTTTCGTCTGGATGAAATGAAGCTTTTCAAAAACATTCGAACTGATGGCTGGGTTGTGCTCCCCCAAACAGAACCCAGTGCGGTTCACGTTGTTGAAGAATCTATTTGTATGGATAATTTGCAGCCATGTAAAAACATTCAAGTTGATGGCTGGGCCGCGCTCCCCAACATCCTCTGTCACGGCCGAGCTCACTTTGCGGCGTTGAAGAATCGTTTTGTTCTAAAGTTGTGCAGACTTTCAACAACGTTCAAATGAGCGGATGGTCGTGCTCCCCCAAACACGGTCGAACGCATTTCACGGTTTTGAAGAACTTTTTTCCTCTGGATGGTATCAAGTTTTTGAAAAACATTCGAACCTGTGGCTGGGCCGTGCTCCCCCAAACACGGCCCAGTTCTGTTCTCAGTGTTGAAAAACTTTTTCGTTTGGATGTTATGCAGCCATTTAAACACATTCAAATTGATGGCTGGGCCGCGCTATCCAACATCCCCTTGTCACGGCCCAGCTTTTTTCCCGGCGTTAAAAAGTCGTTTCGTTTTGATGTTATGCAGACATTCAACAAGGTTCAAATGAACGGACGTTCGTGCTACCCCAAACACGGTCCAGGGCATTTCACGGTGTTGAAGAATTATTTCGTTTGGTTGAAACGAAACTTTTCAAAAACATTCGAATTTATGGCTAGGTTGTGCTCCCCCAAACACGGCCCAGTTCTGTTTACGTTGTTGAAAAATCTATTTGTATAGATGTTCTGCAGCCATGTAAAAACATTCAAGTTTATGGCTGGCCGCGCTCCCCAACATCCCCTGTCACGGCCCAGCTCAATTTGCGGCGTTGAAGATTCGTTTCGTTTTGATGTTGTGCAGACATTCAACAACGTTCAAATGAACGGATGGTCGTGCTCTCCCAAACACGGTCGAAACCATTTCACCGGTTTAAAGAACCTTTTCCTCTGGTTGGTATGAAGTTTTTCAAAAACATTCGAACTTGTGGCTGGGCCGTGTTCCCCCAAACACGGCCCAGTTCCTTTCACGGTGTTGAAGAACGTTTTCGTTTGGATGTTATGCAGCCATGTAAAAACATTCAAGTTCATGGCTGGGCCGCGTTCCCCAACATTTTTTGTCACGGCCCGGCTCATTTCCAGCGTTGAAGAACCGTTTTGCTTTGATTATGTGCAGACTTTCAACATTGTTCAAATGAACGGCTGGGTTGTGCTCCCCCAAACACGGCTCAGTTCTGTTCACGGTGTTGAAGAATTCATTTGTGTGGATGTTCTGCAGCCGTGTAAAAACACTCAAGTTTATGGCTGGGCCGCGCTCCCCAACATCCCCTGTCACCGCCCAGCTTATTTCGCGGCGTTGAAGAATCGTTTTGTTTTGTGGTTGTGCAGACTTTCAACAACGTTCAAATGAACGGATGGTCGTGCTCTCCCAAACACGGTGAAACGCATTTCAAAGTTCTGAAGAATTTTTTTCCTCATGATGGTATCAAGTTTTTAAAAAAGTTTCAAACATGTGGCTGGGCCGTGCTCCCCCAAACACGGCCCAGTTCTGTTCACGGTGTTGAAGAACACTTTCGTCTGGATGTTATGCAGCCATGTAAAACCATTCAAGTTCATGGCTGGGCCGTGCTCCCCAACATCCCCTGTCACGGCCCAGCTGATTTCGCGGCGTTAAAGGATCGTTTCGTTTTGATGTTGTGCAAACTTTTAACAAAGTTGAAAAGGACGGATGGTCATGCTCCCCCAAACACGGTGCCGCTCAATTCACGGTGTGGACGACTTATTTTATTTGGATGGTATGAAGCTTTTCAAAAACGTTTGAACGAATGGCTGAATTGTGCTCCCCAAACACGGCCCAGTTCCTTTCCTGGTGTGGAAGAACTATTTCGTCTGGATGTTAAACCATCAAGTTTATGGCTGGGCCGCGCTCCCCAGCATCCCCTGTCACGGCCCAGCTCATTTCGCGGCGTTGAAGAATCGTTTCGTTTTGGTACTGTGCAAACTTTCAACAACGTTCAAATGAACGGAAAATCGTGCTCCCCCAAACACCGTCCAGGTCATTTCACGGTGTTGAAAAACTATTTCATCTGGATAGTATGAAACTTTTCATTCACAGTCGAACTAATGGTTGGGCCGTGCTCCCCCAAACACGGCCCAGTTCTGTTCACGGTGTTGATGAGCTTTTTCTTCTGGATACTATGCAGCCATGTAAAAACATTCAAGTTCATGGCTGGGCCGCACTTTCCAACATCCCTTGTCACGGCCCAGCTCATTTCGCGGCGTTGAAAAATCGTTTCGCCTTGATGTTGAGCAGACTTTCAACAACGTTCAAATGAACGGCTGGTCGTGCTCCCCCAAACACGGTCGAGCCCATTTCACGGTGTTGAAAACTTTTCTCATCTGGATGGTATGAAGCTTTTCAAAAACGTTCGAACTTATGGCTGGTACGTGCTCCCCCAAACACGGCCCAGTTCCTTTCACGGTGTTGAAGAGCTTTTTCGTCTGGATGTTATGCTGCCAATTAAGCACAATCAAGTTGATGGCTGGGTCGCGCTCCCCAACATCCCCTGTCACGGCCCAGCTCATTTTGCGGCGTTGAAGAATCGTTTCGTTTTGATGTTGTGCAAACATTCAACAACGTTCAAACGAACGGACGATTGTGCTCCCCCAAACACGGTCCAGGGCATTTCACGGTGTTGAAAAACCTTTTCGTCTGGATGGTATGAAACTTTTTAAAAACATTCGAACTTATGGCTGGGTTGTGCTCCCCCAAACACGGCCCAATTTTGTTTACGGTGTTGAAGATTCTATTTGTCTGGATGTTATGCAGCCATGTAAACACATTCAAGTTTATGGCTGGGCCGCGCTCCCCAACATCCCCTGCCACGGCCCAGCTTAATTCCCGGCGTTGAATAATCGTTTCGTTTTGATGTTCTGCAGAGTTTCAACAACGTTCAAATGAACGGACGTTCGTGCTACCCCAAACACGGTCCAAAGCATTTCACGGTGTTGAAAAACTTTTTCGTCTGGATGAAAGGAAGCTTTTCAAAAACATTCTCCAAACCTATGGCTGGGTTGGCTGGGTTGTGCTTCCCCAAACGCGGCCCAGTTCTGTTCACGGTGTTGAAGAATCTATTTGTGTTAAAGTTCTGCAGCCATGTAAAAACACTCAAGTTTATGGCTGGGCCGCGCTCTCCAACATCCCCTGTCACGGCCCAGCTTATTTCGCGGCGTTGAAGATTCGTTTTGTTTTGTGGTTGTGCAGACTTTCAACAACGTTCAAATGAACGGATGGTCGTGCTCTCCCAAACACGGTGGAACGCATTTCACGGTTTTGAAGAACTCTTTTCTTCATGATGGTATCAAGTTTTTGAAAAACATTCGAACATGTGGCTGGGGCGTGCTCCCTCAAACACGGCCCAGTTTTTTTCACGGTGTTGAGGAACACTTTCGTCTGGATGTTATGCAGCCATGTAAAACCATTCAAGTTTATGGCTGGGCCGTGCTCCCCAACATCCCCTGTCACGGCCCAGCTGATTTCGCGGCGTTAAAGGATCGTTTCGTTTTGATGTTGTGCAAACTTTCAACAACCTTGAAAAGGACGGATGGTCATGCTCCCCCAAACACGGTCCCGCTCATTTCACGGTGTGGACGACTTTTTTTATCTGGATGGTATGAAGCTTTTCAAAAACGTTCGAACGTATGGCTGGGTTGTGCTCCCCAAACACGGCCCATATCCTTTCCTGGTGTGGAAGAACTATTTCGTCTGGATAATAAACCATCAAGTTCATGGCTGGGCCGCGCTCCCCAACATCCCCTGTCACGGCCCAGCTCAATTCGCGGCGTTGAAGAATCGTTTCGTTTTGGTATTGTGCAGACTTTCAACAACGTTCAAATAAACGGATAATCGTGCTCCCCCAAACACCGTCCAGGTCATTTCACGGTGTTGAAAAACTATCTCATCTGGATAGTATGAAGCTTTTCAATCACATTCGAACTAATTGTTGGGCCGTGCTCCCCCAAACACGGCCCAGTTCTGTTCACGGTGTTGACGAGCTTTTTTGTTTCGATACTATTCAACCATGTAAAAACATTCAAGTTCATGGCTGGGCCGCACTTTTCAACATCCCTTGTCACGGCCCAGCTCATTTTGCGGCGTTGAAGAATCGTTTCGCTTTGATGTTGAGCAGACTTTCAACAACGATCAAATGAACGGCTGGTCGTGCTCCCCCAAACACGGTCCAGCCCATTTCACGGTGTTGAAAACTCTTCTCATTTGGATGGTATGAAGCTTTTCAAAAACATTCGAACTTATGGCTGGTACGTGCTGACCCAAACACGGCCCAGTTACTTTCACGGTGTTGAGGAGCTTTTTCGTCTGGATGTTATGCTGCCAATTAAGCACAATCAAGTTGATTGCTGGGCCGCGCTCCCCAACATCCCCTGTCACGGCCCCGCTCATTTTGCGGCGTTGAAAAATCGTTTCGTTTTGATGTTGTGCAGACTTTCAACAACGTTCAAATGAACGGACGTTTGTGCTCCCCCAAACACGGTCCAGGGCATTTCACGATGTTGAAAAAACCTTTTCGTCTGGATGGTATGAAACTTTTCAAAAACATTCCAACGTATGGCTGGGCCGTGCTCCCCCAAACACGGCCCAGTTTTGTTTACGGTGTTGAAGATTCTATTTGTCTGGATGTTCTGCAACCATGTAAACACATCCAAGTTTATGGCTGGGCCGCGCTCCCCAACAACCTCTGTCACGGCCCAGCTCAATTCCCGGCGTTGAAGAATCGTTTCGTTTTGATGTTATGCAAACATTCAACAACGTTCAAATGAACGGACGTTCGTGCTACCCCAAACACGGTCCAGAGCATTTCACGGTGTTGAAGAACTTTTCCGTCTAGATGAAATGAAGCTTTTCAAAAACATTCGAACTTATGGCTGGGTTGTGCTTCCCCAAACACGGCCCAGTTCTGTTCACGGTGTTGAAGAATCTATTTGTGTTAATGTTCTGCAGCCATGTAAAAACACTCAGAATTATGGCTGGGCCGCGCTCTCCAACATCTCCTGTCACGACCCAGCTCATTTCGCGGCGTTGAAGATTCGTTTTGTTTTGTGGTTGTGCAGACATTCAACAACGTTCAAATGAACGGATGGTCGTGCTCTCCCAAACACGGTGGAACGCATTCCACGGTTTTTAAGAACTTTTATCTTCATGATGGTATCAAGTTTTTGAAAAACATTCGAACTTGTGGCTGGGCCGTGCTCCCCCAAACACGGCCCAGTTTTTTTCACGGTGTTGAGGAACACTTTCGTCTGGATGTTATGCAGCCTAGTAAAACCATTCAAGTTTATGGCTGGGCCGTGCTCCCCAACATCCCCTCTTACGGCCCAGCTGATTTCGCCGCGTTAAAGAATCGTTTCGTTTTGATGTTGTGCAGACTTTCAACAACGTTCAAAAGAACGGATGGTCATGCTCCCCCAAACACGGTTCCGCTCATTTCACGGTGTGGACGACTTATTTTATCTGGATGGTATGAAGCTTTTCAAAAACGTTCGAACGTATGGCTGGGTTGTGTTCCCCCAAACACGGCCCAGTTCCTTTCACGGTGTTGAAGAACCATTTCGTCTGGATGTTAAACCAACAATTTTATGGCTGGGACGCGCTCCCCAACATCCCCTGTCACGGCCCAGCTCATTTCGCGGCGTTGAAGACTCGTTTCGTTTTGGTACTGTGCAGACTTTCAACAACGTTCAAAAGAACGGCTGGTCGTGCTCCCCCAAACACAGTCCAGGTCATTTCACGGTGTTGAAAAACTATCCCATCTGGATGGTATGAAGCTTTTCAATCACATTCGAACTTATGGCTGGGCCGTGCTCCCCCATACACGGCCCCGTTTTGTTCACGGTGTTGGGTAACTTTTTCTTCCGGATGTTTTGCAGCCCTTTAAACACATTCAAGTTTATGGCTGGGCCGCGTTTCCCAACATCCCCTGTCATGGCCAAGTTCAGTTCCCGGCGTTGAAGACTCGTTTCCTTTTGATGTTATGCAGACATTCAACAACGTTCAAATGAACGAACGTTCGTGCTTCCCCAAATACGGTCCAGAGCATTTCACGGTGTTGAAGAACCTACTCATTTGGATGGTAGGAAGCTTTTCAAAAACACTCGAACTAATGGTTGGGCCGTGCTCCCTCAAACACGGCCCAGTGCCTTTCACGGTGTTGAAAAGTTTTTTTGTCTGGATGTTATGCAGCCAATTAAACACAATCAAGTTGATGGCTGGGCCGCGTTCCCCAACATCCACTGTCACGGCCCAGCTAATTTTGCGGCGTTGAAGACTAGTTTCGCCTTGATGATGAGCAGACTTTCAACAACGTTCAAATGAACGGATGGTCGTGCTCCTCGAAACACGGTCAACCGCACTTCACGGATTTGAAAAACTATTTTTTCTGGATGGTATGAAACTTTTTAAAAACAGTGGAATTTATGGATGGGCCGCGTTCCCCAACATCCCTTGTCACGGCCCAGCTCAAATCGCGGCGTTGAAAAATCGTTTCGTTTTGTAGTTGTGCAGACATTCAACAACGTTCAAATGAACGGATGGTCGTGCTCCTCGAAACACGGTCAACCGCACTTCACGGATTTGAAAAACTATTTTTTCTGGATGGTATGAAACCTTTTAAAAACAGTCGAATTTATGGCTCGGCTGTGTTCCCCCAAACACGGCCCAGTTTTTTTCACGGTGTTGAAAAATGATTTCGTCTGATTGTTTCGCAGCCATGTAGAAACATTCAAGTTTGTGGCTGGGCCACGCTCCCCAACATCCCCTGTCACCGTCCAGCTTTTTTCGCGGCGTTGAAAACTGATTTCGTTTTGATGTGGTGCAGACTTTCAACATTGTTCAAATGAACGGATGGTCGTGCTCCCCCAAACACGGCCCAGCTCATTTCACGGTGTTGACGACTTTTTTTATCTGGACGGTATGAATCTTTTCAAAAACATTCGAACTTATGGTTGGGTTGTGCTCCCCCAAACACGGCCCAGTTCCTTTCACAGTGTTGAAGAACCATTTGGTCTAGATGTAAAACATTCAAGTTGATGGCTGGGCCGCGCTCCCAAACATCCCCTGTCACGGCCCAACTCATTTCGCGGCGTTGAAAAATCGTTTCCTTTTGAAGATGTGCAGACTTTCAACAACGTTCAAATGAACTGATGGTCATGCTCCCCCTAACACGGTCCAGGGCATTTCACGGTGTTGAAAACTTTCCTCATCAAGATGGTACGAAGCGTTTCAAAAACATTTGAACTTATGGCTGGGCCGTGCTCCCCCAAACACCGCCCAGTTTTGTTCACGGTGTTGAAAAATTTTTCCGTGTAGATGTTACGCAGCCATTTAAACACATTCAAGTTGATGGCTGGGCCGCGCTCTTCAACGTCCCATGTCACGGCCCAGCTGAATTCCCGGCGTTGAAAAATCGTTTCGTTTTGATGTTATGCAGACCTTCAACAACGTTCAAATGAACAGACGTTTGTGCTAGGGCATTTCCCCAAACACGGTCCAGGGCATTTCCCGGTGTTGAAAAACTTTTTCGTCTGGATAGTATGAAGCTTTTAAAAAACATTCGAACTTATGGCTGGGCCGTGCTCCCCCAAACACGACCCAGTTCTGTTCACGGTGTTGAAGTTTTTATTTGTATGGATGTTCTGCAACCATAAAAAAACATTCAAATTTATGGCTGGGCCGCGCTCCCCAACATCCCCTGTCACGGCCCAGCTCATTTTGCGGCGTTGAAGAATCGTTTCGTTTTGATGTTGTGCAGACATTCAACAAAGTTCAAACGAACGGATGGTCGTGCTCCCGTAAACACGGTCCAAAGCATTTCACGGTGTTGAAAAACCTTTTCCTCTGGATGCTAAGAAGCTTTTCAAAAACATTCAAATTTATGGCTGGGCCGTGCTTCCCCAAACACGGCCCAGTGCGGTTCACGGTGTGGATGGAAAGTATTTTTATGGATATTCTGCAGCCATGCAAAAACATTCAAGTTTATGGCTGGGCCGCGCTCCCCAACATCCCCTGTCACGGCCCAGCTGATTTCGCGGCGTTGAAAAATCGTTTCGTTTTGATGTTATCCAGACATTCAACAACGTTGAAACGAACGGCTGGTCGTGCTCCCCCAAACACGGCCCAGCTCATATCACGGTGTTGAAGAACCTTCTCATTTGGATGGCATGAAACTTTTCAAAAACATTCGAACTTATGGCTGGGCCGTGCTCCCCCAAACACGGCCCAGTGCGGTTCACGGTGTTGAAGTTTTTATTTGCATGGATGTTCGGCAGCCATGTAAAAACATTCAAGTTTATGGCTGGGCCGCGCTTCCCAACATCCCCTGTCACGGCCCAGCTCATTTCGCGGCGTTGAAGAATCGTTTCGTTTTGATGTTGTGCAGACTTTCAACTTTGTTTAAATGAACGGATGATCGTGCTACCCCAAACACGGTCCCGCTCATTTCACGGTGTTGACGACTTTTTTTATCGGGATGGTATGAAACTTTTCAAAATTATTCGAACTTATGGCTGGGTTGTGTTCCCGCAAACACGGCCCAGTTCTTTTCACCGTGTGGAAAAACCATTTCGTCTGAATATTAAACGATCGAGTTTTTGGCTGGGCCGCGCTCCCCAACATCCCCTGTCACGGCCCAGCTTTTTTTGCGGTGTTGAAGAATTGTTTCGCTTTGATGTTATGCAAACACTCAACAACGTTCAAACGAAAGGTTTTTCAAAAACACTCGAACTTATGGTTGGGCCGTGCTCTTCCAAACACGGCCCAGTTTTATTAACGGTGTTGAAGAACTTTTTCGTTTGGATGTTATGAAGCCATGTAAAAACATTCAAGTTTATGGCTGGGCCGCATTTTCCAACATCCTCTGTCACGGCCCAGCTCAATTTGCGGCGTTGAAGAATCGTTTCGCTTTGATGTTGTGCAGACATTCAACAACGCACAAATGAACGGTTATTCGTGCTCCCCTTAACACGGTTTAGCTCATTTCACAATGTTGAAAACTTTTCTCATCTGGACGGCAGGAAGCTTTTCAAAAACATTCGAACTTACGGCTGGGCCGTGCTTCCCCAAACGCGGCCCAATTACTTTCACGGTGTTGAAGAGCTTTTTCGTCTCGATGTTATGCAGCCATTTAAACACAATCAAGTTGATGGCTGGGCCGCGATCCCAAACTTTTTCTGTTACGGCTCATTTTTCTGTCACAGCCCAGCTCTATTCGCGGCGTTGAGGAGTCGTTTCGTTTTGATGTTATGCAGACATTCAACAACGTTCAATCGAACGGACGTTCGTGCTCCCCCAAACACGGTCCAGGGCATTTCACGGTGTTGAAGAACTGTTTCGTCTGGATGGTATGAAGTTTTCAAAAACATTCCAACTTATGGCTGGGTTGTGCTGCCCCAAACACGGCCCAGTTTTGTTCACGGTGTTGATGAACTTTTTTGTCTGGAGATTTGTGTAGATGTTCTGCAGCCATGTAAAAACAATCAAGTATATGGCTGGGCCGCGCTCCCCAACATCCTCTGTCACGGCCAAGCTCATTTCGCGGCGTTGAAAAATCGTTTTGTTTTGTAGTTGTGCAGACTTTCAACGACGTTCAAATGAACGGATGGTCGTGCTCCCCCAAACACGGTCGTACGCATTTCACGGTTTTGAAGAACTTTTTTCCTCATGATGGTATTAAGTTTCTGAAAACATTCAAACTTGTGGCTGGGTCGTGTTCCCCCAAACACGGCCCAGTTTTTTTAAACGGTGTTGAAGTACATTTTCGTGTGGATGTTATGCATCCATGTAAAAACATTCAAGTTTATGGCTGGGCCGTGCTCCCCAACATTTTCTGTCACGGCCCAGCTCATTTCGCGGCGTTGAAGACTCGTTTCGTTTTGCTGTTGTGCAGACATTCAACAACGTTCAAAAAGACGGCTGGTCGTGCTCCCCCAATTACGGTCCCGCTCATTTCACGGTGTTGACGACTTTATTTATCTGGATGGTACGAAACTTTTCAAAAACATTCGAACTTATGGCTGGGTTCTGCTCCCCCAAACACGGCCCAGTTGTTTTCACGGTGTTGAAGAACTATTTCGTCTGGATGTTAAACCATCAAGTTGATGGCTGGGTGGCTGGGCCGCGCTCCCCAACATCCCCTGTCACGGCCCAGCTCATTTTGCGGCGTTGAACAATCGTTTCGTTTTGGTATTGCGAAGACTTTCAACAACGTTCAAATGAACGGATAATCGTGCTCCCCCAAACACAATCAAGGTCATTTCACGGTGTTGAAAAACTATTTCTTCTGGATGGTATGAAGCTTTTCAAAAACACTCGAACTACTGGCTGGGCCGTGCTCCCCCAAACACGGCCCAGTTTTGTTCACGGTGTTGAGTAACTTTTTCGTCTGGATGTTTTGCAGCCGTTTAAACACATTCGAGTTTATGGCTGTGCCGCGCTCCCCAACATCCCCTGTCACGGCCCAGCTCAGTTTCCGGCCTTGAAGAATCGTTTCGTTTTGATGTTATGCAAACGTTCAACAACGATCAAATGAAAGGATGTTCGTGCTCTTCCAAACACGGTCCAGAGCATTTCACGGTGTTGAAAAACCTTTTTGTCTGGATGGTATGAAGCTTTTCAAAAACATTCGATATTATGGCTGGGCCGTGCTCCCCCAAACACGGCCCAGTTCTGTCCACGGTGTTGAAAAATTTATTTTGATGGATGTTTTGCAGCCATGTAAAAACACTCAAGTTTATGGCTGGGCCGAGCTCCCGATCATCCCCAGTCCCGGCCCAACTCATTTCGCGGCGTTGAAAAAGCATTTCGTTTTGATGTTATGCAGACATTCAACAACGTTTAAATGAACGGCTGGTCGTGCTCCCCCAAACACGGCCCAACTCATTTCACGGTGTTGAAGAACTTTTTCATCTGGATGGTATGAAGCGTTTTAAAATGTTTCGAACTTATGGCTGGGTTGTGCTCCCCCAAACACGGCCCAATTCTTTTCACGGTGTTGAAGAATCTTTTTGTACGGATGTTCTGCAGCCGTGTAAAAACATTCAAGTTGATGGCTGGTCCGCGCTCCCCAATATCTTCTGTCACGGCGAAACTCATATCGCGGCGTTGAAGAATCGTTTCGTTTTGTAGTTGTGCAAACATTCAACAACGTTCAAATGAACGGATGGTCGTGCTCCCCCAAACATGGTCGAAAGCATTTCACGGTTTTGAAGAACTCGTTCCTCTGGATGGTATGAAGTTTTTCAAAAACATTGGAACTTATGGCTGAGCTGTGTTCCCCCAAACACGGCCCAATTCCTTTCACGTTGTTGAAGAACTTTTTCGTTTGATTGTTTCGCAGCCATGTGGAAATATTCAAGTTGATGGCTGGGCCGCGCTCCCCAGCATCCCCTGTCACCGTCCAGCTACTTTCGCGGCGTTGAAAACTCATTTCGTTCTGATGTTGTGCCGACTTTCAACAACGTTCAGATGAAGGGACGTTCGTGCTCCCCCAAACACGGCCCAGCTCATTTCACGGAGTTGACGAGTATTTTTATCTGGACGGTATGAAGCTTTTCAAAAACATTCGAACTTAAGGTTGGGTTGTGCTCCCCCCAAACACGGCCCAGTTCTTTTCACGGTGTTGAAGAACCATTTGGTCTGGATGTTAAACATTCAAGTTTATGGCTGGGCCGCGCTCCCCAACATCCTCTGTTACGGCCCAGCTCATTTCGCGGCGTTGGGGAATCGTTTCGTTTTGATGTTGTGCAGACTTTCAACAACGTTCTAAAAAACGGAAAGTCGTGCTCCCCCGAACACGGTCCAGGGCATTTCACGGTGTTGAAAGTTTTTCTCATCAGGATGGTATGCAGCTTTTCAAAAACATTCGAACTTATGGCTGGGCCGTGCTGCCTCAAACACCGCCCAGTTTTGGTCACAGTGTTAAAAAATCTTTTCCGTGTAGTTGTTATGCAGCCATTTAAACACATTCAACTTGATGGCTGGGCCGCGCTCCCGAACATCCCCTGTCACGGCTCAGCTCATTTCCCGGCGTTGAAAAGTCGTTTCATTTTGATGTTATGCAGACATTCAACAACGTTCAAATGAACGGACGTTCGTGCTCCCCCAAACACGGTCCAGGGCATTTCACGGTGTTAAAAAACCTTTTCGTCTGGATGGTATGAAACTTTTTAAAAACATTCGAACTTATAGCTGGGTTGTGCTCCCCCAAACACGGTTCTATTTTGTTCATCGTGTTGAAAAATCTATTTGTATGGATGTTCTGCAACCATGTAAAAAATTCAAGTTTATGGCTGGGCCGCGTTCCCTAACATCTTCTGTCACGGCCCAGCTCATTTTGCGGCGTTGAAGAATCGTTTCGTTTTGATGTTATGCAGACATTCAACAACGTTCAAATGAACGGATGGTCGTGCTCCCCCAAACACGGTTCAGTTCATTTCACGGTGTTGAAAACTTTTTTCATGAGGATGGTATGAAGCTTTTCAAAAACATTCGATTATATGGCTGGGCCGTGCTCCCCCAAACACGGCCCAGTTCTGTTCAAGGTGTTGAAGAGCTTTTTCGTCTGGATGTTATGCAGCCATTTAAACACATTCAAGTTGATGGCTGGGCCGCGCTCCCCAGCATCCCCTGTCACGGCCCAGCTCACTTCCTGGCGTTGAGGAATCGTTTCGTTTTCATGTTATGCAGACCTTCAACAACGTTCAAGTGAACGGACGTTCGTGCTCCCCCAAACACGGCCCAGCTCATTTCACGGTGTTGAAAACTTTTTTCATCAAGATGGTAAGAAGCTTTTCAAAAACATTCGAGCATATGGCTGGGCCGTGCTCCCCCAAACACGGCCCAGTTCTGTTCACGGTGTTAAAGAACTTTTTCGTCTGGATGTTATGCAGCCATTTAATCACATTCAAGTTGATGGATGGGCCGCGCTTTCCAACATCCTCTGTCACGGCCCAGCTCATTCCGCGGCGTTAAAAAATCGTTTCGTTTTGATGTTATGCAGATATTTAACAACGTTCAAATGAACGGACGTTCGTGCTCCCCCAAACACGGTCCATGGCATTTCACGGTGTTGAAGAACTTTTTCGTCTGAGAGAAATGAAGCTTTTTAAAAACATTCGAATTTATGGCTGCGTTGTGCTCCCCGAGACACAACCCAGTTCTGTTCACGGTGTTGAAGATTTTATTTGTATGGATGTTCTTCAGCCATGTAAAAACATTCATGCGCAAGGCTGGGCCGCGCATCCCAACATCCTTTGTCACGGCCCAGCTCATTTCGCGGCGTTGAAGAATCGTTTTGTTTTGTAGTTGTGCAGACTTTAACAACGTTCAAATGAACGGATGGTCGTGCTTTCCCAAAAACGGTGGAACGCATTTCACGGTTTTGAAAAACTTTTTTCCTGTGGATGGTATCAAGTTTTTGAAAAACATTCGAACTTCTGGCTGGACCGTGCTTCCCTAAACACGGCCCAGTTCTTTTCACGGTGTTAAAAAAGTTTTTTCGTCTGGATCTTTTGCAGTCGTTTAAACACTTTCAAATTTATTGTTGGGCCGCGCTTCCCAACATCCTCAGTCACGGCCAAGCTCGGAATCCGGCGTTAAAAAATCGTTTCGTTTTGATGTTATGCAGACATTCAACAACGTTCAAATGAACGGACGTTCGTGCTCCCACAAACACGGTCCAGGGCATTTCACGGTGTTGAAAAACCTTTTCGTCTGTATAAGATGAAACTTTTCAAAAACAATCGAATTTATGGCTGGGCCGTGCTCCCCCAAACACGGCCCAGTTCCTTTCACGGTGTGGAAGAATTCACTTTTATGCATAATCTGCAGCCGTGTAAAAACATTCAAGTTTATGGCTTGGCCGCGCTCCCCAACATCCCCTGTCACGGCCCAGCTCATTTCGCGGCGTTGAAGAATCGTTTTTTTTTGATGTTATGCAGACATTCAACAACGTTCAAACGAACGGCTGGTCGTGCTACCCCAAACACGGCCCAGCTCATTTCACGGTGTTGAAGAACTTTCTACTTTGGATGGTACGAAGCTTTTCAAAAACACTCGAATGAATGCATGGGCCGTGTCCCACCAAACACGGCCCAGTTTTCTTCACGGTGTTGAAGAACGTTTTTGTCTGGATGTTATGCAGCCATGTAAAAACATTCAATTCCATGGCTGGGCCGCACTTTCCAACATCCCCTGTCACGGCCCAGCTCATTTTGCGGCGTTGAAGAATCGTTTCGCTTTGATGTTGTGCTGACTTTCAACAACAATGAAATGAACGCATGGTCGTGCTCCCCTAAACACGGTCCAGCTCATTTCACGGTGTTGAAGAACCTTCTCGTCTGGATGGTATGAAGCTTTTCAAAAACATTCGAAGTTATTGGTTCGCGGTGCTCCTCCGAACACGGCCCAGTTTTTTTCACGGTGTTGAAAAAATTTTTCGTCTGGGTTTTCTGCAACCAATTAAACACATTCAAGCTCATGGCTGGGCCGCACTTTCCAACATCCCCTGTCACGGCCCAGCTCGTTTTGCAGCGTTGAAGAATCGTTTCTTTTGATGTTATGCAGACTTTCAACAACGTTCAATCGAACGGACGTTCGTGCTCCCCCAAACACGGTCCAGGGCATTTCACGGTGTTGAAGAACCTTTTTGTTTGGATGAAATGAAGCTTTTCAAAAACATTCGAACTTGTGGCTGAGTTGTGCTCCCCCAAACACGGCCCAGTTCTGTTCACGGTGTTGAATAATCTATTTGTGTGGATGTTATGCAGCCATGTAAAAACATTCAAGTTCATGGCTGGGCCGCATTTTCCAACATGCTCTGTCACGGCCCAGCTCATTTTGCGGCGTTGAAAAATCGTTTCGCTTTGATGTTGTGCAGACATTCAACAACGTTCAAATGAACGGCTGGTCGTGCTTCCCCAAACACGGCCCAGCTCATTTCACGGTGTTGAAGAGCTTTTTTGTCTGGATGTTATGCAGCCATTTAAACACATTCAAGTTGATGGCTGGGCCGCGCTCCCCAACATCCCCTGTCACGGTCCAGCTCATTTCGCCTCGTTAAGGAATCGTTTCGTTTTGATGTTTTGCAAACATTCAACAACGTTCAAATGAACGGACGTTCGTGCTCCCTTAAACACGGTCCAGAGCATTTCACGATGTTGAAAAATCTTTTTTGTCTGGATGAAATGAAGCTTTTCAAAAACATTCGAACTTGTGGCTGGGTTGTGCTTCCCCAAACACGGCCCAGTTTTGTTCACGGTGTTGAAGAATCTATTTGTGTGGATGTTCTGCAGCCATGTAAAAACACTCAAGTTTATGCCTGGGCCGCGCTCCCCAACATCCCCTTTCACGGCCCAACTCATTTCGCGGCGTTGAAGAATCGTTTTGTTTTGTAGTTGTGCAGACAATCAACAACGTTCAAATGAACGGATGGTCGTGCTCCCCCAAACACGGTCGAACGCATTTCACGGTTTTGAAAAACATTTTTCTTCATAATGGTATCAAGTTCTTGAAAAACATTCGATCTTGTGGCTGGGCCGTATTCCTCCAAACACGACCCAGTTCCTTTCACGGTGTTGATGAACATTTTCGTCTGGATGTTATGCAGCCATGTAAAAACATTCAAGTTTATCGCTGGGCCTTGCTCCCCAACATCCCCTGTCACGGCCCAGTTCATTTCGCGGCGTTGAAATCTCGTTTCGTTTTGATGTTGTGCAGACTTTCAACAACGGTCAAAAGGACGGCTGGTCGTGCTCCCCCAAACACGGTCCCGCTCATTTCACGGTGTTGACGACTTTTTTTATCTGGATGGTATGAAGTTTTTCAAAAACGTTCGAACATATGGCTGGGTTGTGCTCCCCCAAACACGGCCCAGTTTTTTTCACGGGGTTGAAGAACCTTTTCGTCTGGATGTTAAACCATCAAGTTTATGGCTGGGCCGCGCTCCCCAACATCCCTTGTCACGGCCCAGCTCATTTCGCGGCGTTGAAAAATCGTTTCGTTTTGTTGTTATGCAGACATTCAACAACGTTCAAATGAACGGACGTTTGTGCTCCCCCAAACACGATTCAGGGTATTTCACGGTGTTGAAAAACCTTTTTTGTCTGGATGGTATGAAACTTTTTAAAAACATTCGAGCATATGGCTGGGTTGTGCTCCCCCAAACACGGCCCAGTTCTGTTCACGGTGTTGAAGATTCTATTTGTCTGGATGTTCTGCAACCATGTAAAAACATTCAAGTTGATGGTTGGGCCGCGTTCCCCAACATCACCTGTCACGGCCCAACTCAGTTTCCGGCGTTGAAGAATCGTTTCGTTTTGTTGTTATGCAGACATTCAACAACGTTCAAATGAACGGCTGGTCGTGCTCCCCCAAAAACGGTCCAAAGCATTTTACAATATTGAAAAACTATTTCCACTGGATGGTATGAAGCTTTTCAAAAACATTCGAGCTTATGGCTGCGCCGTGCTCACCCAAACATGGCCCAGTTATTTTCACGGTGTGGATGGAATTCATTTCTATGGATAATCTGCAGCCATGCAAAAACACTCAAGTTTATGGCTGGGCCGCATTTTCCAACATTCCCTGTCAAGACTCAGCTCATTTCGCGGCGTTGAAGAATCGTTTCGTTCTGATGTTACGCAGACAATCAACAACGTTCAAACGAACAACTGGTCGTGCTCCCCCAAACACGGCCCAGCTCTTTTCACGGTGTTGAAGAACCTTGTCATTTGGATGGTATGAAACTTTTTAAAGACATTCGAATTGATGGCTGGGCCGTGCTCCCCCAAACACGGCCCAGTTTTGTTCACGGTGTTGAAACTTTTATTTCTATTGATGTTCTGCAGCCATGTAAAAACATTCAAGTTGATCGCTGGGCCGCGCTCTCCAACATCCCCTGTCACGGCCCAGCTGATTTCGCAGCGTTGAAGAATCGTTTCGTTTTGTTGTTGTGCAGACTTTCAACATTGTTCAAATGAACGGATGGTCGTGCTTCCCCTAACTCGGTCCAACTCATTTCACGGTGTTGACGACTTTCTTTATCGAAATGGTATGAAGCTTTTCAAAAACATTCGAACTCATGGCTGGGTTGTGCTCCCCCAAACACGGCCCAGTTCGTTTCACGGTGTGGAAAACCATTTCGTCTGAATATTAAACGATCGAGTTTATGGCTGGGCCGCGCTCCCCAACAACCTCTGTCACGGCCCAGTTTATTTCGCGGCGTTAAAGAATCGTTTCGTTTTGATGTTATGCAAACACTCAACAACGTTCAAATGAAAGGCTTTTCAAAAAAACTCGAACTTATGGTTGCGACGTGCTTTTCCAAACACGGCCCAGTTAAATTCACGGTGTTGAAGAACTTTTTTGTCTGGATGTTATGCAGCCATGCAAAAACATTCAAGTTCATGGCTGGGCCGCATTTTCCAACATCCTCTGTCACGGCCCAGCTCGGTTTGCAGCGTTGAAGAATCGTTTCGCTTTGATGTTGTGCAGACAATCAACAACGTTCAAATGAACGGTTATTCGTGCTCCCCCAAACACGGTTCAGCTTACTTCTCGGTGTTAAAAACTTTTCTCATCTGGATGGTAGGAAGTGTTTTAAAAACACTCGAACTTATGGCTGGGACGTGCTCCCACAAACGCGGCCCAGTTTTTTTCACGGTGTTGAAGAGCTTTTTCGTCTGGATGTCATGCAGCCATTTAAACACATTCAAGTTGATGGCTGGGCCGCGCTCCCTAATTTTTTCTGTCACGGCTCATTTTTTCTGTCACGGCCCAGCGCTATTCGCGGCGTTGAGGAATCGTTTGGTTTTGATGTTATGCAGACATTCAACAACGCTCAAATGAACAGACGTTCGTGCTCCCCCAAACACGGTCCAGAGCATTTCACGGTGTTCAAGAACTTTTTCGTCTGGAAGAAAAGAAGCTTTTCAAAAACAGTCGAACTGATGGCTGGGTTGTGCTTCTTCAAACACGGCCCAGTTATGTACACGGTGTTGAAAAATCTATATGTGTGGATGTTCTGCAGCCGTGTAAAAACACTCAAATTTATGGCTGGGCCGCGCTCCCCAACCTCTCCTGTCACGGCCCAGCTCATTTCGCGGCGTTGAAGAATCGTTTTGTTTTGTAGTTGTGCAAACTTTCAACAACGTTCAAATGAACGGATAATCGTACTCCCCCAAACACGGTCGAACGCGTTTCACAGTCTTGAAAAACTTTTTTCCTCCTGATGGTATCAAGTTTTTGAAAAGCATTCGAACTTGTGGCTTGGCCGTGTTCCCCCAAACACGGCCCAGTTCCTTTCACGGTGTTGAGGAACGATTTCGTCTGGATGTTATGCAGTCATGTAAAAACATTCAAGTTTATGGCTGGGCCTTGCTCCCCAACATCCCTTGTCACGGCCCAATTCATTTCGCGGCGTTGAAGATTCGTTTCGTTTTGATGTTGTGCAGAATTTCAACAACGTTTAAATGAACGGATGGTCGTGCTCCCTTAAAGACGGTCCCGCTCATTTCACGGTGTTGACGACTTTTTTTATCTGGATGGTATGAAATTTTTCAAAAACGTTGGAACTTATGGCTGGGTTGTGCTTCCCCAAACACGGCCCAGTTCTGTTCACGGTGTTGAAGAACCTTTTCGTCTGGATATTAAACCATCAAGTTTATGGCTGGGCCGCGCTCCCCAACATCCCCTGTCACGGCCCAGCTCATTTCGCGGCGTTGAAAAATCGTTTCGTTTTGGTAATGTGCAGATTTTTAACAACGTTGAAATGAGCGGATAATCGTGCTCCCCCAAATACAGTCCAGGTCATTTTACGGTGTTGAAGACTTTTCTCATCTGGATGGTATGAAGCTTTTCAAAAACATTCGAACTTATGGCTGGGCCGTGTTTTTCCACACACAGCCCAGTTTTATTCACGGTGTTGAGTAACTTTTTCGTCTGGATGTTTTGCAGCCGTTTAAACACACTCAAATTTATGGCTGGGCCGCGCTCCCCAGCAACCCCTGTCACGGCCCAGCTCAGTTCCCGGCGTCCAAGAATCGTTTGGTTTTGATGTTATGCAGACATTCAACAACGTTCAAATGAACGGACGTTTGTGCTCCCCCAAACACAATCCAGGGCATTTCACGGTGTTGAAGAACTTTTTCGTCCGGATGGTATGAAACTTTTCAAAAACATTCGAACTTATGGCTGGGTTGTGCTCCCCCAAACACGGCCCAGTTTTGTTTACGGTGTTGAAATTTCTATTTGTCTGGATGTTCTGCAGCCATGTAAAAACATTCAAAATTAGGGCTGGGCCGCGCTCCCCAACATCCCCTGTCACGGCCCAGCTCAGTTCCCGGCGTTGAAGAATCGTTTCGTTTTGATGTTATGCAGACATTCAACAACGTTCAAATGAACGGACGTTCGTGCTCCCCCAAACACGGTCCAGGGCATTTCACGGTGTCGAAAAATTTTCTCGTTTGGATGGTACGAAGCTTTTTAAAAACACTCGAACTAATGGTTAAGATGTGCTCCCCCAAACACCGCCCAGTTCTGTTCACGGTGTTGATGACTTTTTTTTTTGGATGTTATGCAGCCATGCAAAAACTTTCAAGTTCATGGCTGGGCCGCACTTTCCAACATCCCCTGTCACGGCTCAGCTCATTTTGCGGCGTTGAAAAATTGTTTTGTTTTGATGTTATGCAGACATTCAACAACGTTCAAATGAACGGCTGGTCGTGCTCCCCCAAACACGGTCTAGGGCATTTCACGGTGTTGAAGAACCTTCTCATTTGGATGGTACGAAGCTTTTAAACACTCGAACTCATGCTTAGGCTGTGTTCCCCCAAACACGGCCCAGTTCCTTTCACGGTGTTAAAGAGCTTTTTCGTCTGGATGTTATGCAGCCAATTAAACACATTCAAGTTGATGGCTGAGCGCGCTCCCGAACATCTTTTTTCACGGCCTAGCTTTATTTGCGGCGTTGAAGAATCGTTTCGTTTTGATGTTATGCAGACAATCACCAACGCTCAAACGAACGGACGTTTGTGCTCCCCTAAACACGGTCCAGGGCATTTCACGATGTTGAAGAACCTTTTTCGTCTGGATGGTATGAAACATTTCAAAAACATTCGAACTTATGGCTGGGCCGTGCTCCCCCAAACACGGCCCAGTTCTGTTCACGGTGTTGAAGATTCTATTTGTTTGAGGTTCTGCAGCCATGTAAAAACATTCAAATTTATGGCCGGGCCGCGTTCCCCAACATCCCCTGTCACGGCCCAACTCAGTTTCCGGCGTTGAAGAATTGTTTTGTTTTGATGTTATGCAGACATTCAACAACGTTCAAATGAACGGATGGTCGTGCTCCCCCAAACACGGTCTAAAGCATTTCACGGTGTTGAAAAACCTTTTCTTCTGGATAGTAAGAAACTTTTCAAAAACATTCGAGCTTATGGCTGGGTTGTGTTCCCCCAAACACGGCCCAGTTATTTTCACGGTGTGGATGGAATTTATTTTTATAATTATTTTGCAGCCATGCAAAAACACTCAAGTTTATGGCTGGGCCGCGCTCCCCAACATCCCCTGTCACGGCCCAGCTCATTTCGTGGCGTTGAAGAATCGTTTCGTTCTGATGTTATGCAGACATTCAACAACGTTCAAGCGAACGGCTGGTCGTGCTTCCCCAAACGCGGTCCAGGGCATGTCACGGTGTTGAAGAACCTTCTGATTTGGATGGTATGAAACTTTTCAAAAACATTCAAACTTATGATTGAGCCGTGCTCCCCCAAACACGGCCCAGTTCTGTTCACGGTGTTGAAGACTCTATTTGTATTGATGTTCGGCAGCCATGTAAAAACATTCAAGTTTATGGCTGGGCCGCGCTCCCCAACATCCCCTGTCACGGCCCAGCTCTTTTCGCGGCGTTGAAGAATCGTTTCGTTTTGATGTTGTGCAGACATTCAACATTGTTCAAATGAACGGATGGTCGTGCTCCCCCAAACACGGTCCAAGGCATTTCACGGTGTTGACGACTATTTTTATCGGGTTGGTATGAATCTTTTCAAAAACATTCGAACTTATGGCCTGGTTGTGCTCCCCCAAACACGGCCCAGTTCCTTTCACCGTGTGGAAAAACCATTTCGTCTGAAAATTAAACGATCGAGTTTGTGGCTGGGCCGCGCTCCCCAACATCCCCTGTCACGGCCCAGCTTATTTCGCGACGTAGAGGAATCGTTTCGTTTTGATGTTATGCAGACATTCAACAACGTTCAAATGAAAGGATTTTCAAAAACACTCGAACTTATGGTTGGGCCGTGCTCTTCCAAACACGACCCAGTTTTATTCACGGTGTTGAAGAACTTTTTCGTTTGGATGTTATGCAGCCATGTAAAAACATTCAAGTTCACGGCTGGGCCGCATTTTCCAACATCCTCTGTCACGGCCCAGCTGATTTTGCGGCGTTGAAGAATCGTTTCGCTTTGATGTTGTGCAGACTTTCAACAACGTTCAAATGAACGGATATTCGTGCTCCCCCAAACACGGTCCAGCTCATTTCACGGTGTTGAAAACTTTTCTCATCTGGATGGTAAGAAGCTTTTCAAAAACACTCGAACTAATGGCTGGGCCGTGCTCCCCCAAACGCGGCCCAGTTCCTTTCACGGTGTTGAGTGACTTTTTCGTCTGGATGTTATGCAGCTATTTAAACACATCCAAGTTGATGGCTGGGCCGCGTTCCCCAACTTTTTCTGTCACGGCCCAGCGTATTTCGCGGCGTTGAGGAATCGTTTCGTTTCGATGTTATGCAGACATTCAACAACGTTCAAATGAACAGACGTTCGTGCTCTTTTAAACACAATCCAGAGCATTTCACGGTGTTGAAGAACCTTTTTCTCTAAATAGCATGAAGCTTTTCAAAAACATTCGAACTTATGGTAGGGTTGTGCTTCCCCAAACACAGCCCAGTTCTGTTCACGGTGTTGAAAAATCTTTTTGTGTGGATGTTCTGCAGCCATGAAAAAACACTCAAGTTTATGGCTGGGCCGCGCTCCCCAACATCTACTGTCACGGCACAGCTCATTTCGCGGCGTTGAAAACTCGTTTTGTTTTGTAGTTGTGCAAACTTTCAACAACGTTCAAATGAACGGATGGTCGTGCTCCCCCAAACACAGTCCAGGTCATTTCACGGTGTTGAAAAACCATTTCATCTAGATGGTATGAAGCTTTTCAAAAACATTCGAACACGGTCCCGCTCATTTCACGGTGTTGACGACTTTTTTTATTTGGATGGTATGAAATGCTTCAAAAACGTTCGAACTTATAGCTGGGTTGTGCTTCCCCAAACACGGCCCAGTTTTTTTCACGGGGTTGAAGAACCTTTTCGTCTGGATGCTAAACCATTAAGTTTATGGCTGGGCAGTGCTCCCCTACATCCCTTGTCACGGCCCAGCTCATTTCGCGGCGTTGAAGAATCGTTTCGTTTTGGTAATGTGCAGACATTCAACAACGTTCAAATGAACGGATAATCGTGCTCCCCCAAACACAGTCCAGGTAATTTCACGGTGTTGAAAAACTATTTCATCTAGATGGTATGAAGCTTTTCACAAACATTCGAACTAAAGGCTGGGCCGTGCTCCCCCAAACACGGCCCAGTTCCTTTCACGGTGTTGAGTGACTTTTTCGTCTGGATGTTTTGCAGCCGTTTAAACATATTCAAGTTTATGGCTGGGCCGCGCTCCTCAACATCCCTTGTCACGGCCCAGCTCAGTTCCCGGCGTTGAAGAATCGTTTCGTTTTGATGTTATGCAAACATTCAACAACGTTCAAATGAACGGACGTTTGTGCTCCCCCAAACACGATCCAGGGCATTTCACGGTGTTGAAGATTCTTTTCGTCTGGATGGTATGAAATTTTTCAAAAACATTCGAACTTATGGCTGGGTTGTGCTCCCCCAAACACGGCCCAGTTCTGTTCACGGTGTTGAAGATTCTATTTGTATGGATGTTCTGCAGCCATGTAAAAACATTCAAATTTATGGCTGGGCCGCGCTCCCCAACATCCCCTGTCACGGCCCAACTCAGTTTCCGGCGTTGAAGACTCGTTTCGTTTTGATGTTATGCAGACATTCAACAACGTTCAAAGGAACGGCCGGTCGTGCTCTCCCAAACACGGTACAAAGCATTTCACGGTGTTGAAAACCTTTTTCTTTTGGATGGTATGAAGCTTTTCAAAAACATTCGAACTTATGGCTGGGCCAAGCTCCCCCAAACACGGCCCAGTTCCTTTCACGGTGTGGATGGAATATATTTTTATGGATATTCTGCAGCCATGCAAAAACATTTAAGTTCATGACTGGGCCGCGCTTCCCAACATCCCCTGTCACGGCCCAGCTGATTTCGCGGCGTTGAAGAATCGTTTCGTTCTGATGTTATGCAGACATTAAACAACGTTCAAATGAACGGCTGGTCGTGCTCCCCCAAACACGGCCCAGCTCATTTCACGGTGTTGAAGAACTTTGTCTTTTGGATGGTATGAAACTTTTCAAAGACATTCAAACTTATGGCTGGGCCGTGCTCCCCCAAACACGGCCCAGTTCTGTCCACGGTGTTGAAGATTTTATTTGTATTGATGTTCGGCAGCCGTGTAAAAACACTCAGGTTTATGGCTGGGCCGCGCTCCCCAACATCCCCTGTCACGACCCAGCTCATTTCGCGGCGTTAAAGAATCGTTTTGTTTTGTAGTTGTGCAGACTTTCAACAACGTTCAAATGAACGGATGGTCGTGCTCCCCCAAACACGGTCGAACGCATTTCACGGTTTTTAAGAACTTTTTTCTTCATGATGGTATCAAGTTCTTGAAAAACATTCGAACATGTGGCTGGGCCGTATTTCCCCAAACACGACCCAGTTTTTTCACGGTGTTGAAAAACATTTTTTCTGGATGTTATGCAGCCATGTAAAACCATTCAAGTTTATGGCTGGGCCGTGCTCCCCAACATCTCCTGTCACGACCCAGCTCATTTTGCGGCGTGGAAGATTCGTTTTGTTTTGATGTTATGCAGACATTCAACAACGTTCAAACGAACGGCTGGTCGTGCTCCCCCAAACACGGCCCAGCTCATTTCACGATGTTGAAGAACCTTGTCATTTGGATGGTATGAAACTTTTCAAAAACATTCAAACTTAAGTGTGGACCGTGCTCCCCCAAACACGGCCCAGTTCTGTTCACGGTGTTCAAGCTTCTATTTGTATTGATGTTCTGCAGCCATGTAAAAACATTCAAGTTTATGGCTGGGCCGCGCTCCCCAACATCCTCTGTCACGGCCCAGCTCAATTCCCGGCGTTGAAGAATCGTTTCGTTTTGATGTTGTGCAGACATTCAACATTGTTCAAATGAACGGATGGTCGTGCTCCTCCAAACACGGTCCCGCTCAATTCACGGTGTTGACGACTATTTTTATCGGGTTGGTATGAAACTCGTCAAAAACATTCGAACTTATGGCCTGGTTGTGCTCCCCCAAACACGGCCCAGTTCCTTTCACGGTGTGCAAAAGCCATTTCGTTTGAATATTAAACGATCGAGCTTGTGGCTGGGCCGCGCTCCCCAACAACCCCTGTCACGGCCCAGCTCATTTCGCGGCGTTGAAGAATCGTTTCGTTTTGATGTTATGCAGACATTCAACAACGTTCAAATGAACGGCTGTTTGTGCTCCCCCAAACACGGTCCAATGCATTTCACGGTGTTGAAAAACCTTTTCGTCTGGATGGTATGAAACTTTTCAAAAACATTCGAACTTATGGCTAGGTTGTGCTCCCCGAAACACGGCCCAGTTCTGTTCACGGTGTTCAAGACTCTATTTGTCTGGATGTTATGCAGCCATGTAAAAACATTCAAGTTTATGGCTGGGCCGCGCTCCCGAACATCTTCTGTCACGGCCCAGCTCATTTCGCGGCGTTGAAAAATCGTTTCGTTCTGATGTTATGCAGACATTCAACAACGTTCAAAGGAACGGCTGTTTGTGCTCCCCGAAACACGGTCCAAAGCATTTCACGGTGTTGAAGAACCTTTTCTTCTGGATGGTATGAAGCTTTTCAAAAACATTCGAACTTATGGCTGGGCCGTGTTTTCCCAAACACGGCCCAGTTCTGTTCACGGTGTGGATGGAATATATTTTTATGCATATTTTGCAGCCATGCAAAAACATTCAAGTTTATGGCTGGGCCGCGCTCCCCAACATCCCCTGTCACGACCCAGCTCATTTCGCGGCTTTGAAGAATCGTTTCGTTTTGATTTTATGCAGACATTCAACAACGTTCAAATGATCGGACGTTTGTGCTCCCCCAAACGCGGTCCAGGGCATTTCACGGTGTTGACAAACCTTTTCATTTGGATGGTATGAAACTTTTCAAAAACATTCAAACTTATGGCCTGGCCGTGCTCCCCCAAACACGGCCCAGTTTTGTTCACGGTGTTGAGGATTTTATTTGTATTGATGTTTGGAAGCCATGTAAAAACAATCAAGTTTATGGCTCGGCCGCGCTCCCCAACATCCCCTGTCACGGCCCAGCTCATTTCGCGGCGTTGAAGAATCGTTTCGTTTTGATGTTGTGCAGACTTTCATTAATGTTCAAAAGAACGGATGGTCGTGCCCCCCCAAACACGGTCCAACTCATTTCACGGTGTTGACGATTTTTTTTATCGGGATGGTATGAAGCTTTTCAAAAACATTCGAACTTATGGCTGGGTTGTGCTCCCCCAAACACGGCCCACTTTTTTTCACGGAGTGGAGGAACCATTTCGTCTGAATATTAAACAATCGAGTTTATGGCTGGGCCGCGCTCCCCAACATCCCCTGTCACGGCCCAGCTCATTTCGCGGCGTTGAAAAATCGTTTCGTTTTGATGTTAGGCAAACATTCAACAACGTTCAAATGAAAGGATTTTCAAAAACACTCGAACTTATGGTTGGGCCGTGCTCTTCCAAACACGGCTTAGTTTTAATCACGGTGTTGAAGTACTTTTTCGTTTGGATGTTATGCAGGCATGTAAAAACATTCAAGTTCATGGCTGGGCCGCATTTTCCAACATCCTCTGTCACGGCTAAGCTCATTTTGCGGCGTTGAAGAATCGTTTCGTTTTGATGTTGTGCAGACATTCAACAACGTTCAAATGAACGGATATTCGTGCTCCCCCAAACACGGTTCAGCTCATTTCACGGTGTTGAAAACTTTTCTCATCTGGATGGTAGGAAGCTTTTCAAAAACACTCGATTTTATGGCTGGGCCGTGCTTCCCCAAACGCGGCCCAGTTCCTTTCACGGTGTTGAAAAGCTTTTTCGTCTGGATGTTATGCAGCTATTTAAACACATTCAAGTTGATTGCTGGGCCGCGCCCCCAACTTTTTCTGTCACGGCTCATTTTTTCTGTCACGGCCCAGATGTATTCGCGGCGTTGAGGACTCGTTTCGTTTTGATGTTATGCAGACATTCAACAACGTTCAAATGAACGGACGTTCGTGCTCCCCCAAACACGGTCCAGGGCATTTCACGGTGTTGAAAAACCTTCTCATTTGGATGGTACGAAGCTTTTCAAAATCACTTGAACTAATGGTTGGGCCGTGCTCCCCCAAACTCGGCCCAGTTCTGTTCACGGTGTTGATGAACTTTTTTGTTTGGATGTTCTGCAGCCATGTAAAAACACTCAAGTTTATCGCTGGGCCGCGCTCCCCAACATCTCCTGTCACGGCCAAGATCATCTTGCGGCGTTGAAAACTCATTTCGTTTTGATGTTGAGCAGACTTTCAACAACGATCAAATGAACGGTTGGTCGTGCTCCTCCAAACACGGTCCAGCCCATTTCACGGTGTTGAAGACTCTTCTCATCTGGATGGTATGAAGCTTTTCACAAACATTCGAAGTTATGGGTGGGCCGTGCTCCCCCAAACACGGCCCAGTTTTTTTCACGGTGTTGAAGAACCTTTTCGTCTGGATGTTATGCAGCCATTTAAACACAATCAAGTTGATGGCTGAGCGCGCTCCCCAACATCCCCTAACACGGCTGAGCTCATTTTGCGGCGTTGAAGAATCGTTTCTTTTTGATGTTATGCAAACATGCAACAACAATCAAATGAACGGACGTTTGTGCTCCCCCAAACACGGTCCAGGGCATTTCACGGTGTTGAAGAACCTTTTCGTCTGGATGGTATGAAACTTTTCAAAAACATTCGAACGTATGGCTGGGTTGTGCTCCCCCAAACACCGCCCAGTTCTGTTTGCGGTGTTGAAGATTCTGTTTGTCTGGATGTTCTGCAGCCATGTAAAGACATTCAAATTGATGGCTGGGCCGCGCTCCCCAACATCCCCTGTCACGGCCCAACTCAGTTTCCGGCGTTGAAGAATTGTTTCGTTTTGATGTTATGCAGACATTCAACAACGTTCAAATGAACGGACGTTCGTGCTCCCCCAAACACGGTCTAGAGCATTTCACGGTGTTAAAGAACTTTTTCGTCTGGATAGTATGAAGCTTTTCAAAAACATTCCAACATATGGCTGAGCCGTGCTCCCCCAAACACGGCCCAGTTCTGTTCACGGTGTGGATTGAGTATATTTTTATGGTTATTTTGCAGCCATGCAAAAACATTTAAGTTTGTGGCTGGGCCGCGCTCCCCAACATCCCCTGTCACGGCCCAGCTCATTTCGCGGCGTTGAAGAATCGTTTCGTTCTGATGTTATGCAGACATTCAACAACGTTCAAACGAACGGCTGGTCGTGCTCTCCCAAACACGGCCCAGCTCATTTCATGGTGTTGAAGAACCTTTTTCATTTGGATGGTATGAAACTTTTCAAAAACATTCAAACTTATGGCTGGACCGTGCTCCCCCAAACACGGCCCAGTTCTGTTCACGGTGTTGAAGAATCTATTTGTATTGATGTTTTGCAGCCATGTTAAAACATTCAAGTTAATGGCTGGGCTGCGCTCCCCAACATCCTCTGTCACGGCCCAGCTCATTTCGCGGCGTCGAAGAATCGTTTCGTTTTGATGTTGTGCAGACTTTCAACATTGTTCAAATGAACGGATGGCCGTGCTCCCCCAAACACGGTCCAGGGCATTTCACGGTGTTGACGACTATTTTTATCAAGTCGGTATGAAGCTCGTTAAAAACATTCGAATTTATGGCCTGGTTGTGCTCCCCCAAACACGGCCCAGTTCCTTTCACCGTGTGGAAAAACCATTTCGTCTGATTATTAAACGATCGAGCTTGTGGCTGGGCCGCGCTCCCCAGCATCCCCTGTCACGGCCCAGCTTATTCCGCGGCGTTGAAGAATCGTTTCGTTTTGATGTTATGCAGACATTCAACAACGTTCAAATGAAAGGATTTTCAAAAACACTCGAACTTATGGTTGGGCCGTGCTCTTCCAAACACGGCCCAGTTTTATTCACGGTGTTGAAATACTTTTTCGTCTGGATGTTATGCAGCCATGTAAAAACATTCAAGTTCATGGCTGGGCCGCATTTTCCAACATCCTCTGTCACGGCTAAGCTCATTTTGCGGCGTTGAAGAATCGTTTCGCTTTGATGTTGTGCAGACATTCAACAACGTTCAAATGAACGGATGGTCGTGCTCCCCCAAACACGGTTCAGCTCATTTCACGGTGTTGAAAACTTTTCTCATCTGGATGGTAAGAAGCTTTTCAAAAACACTCGAACTTATGCCTGGGCCGTGCTCCCCCAAACGCGGCCCAGTTCCTTTCACGGTGTTGAGTGACTTTTTCGTCTGGATGTTATGCAGCCATTTAAACACATTCAAGTTGATGGCTGAGCCGCGCTCCCCAAATTTTTCTGTCACGGCCCAGGTCTATTCGCGGCGTTGAGGAATCGTTTCGTTTTGATGTTATGCAGACATTCAACAACGTTCAAATGAACGGGTGGTCGTGCTCCCCCAAACACGGTCCAAGGCATTTCACGGTGTTGAAAAACTTTTTCATTTGGATGGTACGAAGCTTTTCAAAAACACTCGAACTAATGGTTGGGCCGTGCTTCCCCAAACACGGCCCAGTTCTGTTCACGGTGTTGATGAACTTTTTTGTCTGGATGTTCTGCAGCCATGTAAAAACATTCAAGTTCATGGCTGGGCTGCACTTTCCAACATCCCCTGTCACGGCCCAGCTCATTTCGCGGCGTTGAAAACTCATTTCGTTTTGATGTTGAGCAGACTTTCAACAACGTTCAAATGAACGGCTGGTCGTGCTCCTCCAAACACGGTCCAGCCCATTTCACGGTGTTGAAGACTCTTCTCATCTGGATGGTATGAAGCTTTTCAAAAACGTTTGAACATATAGCTGGGCCGTGCTCCTTCAAACACGGCTTAGTTTCTTTCATGGTGATGAAGAGCTTTTTCGTCTGAAGGTTATGCAGCCATATAAACACATTCAAGTTGATGGCTGGGCCGTGCTCACCAACATCCCTTTTCCTGGCTTAGCTCTTTTTGCGGCGTTGAAGCATCGTTTCGTTTTGGTGTTGTGCAGACATTCAACAACATTCAAATGAACGGACGTTTGTGCTCCCCCAAACACGGTCCAGGGCATTTCACGATGTTGAAGAACTTTTTCGTCAGGATGGTACGAAAGTTTTTAAAAACATTCGAACTAATGGTTGGGTTGTGCTCCCCCAAACACGGCCCAGTTCTGTTTGCGGTGTTGAAGATTTTGTATGTCTGGATGTTCTGCAGCCATGTAAAGACATTCAAGTTTATGGCTGGGCCGCGCTCCCCAATATACCCTGTCACGGCCGAACTCAGTTTCCGGCGTATAAGAATTGTTTTGTTTTGATGTTATGCAGACATTCAACAACGTTCAAATGAACGGACGTTCGTGCTCCCCCAAACACGGTCCAAAGCATTTCACGGTGTTGAAGAACCTTTTCGTCTGGATAGTATGAAGCTTTTCAAAAACATTCGAACTTATGGCTGGGTTGTGCTCCCCCAAACACGGCCCAGTTCTTTTCACGGTGTGGATGGAATTTATTTTTATGGTTATTCTGCAGCCATGTTTAAGGCTGGGCCGCGCTCCCCAACATCCTCTGTCACGGCCCAGCTCATTTCGCGGCGTTGAAGAATCGTTTCATTCTGATGTTATGCAGACATTCAACAACGTTCAAACGAACGGCTGGTCGTGTTCCCCTAAACACGGCCCAGCTCATTTCACGGTGTTGAAGATCCTTGTGATTTGGATGGTATGAAACTTTTCAAAAACATTCGAACATATGGCTGGGCTGTGCTCTTCCAAACACGGCCCAGTTGTGTTCACGTTGTTGAAGAATCTATTTGTATTGATGTTCTGCAGCCATGCAAAACCATTCAAGTTTATGGCTGGGCCGCGCTCCCCAACATCCTCTGTCACGGCCCAGCTCATTTCGCGGCGTTGAAGAATCGTTTCGTTTTGATGTTGTGCTCACTTTCATTATTGTTCAAATGAACGGATGGTCGTGCTCCCCCAAACACGGTCCAGGGCATTTCACGGTGTTGACGACTATTTTTATCGGGTTGGTATGAAGCTCTTCAAAAAGATTCGAACTTATGGCCTGGTTGTGCTCCCCCAAACACGGCCCAGTTCCTTTCACCGTGTGGAAAAACCATTTCGTCTGAATATTAAACGATCGAGTTTGTGGCTGGGCCGCGCTCCCCAACATCCTTGTCACGGCCCAGCTTATTTCGCGGCGTTGAAAAATCGTTTCGTTTTGATGTTATGCAGACATTCAACAACGTTCAAACGAAAGGCTTTTTAAAAACACTCGAACTTATGGTTGGGCCGTGCTTCTCCAAACACGGCCTAGTTTTAATCACGGTGTTGAAGAACTTTTTCGTCTGGATGTTATGCAGGCATGTAAAACTTTCAAGTCCATGGCTGGGCCGCAGTTTCCAACATCCTCTGTCACGGCTAAGCTCATTTTGCGGCGTTGAAAAATCGTTTCGCTTTGATGTTGTGCAGACATTCAACAACGTTCAAATGAACGGATATTCGTGCTCCCCCAAACACGGTTCAGCTCATTTCACGGTGTTGAAAACTTTTCTCATCTGGATGGTATGAAGCTTCTCAAAAACACTCGACTTTATGGCTGGGCCGTGCTCCCCCAAACGCGGCCCAGTTCCTTTCACGGTGTTGAAGAGCTTTTTCGTCTGGATGTTATGCAGCCATTCAAACACATTCAAATTGATGGCTGGGCCGCGCCCCCAACTTTTTCTGTCACGGCCCAGCTCATTTCGCCTCGTTGAGGAATCGTTTCGTTTTGATGTTATGCAGACATTCAACAACGTTCAGTTGAACGGAGGTTCGTGCCCCCCAAACACGGTCCAACTCATTTCACGGTGTTGAAGAACCTTTTTCGTTTGGATGAAATGAAGCTTTTCAAAAACATTCGAAGTTGTGGCTGGGTTGTGCTTCCCCAAACACGGCCCGGTTCTGTTCACGGTGTTGAAGATCCTATTTGTGTGGATGTTCTGCAGGCATGTAAAAACACTCAAGTTTATGGCTGGGCCGCGCTCCCCAACATCCCCTGTCACGGCCCAGCTCATTTCGCGGCGTTGAAGAATCGTTTCGGTTTGATGTTGTGCAGACTTTCAACATTGTTCAAATGAACGGACGGTCGTGCTCCCCCAAACACGGTTCCGCTCATTTCACGGTGTTGACGACTATTTTTATCGGGTTTGTATAAAGTTTTTCAAAAACATTCGAACTTATGCCTGGGTTGTGCTCCCCCAAACACGGCCCAGTTCCTTAAACGATGTGGAAAAACCATTTCGTCTGAATATTAAACGATCGAGTTTGTGGCTGGGCCGCGCTCCCCAACATCCCCTGTCACGGCCCAGCTCATTTCGCGGCGTTGAAGAATCGTTTCGGTTTGATGTTGTGCAAACATTCAACAACGTTCAAATGAACGGCTTTTCAAAAACACTCGAGCTTATGGTTGGGCCGTGCTCCCCCAAACACGGCCCAGTTAAATTCACGGTGTTGAAGTACTTTTTCGTCTGGATGTTATGCAGGCGTGTAAAAACTTTTAAGTCCAAGGCTGGGACGCATTTTCCAACATCCTCTGTCACGGCTAAGCTCATTTTGCGGCGTTGAAGAATCGTTTGGCTTTGATGCTGTGCAGACATTCAACAACGTTCAAATGAACGAATATTCGTGCTCCCCCAAACACGGTTCAGCTCATTTCACGGTGTTGAAGACTTTTCTCATCTGGATGGTATGAAGCTTTTCAAAAACACTCGACTTTATGGCTGGGCCGTGCTCCCCCAAACGCGGCCCAGTTCCCTTCACGGTGTTGAAGAGCTTTTTCGTCTGGATGTTATGCAGCTATTTAAACACATTCAAGTTGATGGCTGGGCCGCGCTCCTCAACTTCTTCTGTCACGGCCCAGCTCATTTTGCGGCGTTGAAGAATCCTTTCGTTTTGATGTTATGCAGGCACTCAACAACGTTCGAATGAACGGACGTTCGTGCTCCCTCAAACACGGTCCAGAGCATTTCACGGTGTTGAAGAACTTTTTTGTTTGGATGAAATGAAGCTTTTCAAAAACATTCGAACTTGTGGCTGGGTTGTGCTTCCCCAAACACGGCCCAGTTCTGTTCACGGTGTTGAAGAATCTATTTGTTTGGATGTTCTGCAGCGTTGTAAAAACATTCAAGTTCATGACTGGGCCGCGTTCCTTAACATCCCCTGTCACGGCCCAGCTCATTTCGTGGCGTTGAAGAATCGTTTTGTTTTGTAGTTGTGCAGACATTCAACAACGTTCAAACGAACGGATAATCGTGCTCCCCCAAACACGGTCGAACGCATTTCACGGTTTTGAAGAACTTTTTCGTGTGGATGAAATGAAGCTTTTCAAAAACATTCGAATTTATGGCTGGGTTGTGCTTCCCCAAACACGGCCCAGGTCTGTTCACGGTGTTGAAAAATCTAATTGTGTGGATGTTCTGCAGCCTTGTAAAAACACTTAAGTTTATGGCTGGGCTGCGCTCCCCAACATCTTTTGTCACGGCCCAGCTCATTTCGCGGCGTTGACGAATTGTTTTGTTTTGTAGTTGTGCAAACTTTCAACAACGTTCACATGAACGGATATACGTGCTCCCCCAAACACGGTCGAACGCGTTTCACAGTCTTGAAAAACTTTTTTCTTCATGATGGTATCAAGTTTTTGAAAAACATTCGAACTTGTGCCTGGGCCGTGTTCCCCCAAACACGGCCCAGTTTTTCTTTTCTTTTCACGGTGTTGAGGAACATTTTCGTCTGGATGTTATGCAACCATGCAAAAAACATTCAAGTTTATGGCTGGGCCGTGCTCCCCAACATCTCCTGTCACGGCCCAGCTCATTTCGCGGCGTTGAAGATTCGTTTCGTTTTGATGTTGTGCAGATTTTCAACAACGTTCAAATGAACGGATGGTCGTGCTCCCTTAAAGACGGTCCCGCTCATTTCACGGTGTTGACGATTTTTTTTATCTGGATGGTATGAAATTTTTCAAAAACGTTGGAACTTATGGCTGGGTTGTGCTCCCCCAAACACGGCCCAGTTCCTTTCACGGTGTTGAAGAACCTTTTCGTCTGGATGTTAAACCATCAAGTTTATGACTGGGCCGCGCTCCCCAACATCCCCTGTCACGGCCCAGCTCAGTTCTCTGCGTCCCAGAATCGTATCGTTTTGTTGTTATGCAGACATTTAACAACGTTCAAATGAACGGACGTTTGTGCTTCCCCAAACACGGTCCAGGGCATTTCACGGTGTTGAAGAACCTTTTCGTCTGGATAGTATGAAACTTTTCAAAAACATTCGAACTTATGAGTGGATTGTGCTCCCCCAAACACGGCCCAGTTCTGTTTACGGTGTTGAAAATTTTATTTGTCTGGATGTTTTGCAGCCATGTAAAAATTTTCAAATTAATGGCTGGGCCGCGCTCCCCAACATGCCCTGTCACGGCCCAGCTCAGTTCCCGGCGTTGAAGAATCGTTTCGTTTTGATGTTATGCAGACATTCAACAACGTTCAAATGAACGGACGTTCGTGCTCCCCCAAACACGGTCCAGGGCTTTTCACGGTGTTAAAGAACCTTTTCATTTGGATGGTACGAAGCTTTTTAAAAATACTCGAACTAATGGTTTGGCTGTGCTCCCCCAAACACGGCCCAGTTCTGTTCACGGTGTTGATGATTTTTTTTCTGGATGTTCTGCAGCCATGTAAAAACATTCAAGTTCAAGGCTGGGCCGCACTTTCCAACATCTCCTGTCACGGCCCAGCTCATTTTGCGGCGTTGAAAACTCATTTCGTTTTGATGTTGAGCAGATTTTCAACAACGTTCAAATGAACGGCTGGTCGTGCTCCCCCAAACACGGTCCAGCCCATTTCACGGTGTTGAAGACTCTTCTGATCTGGATGGTATGAAGCTTCTCAAAAACATTCAAACCTATGGCTGGGCCTTGCTCCCCCAAACACGGCCCAGTTCTGTTCACGGTGTGGAAGAACCTTTTCGCCTGGATGTTATGCAGCCAATTAAACACATTCAAGTTGATGGCTGAGCGCGCTCCCCAACATCTTCTTTCACGGCCTAGCTCATTTTGCGGCGTTGAAGAATTGTTTCGTTTTGATGTTATGCAGACATTCAACAACGTTCAAATGAACGGACGTTCGTGCTCCCCCAAACACGGTCCAGGGCATTTCACGGTGTTGAAGAACTTTTTCGTCTGGATAATATGAAGCTTTCAAAAAACATTCGAACTTATGGCTGGGCCGTGCTCCCCCAAACACGGCCCAGTTCCTTTCACGGTGTGGATGGAATTTATTTTTATGGTTATTCTGCAGCCATGCAAAACATTCAAGTTGATGGCTGGGCCGCGCTCCCCAACATGCCCTGTCACGGCCCAGCTCATTTTGCGGCGTTGAAGCATCGTTTTGTTCTGATGTTATGCAGACATTCAACAATGTTCAAACGAACGGCTGGTCGTGCTCCCCCAAACACGGCGCAGCTCATTTCACGATGTTGAAAAACCTTGTCATTTGGATGGTATGAAACTTTTCAAAAACATTCGAACTAATGGCTGGACCGTGCTCCCCCAAACACGGCCCAGTTCTGTTCACGGTGTTCAAGCTTTCATTTGTATTGATGTTCTGCAGCCACGTAAAAACATTCAAGTTCATGGCTGGGCCGCGCTCCCCAACATCCTCTGTCACGGCCCAGCTCATTTCGCGGCGTTGAAGAATCGTTTCGTTTTGATGTTGTGCAGACTTTCAACATTGTTCAAATGAACGGATGGTCGTGCTCCCCCAAACACGGCACAGTTTTTTTCACCGTGTGGAAAAACCATTTCGTCTGAATATTAAACCATCGAGTTTGTGGCTGGGCAGCGCTCCCTAACACCCCATGTCACGGCCCAGCTTGTTTCGCGGCGTTGAAGAATCGTTTCGTTTTGTTGTTACGCAGAAATTCAACAACGTTCAAATGAAAAAATTTTCAAAAACACTCAAACTTGTGGTTGGGCCGTGCTTTTCCAAACACGGCCCAGTTTTATTCACGGTGTTGATGAACTTTTTCGTCTGGATGTTATGCAGCCATGTAAAAACATTCAAGTTCATGGCTGGGCCGCATTTTCCAACATCCTCTGTCACGGTCCAGCTCATTTTGCGGCGTTGAAGAATCGTTTCGCTTTGATGTTGTGCAGACTTTCATTATTGTTGAAATGAACGGATGGTCGTGCTCCCCCAAACACGGTCCAATTCATTTCACAGTGTTAAAGAACTATTTCATCTGGATGGTATGAAACTATTTTAAAACAGTCGAACTAATGGCTGGGCCGTGCTCCCCCAAACACGGCCCAGTTCCTTTCAGGGTGTTGAGTGATTTTTTCGTCTATATGTTTTGCAGCCGTTTAAACACATTCAAGTTGATGGCTGGGCCGCGCTCCCCAACATCCCCTGTCACGGCCCAGCTCAGTTCGCGGCGTTGAAAAATCGTTTCGTTTTGATGTTATGCAGACATTCAACAACGTTCAAATGAACGGCTGGTCGTGCTCCCCCAAACACGGTCCAGGGCATTTCACGGTGTTGAAGAACCTTTTCGTCTGGATGGTATGAAACTTTTCAAAAACATTCAAACTTATGGCTGGGTTGTGTTCCCCCAAACACGGCCCAGTTTTGTTCACGGTGTTGAAGATTCTATTTGTCTGGATGTTATGCAGCCATGTAAAAACATTCAAGTTCATGGCTGGGCCGCATTTTCCAACATCCTCTGTCACGGCCCAGCTCAATTTGCGGCGTTGAAGAATCGTTTGGCTTTGATGTGGTGCAGACATTCAACAACGTTCAAATGAACGGATATTCGTGCTCCCCCAAACACGGTTCAGCTCATTTCACGGTGTTGAAGATTTTTCTCATCTGGATGGTAAGAAGCTTTTCAAAAACACTCAAACTTATGGCTGGGCCGTGCTCCCCCAAACGCGGCCCAGTTTCTTTCACGGTGGTGAAGAGCTTTTTCGTTTGGATGTTATGCAGCTATTTAAACACATTCAAGTTGATGGCTGGGCCGCGCTCCCCAACTTTTTCTGTCACGGCCCAGTGCATTTCGCGGCGTCGAGGAATCGTTTCGTTTTGATGTTATGCAGACATTCAACAACGTTCAAATGAACAGACATTCGTGCTTTTTTAAACACGGTCCAGAGCAATTCACGGTGTTGAAGAACCTTTTCCTCTGGATAGTATGAAGTTTTTCAAAAACATTCGAACTCATGGCTGGGTTGTGCTTCCCCAAACACGGCCCAGTTCTGTTCACGGTGTTGAAGACTCTTTTTGTTTGGATGTTCTGTAGCCATGAAAAAACACTCAAGTTTATGCCTGGGCCGCGCTCCCCAACATCCCCTGTCACGGCCCAGCTCATTTCGCGGCGTTGAAGAATCGTTTTGTTTTGTAGTTGTGCAGACTTTCAACAACGTTCAAATGAACGGCTGGTCGTGCTCCCCCAAACACGGTCGAACGCATTTCACGGTTTTGAAGAACTTTTTTCCTCATGATGGTATTAAGTTCTTGAAAAACATTCGAACTTGTGGCCGGGCCGTATTCCACCAAACACGGCTCAGTTCCTTTCACGCTGTTGAGGAACATTTTCGTCTGGATGTTATGCAGCCATGTAAAAACATTCAAACTTATGGCTGGGCCGTGCTCCCCAACATCCTCTGTCACGGCCCAGTTCATTTTGCGGCGTTGAATACTCGTTTCGTTTTGATGTTGTACAGACTTTCAACAACGTTCAAAAGGACGGCTGGTCGTGCTCCCCCAAACACGGTCCCGCTCATTTCACGGTGTTGACGACTTATTTTTATTTGGATGATCTGAAGTGCTTCAAAAACGTTCGAACTTATAGCTGAGTTGTGCTCCCCCAAACACGGCCAAGTTTTTTTCACAAAGTTGAAGAACCTTTTCGTCTGGATGTTAAACCATTAAGTTTATGGCTGGGCCGCGCTCCCCTACATCCCTTGTCACGGCCCAGCTCATTTCGCAACGTTGAAGAATCGTTTCGTTTTGGTATTGTGCAGACTTTCAACAACGTTCAAATGAACCGAAAACCGTGCTCCCCCAAACACAGTCCAGGTCATTTCACGGTGTTGAAGAACTATTTCATCTGGATGGTATGAAGCTCTTCAAAAACATTCGAACTTGTGGCTGGGCCGTGCTCCCCCAAACACGGCCCAGTTCCTTTCAGGGTGTTGAGTAACTTTTTCGTCTGGATGTTTTGCAGCCGTTTAAACACATTCAAGTTTATGGCTGGGCCGCGCTCCCCAACATCCCCTGTCACGGCCCAGCTCAGTTCCCGGTGTTGAAGAATCGTTTCGTTTTGATGTTATGCAAACATTCAACGACGTTCAAATGAAGGGACGTTCGTGTTCCCCCAAACACGATCCAAGGCACTTCACGGTGTTGAAAAACCTTTTCGTCTGGATGGTATGAAACTTTTCAAAAACACTCGAACTTATGGCTGGGTTGTGCTTCCCCAAACACGGCCCAGTTTTGTTCACGGTGTTGAAAATTTTGTTTGTATTGATGTTCGGCAGCCATGTAAAAACATTCAAGTTGATGGTTGGGCCGCGCTCCCCAACATCCCTTGTCACGGCCCAGCTCATTTCGCGGCGTTGAAGAATCGTTTCGTTTTGATGTTGTGCAGACTTTCATTATTGTTCAAATGAACGGATGGTCGTGCCACCCCAAACACGGTCCAACTCATTTCACGGTGTTGACGATTTTTTTTATCGGGTTGGTATGAAGCTTTTCAAAATAATTCGAACTTATGGCTGGGTTGTGCTCCCCCAAACACGGCCCAGTTTTTTTCACGGTGTGGAAAAACCATTTCGTCTGATTATTAAACGATCGAGTTTGTGGCTGGGCCGCGCTCCCCAACATCCCCTGTCACGGCCCAGCTTATTTCGCGGTGTTGAAGAATCGTTTCGCTTTGATGTTTGCGCAAACACTCCACAACGTTCAAATGAAAGGCTTTTTAAAAACATTCGAGCTAATGGTTGGGCCGTGCTCTTCCAAACACGGCCCAGTTTTATTCACGGTGTTGAAGAACTTCTTCTTCTTGATGTTATGCAGGCATGTAAAAACATTCAAGTTCATGGCTGGGCCGCATTTTCCAACATCCTCATTCACGGCCCAGCTGATTTTGCGGCGTTGAAGAATCGTTTCGTTTTGATGTTGTGCAGACATTAAACAACGTTCAAATGAACGGATATTCGTGCTTCCGCAAACACGGTTCAGCTCATTTCACGGTGTTTAAAACTTTTCTCATCTGGATAATAGAAAGTGTTTCAAAAACACTCGAACTTATGGTTGGGCCGTGCTCCCCCAAACGCGGCCCAGTTTTTTTCACGGTGTTGAAAAGCTTTTTCGTCTGGATGTTATGCAGCCATTTAAACACATTCAAGTTGATGGCTGGGCCGCGCTCCCCAACTTTTTCTGTCACGGCTCATTTTTTCTGTCACGGCCCAGCTCTATTCGCGGCGTTGAGGAATCGTTTCGTTTTGATGTTATGCAGACATTCAACAACGTTCAAATGAACGGACGTTCGTGCTCCCCCAAACACGGTCCAGGGCATTTCACGGTGTTGAAGAACCTTCTCATTTGGATGGTACGAAGCTTTTCAAAAACATTCGAACTAATGGTTGGGCAGTGCTTCCCAAACACGGCCCAGTTCTGTTCACGGTGTTGATGAACTTTTTTGTCTGGATGTTCTGCAGCCATGAAAAACATTCAAGTTCATGGCTGGGCCGCACTTTTCAACATCTTTGGTCAGGGCAACGCTCATTTTGCGGCGTTGAAAACTCATTTCGTTTTGATGTTGAGCAGACATTCAACGACGTTCAAATGAGCGGCTGGTCGTGCTCCCCCAAACACGGTCCAGCCCATTTCACAGTGTTGAAGACTTTTTTATCTGGATGGTATAAAGCTTTTCAAAAACGTTCGAAGTTAACGCTCGGCCGTGCTCCTCCAAACACGGCTTAGTTCCTTTCACGGTGTTGAAGAACCTTTTCGTCTGGATGTTATGCAGCCAATTAAACTCATTCAAGTTGATGGCTGGGCCGCGCTCCCCAACATCCCTCTTCCCGGCTTAGCTCGTTTTGCGGCGTTGAAGAATCGTTTCGTTTTGATGTTATGCAGACAATCAACAACGTTCAAATGAACGGACGTTTGTGCTCCCCCAAACACGGTCCAGGGCATTTCACGGTGTTGAAGAACCTTTTCGTCTGGATGGTATGAAACTTTTCAAAAACATTCGAACCTATGGCTGGGTTGTGCTCCCCCAAACACGGCCCAGTTTTGTTTACGGTGTTGAAAATTCTGTTTGTCTGGATGTTCTGCAGCCATGTAAAAACATTCAAGTTTATAGCTGGGCCGCGCTCCCCAACATCCCCTGTCACGGCCCAGCTCAGTTCCCGGCGTTGAGGAATCGTTTCGTTTTGATGTTATGCAGACATTCAACAACGTTCAAATGAACGGCTGGTCGTGCTCCCCCAAACACGGTCCAGGGCATTTCACGGTGTTGAAGAACCTTCTCATTTGGATGGTACGAAGGTTTTCAAAAACACTCGATTTAATGGTTAGGCTGTTCTCCCCCGAACACGACCCAATTCCTTTCACGGTGTTGATGAACTTTTTTGTCTGGATGTTCTGCAACCATGTAAAAACATTCAAGTTCATGGCTGGGCCGCACTTTCCAACATCCCCTGTCACGGCCCAGCTCATTTTTCGGCGTTGAAGGAATGTTTCGCTTTGATGTTGAGCAGACTTTCAACAACGTTGAAATGAACGGTTGGTCGTGCTCCTCCAAACACGGTCCAGCCCATTTCACGGTGTTAAAGATTTTTTTCATCTAGATGTTAGGAAGCTTCTCAAAAACATTCGAACTTATGGCTGGGCCGTGCTCCCCCAAACACCGCCCAGTTCCTTTTACGGTGTTGAAGAACCTTTTCGTGTGCATGTTATGCAGCCAATTAAACACATTCTAGTTGATGGCTGAGCGCGCTCCCCAATATCCCCTATCACGGCCTAGCTCAGTTCCCGGCGTTGAAGAATCGTTTCGTTTTGATGTTATGCAGACAATCAACAACGTTCAAATGAACGGACGTTTGTGCTCCCCCAAACACGGTCCAGGGCTTTTCACGGTGTTGAAAAACTTTTTCGTTTGGATGGTATGAAACTTTTCAAAAACATTCGAACGTATGGCTGGGTTGTGCTCCCCCAAACACGGCCCAGTTTTGTTTGCGGTGTTCAAGATTCTATTTGTCTCGATGTTCTGCAGCCATGTAAAAACATTCAAATTTATGGCTGGGCCGCGCTCCCCAACATACCCTGTCACGGCCCAAATCAGTTTCCGGCGTTGAAGAATTGTTTTGTTTTCATGTTATGCAGACATTCAACAACGTTCAAATGAACGGACGTTCGTGCTCCCCCAAACACGGTCCAAAGCTATTTACGGTGTTGAAGAACCTTTTCGTCTGGATAGTATGAAGCTTTACAAAAACATTCGAACTGATGGCTGGGCCGTGCTCCCCCAAACACCGCCCAGTTCTTTTCACAGTGTGGATGGAATTTATTTTTATGGTTATTCTGCAGCCATGCAAAAACATTCAAATTTATGGCTGGCCCGCTTCTCAATATCCCCTGTCACGGCCCAGCTCATTTCGCGGCGTAGAAGAATCGTTTCGTTCTGATGTTATGCAGACATTCAACAACGTTCAAACGAACGGCTGGTTGTGCTCCCCTAAACACGGCCCAGCTCATTTCACGGTGTTGAAGATCCTTGTGATTTGGATGGTATGAAACTTTTCAAAAACCTTCGAACTTATGGCTGGACCGTGCTCCCCCAAACACGGCCCAGTTCCTTTCACGGTGTTGAAGAATCTATTTGTATTGATGTTCTGCAGCCATGTAAAAACATTCAAGTTTATGGCTGGGCCGCGCTCCCCAACATCCCCTGTCACGGCCCAGCTCATTTCGCGGCGTTGAAGAATCGTTTCGTTTTGATGTTGTGCAGACTTTCAACATTGTTCAAATGAACGGATGGTCGTGCTCCTCCAAACACGGTCTTGCTCATTTCACGGTGTTGACGACTATTTTTATCGGGTTGGTATGAATCTTTTCAAAAACATTCGAACTTATGGCCTGGTTGTGCTCCCCGAAACACGGCCAAGTTCCTTTCACCGTGTGGAAAAACCATTTCGTCTGATTATTAAACGGTCGAGCTTGTGGCTGGGCCGCGCTCCCCAACATCCCCTGTCACGGCCCAGCTTATTCCGCGGCGTTGAAGAATCGTTTCGTTTTGATGTTATGCAGACATTCAACAACGTTCAAACGAAAGGCTTTTTAAAAACACTCGAACTTATGGTTGGGCCGTGCTCTTCCAAACACGGCCCAGTTTTATTCACGGTGTTGAAGAACTTTTTCGTCTGGATGTTATGCAGCCATGTAAAAACATTCAAGTTCATGGCTGGGCCGCATTTTCCAACATCCTCTGTCACGGTTAAGCTCATTTTGCGGCGTTGAAGAATCGTTTCGCTTTGATGTTGTGCAGACATTCAACAACGTTCAAATGAACCGATAATCGTGCTCCCCCAAACACGGTTCAGCTCATTTCACGGTGTTGAAAACTTTTCTCATCTGGATGGTAGGAAGCTTTTCAAAAACACTCGAACTTATGGCTGGGCCGTGCTTCTCCAAACGCGGCCCAGTTCCTTTCACGGTGTTGAAGAGCTTTTTCGTCTGGATGTTATGCAGCCATTTAAACACATTCAAGTTGATGGCTGGGCCGCGCTCCCCAACTTTTTCTGTCACGGCCCAGCTCATTTCGCCTCGTTGAGAAATCGTTTCGTTTTGATGTTATGCAGACAATCAACAACGTTCAAATGAACGGCTGGTCGTGCTCCCCCAAACACGGTCCAGAGTATTTCACGGTGTTGAAGAACCTTTTTCGTTTGGATGAAATGAAGCTTTTCAAAAACATTCGAACTTATGGCTGGGTTGTGCTTCCCCAAACACGGCCCAGTTCTGTTCACCGTGTTGAAAATTCTATTTGTGTGGATGTTCTGCAGCCATGTAAAAACACTCAAGTTTATGGCTGGGCCGCGCTCCCCAACATCCCCTGTCACGACCCAGCCCATTTCGCGGCGTTGAAGAATCGTTTTGTTTTGTAGTTGTGCAGACTTTCAACAACGTTCAAATGAACGGATGGTCGTGCTCCCCCAAACACGGTCGAACGAATTTCACGGTTTTGAAAAACTTTTTTCCCCATGATGGTATCAAGTTCTTAAAAAACATTCGAATTTGTGGCCGGGCCGTATTCCCCCAAACACGGCCCAGTTCTGTTCACGGTGTTGAGGAACATTTTCGTCTGGATGTTATGCAGCCACGTAACAACATTCAAGTTTATGGCTGGGCCGTGCTCCCCAACATCTCTTTTTACGGCCCAGTTCATTTCGCGGCATTGAAAACTCGTTTCGTTTTGATGTTGTGCAGACTTTCAACAACGTTCAAAAGGACGGCTGGTCGTGCTCCCCCAAACACGGTCCCGCTCATTTCACGGTGTTGACGACTTTTTTTATCTGGATGGTATGAAGTTCTTCAAAAACGTTCGAACTTATGGCTGGGTTGTGCTTCCCCAAACACGGCCCAGTTCCTTTAACGGGGTTGAAGAACCTTTTCGTCTGGATGTTAAACCATCCAGTTTATGGCTGGGCCGCGCTCCCCAACATCCCCTGTCACGGCCCAGCTCATTTCGCGGCGTTGAAGAATCGTTTTGTTTTGGTAATGTGCAGACTTTCAACAACGTTCAAATGAACCGATAATCGTGCTCCCCTAAACATAGTCCAGGTCATTTCACGGTGTTGAAGAACTATTTCATCTGGATGGTATGAAGCTTTTCAAAAACATTCGAACTAATGGCTGGGCCGTGCTCTCCCAAACACGGCCCAGTTCCTTTTACGGTGTTGAGTAAGCTTTTCGTCTGGATGTTTTGCAGCCGTTTAAACACATTCAAGTTTATGGCTGGGCCGCGCTCCCCAACATCCCCTGTCACGGCCCAGCTCAGTTCCCGGCGTTGAAGAATCGTTTCGTTTTGATGTTATGCAGACATTCAACGACGTTCAAATGAACGGACGTTCGTGCTCCCCCAAACACGGTTCAGGGCATTTCACGGTATTGAAGAATTTTCTCATTTGAATGGTACGAAACTTTTCAAAAACACTCGAACTAATGGTTGGGCCGTGCTCCCCCAAACACGGCCCAGTTTTGTTCACGGTGTTGATGAACTTTTTTGTGTGGATGTTATGCAGCCATGTAAAAACATTCAAGTTCATGGCTGGGTCGCACTTTCCAACAATTCTTGTCACGGCCCAGCTCATTTTGCGACGTTGAAGAATTGTTTCGCTTTGATAATGTGCAGACATTCAACAACGTTCAAATGAACGGCTGGTCGTGCTCCCCCAAACACGGCCCAGCTCATTTCACGGTGTTGAAGACTCTTCTCATCTGGATGGTTTGAAGCTTCTCAAAAACATGCGAACTTATGGCTGGGCCGTGCTCCCCCAAACACGGCCCAGTTTTGTTCACGGTGTTGAAATACCTTTTGGTCTGGATGTTATGCAGCCAATTAAACACATTCAAGTTGATGGCTGGGCCGCGCTCCCCAACATCCCTGTTCACGGCCTATTTCATTTTGCAGCGTTGAAGAATCGTTTCTTTTTGATGTTATGCAGACATTCAACAACGTTCAAATGATCGGACGTTTGTGCTCCCCCAAACACGGTCCAGGGCATTTCACGGTGTTGAAGAACTTTTTCGTTTGGATGGTATGAATTTTTTCAAAAACACTCGAACTTTTGGCTGGATTGTGCTCCCCCAAACACGGCCTAGTTCTGTTCACGGTGTTGAAAATTCTATTTGTATTGCAGCTCTGCAGCCATGTAAAAACATTCAAGTTTATGGCTGGGCCGCGCTCCCCAACATCCTCTGTTACGGCCCAGCTCATTTCGCGGCGTTGAAGAATCGTTTCGTTTTGATGTTGTGCTCACTTTCAACATTGTTCAAATGAACGGCTGGTCGTGCTCCCCCAAACACGGTCCCGCTTCTTTCACGGTGTTGACGACTATTTTTATCGGGTTGGTATAAAGCTTTTCAAAAACATTCGAACTTATGGCTGGGTTGTGCTCCCCCAAACACGGCCCAGTTTTTTTCACGGTGTGGAAAAACCATTTCGTCTGAATATTAAACGATGGAGTTTGTGGCTGGGCCGCGCTCCACAACATCCCCTGTCACGGCCCAGCTTATTTCGCGGCGTTGAAGAATCGTTTCGTTTTGATGTTATGCAGACTTTCAACAACGTTCAAATGAAAGGCTTTTCAACAACATTCGAACTTATGGTTGGGCCGTGCTCTTCCAAACACGGCCCAGTTTTATTCACGGTGTTGAAGAACCTTTTCGTCTGGATGTTATGCAGGCATGTTAAAACTTTCAAGTCCATGGCTGGGCCGCATTTTCCAACATCCTCTGTCACGGCTAAGCTCATTTTGCGGCGTTGAAGAATCGTTTCGTTTTGATGTTGTGCAGACATTCAACAACGTTCAAATGAACGGATGTTCGTGCTCCCCCAAACACGGTTCAGCTCATTTCACGGTGTTGAAGACTTTTCTCATCTGGATAAGAAGAAGCTTTTCAAAGACACTCGAATTCATGGCTGGGCCGTGCTCCCCCAAACGCGGCCCAGTTCCTTTCACGGTGTTGAAGAATCTTAATGTTTGGATGTTATGCAGCCATGTAAAAACACTCAAGTTTATGGCTGGGCCGCGCTCCCCAACATCCACTGTCACGGCCCAGCTTATTTCGCGGCGTTGAAGAATCGTTTTGTTTTGTAGTTGTGCAGATTTTCAACAACGTTCAAATGAACGGATGGTCGTGCTCCCCCAAACACGGTCGAACGCATTTCACGGTTTTGAAAAACTTTTTTCCTCATGATGGTATTAAGTTTTTGAAAAACATTCGATCTTGTGGCTGGGCCGTGTATCCCCAAACACGGCCCAGTTTTCTTGACGGTGTTGAGGAACATTTTCGTCTGGATGTTATGCAGCCATGTAAAAACATTTAAGTTTATGGCTGGGCCGCGCTCCCCAACATCCTCTGTTACGGCCCAGCTCATTTCGCGGCGTTGAAGAATCGTTTCGTTTTGATGTTGTGCAAACTTTCAACATTGTTCAAATGAACGGCTGGTCGTGCTCCCCCAAACTAGGTCCCGCTCATTTCACGGTGTTGACGACTTTTTTTATCTGGATGGTTCGAAGCTTTTCAAAAACGTTCGAACTAATGGCTGGGCCGTGCTCCCCCAAACACGGCCCAGTTCTGTTCACGGTGTTAAAGAGTCCATTTGTCTGGATGTTCTGCAGCCATGTAAAAACATTCAAGTTTATGGCTGGGCCGCGCTCCCCAACATCCCCTGTCACGGCCCAGCTCAGTTTCCGGCGTTGAAGAATCGTTTCGTTTTGATGTTATGCAGACATTCAACAACGTTCAAATGAACGGACGTTCGTGCTCCCCCAAACACGGTACAAAGCATTTCACGGTGTTGAAGAACCTTCTCATTTGGATGGTACGAAGCTTTTTAAAAACACTCAAACTAATGGTTAGGCTGTGCTCTCCCAAACACGGCCCAGTTCTGTTCACGGTGTTGATGAACTATTTTGTTTGGATGTTCTGCAGCCATGTAAAAACATTCAAGTTCATGGCTGGGCCGCACTTTCCAACATCCTTTGTCACGGCCCAGCTCATTTTTCGGCGTTGAAGAATTGTTTCGCTTTGATGTTGAGCAGACTTTCAACAACGTTCAAATGATAGGCTGGTCGTGCTCCTCCAAACACGGTCCAGCCCATTTCACGGTGTTGAAGACTCTTCTCATCTGGATGGTATGAAGCTTTTCAAAAACATTCGAGCTTATGGCTGGGCCGTGCTCCCCCAAACACGGCCCAGTTCCTTTCACGGTGTTGAAGAGCTTTTTCGTCTGGATGTTATACAGCCAATTAAACACAATCAAGTTGATGGCTGAACGCGCTCCCCAACATCCCCTTTCATGGCCTAGCTCATTTTGCGGCGTTGAAGAATCGTTTCGTTTTGATGTTATGCAGACAATCGACAACGTTGAAATGAACGGACGTTTGTACTCTTCCAAACACAGTCCAGGGCATTTCACGGTGTTGAAGAACTTTTCGTCTGGATGGTATGAAACTTTTCAAAAACATTCGAACTTATGGCTGGGTTGTGTTCCCCCAAACACGGCCCAGTTCTGTTTGCGGTGTTGAAGATTCTGTTTGGCTGGATGTTCTGCAGCCATGTAAAAACATTCAAGTTTATGGCTGGGCCGCGCTCCCCAACATACCCTGTCACGGCCCAAATCAGTTTCCGGCTTCAAAAAATTGTTTTGTTTTCATGTTATGCAGACATTCAACAACATTCAAATGAACGGACGTTCGTGCTCCCCCAAACACGGTCCAAAGCATTTCACGGTGTTGAAGAACCTTTTCCTCTGGATAGTATGAAGCTTTTCAAAAACATTCGAACTTATGGCTGGGCCGTGCTCCCCCAAACACGGCCCAGTTCTTTTCACGGTATGGATGGATATTGTTTTTATGGTTATTCTGCAGCCATGTAAAAACATTCAAATTTATGGCTGGGCCGCGCTCCCCAACATCCCCTGTCACGGCCCAGCTCATTTCCCGGCGTTGAAGAATCGTTTCGTTCTGATGTTATGCAGACATTCAACAACGTTCAAACGAACGGCTGGTCGTGTTCCCCCAAACACGGCCCAGCTCATTTCACGGTGTTGAAGAACCTTTTTCATTTGGATGGTATGAAACTTTTCAAAAACGTTCGAACTTATGGCTGGACCGTGCTCCCCCAAACACGGCCCAGTTCTTTTCACGGTATGGATGGATATTGTTTTTATGGTTATTCTGCAGCCATGTAAAAACATTCAAATTTATGGCTGGGCCGCGCTCCCCAACATCCCCTGTCACGGCCCAGCTCATTTCCCGGCGTTGAAGAATCGTTTCGTTCTGATGTTATGCAGACATTCAACAACGTTCAAACGAACGGCTGGTCGTGTTCCCCCAAACACGGCCCAGCTCATTTCACGGTGTTGAAGAACCTTTTTCATTTGGATGGTATGAAACTTTTCAAAAACGTTCGAACTTATGGCTGGACCGTGCTCCCCCAAACACGGCCCAGTTCTGTTCACGGTGTTGAAAAATCTATTTGTATTGATGTTCTGCAGCCATGTAAAAACATTCAAGTTTATGGCTGGGCCGCGCTCCCCAACATTTTCTGTCACGGCCCAGCTCATTTCGCGGCGTTGAAGAATCCTTTCGTTTTGATGTTGTGCAGACTTTCAACATTGTTCAACTGAACGGATGGTCGTGCTCCCCCAAACACGGTCCAGGGCATTTCACGGTGTTGACGACTATTTTTATCGGGTTGGTATGAAGCTTTTCAAAAACATTCGAACTTATGGCCTGGTTGTGCTCCCCCAAACACGGCCCAGTTCCTTTCACGGTGTGGAAAAACCATTTCGTCTGAATATTAAACGATCGAGTTTGTGGTTGGGCCGCGCTCCCCAGCATCCCCTGTCACGGCCCAGCTTATTTCGCGGCGTTGAAGAATCGTTTCGTTTTGATGTTATGCAGACACTCAACAACGTTGAAACGAAAGGCTTTTCAAAAACACTCGAGCTTATGGTTGGGCCGTGCTCTTCCATACACGGCCCAGTTTTATTCACGGTGTTGAAGAACTTTTTCGTCTGGATGTTATGCAGCCATGTAAAAACATTCAAGTTCATGGCTGGGCCGCATTTTCCAACATCCTCTGTCACGGCTAAGCTCATTTTGCGGCGTTGAAGAATCGTTTTGCGTTGATGTTGTGCAGACATTCAACAACGTTCAAATGAACGGATATTCGTGCTCCCCCAAACACGGTCCAGCTCATTTCACGGTGTTGAAAACTTTTCTCATCTGGATGGTAGGAAACTTTTCAAAAACACTCGAGTTTATGGTTGGGCCGTGCTCCCCGAAACGCGGCCCAGTTCCTTTCACGGTGTTGAAGAGCTTTTTCGTCTGGATGTTACGTAGCCATTTAAACACATTCAAGTTGATGGCTGGGCCGCGCTCCCCAACTTTTTCTGTCACGGCCCAGTTCATTTCGCCGCGTTGAGGAGTCGTTTTGTTTTGATGTTATGCAGACATTCAACAACGTTCAAATGAACGGACGTTCGTGCTCCCTTAAACACGGTCCAGAGCATTTCACGGTGTTGAAGAACCTTTTTCGTTTGGATGAAATGAAGCTTTTCAAAAACTCTCGAACTTGTGGCTGGGTTGTGCTTCCGCAAATACGGCCCAGTTCTGTTCACGGTGTTGAAGAATCTATTTGTGTGGATGTTCTGCAGCCATGTAAAAACACTCAAGTTTATGGCTGGGCCGCGCTCCCCAACATCCCTTGTCACGACCCAGCTTATTTCGCGGCGTTGAAGAATCGTTTTGTTTTGCAGTTGTGCAGACTTTCAACAACGTTCAAATGAACGGATGGTCGTGCTTCCCCAAACACAGTCGAACGCATTTCACGATTTTGAAGAACTTTTTTCCTGATGATGGTGTCAAGTTCTTGAAAAACATTCGAACTTGTGGCCGGGCCGTATTCCCCCAAACACGGCCCAGTTCTGTTCACGGTGTTGAGGAACATTTTCGTCTGGATGTTATGCAGCCATGTAAAAACATTCAAGTTTGTGGCTGGGCCGTGCTCCCCAACATCCCTTGTCACGGCCCAGTTCATTTCGCGGCGTTGAAGACTCGTTTCGTTTTGATGTTGTGCAGACTTTCAACAACGTTCAAAAGGACGGCTGGTCGTGCTCCCCCAAACACGGTCCCGCTCATTTCACGGTGTTAACGACTTTTTTTATCTGGTCATTATGAAGTTCTTCAAAAACGTTCGAACTTATGGCTGGGTTGTGCTCCCCCAAACACGGCCCAGTTGTTTTCACGGGGTTGAAGAACCTTTTCGTCTGGATGTTAAACCATCCAGTTTATGGCTGGGCCGCGCTCCCAAACATCCCTTGTCACGGCCAAGCTCATTTCGCGGCGTTGAAGAATCGTTTCGTTTTGGTAATGTGCAGACTTTCAACAACGTTCAAATGAACGGATAATCGTGCTCCCCCAAACACAGTCCAGGTCATTTCACGGTGTTGAAGAACTATTTCATCTGGATGGTATGAAGCTTTTCAAAAACATTCGAACTAATGGCTGGGCCGTGCTCTCCCAAACACGGCCCAGTTCCTTTTACGGTGTTGAGTAAGCTTTTCGTCTGGATGTTTTGCAGCCGTTTAAACACATTCAAGTTTATGGCTGGGCCGCGCTCCCCAACATCCCCTGTCACGGCCCAGCTCAGTTCCCGGCGTTGAAGAATCGTTTCGTTTTGATGTTATGCAGACATTCAACGACGTTCAAATGAACGGACGTTCGTGCTCCCCCAAACACGGTCCAGGGCATTTCACGGTGTTGAAGAATTTTTTCATTTGGATGGTACGAAGCTTTTCAAAACACTCGAACTAATGGTTGGGCCGTGCTCCCCCAAAAACGGCCCAGTTTTGTTCACGGTGTTGATGAACTTTTTTGTGTGGATGTTCTGCAGCCATGTAAAAACATTTAAATTCGTGGCTGGGTCGCACTTTCCAACAACTCTTGTCACGGCCCAGCTCTTTTTGCGACGTTGAAGAATTGTTTCGCTTTGATGTTGTGCAGACTTTCAACAACGTTCAAATGAACGGCTGGTCGTGCTCCCCCAAACACGGTCCAAAGCATTTCACGGTGTTGAAGACTCTTCTCATCTGGATGGTTTGAAGCTTCTCAAAAACATTTAAACTTTTGGCTGGGCCGTGCTTCTCCAAACACGGTCCAGTTTTGTTCACGGTGTTGAAGAACCTTTTCGTCTGGATGTTATGCAGCCAATTAAACACATTCAAGTTGATGGCTGGGCCGCGCTCCCCAACATCCCCTTTCACGGCCTAACTCATTTTGCGGCGTTGAAGCATCGTTTCGTTTTGATGTTATGCAGACATTCAACAACGTTGAATTAAACGGACGTTTGTGCTCCCCCAAACACGGTCCAGGGCATTTCACGGTGTTGAAGAACTTTTTCGTCTGGATGGTATGAAACTTTTCAAAAACCTTCGAACTTATGGCTGGGTTGTGCTTCCCCAAACACGGCCCAGTTCTGTTCACGGTGTTGAAGAATCTATTTGTTTTGATGTTCTGCAGCCATGTAAAAACATTCAAGTTCATGGCTGGGCCGCGCTCCCCAACATCCTCTGTCACGGCCCAGCTCCTTTCGCGGCGTTGAAGAATCGTTTCGTTTTGATGTTGTGCAGACTTTCAACATTGTTCAAATGAACGGATGGTCGTGCTCCCGCAAACACGGTCCCGCTCATTTCACGGTGTTGACGACTATTTTTATCGGGTTGGTATGAAGCTTTTCAAAAACATTCGAACTTATGGCCTGGTTGTGCTCCCCCAAACACGGCCCAGTTCCTTTCACGGTGTGGAAAAACCATTTCGTCTGAATATTAAACGATCGAGTTTGTGGCTGGGCCGCGCTCCCCAACATCCCCTGTCACGGCCCAGCTTATTTCGCGGCGTTGAAGAATCGTTTCGTTTTGATGTTATGCAGACATTCCACAACGTTCAAATGAAAGGCTTTTCAAAAACACTCGAATTGATGGTTGGGCCGTGCTCTTCCAAACACGGCCCAGTTTTATTCACGGTGTTGATGAACTTTTTCGTCTGGATGTTATGCAGCCATGTAAAAACATTCAAGTTCATGGCTGGGCCGCATTTTCCAACATCCTCTGTCACGGCTAAGCTCATTTTGCGGCGTTCAAGAATCGTTTCGCTTTGATGTTGTGCAGACTTTCAACAACGTTCAAATGAACGGATGTTCGTGCTCCCCCAAACACGGTCCAGCTCATTTCACGGTGTTGAAAACTTTTCTCATGTGGACGGTATGAAGCTTTTCAAAAACACTCGAAATTATGGCTGGGCCGTGCTCCCCCAAACGCGGCCCAGTTCCTTTCACGGTGTTGAAGAACCTTTTCGTCTGGATGTTATGCAGCCATTTAAACACATTCAAGTTGTAGGCTGGGCCGCGCTCCCCAACTTTTTCTGTCACGGCCCAGCTAATTTTGCGGCGTTGAAGAATCGTTTCGTTTTGATGTTATGCAGGCATTCAACAACGTTCAAATGAACGGACGTTCGTGCTCCCCCAAACACGGTCCAGAGCATTTCACGGTGTTGAAGAACTTTTTCGTCTGGATGAAATGAAGCTTTTTAAAAACATTCGAACTTATGGCTGGGTTGTGCTCCTCCAATTACGGCCCAGTTCTGTTCACGGTGTTGAAGAATCTATTTGTTTGGATGTTCTGCTGCCATGTAAAAACATTCAAGTTTTTGGCTGGGCCGCGCTCCCAACATCCCCTGTCACGGCCCAGCTCATTTCGCGGCGTTGAAGAATCGTTTTTTTTTGATGTTGTGCAGACTTTCAACAACGTTCAAAAGGACGGCTGGTCGTGCTCCCCCAAACACGGTCGAACGCATTTCACGGTTTTGAAGAACTTTTTTCCCCATGATGGTATTAAGTTTTTGAAAAACATTCGAACTTGTGGCTGGGCAATGTTCCCCCAAACACGGCCCAGTTCTGTTCACGGTGTTGAGGAACATTTTCGTGTGGATGTTATGCAGCCATGTAAAAACATTCAAGTTTATGGCTGGGCCGTGCTCCCCAACATCCCCTGTCACGGCCCAGCTCATTTCGCGGCGTTGAGGAATCGTTTCGTTTTGATGTTATGCAGGCATTCAACAACGTTCAAATGAACGGACGTTCGTGCTTCCCCAAACACGGTCCCGCTCATTTCACGGTGTTGACGACCTTTTTTATCTGGATGGTACGAAGCTTTTCAAAAACGTTCGAACTTATGGCTGGGTTGTGCTCCCCCAAACACGGCCCAGTTTTTTTCACGGGGTTGAAGAACCTTTTCGTCTGGATGTTAAACCATCAAGTTTATGGCGGGGCCGCGCTCCCCAACATCCCTTGTCACGGCCCAGCTCATTTCGCGGCGTTGAAGAATGAACGGATGGTCGTGCTAGAGATAATCGTGCAACGTTCAAATGAACGGATAATCGTGCTCCCCCAAACACAGTCCAGGTCATTTCACGGTGTTGAAGAACTATTTCATCTGGATGGTATGAAGCTTTTCAAAAACATTCGAACTAATGGCTGGGCCGTGCTCCCCCAAACACGGCCCAGTTTTGTTCACGGTGTTGAGTAACTATTTCGTCTGGATGTTTTGCAGCCGTTTAAACACATTCAAGTTTATGGCTGGGCTGCGCTCCCAAACATCCCTTGTCACGGCCCAGCTCAGTTCCCGGCGTTGAAGAATCGTTTCGTTTTGATGTTATGCAGACATTCAACAACGCTCAAATGAACGGATTATCGTGCTCCCCCAAACACGGTCCAGGGCATTTCACGGTGTTGAAGAACTTTTTCGTTTGGATGGTATGAAGCTTTTCAAAAACATTCGAACTTATGGCTGGGCCGTGCTTTCCCAAACTCGGTCCAGTTCTGTTCACGGTGTTGAAGAATTAATTTTTATGGATGTTCTGCAGCCATGTAAAAACATTCAAGTTTATGGCTGGGTCGCGCTCCCCAACATCCCCTGTCCCGGCCCAGCTCATTTCGCGGCGTTGAAGAATCGTTTCGTTTTGATGTTATGCAGACATTCAACAACGTTCAAATGAACGGATGGTCGTGCTCTCCCAAACACGGCCCAGCCCATTTCACGGTGTTGAAGAACCTTTTTATCTGAATGGTATGAAGCGTTTCAAAATGTTTCGAACTTATGGCTGGGTTGTGCTCCCCCAAACACGGCCCAGTTCTGTTCACGGTGTTGAAGAATCTATTTGTATGGATGTTCTGCAGCCGTGTAAAAACATTCAAGTTTATGGTTGGGCCGCGCTCCCGAACATCCTCTGTCACGGCCCAGCTTATATCGCGGCGTTGAAGAATCGTTTCGTTTTGTAGTTGTGCAGACATTCAACAACGTTCAAATGAACGGATGGTCGTGCTCGCCCAAGCACGGTCGAAAGCATTTCACGGTGTTGAAGAATTCTTTCCTCTGGATGGTATGAAACTTTTCAAAAACATTCGAACTTATGGCTTGGTTTTGTTCCCCCAAACACGGCCGAGTTCCTTTCACGGTGTTGAAGAACGTTTTCGTCTGATTGTTTTGCAACCATGTAAAAACATTCAAGTTCATGGCTGGGATGCGCTCCCCAACATCCTTTGTCACGGCCCAGCTCATTTCGCGGCGTTGAAAACTCATTTCGTTTTGATGTTGTGCAGACTTTCAACAACGTTCAAATGAACGGATGGTCGTGCTCCCCCAAATACGGTCCTGCTCATTTCACAGTGTTGAAGTTTCTTTTCTTTTGGATGGTATGAAGCTTTTCAAAAACATTCGAACTTTTTGCTGGGTTGTGCTCCCCCAAACACGGCCCAGTTTTGTTTACGGTGTTGAAGAATTTTTTGTATGGATGTTCTGCAGCCATGTAAAAACATTCAAGTTGATGGCTGGGCCGCGCTCCCCAACATCCTCTGTCACGGCGCAGCTCATTTCGCGGCGTTGAAGATTCGTTTCGTTTTGATGTTATGCAGACATTCAACAACGTTCAAATGAACGGATGGTCGTGCTCCCCCAAACACGGTCCTGCTCATTTCACGGTGTTGACGATATTTTTTATCTAGATTGTATGAAGTTTTTCAAAAACATTCGAACTTATGGTTGGGCCGTGCTCCCCCAAACACGGCCCAGTTCTGTTCACGGTGTTGAAGAATCTATTTGTTTGGATGTTATGCAGCCTTGTAAAAACATTCAAGTTTATGGCTGGGCCGCGTTCCCCAGCATCCTCTGTCACGGCCCAGCTCATTTCGCGGCGTTGAAGAATCATTTCGTTTTGATGTTATATAGACATTCAACAACGTTCAAGTGAGCGGCTGGTCGTGCTCCCCCAAACACGGTCCCGTTTTTTTCACAGTGTTGAAAAAGTTTTTTGTTTGGATGATATGAAGCCTTTCAAAAACATTGAAGTCATTGGCTGAGCCGTGCTCCCCCAAGTACGGCCCAGTTCCTTTCACGGTGTTGAAGAACCTTTTCGTCTGGATGTTATGCAGCCATTTAAACTCATTCAAGTTTATGGCTGGACCGCGCTCCCCAACATTTTCGGTCACCGCCAAACTCAATTCGCAGCGTTGAAGAATCGTTTCGTTATGATGTTATGTAGACTTTCAAGAACGTTCAAATGAACGGATGATCGTGCTCCCTCAAACACGGTCGAGCGCATTTCACGGTGTTTAAAAAGTTTTTCGTCTTGATGGTATGAAGCTTTTCAAAAACATTTGAAGTTATGGCTGGGCCGTGCTCCTCCAAACACGGCCCAATTCTTTTCACGGTGTTGAAGAACCATTTCGTCTGGATGTTATGCAGCCAGATAAACACATTCGAATTAATGGCTGGGCCGCGCTTCTCAACATCTCCTGTCACGGCCCAGCTCATTTTGCGGCGTTGAAGATTCATTTCGTTTTGATGTTGTGCAGACTTTCAACAACGTTCAAATGAACGGATGGTCGTGCTTCCCCAAACACGGTCTAGCTTATTTCTTGGTGTTGAAGAACCTTTTCGTCTGGATGGTTCATATGTTATCTGTTTAAGTGAAACAAAAATCAAAAGTGATACTGATATTTTACTTAACATCAAAATTCCTGGATATGAATTTTTAAATGCAAATTGGTGGTGTTGGAGTATATATTGCAGAATCATTGCAGCATGAGAAGGTGACCTTTGAATCTAAAGTTTCTAGATGTGAACAACTATGGACACGTGTTAAGTGTCCCGATTCTAGATTGGCATATGTAATTGGAACCATTTACCGTCACCCTTCTTCAAATCCCACTGATTTTACAGATTTCTTACATGATGCTATCTCCAAACAAAATTCTACCAAAATTAATTTTTTATACCTGGGGACTGTTAGAGATCTACTCTGCAACACCTGCGTTTTCTCCGATTTTTAGCTTAACTTGCCTTTAGGGGAGCTCTCCGGCCTTTATCGCTCTGACGCTGTCTTTTGTCACACCGGAAGCTTGATAAAAATATAATGTATTGTTTTTTTTGTAACTTTAAACTGAAATCCAGCAAGGCAACGGTAAAAAATAATTGAAGGTCACTTAAACTAAAAACGGCAACGCTGTGCATTTCTTCACAAATAAAACGTCCACTTTGTAGCAAAGCAAAATAGGAATGAATTCAAACTTCTTGACTTTAGTTTTCAAACGCGTCTTAATCAACCAAAGGAAGTGCAGAAACGTGAAATAATATAAGGGAATAAACGTTAAAAGCCTGTGGTCGAGTTTGTAAGCAAATTGCGCAAGAACTGAGATGATCCAAGCACGTGATGAAATTATAGTAGCCGGCGCAAACGTGATAACTGAATTTGCAAGCACGAGTTTGATGCCGAAAGTGGTAACGACATTTTTTGAATTGGTGCTGTAAAAGTGACATGAATATTAATACAACTTCATCTCCAATCTCCAGATGTGCAACTGAATATTTAAACTTGCTCAATTCTAACTCTGTAGCCTCAGTCATTGATAAATCCACCAGAGTTACCAATACGTAATCCACCACATTGGATCATGTTTTAACTAATAAAATACGTTATCCTATTACTTCCAATGTAATTAACCATGACATAACTGATCATTTTACAGTAATGGTAATGATTTCAGGTAAGTTTTGCAACAGTCATAGACATAACAAACCCATCTTTAAGAGGTCGTTCGCTAAATTTTCTTACGAACATTTTAATCAGGAATCGCAAGACCGATTTGATGTTTTTTTTGCTTCAACAAATATAACAAATGAAGTGAGCCTTGATAATATTTTTAATGAAATTTATTCTATAATAAGCTAAACAATTGATACTGATGCACCACTTACAAAGTTATCTTGAAAACAAAGACGACTGCAAATCTGCAATGTAGACCATAGATCACCAAAGTACTTTTTGTATCTATAAAACGTAAGCAAAAAACTGCACAGATCCCAATATACTAATGGATCGCCAAGTGAACAGTATTTTTAGAAGTCTTATTCGAATGCACTCACTAAAGTAAAAAACTAGTTAAAAGACTTTACTATTATACCCAGCTCAACGAATTTAAAAGCAATTTCAAAACACATGGAACTCTTGCGCACTTTACTTCCTGGCAAAACAGCGTCATCTGCCCCTGACACTATCAACTGCAAAGGTCTAACCATCTCTGATCTCGCCATCATTGCTGATAAATTTAATCATTATTTTGCTAATATTAGTACGTCACTGGCTCAGGGCCTTAACGATGACACTCATGATTTTCTTGAGTACCTCAATCTCCTTGTTTTTCATTTATGTATCTAAACCCAACATCCCCGCAAGAAATTTTAAGACTTTTCAATTACCTAAACTTTTACAAGCTAGTGGATATGATGACATTACTCCACTTATTTTAAAAGCTGCTGCTCAGGTTCTTGCTCTGCCTCTCTCTGTAATGATAAATCATTGTATTTCAGCTGGTGTTTTTTCCAACCAAATTAAAGTGGCAAAGGTTGTACCGGTATATAAATCTGATACGTCAGAGAAAATTGAAAATTACCGTTCAATCTCGCTTCTTCCATATATTTCTAAAATGTTTGAACGAATTATTTATAACAGAATGGAGTCTTTCTCAAGTCGCAATGATATAATAATTCCATCTCAGTTTGGCTTTCGTTGTAAGCACTCTACGATTCTTCCCACTCTCGATTTAATAACAGAATCTTTGCAGAATACACACAAAAAACGGAATACAATAAATATGGGACGAAAATAGCGTAAGGAGGAAAAATAGAGCCGCTGTAAATCTCAAAACTGGACGTTTCGGCAACATAAATTCAGCTGTCATCATCAGAAGTGTATGCAAGGCAGTACAAAACTGTAAGAACTATTTACAATTCTAACTACAAGAATTAGCATAACCCAGGCAACGGGTCAAAACAAGTAGTATAATTATAACGGCATAAACAAAAAGCTAATAAAAAGACTGACGGACTTAAATTAACAATTAAATAAGTAAAGAGGAGCGGATTTGGAGTCAACGTTAAGCAATGGCTCATATTTTTGAATAAAAAGTGACTCAAAAATGAATAAGCGTGCAGAATCACCAGAGCTACTAAGAATGTTCGGTTTGGCAAAGTCCACTTTATGATCAGGATTGTCCATTAAATGTCGGCACACCTCGGATTTATCCGAACTGGAATGCTCCTTAAGCCTGTTAATAAGATTACGTCTAGTCTGTCCTATATAGCTAGAACCACAAGAACACGTTAATTTATATACAACCCCATATTTCATCAAGGTCTTTTGCTTATCTTTCAGACGAAAGTTGCGTCCGATTGATTGAACGGTAAATTGCATACACTGCTGATAATGACAGCTGAATTTATGTTGTCGAAACGTCCAGTTTTGAGATTTACAGCGGCTTTATTTTTCCTCCTTAAACACAAAAAACGTTTTTTCCAACTCCTTTTTTTAGATATTAGAAAAGCTTTCGATTCAGTTTGTCATGAAAAACTTATTAAAAAACTAGATCATTATGGATTCCGTGGAGTTACTAATAAATTATTGTAGTCATACTTAACGGAAAGAAAAGAGTTTGTTTCAATTGGTAGAGCCAACTTCAACTTCCAAAATATTAAAATTGGTGTACCACAGGGTCCCATTTTAGGACTCTTATTGTTTTTATTATTTATCAACGATCTACCTAACTCCTTATTAACAACGCCCTGACTTTTTGCGGATCATACTGCTTTATTGATTAGAGACCAAACGTTTTCGGAAATGGAACGCTAAGCTGGAAAAGAACTTCGTAACATTAGCAAGTGAATGACCTCAAATGGCCTTACTCTACATCCAAATAAAACTCTTGCCCTATATACAGGGTGATCCGCAAGTAACTCCCTATTCTAAAATACTTATGACTTATTCAAATTTACTGACAACTTTCTCAGTTTTTGCATGTAAGTTACTCAGTCAGCGGCAATTACATCTGTGCTCTTGTTTCTATATTTTAATAACTTTAACTTAAACTTAAAATAAAGTTAAATCATGTTTTGTAAATTAACATAGTAATTGTGATGAATAATAATTTTTAAAAAATTCAACCACATTTAAATAAACTAATAGAAAGATATTGAATTTTAAATGGAAGTCCAGGCAATGCACTTTTTTCTCATGTTTAATAAATGAAGAGATTACACTTCAAAAACAAACCATTTTTATTTTAGAATAGGGAGTTACTTTCGGATCACGCTGTATATGTCCGCTGGTACATAACTCAGTTCCATATGAACTAAATCTTGCAGTTGACAATGCAAAAATAAAATCACCAGAAGCAGCTAAATACTTGGGAGTTTTAATTGACAACAAACTTCCATTTAAGTCTCACATTTTGTGGTTGGAATCAAAAATTTCTCGATCAGTAGGTATACTTGCCAGGCTGAGATACTATTTACCTGTAAACACGTTATGTACCTTAGGCCTACATTTTACACTTATCCATTCTTATCTTCTCTTTGGGTTGCCAATGTGGGCATCCACATCAAATTATCACTTAGCTATGCTGCAAAGACTGCAAAATAAGGCTGTTAAATTAATCACAAATACTTCATATAAGGAAAAAGTTGGCCCTTGCTATTACAGTCTGCAAATTTTAAAAGTGGAGTATTTGTAACAATTTGCAGTATCTAAATTTATGCTTCGGTTTAGCAATAACACACTGCCTGCCCGTTTTCAAAATCACTTCAAATTCTCCTCATATACTTATTCCTACGGCACACGAAGTTCTTCCGCAGATGCTTTACATTTATCTTGTTTCTCACAATTAGAACCCAAAAATCCATTGAATATGCTGGCGCTAAACTATGGAATAGCATTCCCCATGACATTAAAAAATTATCGTTCTATTACTTGAAGATAAAATATAAGGAAAGGCTACAGAAAAACTACAAGCAAATTTAATTCTTTTTCTGAATTTTTGTTTAGTTTTAGTTTCGTTTTTTCTGAAAAAATTATTATCCGTGGAATGTACAATAATTTGTTAATTGATTAATTACAATCAAACTTCGAGGGATTGCTGCTTGACTCAAAGACCTATGGTCCCTTCGCAGCTGCCCGTTGCTGAATTATGCCTGTATTTAGTTTATAGCTGTGCCGTAAAAGCAACGAAATAAACTTCTTGCATATTTTATTATTAGATAACTTCCTGTCCTTTATTTCTCAGAATATTAAGTGTTTAGACATTAGATAGCAGGGGCGTACCCAGAGGGAGGCCGCTGGGGCAGCGGCCCCCCTCCCCCCGCTGACATATAAGCTGAGGACATGAAGATCTTTTTTTTTTTTTGGTCTTCACTAGATTTCGGGCGGTAAATTGGACGTCGAAAATTGCGGCCCTCTTCCTTTTCAAATTTCTGGGCACGCCCTTGGATAGCCATATAAAATGTATAAAATGCATATAGAAACAGGACCTTTCTGATTTATTTTTAAAAAAAAATGGAGCTCTAGCATAACTGGTTAGTAAAATATCGCAAAATTGGATATTTTAACGCCGTTGCCGTGGAAACTACACAATGGGAGGCGTAAAACCTTTTTCAATTCAGCTAGTTTGTATGTTTCTGGTGATTGCAGGGTCAGACATAACTTTTGTCCAACTTATAGCAAAATCTGAAGACCTTTAACTTTTTTGCTACACCATATTCTGAATCTTTGATGGTTGCTTTCCTAAGGTTTTATGAAAAACTCTTTTTTTGTTGGCTTATTTGTTTAACATTCCTTGCGATACTGTCGGACACAGTAGTGTTCAAAATATTATCAATCAATTGCAATTTGTGCAAAAGCGCACAGCTGAAGAAATGCTAAGGAGGGTAAATTTTTTTACAAGGGCAAAAAATGTTAGGTAGGCTGTTTGCATATTGATAGCCGATTTTCTTTGGGGGAGCGAAAAATTTCAAGGTCTCTCTCCGGCTATTGGCTTGTTTTTTGACGTTTTGGGGTGTTATTTTGTTTTCATCTCTTTTTTCACAATCACACTTTTTTTTCAAAACATACACAATCGCAATTCACTTTTCACAATTCATTATACAATTTTCACTCGTTTTTCACAATTTCACAATTGTTGAATTTTTTTAAGTATGTACGTTGTACTGTATCAAAAATCAAATCTTCATTACACTCGCCGTATAACGCTGAAGCGCGTAACGAGTGGAGGGGCCCATCTCCGCGGCTTAGCGCCTGGGCAACACAGCTCCGAAGAAACGTCGCAACGGTGGCGAGCTGTTGTAGTTTTGAGGTGTTACTTTGTTTTCATCGCTTTTTTTCACAGTTGTAGGCTTGAATTTTTATGTGTATATTGCCGTTGTTAATAGCTGATTTTCCAGTGGGGCTCTCTCTAGCTGCGAGCTTGACTGTACATATTGTGTTTTTTACGTTTTGAGGTGTTATTTTGTTTTCATCGCTTTTTTTCGCAGTTGTAGGCTTGATTTTTTATGTGTAGATTGCCGTTGTTAATAATTGATTTTCCAGTGGGGCTCTCTCTGGCTGCGGGCTTGATTGTATAGGCCTATATTTTTTTTTACGGTTTCAGGTGTTATTGACCGGCCCTGGAATAGAACCCCCGAACTCCCGCACCGATAGCGTGCGCTAAGTAACTGAGCTAACCAGTCGGTTGCGACGTTTCTTCGGAGCTGTTTTGCCCAGACGCAAAGCCGCGGAGATGGGGCCCGCCACTCGTTACACGCTTCAGCGTAATACGGCGACAAGGGATGGGTGTAAGACCAAGTACGTCCGCCCGCCTTCCTTTATAATCTTACACGCGCACGCCCATTGTTACGTCGTTTTGATAAATTTATTTCCTTTAGTCGGTTTCGAACCTATATATTGTTAATCTTTTGCTTTGGCACGACGAGCGCGATAAACTGCTCTTGAAGCTTCAACTTGTTAAAACGTCGTCCATTCTGCTAATTTTGCACTGTACTTCCCGTGATTAAAAAATACTTGTTTAATTGCACCGGCAGCAACAATTTCTCTATGCTTTTCTGAAACTTCCTTTTTTCTAGCGCTGAGTAGTTGTAAGCTTGCAACTACCAGCAGTTCAAGATGGTTAAGGCCAGAGTCGGTGCCCTATTTCCTTGAGTCGCACTGCCTTAGCTGCTGGCAACACCTTTTGTTGCACTGCATCTGAAGCAGCTGGCAACCTATTGTATTCTTAGTGCTACGAAAATACTCGAGCTTCGGGTTGGCATCCCTTTTGAGATATAATACTGGTTCTTTTCTTTCTCGTGAGTTGGATATTGTTCGCCTGTCGACGGAAAATTATGGGTGAGTTTGATTACGTGATATTTGGATACTTATAAACTGTGTTTGATTTAGTAACTGTGAAGGTAAACTGTTCAATTTAACTGTTAATGTTTCTCTATACTAGAGCCGGAGTCTGTTGTTTACGTATTAAGTGCACTTATTTGAGCTTGTTTGTTTGCCTGTTACCTTAACTCATAGTGATGTTATTGATGTGTTTAGTGTATATTTATACCGATTTGTTTTAGAAACCGCAACGTCTGGGGAATGTACTGTAATATCAACGTAACTTCGGGCATTCCAGAATAATTTGGCATTCTAGCATAATTAAACCGAATCTAGAATTTCGAATCCTATTCTAGAATAATTATTTCAAAATAAGCAAATACTATTAAAAAGATAGAAAGAAGGATAAAAGCAGTGCGTGACGTTGCAAATGCAATGCGCGCAGCATTTCCAACATAACAATCATGCGCTTGGCACGTGATCTTAATACCTGAATCATGCGCAATGCGCGAAACTTTTCTGCTTCGCTGTATGCATGATAAAAAAGTGATATAACAAGTTAGCTACACAGTTATGTGAATTAAAAAACCAAGCGCATCACTATAAAAAAAAAATAGAGAAGGATAAAAGCACTGCGCGCGCGAGTTAAAAAATAGCAACTTTTACATTTACATAAAAAAAATTAGAAAAAAAGATTAAGCTGCTTCGTTTGCCAAATTTAGTTAATTAGAATTATCATTTCGGTTCCTATACATACAATTCGAAATAAATTGACTTTTTGGATTCGAATCTTTCAGGATTCGAAAGATTCGAAATTCTAAAATGCTCAACCCTAACGGCGAGTATAATGAAGACTTGATTTTTAATGTATTGTACTAACGTTGTTAATAACTGATTTTCTTAAATGGGGGCGAAAATTTTTTCAGGAGGGGCTCCCCTCTGGATGCAGGTCTGATTGCGTATATTGTTTTTTTTTTTACGTTTAAAGATGTTATGTTATTTTCATCGCGTTAGTTTCAGTTGTAGGCATAAGATTTTATGTGTATATTGCCGTTGTTAAAGGTGTTTTTCTCTAATGGAGGCCAAAATTTTTTTCAGGAGGAAGGTCCGCTGTGGCTGCGGGCCTGATTTTGTGCATACACTACGTTGATATTTTTTTGAGGATTTATTTTGTTTTGATTGCTTTTTTCATCATTGTTGGCTTCAATTTTTTATGTATATATTTACATTGTTAGGTAACTGATTTTCTTAGTGGGGGCAAAAAAATTTCCAGATGGGGACTCCCTTTTAGCTACTGACTGATTGTATGAATGCAGTGGCATGCATTATTTTGTTTGAAATGTTATGCTATTTTCATCGCTTTTCACAGTTTAGGCTTGATTTTTTATGAGTATAGGCCTATTGCCGCTGTTAAAAGCTGATTTTCCAAAGGGGCTATCTCTGGCTGCGGGCTTGATTGTGCTGTACCTATTGTTCTTTTTTTTACGTTTTGAGGTGTTATTTTGTTTTTATTGCTTTTTTTTCAGTTGTATACAACTGATTTTTATGTCAAGCCCATGGGCTTGATTTTTTATGTGTATATTGCCGTTGTAAAGAGATGATTTTCTAATGGGGCATAAAATTTTCCAGAGGAGACTTCCCTCTACCTGCGGGTTGATTGTATGAATGCAATGACGTGCATTGTTTTTTTGAGGTGCTAGGGTGTTTGTAAGACCACCCTCCAAAACGATACTTTCTGGTGTACTAACATCCAACCTTTTGGTTGGATAAGGGTAGGGTGTTTAAGTCCACCCACCAAAAAAAGCGAAAGGTCCAATGAGTATTGGAGCAAAAGGGCAAATGGGGCAGAGGTCCAAATGGTATTAAAACAACTGGGCACAAGACAAAATAAGCACCGGTGCAAAAAGGCCACAAGACAAGTGTCCAAATTGTCTCAGTCCCTTTTGTTTTAGTGCTAATATGTTCCAATGCCTATTTGTGTGAACTGCTCCACGGCCTATTTGCTGCGGTGCACATCGGACTGAAAGCTCATTTGGCCCAATCATCCAGAAACATATTTGTCCCAATTAATCGAAGCCCCCATGTTTTCGGTGCTTATTCCCCACAGTGCCAATTTTTGTCCCAGTGCCCATTTGACGCCGTTGGCCCTTCGCCCCACTGCTCATTTTTGCTAGTGCCCCGATAGCGCAGGTGCTCCGGTGTCGATTTGCTCGTGTCTATTGCTCCAGTGCCATAAAATTGCTCTAAATATCTTAAGCTCATTCGTCTCAATAGTTCGACGCCTCAACAGTCCCCGTGTTTATTTGCCCTAGTGCCAACACACCCCTATTGTCTACGACCATTTTCTTTAAATATCCAGAATCTCATTTGCCCCAACTGCTCGGCACTTTAATAGTTCCTGTGCTCATTTATCCCCTATCATTTGGAAACTCATTCGTCCCCATGCCTCAATTGCTCAATCCGCTAATTGCTTTGAAGCCTTCTGTCCGAAGGGCCATCAATTGTCTTGTCGTCAGTTTTCCCTCAAACACCCAAGGCCCACTTGAATACCGGTAGGCCTGTTGTCATCATCAACAGTGCAAGCAAGGCAGTACTTGTTGTACAATGCTGATGATGACAGCTGAACCTATGTCGTCGAAACGTCCAGTTTTGAGACTTACAGTGGCTGTATTTTTACTCCATACGCTATTTTATTTGCATTTTTACCCTCTTGTCCTGTATCACAATAAGTGCCGGATGGTTAAAACGAGCAAGCTTGCGACACCTAGCAACAGACTAGTATTTACCAAAGTACGTATAATTACGAAGTTTTACGGATTTTGAGGTTTACCATTCAAAAAACCGAAAATTTCGCATAGTTTTTTTCCAATAGCACTACTAGACTTTTAATATACTTAATCGCCGTCTCATCACTTTACAGCTGAACATCAACGACAAAAGCTCAAAATATTCAGTCATTGATTTGACCAAACTCACAATCGAACTTCTTGTTCCTGTGTCCTGATTTATTAACAAATAGAAATATCCTGGTAAGAGCGGAAGCTCGCTCAAACATACCGCATCAGTTGTTATCAGTATGTGATTGATTGTGTGTCTGACTCTGAGCATTACCTGCATCAGTACCTAACTACTGTATCTATTTATTAAGCTAAAGTGTTGTTGATTTGAGCTATCGATGCTTTGTACTGGTTCTATGAATCCCTACGCTTTACTTGCAGGAAATTTAAAAAACAAACTGGCTGGGTTCTGCGTTTGTGCCAGAAATGCTGACCTTTGACCATGTATCAACAAAAGTAAAAGTACTGCTCCTCCTTACATGCGCAGATTCATGGGGAGGGGGGACCCCAAAAATTTCCAAAATTTTTATAAACTTTTAATTGTTAGCAAATGTCATAATTAGTATCAAAGTCTGAAATGCTGTAAACTCAGATTCACGAAGGTCTTTTGAGTAGCAGCGTTTTCTGTGATCAAAGTCCTTTCTTATTAACGGCTAGGCTGCTATTTGTTACTTGTTAGGCCTACATCATAATCCATATGAAAGTCAGAAATAAATTCATGGTGAAAGGTTGCTTGGACTGCCTATTCGGTGAATCAGCAATGCGGAAAAACATAATACAGATAAAGAGTTTGCTTATTTCAGTTGTAAGGTTAAGGCCGGCGCCAAGGGGGGCCTGACCCCCAATCGACATGCTTGGCCCCCTCAATTAACAAGCTTACTCTTTTGAAGATAGTGGCTGTTGTGCTTAATTTCAAACTTTAGCCCCTCCTAATAAACGCTTAACCTCCCCAAGTCGACTGCTCTGCCGCCGGCTCTGTGTAAGGTATTAAAGTAGCCTACTGATATGCCATTGTGCTTTGGAAATCTAGGAACTATAGTTCTGCTCAGCAGCGTTCTTGTAATACGATACTATAAGCCGAGTGTTTAGAGCCGACAAGCCCTATTTCTGCCAATTAGGATCTTACCTTATTTTCTTTAACTAGCATGTTTTAACCGAAAGAGGACAGATATATTCGTTATTCGTTTTATTACACTCGCTGTAGTACCAACGCGCGGTAACCAGTGGCGGGGCCCGACCCCGCGGCTTATAGCGCCTAGGCAACGCAGCTCTAAAGAAACGTTGCAGCGGTGGCGAGCAGTTGGCTATAGTGCGCCCGATTCGACCGGCCTGGGAATTGAACCCCAAATCTTCTGCATCGATAGCGACATCTTTAACATTATGCTATAACCAGGGTTGGGAATCGATACTCAAAAAAGTAAACAAATAATCAATATTCGATAGTTTACCAAAAAGTAAAGAAATAATCGATTTCAATGATAATTTAAAAAAGTAAAGAATAAAGAATATTGTAATCGATATTCGACATTATACTGACTGATTTTAGCTTTTTCGAAATACTGCAAACCTAGTGCTAACACCAAATGCACTTTTGCAAGCAAAGTTATTGGTATATACTTGCCAGAATCACAAATTTTATCGGGTGCTAGTTTCTCAACTCTCAGGCAACTCTTCTATTTTGCCTTTGCAGCTTTTGTCCATAGTTAAGATTATAAGAGAAATGTGATAGTTTTGCTGGTACAGGTTTGCGGAATGAATATACCGGTATTATTGCGAACATTAGCGCCAAATAATTAAAATGACAAAAGCAATGATGCTGATAAAACATTTTAAGCAAACAAATGGTTAAACATTTAAACCACAGCAGTGACATTTTGGCCTTTGATCAGAATCGAACATGATGGACCCGGATAATGTTTTCTTTTAATTTACATGCAGTTTGGTATGCTGAGTGATAAAAATTTTTAGGTCTTCGCCCCATGTTCTATGAGTGCACTGCTCTTCTGGGCTATGTTCTTTTTAATCATTGCTTATGGTCCCAGTAGTTTACCGGGCCTGCAAGCCTTGCATGCTGTGTAAAACATGTTTCTACTATACGAGTAACTTACTTACAATTCGTCAATTTCGCATTAAATGTTGCACTAGTTTGGAACTGGGTTAGCGTTTGCGCTCAGTCTTGATTGTCCTCAACATTTATCAATATCAGCAACTACACGTTCGGGTATCTATCTGCTGATTGATGTGCTAATAAAAATTGACTTGGGAGTTCTGAGGTTATGTGGGGATCGTTAAAATCTTCAGAAAGGTAAATAAGCTTGTGTTTATACTAGCAGAAACCAGGCGAGAAAAAACATTTAATCAAACGAGGAAGGTGTACAGTAATATGACGTTATATGACTGCATTTTAGATGATGTCTTTTAACACCGTTTTAGGAGGACTACCCTTAACAACTTTTTTGTAGCCCCCCTCCCACACTCCGGACATGCATGCAAGACCAGCTTCGGCTATTACTTTTCGCTCAACTTCAAGTACTGACCAGTTATAGAGCGCAGGCCTGCCGGAACAATGACAGATCGAACAAAAACTGAAGTTTGTTCAGCAATTTTATTGATAAATTCAAAAGTCAAGCGGTCTCACTGCTGAGCTTCATACACTAGTAGCAACTCATACCAACCTTGAGTTTTCGTCTACGTTACTTCTCGTACCGGTACCTGGGTAGGCCTATGATTGTTTTTCAGGAAACCAAATTACAGCAGGCTACCAGCTGATCACTAATTCAGTAGGCCATCAATAAAGCAGTAAGATTACCGGTACCTCTAAACTGTAAAATTACACTACCACTACCGGTAAGCAGCTAACTTTGCTTCCATTACAAGGCGTAGCTACCTACAGCCTAAACCGATTGAGCATTTAGCCGCATGCGCTAAGCCTTTTCTGGAATTTGCTCACGGTCACGCAGTAACTTAAAGACAAGCATCGGACATTGCACGCGGGTGCGACCAATCGACCATAGATGCAAAACGACTTCGTTCTAGCAACTCTGTTTTATTTTTAGTTGGGGTTTTGGCACAAAAAAATTTTATCAGCAAAAAAGGAATGACATATACCGACAAGCATTTTAAATTTACTAAAGTACGATAAAATAATCTCGACGAAAAGAATCGGTTATCGAATATCGATTTAAGCCGAAAAAAAGTAAAGACAAGGCGATATTCGGCACTCATTCAAAAAAGCAAAGGCTCCAATGCATTCAATGAACAAAAAGTAAAGAATATCGATATCGAATATCGATTTTTCCCAACCCTGGCTATAACCGGCCGGTTTGCTGAAAAATTATTAAAATACAGTATAATAACTTAATTGACCCTGCCGTAAGTGCTAAAACTAAAATAAAAATACTGCCAAGGAAGACCAGACCAACAAAAGGTTTGAAAATGCCCCGGAGCGGAGCGAGGGGAAGGGGCAAGTAGTTTTTACGCACCGTAACTGTTGCAGGAGCTGAAGTGCTTCGTTTTTCAGACACCCCGATTATGTGTTTAAAAGTATGTGATGATGTCGACGCTGTGATATGGATGAAAAATGATGAGACAATATCGACGCTGTTTTCGACCATAATCGCATGATCAGGGACTCTTCATTTGCGCAATTCATTTTAGCTTTAAAATGTTTCGGTAGGGAAGGCATGCTTTACTATCTTCACTTTTCAAGATAGTTATGGGACAAACTGCTCCCTTCAAAATGAGTGCATATTAAATATTTATACTAATCATTTGCTGGCTCCGGAAAAAACATTTAAATCAAGGTTTATAATATCTGGCGACCTGCAGGTTCTGCAGCAGAGAGGGCTCGATGACTTAGCCAGAGCTGGTAATACCAAATATCAAATGTTTAACTGCTCAGATGGCCGCGTGGTGTAGAGCGTCTGTCTCTTGAGCGGTAGACACGGGTTTGATTCCGAGTCGGGTCAAACCAATGACTTTAAAATTGGTATTCACAGCTACCCTGCTTGACACTCAGTATTAATGGGATAGTATGGAGAATAAGCCGGCAAGTTTACTTGTTGTGCCGTTGGAAAAGCACTTAGAGGGATTCCCTCATCCTGGTGTGGTAGACAGATGGCCGGCAACTCCTAACCGAGCTCGTTTAGCGCATTGATCGCTTTCTCGTGATAGGAAGATAAATATGCAACTAACCAACTAACTAATATCAGTTCAACCGATTTATCATTTAAACTGTTTATTATTATTATGACCTCGACAGCCTGTTTCACGCTGAACGCGATCGTCAGGAGGTATCTGCAAATAACAACTCGATAAAAACTAAAATCTCAAAACGACCCTAAAATCTCAAAAAAAATACATCTGCGGAAGGAAGCTAAATTCTCGGGTTGTAGTTAACTCGGTGACAGTGTGGTGAACTGCAAGGATTGTAGCAGTGATTGGGTATGACGTCACGGGAGGAGAGCGAATAAAAGAAACAAGGCACAGAGCGACCGAAAGAAATGATGTAATTACAAACTATAGCGCATGGTCTACATTTACGAAAGACGAGCCGCTGTAGAAAATTGAGAATGAAAACAAAACACTACGTTCTTTCATACTTCAATACAAATTCTGCGCTGAACGGCAACTGCCTTGAAAGAGCTATCATACAAGTCCCACAAAATCTTCCCCACTATGCAGTGTTTAACTTCAATATAAATTTGTTTTTATGCCTACGATTGCTTAAGATTTCTGAGCGTTTGTTCAATGTGGTGTTGGGGTCCGATTGAATGATTGCGAGCTTCTCCAATTGGAATAGGCTACAGTATTTTGCGCCGCTGCGCCGAGGTCTGGATTTCGCTGCGACGTCCCATTACTCCCATATGACTTGGTGATCTAGGTTCGATCGCTTACAATTCCAAATATATTTAGACAGTTCCGTGGCATTAGCGATGTTTTCGTTTCTAAATGTGTGTTTACGGTTGTTAAATCTGCTCTTAAAATCCGTTTCGCATGATCCAAAATACTTCTTGGTCTCGATTCCGGGGCAATTTACTGGGGCGCAGTATATGGTAGCTCTTTCAAGGCAGTTGCCGTTCAGAGGGCATTCCCTTTTGACGCGACAGTTGCAGGATTTTACTGATTTATCTTCGCCTTTGCCGTTCAAAAATTGCTTGTGCTAGAAGATCACGGCTGCCATGTTTGGCATGCAGCTATAGCTCACCTTGATGTTGTTGCGGCTACACATTTTTCTCAGCCTGTGTCCGTGGGGGGAAATGCTTGTCCAAGAACTTTAAAACGCTGCGACCGATGTTTGTGGTCACATGCTCGCTGAATGGAGGATTGAACCAAAGTATTTTGCGTTTACGGAGTTTCATCTTATTATCTATGGCGTTGAAATTGATGGCTCCGGAAAAATCACTGCTTGCTAGGGCGTTTGAATAAATGGGTGCTGCTTTATTGAATTCCTTTTGGTTACAAGCAATGTTGAATATACGCCGTTCCACCATTGCGAGTAGCTGCCGCTCAATACACGGGGAATGGTTTGACTGGGAATGGATATACAGGGGGTGGTTATTAGGTTTTCTGTATGGCCAATATTTTCCGGAATGGAGGTTTAGAGTGACGTCCAGGAATCAGTTTCAATGAGGTTGATATCGATGGTGATTTGGAGTAGGAATGTGCCGAGTCGAGTCCGAGTACTCGGCCGAGTAATAAGGCATTACTCGGACTCGGCCGAGTAATAAGGCATTACTCGGACTCGGCCGAGTCCGAGTATTAATTGATACTCGGCCGAGTATTAAACCATTATCATTTTGACCTTTTTTTTGCTTTTTAACCGAATTTGAGTCGAAATTGGGACTACTACGGACGTAATGACCTTTTTTTTGCTCTTCACCTAATTTTGAGTTCATATTTTGACGTCGTAGATACTCGGACTTGGCCGAGTACTGTCGTGAATACTCGTTACTCGGCGAGTCCGAGTAATTTTCCTTGAGGCACATCCCTAATTTGGAGTCCGTTGCTTTGAAACATTCTAATTATTTGCTTTTTTAACCTGTCGGAATCCGGCCCAGGCGTGTCGCGCAGCACAGCCAAACCATCGTCGCGGTATAGGCCCGTGTTGCGCTTGCCAGTGATGGAGCTTAGTTGGTCTTGCAAATATATGCCGACAAGTTCGTATACTTCGCCTCCATCGTAGGCGCCCATGGCGACATCGATTTCCGGGTTGGTCTTGTTCACCCATGCATTGCCTTCGTTGAACAAGATTGACTTGCGGCTGTGCTTTGCGATTGACTTGCGGCTGACTTGCGATTGACTACCGGCTAACAAAGGCGAAGATAAATCAGTAAAATCCTGCAACTGTCGCGTCAAAAGGGAATGCCCTCTGAACGGCAACTGCCTTGAAAGAGCTACCATATACTGCGCCCCAGTAAATTGCCCCGGAATCGAGACCAAGAAGTATTTTGGATCATGCGAAACGGATTTTAAGAGCAGATTTAACAACCATAAACACACATTTAGAAACGAAAACATCGCTAATGCCACGGAACTGTCTAAATATATTTGGAATTGTAAGCGATCGAACCTAGATCACCAAGTCATATGGGAGTAATGGGACGTCGCAGCGAAATCCAGACCTTCGCGCAGCGGCGCAAAATACTGTAACCTATGCCAATCGGAGAAGCTCGCAATCATTCAATCGGACCCCAACACCACATTGAACAAACGCTCAGAAATCTTAAGCAATCGTAGGCATAAAAACAAATTTATATTAAAGTATGAAAGAACGTAGTGTTTTGTTTTCATTCTCAATTTTCTACAGCGGCTCGTCTTTCGTAAATGTAGACCATGCACTATAGTTTGTAATTACATCATTTCTTTCGGTCGCTCTGTGCCTTGTTTCTTTTATTCGCTCTCCTCCCGTGACGTCATACCCAATCACTGCTACAATCCTTGCAGTTCACCACACTGTCACCGAGTTAACTACAACCCGAGAATTTAGCTTCCTTCCGCAGATGTATTTTTTTTGAGATTTTAGGGTCGTTTTGAGATTTTAGTTTTTATCGAGTTGTTATTTGCAGATACCTCCTGACGATCGCGTTCAGCGTGAAACAGGCTGTCGAGGTCATAATAATAATAAACAGTTTAAATGATAAATCGGTTGAACTGATATTTGGTATATCAAAGTTTATATGCGTTGTTACAACTTCACATCAATGTTGGTTCTTGAAAAAAATTTTTGGAGGGAAGCAATTAACTGTTCTACCCCCCTGGCTACACCCTGTTTGTGACGTTGCGAAAGCTGGCCTACTTTAGTCGGTCAACCTACTTTAGTCCTATGGCGCAAAACTAAGGTAAACTAAAAATTTTTCAGTAAATTTTTAACCACGGCTTAACAGCATGAATTTCTGTGAAACCTTTTCTCATCCCTATCTTTTCTCCCCTTAAGTGAAGCGCAAAGCATCAAGCAAATGTGTGAATGAAATATGTCTTAGTTGTTTTCTTAGTTATGGCATTATAACCATGGTCAACTGCAATTGCGTAGGCCTAATAATTTAAATTAGAAACATTACAATCCGATGCACTTGAATACCTCTGAACTACTGTAATGGTCGTATCCTTGCGTCATCACAATGTGACGTCACTGAAACTCCCTCCATTGAAAATCCTGCGTACGCCACGGCTGAATAACGTACTTTAATCATAGACTTTTTCCTTCAGCTCCCTAAAAAAGCCTTAAGATATTAAATTTTCTGGCCCCCAACCCCCCGAAAAAACCTGTTTCATTCGCGCGTGCCTCCTTACCCTAGATTTTCTAAAGTTTTCAATCGAATGCTGATAAGCCATCATAGACTGTCAATAACTGACTTGAGGTTATTATGAGATATTCGAAACTAACAGCAACGACACAGAGTCTCTATGTATTACCGCTACTAATAATCGAATCACACTCTGTGCTGAGTGTATGGAAGGAAAATCACGCGACGATCTTCATTGCGGGGCATCTTCATATTATGTAGCCATTTCTCTTTTTCATCGTAAAACAATTTTGAATGATCATTTTCTCTATGTTTCTCTAATTCTCATATTGAAAGGCGACAGTAACTTGCTGCAGTCATTTTTTTCTTCAAATTAATTTGTGAGATAAAGTAAGTGTATCGCATTTGCAGGCAATTTTTTTTAGAAAAGACAGTCAGATAAATAGCAGCACGTTTTTAAAAGCAATGGCTGCTCTTAACTTCCATTACTTTTAGCAGTTTTGAGACATTCCGTTACGTAACACTGCTTTTTTGTTGAGTAGGTCCACTGTAAGAACGACCTAACCTACTTACTAACCTTAAGTACAGTATTAGTAAACTTTGAGCTTGACATACAGCCACTCACTTGCTAGGTTTGCAGCGCCTTCGCATTCATTGACATGCTCAAGCTTTCGTACGTCGACAACGTTCTGGCCTAAATGGTGGGCAGTACCGTTAGGTAGCAAATGGTTCGTCTTCACAAGCTCATATTAATAATGCTGAAATTGTGCTTGCCCAAACTTTACAGCATTTGCCTGCCATTTTCCAAATTTTAGTTAAAATGATGAGTTCACGCAATGTATCTGTCAAATTGTTTTCTGATAGAATTTCAGCAAATTTATGTATATTACCGGTACCATAACTGTCATGAAAACTTTGACGACACAAAGGTCATTCATTAGAGCACTGTGGATTATCTGTGACATCACGTTTTTTCCATCTATTTTTTACCAATTTTGTGCCGTTGTTATTCAAAATTCGTGCGGTTTAAAAATGCAGTTTTAGCCGCTTAATCGCGCACTGCACAAAACAGCGCCCAAAATATTTATTTTCTAGCAGCGTAAAGAAAACAGTTACAACGATTTAGGCCTTTTTTACAATTTGCTACACCAAAAATATATGATAAACTTTGGACTGATCAACAGCGACTTGTCTACTCCATGTACGCCTGTTACGAAGACTATTAAATTTCAGGCAAGCGTTGTGGTAATATATGCTGGCCGATAGCTTAGTTGCTAAGCGCACACGCTATCGGTGCGGGCGGTCTGAGCTTTGATTACCGGACTGGTCAAATCGGCACAGCGCCGCCAACGGCTTGCCACCGCTGCGACGTCTATCAGAGCTGTGTGGCGTAAGCGGGCTCCGCCACTCGTAACACGCTTTGGCGTAATACCGCGAGTATAATGAAGTAGTTTAAATTTGTTCGTCAAACACAAAAAAAGGGAACGCAAGATATACGAATCGAAAGAACACAGTTTAACTTCAAATTTACGTAAATTAACGATAATATTGTCGAAATGGGAAACTGCGAAGTGATTATAAAAAATCTTCGAGTCAAGGAGCCACCCCAGACATTATTCGGTCGCTTAAAAATAATGAGATAAAACTTTGTGGTATTCTATTAATTAGCACATGCAATCCACGTATAAGAACAAACATTTTGCAAGTTGTGCTTATGTTAGTTTCTAAGATTAATTGGAATACAATAAATATGGGACAAAAATAGCTTAAGGAGGAAAAAAAATTAAGGAGGAAAAATAGAGATTTACAGCGGCTTTATTTTTCCTCCTTAAGATTAATTGATTATCCACGTGATAAGTAGCTATTAGTTCATTTTTGCATTTAGTTTTAAATTTTCTAAACAAAAGGATTTTAAATGCAAGGGAAAACAAATTCCAGATTTTAGTGCCCTGAAACTTTTGTAGATCAGTGATTTTCAATCTTTTTCGAGTCGCGGATCCCTAAGTTAAGGAATTTGTTAATGCGGACCTCACACACATAGACACGAATTTAGTTGTTATTATTGAAAGTAATTCGTGTAAAAATTAAAGGCTACCTTCACCACGGATGGCTTTTTAAATTTATCCATTTGAGGATTGCACTTGTTTTTTCAAGTATATAAAATTCTCCAGCTGTACAAGACACGACTAGCTGCTTTGCAAAAAACAGCTTAATTTCTGGCATTAGCTTTGATAATAAGTTGGATTTTGGAAAAAGACCAACATTGTTTATTCACTCATTCTTCTTCTTTTCGCTTTTCTCTATTCGGGGTCGCCAGATCGCGAAAGTCTTCTCCATAAGACTAGGTCAACTTCGTCTCTCTCCCTTGCTCCAACCATCTACATGTCTTTTTTCATCAAATCCATTCATCTTCTCTTTGGCCTTCTTTTTCTTTTACCAAATTGTTTATTTACTCATAATTACAAATTAGGCCATCTTGTAAACTCCATTAACATTGACTGCCTGCAAATAATTGCGTCACTGAGCTTCTTGATCTGCAGACTATTGATGGTTGGCTATTCTACAGTAGAATAGAGCTTGGCTCTGAGACGCTGTAGATGCGCGTATAATCTTTTTGATAAGTACAAGAAGGTCTGACCATAGTCTGACACGAGTTTAGCACCCACATAACATCGCATTTAGACTAAGGGCGCACTGATGTTTTGCAGAAAGCCCTTGCCAAAAAAAAAAAAAAAAAAAAAAAAACTATCTGCAATACCAGTATGCAAGCGCAACGGGGATGTTTTTTGTTAAATCAAACCTTTTTGCATTGCATTACTGGCAGAGGCTTTCTACAAAAGATCCCATTCACCGCCTGACTTTCTTAAATCACGTTTAGATCGTTTCATGCCACTACTGGTCTGTTTCACACACATTATTATTAGCACCAGGAATTTACAAGCAAGTTTAAAAAAGTGGAGTACTGAATGGCAAAGTCCGTGTAACTTCGTAGTTATACGGATTTTGTTGTAATGCACTGTGCAACGCGGAAGAAATAAATACTGGAATTTACTAATACTTCAAATGTTTCTGCGGGCGATTTAACGTAAAAAGTTTGAAGAGGCCAAGGGCTGAAAAGTTTTGACTGGCTGGCTAGATCCGGGCGGCAGGTTGCCGCTGCCTAACCTAAGCTTTGCGAATTTTGGCACAATGACTTGATATCTGGATCAAAATTTGCGAATGCAAGGCGAAAATCATTAGCCTATAAATGTAACAAACAATTTTTCGCTTTCGCTTTAATGTGTGTCGAAGCACTGAAAGCATTTTCTGCTTGGTATGTTTTTGTGGAAGGCAAAATTGTATCATTGCAGGCAGTAGTTCCAAATGTGATAGCATTTATCTGTCGGTTTTCTATCCAGAATTTGACATAGCAATAGCCATTCCTAAGTAAGAAAGTTTCAGCCCCAATTGTTGGTTGTAAATTGAGCAGTGCTTCCTTATGTGTGAGTTTGCAGAGTTTAAACGATTCAGTCTTACCGAAAAAAGGTCACAAGAAGTTGCTTGAACCCTAGAACTACCGGTGCCTATTTCATATTCTTATATCTTTCAGAAAAAGATCATCTTTAAAAATATATTGATAAATTATACTAAACACCAGTGATGAAGGTCTTAAGACCGGTCTTGGTCTTAAGACCGGCCTTATAAAGACCATTTTTTTAAGGTCTTGGCCAAGACGGTCTTGACCATTTAGTTTGGTCTTAAAACCGAAAGAACTAAAAAGCATCCAGTAAAAGTTTAAGTGATCCTGCACAGTTAGAAAAAGTATGCAACAGCGTGTATGTGATTGTGTTGTTCTTTATTTCAGAGTTTCCCAAACTAGGGTCCGCGACGACAGCACAAGGGGTCGTGACAATGTTGCAAAAAACTAGAACTTTCAACTAATTTTTACAGGACATACACAGACCCAATTAATTCCTGTAGTGATTAAAAATCTTATCGAATGTTTTTTCTTCTACTATTTCCTGATTATTGAGTGAATATTAAAGTTAGTCATGGATTATGATACTCTTGCCTTTATTGTTTATGAATTATAATGTTGTAATAGCCTAATTGCAATGACAAGTTGAACGCACTGGCACAGATGATAGACTAGGTCAGAGAGACCCCGATGCAAGCTTTTTAAGATATAAGTTTATAACAGGGCCGGCTCCCCAATCAACATGCTTGGCCCCCCAACTAACAAGCTTACACTTTTGAAGACAGCGGCTTTTGTGCTTAATTTAAAACTTTGCCCCCCCGCTATAAACGCTTGGCCCCCCTAAGTCGACTGCTCTGGCACCGGCTCTGGTTTATAAGATACTAGATGCAAGTTTTAACGGCCTACTTTCTTTTTCATCCTGTTAGTAGAGCTAAATAATAACTAAGAGCATTGTAATTGTGTACATGTAAAATCAAATCAAACCTTTATTATACTTACGGTAATACGCAGAAGCGTGTAACGAGTAGCGGCACTCATTTCCGCGACTGTGACTTTATTAGCGCCCGTGCAATACAGCTTCGACTCCCAAGAACCCTCGAAATGATGGCAAATTGCTGTTGGTAACGCTGTGTCTGATTTGACCGGCCCGAGGATCGGACCCCAGACCTTGCACACCGATATTGATGTATTTTACAAGTACGCCAGGGGTCGGCAACTTACTGCGCTTAAAGAGCCATCTTAACCAATATCCCAAAATATTAAACACACTGTAAGCAGCAAAAACTCTACGGCAATCAAAAAATTTGAAAAAATCTTTGCTTCTCTCTCTCCCGAAAAAGTTCTTCGTTTATCCCCACAAAAAGCCTCAACCTGAGGATCAAAGAATCGCAGGTTACCGACCGCACTACGCCAATTGCTCGGTCTAAATGTACAATTTACGGACAAATATTTAAAACAAAAGCTGTGATAAGCAACCCCATTTGTCCCATTCATGTGGTTCATAATGTGTTGGTAAAAACGGAATTACGATTAAGCACAATTTTACTGTATTTTCGTGTAGCATTTTATGCTTTTATAGCTGTTGGATGAAAAATTAACGCAGCTTAAAAGTAGGGTCCGCGGTAAACTTGATTCGCAAAAATGAGTCCGTGGCGCAAGAAAGTTTGAAAAACCCTGCTTTATTTCTTTCAATATTCTGTATATATTTTGCCCGTTTTTTTTTTTTGTTGTAGAAAAATAGCGATAAGTGATAAACTGTTAATTTACATCCCATTTTTAAGGTCTTGGTCTTGCTTTTGAAAAAAATCAAAGGTCTTGGTCTTAAAAAATTTACAAGGTCTTGGTCTTGTAGGTACTGCTCTTAACTACATCTCTGCTAAACACCGGTACTTCAAAAAACTGCCCTATTTTTGATGAAACTTTTAATACTTTGGCGGACCCCTTGCGAACCCTTTAGCCCTTGCGGCCCCCGTAAAGTCATTCGCGGATCACTTTGGGGTCCGCGGATCCTAGGGTGAAAACCACTGATCTAGATAGTAGATTGAATATTTTTATGATGATGAAGAAGTCAATACAAAGGTTAGAAGAAAGTCAATTTGAAAACAAAGGAAGTATACGCGATGATCTCTCTTAAAATTTGAGAACACAACGTTCTTTTGGTTGGTCATATTAAAATTTTGAATCATAATTTTCTCTATGTCTATCTCATTCTTATATTGAAAGGCGGCAGGAATTTGCTGTGGTCATTTTTTTCCTTAAATTAATTTATGAGATTATGAGATACAGTAAGTGTATCACGTTTGTGATTCTTTTTTTAAACAGACAGTAGGATAACTAGCAGCACCTAGTCAAGGGCAATAGCTGCTCTTAACTTCCATCACATTTATCATTTGTGAGACATACCGGTACGTAGCACGGCTTTTACGTTGAGTAGGTCCCCTGCAAGAACGACTCATTTACTAACCTAAAATACAGTATTCAAATGAAATCTTCATTATACTCGCCGCATTACGCCGAAGAGTGTAACGAGTTGCGGGGCCCATCTCCGCGGCTTAGCGCCTGGGCAACACAGCTCCGAAGAAACGTCGCAACGGTGGCGAGTCGTTGGCGACACAGTGTCGATTTGACCGGCCCGGGAATTGAACCCCAGACCTCCCGAACCGACAGCTTGCGCTTAGCAACTGAGCTAACGGCAGAGTATTTATGTATTACTAACAGTCGAATTACACTCTGTACTGAGTGTCCGGAAGGAAAATCACAAGAGGATCCTCCTTGTGGGTACCTTCATATTGTGTTGCCATTTCTCATTTTCATCGTAAAACAATTTTTGAATGATAATTTTCTCCATGTTTATCACATTCTTTCATTGCTAGGCAAAAATAATTTGCTACAGTTATCTTTTTCTTCAAATTAGTTTATGAGATAAGTGTATCACATTTGTATTTCTTTTTTCAAAAAAGACAGTAAGATAAATAGCAGCACGTTTTTAAGGGCAATGGCTGCTCTTAACTTCCATCACATTTATCATTATTGTGACATACCGGTGCGTAGCACGGCTTTTCCGTTGAGTAGATGATCCACTGCAAGAACGACCTATTTACTAACCTAAAATACAGTATTAGTAAACTTTAATCTCGACATACAGCTACTCACTTGCTAGGTTTGCAGCGTCTTCGCATTCATTGACATGCTCAAGCTTCCGTGCGTCGACAACTTTCTGACCCAAATGGTGGGCAGTACCGGTAGATAGCAAATGGTTCATCTTCACAAATTCATTAATTGGTCGCGTCAAAATTGTGCTTGTCCAACCATTACACGATTTGCCTGCCATTTTCCAAACTTTGGTTAAAAAGACGAGTCCACACAACTAAAACTGCAATGTATCTGTCAAATTGTTTTTTCTTTAATAGAATTTCAGCAAATATATACTTATTACCTGTACCACAACTGTCACGATAACTTTGACGACACAAAGGCCATTCATTGGAGCACAATGGATTATCTGTGACATCACGTTTTTTCATCTATTTTTTACCAATTTTGCGTTATTTGAAATTCGCGCAGCTTAAAAATGCAGTTTTAGCGGCTCCATTGCGCACTGCACGAAGCAGCACGCAAAATATTCATTTTGTAACAGCGCAAAGAAAACAGTTACAACGATTTAGGTCAAACTGCTTTCGACTTTATATGAATTTAGTCTCTTCAGCTGTGCAACGAATTCTTGACAAAAGTCACTCTTCCACCCTCAACTATCGCTTCAATCTTAAACTGTTTCTTCGGATGGAAACTGCCTGATAAATAATTAATCCACCTGACCACTACTCTACCATACTAACACTTGTTATAAGTATAAACGCGTTTCGAGCTTATTAGCTCTCATTAGTAAACCATAATAACCAACGCGACACTTGCCGTAAATGATTAGCCTAGCAACAACTCAACAATTTATCGGACTCCGTAAGCTGATGTTCGTTATGAAGTTGTAAGAGTTGGATTATGCCAACATAGATAGTCCCCCAACGCTGACTTGATCTTTGACTTCAAATCAGGTTGTCCGATGCTTTGTGGTTCCAAATTGAGCTCCTTGTAGTAGGCACTTTAATATTACAGTGCGATGAGATGCAGCCAAACCATACGATGTAATCCACCAACCCTTCCCCACGTGAAGATGGTAGGGATAGATCGGCGTTCTCCAATTCATCAAATAGGCCTACCCGTATCACAAAATAAAAGCATCTCAGAATCTTTCAAAGGTAGACCTTCTTCGCGGTGGACCACGGAAACGCTATGGCAACTTACCGTTAGGATTCAATCTTTAATTGATCATCGCTTGAGCCTCAATGTTGTGCATTGGAAGAACTTGTAAGAGACTTGAATGTTAACAGCTCAGAAACAACATCTTGATGGCTTTAAGTCACCATAAGATGTATAATTGAAGCATAGGAGTTTAATGGTGGAAGGAATACCATCGTCCTTTGCATAAACGCTACTGAAGGAAATGGGTGGTTCATAACATGTCCTAAGAAAGCCGGCGCGTGGAGGTAAGCACAGGAGCAACTGCTTTCGACTTTATATGAATTTATTCACTTCAGCTGTGCAACGAACTCTTGACAAGAGTCACTCTTCCACCTCACCTATTGCTTTAATCTTAAACTGTTTCTTCAGATGGAAAACTGCATAATTAATCCACCTGATCACTATTCTACTAGTAAGAGGTTGACGAGTGCCTCACACTGTATCGCAAGATGATGCAACGCGTTCATCCTGCTTGCAGTGAGGCCTTCGATGTTCAGTTGGAGAATTCTGGGCCTTTGGAACTTATTGACGGTGCGCCGAAGATGCGCATCGCCCCGTCCTGAAAAGGGCGTTTGCCTTTGCCCAGCTTAAACATCGATAAGTGTCCCGCCGTTAAGGCAGATTCGGTTTTTGTCAGCCAGATAAAATAGCGTAGTGGATAGAGTAACGCTCTGGGCTACGGGAAAGCATCTGCCATTCGGAGCAATCCGGAGTGTCCCATACATCGGGCACCCCGAGGAATGCTTGGTCTAATGGTTTTGAATGACGAAACAAGATGCTGGCTCAAGTCCCTTACAGTCAGCATCTGACCCAACGAGTTTGGTGGCCAGGGTGGTAAAAGGATAAACCTTAGGCCTTGGTCCTTCCATCTGTCTTGGAAGAGGTGCCCCGCCAAACGACGACGACTATTCTACCAGAGTAACACTTGTTGTTATAGGAATAGACGCGTTTTGCGCTTATCAGCTCTCATGAGTATACCATAATAATAACCAACACGACACTAGGCATGAATGGTTAGCCTAGCAACAGCACATGCATGCATGCATGGCTAGTGTCGTGTTGGTTATTATGGTATACTGATGAGAGCTAATAAGCTCGAAATGCGTCTATTCCTACAACAACAAATGCAGTGCCGTAGCAGCTCAACTTTGGGCCCCCCCCAAAAACCCTTTCAAGTCCCCAATACTTAGCTTTCGATATGAATTGTTTTAGGTTTTTCCAGGGGTAACAACTCAGTTTCTCACCACAATGCGAATACTGTGGTAAAATTAAAACATATAACGCGTTATCACTGTGTAAAAATAAAAAATGTAATTTTAAGACAAGTTTGTTACACCCAATTCATTTTCCATTAAAATCGTTTAGCTCAGGGTTTTTCTACCTTTTTCTGCTCATGCCCACTAAAATGATAAAATATGATGGTGGCCCAATAACTTTTGCTAAAAGGTACAAAGTCAACGTGATGGCATGATTAGGGAATGCTGATGTCGCTCTCTAGTCAAGCTCTGTGGCCCACTGTTGGGCCATGGCCAATAGGTTGAAAACCTCTGGTCTAGCTAGAGCGCACTTTTTCGTACACAGATGTTCTTTTGACAGCATCATAATCTGGAGATCGGGCGCATTAACTTTCGATTGACAACATGGCCAGCGAAGAACCAATCGGATGGCCGAGTGGATAGAGCGTGTGCTTCTGAGCCTGAAGGAGTGAATAGACTGAGGGTTTGATCACTAGTCAAGTCAAACCAATGACTTAAAAATTGGTATTCACAGCTTTCCAACTAGACATTCAGCATTAAAGGGATAGTGTTAAGAATGCCGTCAAGTTTGCTTGTGCCGTTGGGAAAAACACTTAACGAGATTCCCCCATCTAAGTGCGGTAGGTAGACAGATGGCCGGCAACTCCTAAGGGAGCTCGTGTAGCGCCCCATTGCTTTCTGTGATAGGTGGATAAAAATGCCAACAAATGGAAAGAAAAAAGATAGTCTGCTGTTTGCCATATTAGATGTAATAAACGTTTTAATAAATTTCAGTTTTCTGAAGCTTTGTTCAGCACTGGTAACAGTAACAACGCATTTTGTAAACTCGAGAAGCAAGGCAAGCGAGCACTTACAGGTATTACTATTGAATTAAAAGTTCAACGGTATTGAAGGGTGACTGCCAAACGAGCTTGTGTCGTTCTAATCAGCAACCATCTGATATAAATATCAAATGCAATAGACTCCAGCCGTGAATCGAACCCGTCGCAAAGAATCTGAACCTGCGTGCGGTATTGCCAGATCATATTGCTGACAAGGGCTGTTCATGCACGAAGCTGCTGGGTGTAAACAGCAATGCAAAGACAGAAGCGACATCACATGTCAGCTTAAAACTTTCTAGTATCGACATAATAGCCTGGTCCACCAGTTGTTTTTAAAAGTTTGCTTTGAATCTCTTCCTCAGAAGCTGTACGATATAGATTTGCATCGTAACTAAACATTCTCTTTTTCTATTTTCATTCTCTTTTTTTTTTACTTTTTGATTGAGGAAGACCGGACCAAAGTCCAATTCCTGCGCTATTTCAAAAGCACACGTTTTCAAACTAGCAAATCTTTTTTCAATGGACTTTTGTATTCGATGTCAGATTATGGTTGCTGACACAGAAATAGGGTAGGATTGAATTTAATTTACCGATCGGATGGCCGAATGGATAGAGCATCTGCTTCTAGATTGGTGGACTCCGGGATTCAATTCCGGGTCCGGTCAAACCAATGACTTGAAAATTGGTATTCACAGCTTTTTTGGTTGACGTTCAGCATAATGGATAGCGCGAAACAAGCGGCAAGTTCGCTTGTTGTGCTGTTGGGAAAGGCACTAAACGGGATTACCCCATCTAGGTGTGGTAGACCGATGGTCGGCAACTCCTAAGCGAGCTCGTATAGCGTCCCGTCGCTTTTTCATGATAGGAGAATAAAATTGCGAATAAATAAAAAATAAATAGATAAAATTTTAAATCTGCCCACAAGGTGTTAATAAATTTGAATTTAATTTTTTCAAGAGGAATGAATTTGAATTTAAGCTTTGAAAAATGATTGCATCCAACTCTGCACCGGCCTCCTTTTTCAAGTCCTACGCGCACTCTTACACACAGTGTATTGTTTATGACATCATTATGCAGTTTATGACGCTATTTGAAAGGAAACGATAGCGAAAAATTTTAAAACTGAAATATATAGAATCTGAGCGCAAAAAATCCCATTCAACGCGATTCGCCAAGCAAAACTTTGTTTTTGAATTGATGCAACTTCGGGTCCTTCAAGACAATTTGGGGCCCCTTTTGGCAGTGTGGGCCCCCCAATTGGGGGGTTTGAGGGGCGGCTGCTACGGCTCTGAACAAATGTTAGTCTGGTAGAAGAGTGGTCAGCTGGATTAATTATTATCAGGCAGCTTTCCATCTGAAGAAACAGTTTAAGATTAAAGCAATAGTTGAGGGTGGAAGAGTGATTCTTGTCAAGAGTTCGTTGCACAGCTGAAGTGAATAAATTCATATAAAGCCGAAAGCAGTTGCTCCTGTGCTTACTTCCACACGCCGGCTTTCTTACGACATGTTGTGAACCACCGCAGTGCCGAAACTAGCGCCCCCCGAACCCCCAACCGGGGGGGAGGCGCACAAAAAGGGGTCCCGTAAATAGTCAGTACGTAGTACTATTTAATCAACGTATGATAAAGGTGCCTTAAATAAGCCTATTTTAAGATTCAATATATTTTTTGTCTTAACTCGCGCGAGTGGAGCCCCTATACCATATTTATGAATTTGGCCAGGGGGGGCCCCTGCAAATTTTTCGAAAATTAGCAGTCGCAAAACTAGCAAGCAAACGTTTAGTAGCATACCAAGGGCCAGGGGCGGATCCAGGGGGGATGCTTCCCCCCACCAGCCATTTTCAACAATGCTTCGGATGAATATAGTTTTTCTATAATTTCGAATCTCTTCATAACCATTGGTGCAAATCCATGGAGAGATGTAGCCCCCCCAATAATCCGGCAGCATCCCCCCCAATATTTTCATGTCCCAAAACTGGGCATCAGCGAAGGTGATGACCTTTTTTTGGTCTTCACTTCATTTTCGGCAAAAAATTGGGCATGTGGGAACGTTATGACCTTTTTTTTGTTCTTCACTTCATTGTGGGCAAAAAATTGGGCATCTGTAGACGTGTCAATTTTGCTAAACCATCCCCCCCCTACTATCGAAAAATGGTCGATTTTGCTAAATCATCTCCCCCAATGCTCAACATAGATTTGCACTCCTGTTCATAACAATGAACTTTAGTCGTCTTAAGCATGCATAATCGAAACTGTGCTTGCAAAATGCATCATATTTGATGAAGCACTCAAAGTTAGGGGCCAAAAATATGATCAAACTTTGCTTGAAAATCGTTCGAAAAGCGCTAAAATGACCATTACAGTATGCAAATTTTCAAAACATTTTCAAGGGAGCATGCCCCCGGACCTCCCAAGAGTCGTTTTTGTTACTTAAGTTGCTTAAAATATCTCCGCCGGAAAAACTGCGCTTGAAAAAGTGACGAAATTTGCTGCCCTCTCCCTGAAAAAATTTCTGAATACGCCCCTGACATGAAACAATTTAAAAGGACTTATTTACGCCCGTTTACGGGTCTAAACGTCTTTGTATTTAGTTAACATTCAACCTAATTTAAAATCACATCCCACCACCAAAACTTTCTGCATCCGCTCCTGCCAAGGGCCCCTCATTCTCAAGTTTTTCTTCGCAATAGGTAGCGAAATGTTAGAGTAGGGTTTGCTAGCAGCATTATTTTAGTCGGTTTGGAAGGGACCTAGTTAAACAGACTACTAAACCTTGTTAAAACTGAGAAAGTTTAAATGCTCAAAACGCACAAAAAGCCTCCAAAATAAGGTCAAATTCCGCAACATTTTTGGGGCGATATGCCCTAAACCCCCCAAGCTCGGCATTGCCCCTTCGGGGATCGCTCTTTTGCATCACCATCCAGGAAAAAAATTATAGGGGGACCCGAAAAATGATTTTGGGGGGGAGGGCGCATTGCCTAGTTTCGGCCCTGCACCACCGATTTCCTTCAGTAGCGTTTATGCAAAGGACGATGGTATTCCTTCCACCATTAAACTCGTATGTTTCAATTATACATCTTATGGTGACTTAAAACCACCAAGATGTTGTTTCTGAGCCGTTAATATTCAAGCCTCTTACAAGTTCTTCCAATGCACAACATTGAGGCTCAAGCGATGATCAATTAAAGATTGAATCCTAACGGTGAGTTGCCATAGCGTTTCCGTGGTCCACCGCGAAGAAGGTCTACCTTTGAAAGATTCTGAGATGCTTTTATTTTGTGGTACGGGTATTTGAAGAACTGGAGAACGCCGATCTATCCCTCCCATCTTCACGTGGGAAGGGTTGGTGGATTACATCGTATGGCATGGCTACTCAACTGGCGTACCGCGGTCCAAATCCCGACCTTTTAAATGCTGAAGCTGGACTCCAATAAAGCTTAGGCATATGAAGTATTTTTCAACTGATAGCATAAAAATATATCAAAACTACAACAGAGTAAACCTTTGAAATGCGAGAGTCTTTTATGTGTCCCATTGTAACTTTCCACGTGGGTGCGATCGAAGGGTTATGGGTTGCGCAATAATTAAGATATTAACCAAAATCGACCGGTTAGCGCAGTGGTTAAGGATAACGTTATCGTTGTGGCTAGTCTTCGGTTCGATTACCTGGCTAGTTACATCGGACACAGTTCGCTATCAGCTCGCCACCGTTGCGATGTTTTTACGAAACAGCGTAGCCCAAGCCCTAAATTAAAATTGTTAATGTTAAAACTCAAAATTTAGTTTATAAACCATCCCACAACGGCTCACGAATAGTCTTTTAACGTTTTTTCTTCCAAAGGTAACTTTGTCTGTATCAACGAAGAAAAAATTATGCTAATTCTACTTGAAAAAATTTATGTGACTATGTTCAACATGCGAAGTTTCAATTATTATAAGTGAGAGGTCTTGGTACTGCAGCAATTTTGGACTCGGTGCTTGTTGTCCACGTCATCAAAGCAAATTTAAAGAATAAAATGAGATCTTCCTCTGGCACTCATGAGCGGTTTCAGAAAATTTTGGTGGGGGGATGCAAGTTTGAATTAAGTTAAACGGTATACAAACACAAAGACGTAGGACGTTTAGACCCTGAAAAGAGCGTAAATAAGCCCTTTAAAAATGTTTCATGTCAGGGGCGTAGGCTTACTTCAAAAAATTTTTAGCGAGGGGTCACATATCAAATTTCGACATTGTTTAAGTGTATTTTTTCCGGAAAAATCAGTTTGAAGCAAATTCAGAAGCACGAACGGCTCTAGGGGGTCCGGGGGCATGCTCCCCTGGAAAGTTTTTGAAATTTTACATACTGTAATGGTCATTTTCGTGCTTTTTGAGCAATTTTCGGGCAAATTTTATTTAAATATTTTGCCCCTAATTTTGAGAGCTTTAACAAACTGCGTTTTCTTCGCACATTTTCGATTATGCGTGCTTATACAAGGAGTGGGAAGAAAGGCTTATTGTTGTCGAATAGATTCGAAATTACGAAACAAAAATTATTTACCAGTACCGAAAACATTTTTCAAATGGGCTGGTGGGGTAGATGCATCTTCCACTTGCCCCCCCTGAATCAACCCCTGTTGACTGTTGATCATCGACAAAATAACGATTACTGATGCTTGTAAATTTTTTGAAGATGCTGTATCTACATAAAGCTAAAAGGGGACAACAGTCCCCTTAGCCCCCCCCCCCCCTGGTTGCGCCTATGGCTATAGGACAGCATTTCATAGTAACTTATAATTAAATGAGAACAAAAATATGATGACGTCACAAAACTTGGACATAAAACGTCTGGAGCTTGCGTTCCGGCTGGAAAAAAATTGCCAATGCATCCCTGGGACAAGGTAATTATGTTCAAGTACTTGAGGTTTCAAACTGAAAACTACCTTCTACATGAACTTTTAGATGATTTGGTAGGCCCGGAAATTCAACGCTAAACCTTCCGCGCCGATAGCAATGTTTTAATCACTCAGCCAACCGGTTGGTGTCGTTTTTTTTTCTTGACCTTGGCAATTAATAAAGTCTTCCAAGTGAACCGATCCTGATTGTAGTTGAGCAGCCCTGTCGTGTGGTTTGGCTGCATCTCATCGCACTGTACTATTAAGTACCTAGTACAAGGAGCTCAATTTGGAGCCACGAAGCATCGTACAACCTGATTTGAAGGCGAAGATCAGGTCAGAGTTGGTTGACTATCTATTTGGCATAATCCAACTTTTACGACGTCATAACGAACATCAGCTTACGGAGTCCGATAAATAGTTGAGTTGTTGCTAGGCTAACCATTTGAAGCTAGTGTCGTGTTGGTTATTATGGTTTACTAATGAGAGCTAATAAGCTTGAAGCGCATCTATATTCTATACCTATAACAGCAAGTGTCAGTCTGGTGGAATAAAGGTCAGGTGGAACAATTATCAGGTGAAGAAACAGTTTAAGGTTAAAGCAATAGTTGAGGGTGGAAGAGTGACTTTTGTCAAAGAGTTCGTTGCACAGCTGAGAGACTAGATTTAGGCCTTTTTTACATTTCGCTACACCAAAAATAACTGATAAGGTTAGGACTGATCAACAGCAACTTGTCTTCCCAATGTATGCCTGTTGCAAAGACTAATAATTTTCAGGCAACCGTGATGGTAATATGTTAAAAGTTATGCCAAAAAGCAATATACCGGTATTTTGCGAATGTAGTTTTCCAAAATTGGAACTCCTTCAGACAGGCCTATATTTGCCGAACACGTGCGGGTTTCCCACCACTCGTTACATGATTCGGCGTAAGACCACGAGTACTTGATTTGATGCCGAAAACGTTCCAACCAAAATGCTTTATATTGGGTGAATACGTCGCATTGAAGGGAAAAAAAACAATCGAAAATTACTTTAAAAATTGTTCAAGAAGCACTAAATTTGAAATTATAGTAGCGCGCACACTCACACACGTAGCAACGACTAACGGATTGTGACGTCACAAAAACCGGCCACTGATTAACTGTTGTCATAACCGGATGCTGGGATGCAAGTTACTTACTTTTATGCGGTGCATCCTAAAAACTGATCAAAACCATCAGACTGATGGTAACAAATAGAGCCAGTTCGTCGCATTTCGGGGGTGGTAAATGACACTCGGCCCCGTGGATTACCAAAATGCATCTATATTGAATGGTAAATGCAAAACGTCCGTTTCAGGACGCGGTGCCAATATTAGCTCGTATTGCAAACCCAAATCCAAAAATGTAACTACACATTGAAGGCCATACCGCCAGTAAAATCGGCGTGATTGAACAACTTGTCTCCAAACGCCAAGCCCTTGTTGTCCTTCTCCAAGAAACTCACTGTCACAATGTAGAGAAATTCGTGCTACATGGCTTTGCATTAGCTGGAACAACTCTCAGCAGGAAACATAGCATTGGTACATTTGTACAGAAGCTGTCTTGGAGTCTTTGTGGTCGATCTCCGAATGATTCGGATATTGAGTGGCCGTGTGTGGATATACGTGGTTACAAAATCATCAATGTCTACAAGCCTCCACCCTCGCACATAACTTCCTCGTCAGTTCCAATGTCCTCCCGTCCTTGTTTCCATGCTGGTGATTTCAACTCCTAGCACACGAATTGGGGCTATGCCAATACCAATGAAGATGGAAGCTGCTTAGCCACTTGGGCAGTAGGTGGCAACTTATCCCTACTGTACGATCCCAAGGTACCAGCAAGTTTTTTCTCGCGACGTTGGGGATCGCAGACCAACCCTGACGTTGCATTTGCAAACTCCAGTGATGTCAAGCAACTTCCCTGCAGACGTGTCCTCGAGAAGTTCTCCACGAATCGGCCCTCACTTATAACATCTACCAGACTTTCAAATTCCATCCCAAACAAGTATGTAAATCGGTGGAACTTCCGCAAATTTGACTGGAAACAGCACAGCCGCATTACTGATCAGCTCAGCTCTGACTTACCGTATGCAGACACAACTAAATTTGATTAGGCATACCAGGACTTTGGCCGAGCTTTGTTTTTTGCGGCTAAAGAAATCACCCCGCGTAGATGTAGACGCAACTACACTTCATGCTGGGATGAAGAATGTGAAAGCCTCTGCAAAGACTTCACTGCCGCTCCTAGTGAACCAGCGTCCAGAAGGACTGCTTCGACTTTGTTGCAAAAATTTGACCAAGGGAGACGCAGGAGGTGGAAAGATTGTCCAATCCACTGACCTCACCCAAGATAGTCGTTGAGCATGAAGCATTATCAACGACGTTACTGGTCACTCCAGACACCCACCTCGCCAATTTCTTATTTCGGCATAGGCCATCGCTTCCCAGCTGATAAGAAATGGGAAGTACATGATAAGAGACCGCGAGACAACTAGACTCGTGAGAGAAGAAACCTCGGAACTCTAGAAAGTCCCTACACCTGATGGCTCTTCTGTGGCCAGAGAGTTTTCTCCAGCTGAACTTGCTACTACCCTGCAGAAGCTAAAGTCATACAAAGCTCCTGGTCCCGAACAAACATGCCCTGAGCTTATAATCCACGCTGGCCCAAACACCAAATCCTGGCTGTGCAAATTTGTCTTTTCCTGCCTGTGCCAACTCAGAATTCCAAAAGTTTGGGGGTTGCTATTCCCAAGTGGTGGCTATTACCTGGCAGAACAAACCCTTGGACGAGGATAAAAGCTACCGCCCAATCTCTTTGCTTTGCATTCCCTATATCAGTGGTTCTTAGCCGGGGGTAAATTTACCTCCTGGGGGTAAATTTTGCCTACCGAGTGGGTAAATTTTCTGAAGTATAAACTAAAACAAACTTCACTTTTCAGTATTAAAATGGTGAAAGTGTTGCACTGGGGGTAAATTATACTCTTTTCAATCAGCAAGGGGTAGAATACAAAAAAGGTTAAGAACCCCTGCCCTACATGATCCTCGAAAGGCTCATTTACATCCACATTGAGCTTGTCATCGCCCCTCTGCTCCCACAACAACAAGCAGGCTTCTTCGCGGAAGATCACCTGAAGATCTGGTCACCTTGATGACCCAAAAAATCGAGAACTGTTTCTCGGCTAAATAGAAGGCTGGTGCTTTCTTTTTGGACCTCACTGCAACCTATGACATCGTGTGGCATCGTGACCTGGCCTGCAAGCTTTTGCGGCTTGTACCTGACAGACATCTGATACGAATGATCATAAAACTTGTCCAGGATCGCAAATAGGTTTACTGCAGCTTTGGTAATGGAAAGCAAAGCGGACTCAGACGCCTGAAAAACCGTGTTCACAGGGATCTGTCCTGGTTCCCTCCTCTTTTTAATATTTACGTCGGTGACTTACCACCAGACATTTCAAGCAACTTTGTTTATGCCGATGATTTTGCACAGCAATCTCCATGCCGAGATTGCTGGAAACTATTTGCTAGTGTCTATCGGGCTCGGTGCCTATAATTTACCCCGAATATCCTGAGCTCATTTGTTCCAATTGATCAACGCCCCAATAGTTCCGGTGTTCATTTGCCCTAATGCCAACACACCCCTATTGCCTATGACCATTTCCCTTAAATATCCAGAATCTCATTTGTCCCCATGCCCCAATTGCTCGGCATTCTAATAGTTCCTGCGCTCATTTATCCCCTATCATCTGGAAGCTAATTTGTCCCCATGCCTCAATTGCTCGATCCGCCAATTGTTTTGAAGCCCTCTTTCCGGAGTGCCATCAATTGTCTTGTCACCAGTTTTCCCTCAAACACCCGAGGCGCGCTTAGATACCGGTAGGCCTTTTGTCATTGCTGCGAAATTTGAAATTGTATTACTTCGCTGACAGGACGATTGATAAGAATTGTATGACAAACTGACCTCACAAAAAAAACAAGACCTTTTTCACCAAAGGAATATAACAATCGATCAGCTTAGCTCACTTAGCTACGGGACTCACTGTACTACTTTTTAATAGACACAAGTACCACTGCTCACTTTAGTAACACCATACAACAAGGGCTCTACCCTTCAGCATACAACAATATTGCTTACTCTCCGCACACTAAATCGACACTCGATTAATGACGCTCGAATAAATCAAGATCGAAAATTCACGCCTCTTTATACTCTAAATTTAAGTTCGAGACCGTTCTATGACATTCTTAGAAAATCAGAGTGTGGACTGCCCAATGACCACTTTGGTAGGCTGACTTCGGTTACCCTTGTTTAGGAACAACGAATGCGGTTCGCTGGAAACGGTGAGCTGCATTACTTGTTATTCTCAATCTTTTACTTTTTCTCAAATCCCTTCACTTCGGTGCCATTTTTGCACCATTTTCCAGCTATATTCACCTGATGAGCTCAAAATGATAGCGAAACCGGTCGTGGATTGCTACTGCATCCCCTGCATTGCTATTTTTTGCGATGCTTTCTTGTCATCTACCCTCTCCTAATCTTTAAGTCGTATATCCCGTTACTTTCGAAACTGCGTTGCTTCATGCACTGTCTGTAACTCTAATTGTGCATCGTGGGAAGGCAAGATATTCTCGCTTCGAGGATTTAAGTGACGTATCATTATCACGGAATCGATGCAGAAGAGTCTATCTTGACCAAAAACCTACCAAACTTGGGAACCTGGGCGCTCCCTAATTTATTCTTAGAAAAAAACAAGAGAAATCACATGCCATGTAGAAATTCACTCCAAACTATACTAAGCACAATTGTGACGTCACAAGCACAAATTTTGATCCAGTGAAATTACGTAACGGAGAGATCTGTCCAGAATATTCACGAAAAAAACACGTCAGTAGAAAATTATGACTTTATAATGCAACCTTACGAAACAATCCCACGAATAAAGCTATGGAAAACAACGCATCGGTCAGGTTAGAACCTTCTACAGTAGACAAAGCGTTACACTCCCCCTTTGTTAAGAATACTATCAAACGGAAAATATAATGCACACACAAAAAACGATATCACTTATTTACATAATTCCTTCACACAACAAATTTGAAAACACGGCACAAATTAACAATTTTCAAAATCAACCACTAAGCGGCGTAAATAGTCCGCTACAACATTGTCTTTGCCAGGAATGTCCTTCACGGTATAGTCGTACTCCAGCAGTGCCAACGCCCATCGCATAATTCGATCGTTTCGAAACTTGACATCTCTTAAAAAAGTGAAGGGTTGATGGTCCGTCTGTAAAACAAATGGCTTACCGGCCAGATACAGACGAAATGTCGATACTCTCCACACAATGGCCAAACACTGCTTCTCGATGGTGGAATACTTCCGCTCTGCAGATGCCAGCTTCTTGCTTCCGTACGCGATTGGAAAAAAATTTCCCTTGTGTTTCTGCATAAGCGCAGCCCCAAGCCTACAGTTCGACGCATCGGTACGCAAAATAAAGGTCTTGTTGTGATCTGGCAGACGTAGAATGAGCCTACGCACCACGCTTTCGCGTAGGGTCACAAATGTCTTTTCTTTTACATCTTCCCATCTTGAGCATCTTACCAACTCACGAGGTGCAGTCAATGGTTTTTGAGTTATTTGCAAAAAATCGTATTTTGTTGTTTTTCTTCTAAGCAGTAATCATATAACATGATTTTTTGAAAATAACTCAAAAGCCGTTGACTCTACGACTAAATGTTCAATTAGAGCAGGTAGAAACACAGACAATTCGCAGCTTTTAAGGCCAAAACCAGCTTCCTGCGATGTGTGGATCAAAAATTACAGGTGTTTTAGAAAAATTTGCCCACCTATAGCAACTTTTGGGTGGTAGGTGGCTGGATTTGGGGTCCAACCTCAAAAAATTGCTATTGGTGTAGGATTTAGGTGGTTTGCTAGGTTTTTGGACCCCCCAAACATCCAATTTCAAAAAAAAATTTCACCTCACTTTAGAAATTTGACCCCTACAGCAACTTTGAGGAGAAGGGAAGTGGCTGGGTTTGGGGTCCGACCTCAAAATATTGTAATTGGTGTTGGTTCTAGGTGGTTTGCCAGATTTTTAGACCCCCCAACCTCCAACTTTAAGAAAAAAGCTTTTCATTCCACCCTAATGAGTAGCCAAGTGCTTTGTGTAGACAATCAGATCGTCTATATAGCACTCGACATTGTCCATGTCTTCAAGTAGGTTACTCATGACACGAACCAACGTTGCTCCAAAGTTCTTCATTCCAAACGGCATACGCAGGAACTCATAACAGCCATCCGGGGTCACAAACGCGGTCTTGCGTATATCCTCCTCAGCGACCGGTATTTGCCAGTATCCTTTACTCAGATCTGACTAGGAGATTCTTGTCCCTCCGGCTTAGCTCCTCGGAATCTTTCACGGTAACCCTGTTCCGTGAAGTCATACCTTCATTCATTTATTTTTGTTCGAAAATGGCAATTATATAATAATAACATAACAAAAAGTACATAGTAACAATTTGCTTTTTTCAGTGAGAGGCTGCAAAAGACCATATGTCTTTGCATTACTAGGAAGGCAAGGCGAGGTCGCAAAGTCTGCTGCCTCTCACTTAATTATAATTGACTAAGCAGAGTGCACTTTTTAGTAATAGTCCGTAGGCCAACGCAGTACGCACGGCAGAAAACAAATTTACACGAAAGAAAGAAAGATTGATAACCAATAAAAATTATTAGCGAAAAATAATAAAAGTGAAAACAAGAAACAAACTTTACCTACGTTTGTTTTTCTAGGAGGCATAGTTTCAGAGTTTTTGAAAAGGTCGTATTGGAATTGTAAGCTAGGTTTTGGATATCTTCTGGCAAATCGTTCCATGTCTTAACTACAGTATAACTGATGGGTCGTTTTGTAAGGGATTTGTTAAATCGGGTAACATAAAACGAATTTCGTTAGGCTTGTCTGGTTTCATACGTGTGTATTTCAAAGGCTTGAGCTAAATAGCTTTGCAAATAGCTACGAAGTTTATTTTGTTTAGCTAAATACATAATTTTGCTGACTTTTAGCGTGAGGACTTCATCAAGTTTTAAAGTCGAGAATTGATTATATAGATTGGTGCTAGTTTTACTCTAAAGGTTGCAGCTTTGTTTAAAACTTTTATTATTCGATTTTGTTGAACTTGAATTTTATGAAGATAAATTTTTGAAGTATTACCCCAAATCGTCACGCAGTAAATTAGCTGTGTTTCTACTGCACACCTGTTTCTACTGTACTCATGTTTGAGGAATACTTTGCGTCTGTACTAACGTATTGCATCCCACTTGAAAGATAATTCATTAGTTGGTAAACAACTCCTCTAACCCGTAATGCTCTAATTTACTCTACAATATTTTATGATCAACGAGTCAAAGGCTTTGATTAAATTCAGAAACGTGCTTGTAACTTCATGCGCACCATCACGTAACTGTGATATGGTTTCATACAAGTGGATCTGTTTTTGCGAAAACCAAATTGTTGATCCGACAGCACATTGTTTTTTTCCCAATAGTCGGATAACCTTTGATGCAAAATTTTTTCAAAAATCGTGTTGAACGGCGATAGAATAGAGACAGGTCTGTAATTTTCAATTTTTTCTTTACTACCTTCTTTGTGTAGGGTAGGCCTATAACCTTCGCAATTTTAAGAATTATTTCGGGGTAAATTCCTGTTTGCATACAATCATTATAAATTTTTTTACATAAAGTGCTATTATGAATTTAGAATGCTTGATTGATCTTACTGGGATGTCGATAAATCCTGTCGACTTCCTGTCGTTAAATTTGGTTATTATTTCAATTATTTCGTATTCATCGGTCGGTTTGAGGGCAACAGACGATACGCATCTATTTTTCAAATACGATTTATAATGGTTAGTGAGACTAGGTTCATTTAGAGAAATGGCAAGCAAATTTTTTTACCAATGCTAACGAAATAATGGTTCATTGCGCTGCTAATTTGGGAAGGCTCGTTGATATTATTTTTTCCTACGTCTAGAAATTCAGGTAGTAGCGATGGTTGATTTCGATTTCGTAAAATGTGGTTGATATGTTTCCAAGTTTCAGCTGTACTATTGCTGGAGCTGAAAAGTGTAATATAGTAGTGGCGCTTAGACGCTTGTTTTATAAATTATGAGTAAGTCTGTTTTGATATTTTTTGTATTTTGAAAGTGAATCCGGGTTCTTAGTCACAAGGTATTTTGCATATAGTTTATTTTTATGCCTAATCGAATTAAGTAGACCTTTCGTGGTCCATGGATTTTTGCTAATCCTAGATTGATTGCGTGAAGGCGTTGTTTTGGGAAAAAGCTGTTTGTTAATTTAGTGAAAACGCCAAGTAGATTTTCGAACCCAAAGTCTCGTTTAAGGAATTCTTCCTTTAAACAACGCTCTAATTTAATCAAGAAAGGTTCAACTTTGTCTTGCTACTATTTTCGGATCAATTGACGATTCACTTTGTTTTTACGAAATAAGCACTTGTTATTGGTAAAAATTAGCAAGTGGTCTGTCATGTCATGGTAAATTACCGCTGGTTCAACAGCATTCAATAAAGTGGAGTTCGTATAGATGTGATCAATGACTGTGCTAGATGATTGCGTACTCAGGTTGGTTTGTCAATTAATTGAATCCATCTCCAGTTACGTAGGTGATTGAAGTAATCATCAATAACCGCAGAAGAATCGACTTTAAGTGAATTAATATTAAAATCTCCAAATACTAGATATTTTTGTTTAGCTTTCTTTGATTTTATAATTTTAACAAATGCGCATTCAAATTTGCCCAAATCGTTGCGCGGATGGCGGCAAATTGTTTTTACAATCAGCGATTTATTAGTGTTGTCAGAGATTTCTAGCCTCTTCAGAGATCTTCTACATCGGCTATACCTAAATTGAGATTATTTAATTCTTTTACGTTCAAATTGTCAACAACAAAAATGTGTTAAAGTTTCTGTGATAAAGTTTATATCCTGGGAGATAAGCATGTTTTAGATTTTGATCTTTAAGCCTGGTTTCGCTCATGCAAATAATATAAAGTTTCTTCAGAAGCTGAGACAGAAACTTGTTTAGCTTACCAAAATTTTTTAGCGAATTAACGATGTTAAAATGAGCCAAATGCAAGTTACAGGAAGAGCTATGAAGTAGTTTATCGGCAAAGCTTTCATAGTTAAGATATCTACAGTCATTAACAAACAAATTCTCTTGATCTAGATCAGGGGTGGCCAACCTTTCACATACCATGCGCCACGTTTTTAACATAATGTTTCGGATGCGCCATTAATCTCTTGTATCCCCACATCTAATGTCCACTTCGTGTTGCTAATACATAAATCCACAGAAAACCAATCATTTAGAGAGTTACCGGAAACACTAAATTAAATACTGAATGAAAAAATTTCAATGACAGCCGTATATACATAGTTAACTCAAAGAAAATTCTCGTATCCATGGAAAAATTCGAGCACTTTTCGATCAACAGATTACGATTGATTATGAAACAGGTAACATTGTGACGTCATACTTCTAGTAAAAACTACAGCCTTCCAGAAAGTAGGAGAAAACGCATTCTGTCTTAGTTATATTAAGTAATAAGCACGATTAACAAATAAAGCTAGGCGTAATATTGTGACAACAGGCCTTTAGTATCAGTATTTAAACTTCATTTATTTTCATCTTAAAGATGCAGTGCGCCACCTTTAATCATGCAATGCGCCAAGTTTTGCGCATGCGCCATAGGTTGGCCACCCCTGATCTAGATCTAACGTGAACAAGAATTTTTCACTGCTTTAACGTCTGGTCTATAAAAGTACAAAGAAAAACAATACGCTTAAATCAAGTTTTAACAGTATAGATAGACACACCATCTACATCTTTGCGTTGCATTCCTCTTTTTTCTCTTGTATTTTATCTGAGGCTTCATTTTTTCTCACAAATATATCTCCGTTGTTGGTCCAAATAAATTTGTATCCAAGTTTAATAGATGATTGCTTTGCCAACCAAAATAGTCTTTTGCGTGATTGAGTCAGATTTTCGTTGATGATTAAAAGTCTTTTCATTGCGTCAACGGGAAAATCAGTAATTTTTGCAGCCTCTTTACGTCTTGCATAAATAGCGTTTCTGATACTTCTGTTCAAAAATCGAACTATTACTGGCGGGTGTCTTTGAGTGAATGTTTTTTTTTGGTTTGATTCTCTATTATTGTCAGTAATTTGTCTTTTGGATGGGAGTCTATATGCTATTTAGATACCTTGGTCTGAATTTTCAAGTCCAGTTTTTCGATCAACTGTGTAATGGTTTTGTTGATTTCTTCATATTCATTTACTGGTATGCCTTCGAAAATAAGATTTTGCCTACGTGTATATTGTTCAATGTCATCTAACTTGTCTTTGTTGTAAACATGGTTCTTTTCCAGAGCTACAGCCAAGTCTTTTAAATTCTTAACTTCTTGATTTTGTTGCCTTGTTTTGTTGGTTATATCTTGGCATTCACTTTTCATTTCATCATACTTATCGCATACAAATTCCTGGCTTTTCTTTATTTCTACAATCTCAGCTTTTAACATTTCAATTTCGTTTTTTAACGGAGTCGTTGCTTTAATAACTGGTTCTTTAATCATTTGTTCCTGTTGTATTTTGTTGAAATCCATTACTGGATTGCCGATATTGTCGTTTTACTGTTGTTGTGACGACTTGCCAGTATAAACTAGTTATTTATCTTTCAACGGATAGAATGACCGAGTAAACACACGCGTCTGCTCTGTGCGACTTTCTGCAGAAGAGCCCTCTGTAGCTTATCATAATCCCTTGCTTATTCGTCTGACGATCCGGAGTAGACATCCAATGCTCGGCCTGAAAGTAATGAGCTTAGACGAGTAGCCCAGTCAGATCGTTCCCAGCCTGCAACAGTGGCATATCCTTCAAAGTGAAGCAAGTAGCTATCCAGATTATCTTTTCCGTCCACAAAACCAGGAAGCACTGAGGCTTTAGTTCTTACAACCGCGTTCTGAGAAGCTTGGCTAAATGCCGCCTGTTGATCTTCCGATAAAGCACTCCTTTGTTCATTCAATCTCTCACTCTCTAATCGCAACTTTTCCATCTCCAGCTTGTATCTTCTCTCCGCTGCCTCGGCTTCGGCAGCCAATTTCCGTTCCTTGGCTTCTGCCGCCAATTTTAATTTCCGTTCCTCGGTCTCGGCAGCCAATTTCCGTACTTCATTCTCTTGTATCATTTTCCATCCCTGGGTCAAGAACTTCGTTTTCTCCTTTCTTTCAAAACCGATTTTTTCTGCGTGCCGTTTCAGATCTTCCAATGTGATAAACCCGCTTTCAGTTGCCATGACAATCCGCTAACTATCAACCGAACAAAGAAAAATGGTATCCCGGAAGAGCTCCCAAAATATCTCGAAAAAGGAATTTGTATTGCTTCGCTGACAGGACGATTGATAAGAATTGTATGACAAACCGTAGGAATTAATTCGTTCTTAGGTCTGACCTCACAAAACAAACAAGACCTTCTTCACCAAACGAATATAATAATCGACCCAACCTAACCCACTTAGCTACGGTACTCATCGTACTACTTTTCAATAAATACAAGTACCACTGCTCACTTCAGTAACACCATACAACAAGGGCTATACCCTTCAGCATCATCATCATCATCAGTCTATGCAGCTATACCCTTCAGCATACAACAATATTGCTTACTCTCCGCACACTAAATCGACACTCGATTAATTACGCTCGAATAAATCAAGATCGAAAATTCACGCCTCTTTATACTCTAAATTTAAGTTCAAGACCGTTCTATAACATTCTTAGAAAAAAACAAGAGAAATCACATGCCATGTAGAAATTCACTCCAAACAAAAGTAAACACAATTGTGACGTCACAAGCACAAATTTTGATCCAGTGAAATTGCGTAACGAAGAGATCTGTCCAGAATATTCATGAAAAAAATACGTCAGTAGAAAATTATGACTTTATAATGCAACCTTACGAAACAATCCCACGAATAAAGCTATGGAAAATAACGCATCGGTCCAGCTAGAACTTTCTACAGTAGACAAAGCATTTAAAACAAAACATATTAATCAGTCATATCGTTACAGTCATCATCAACAGTGCAAGCAAGGCAGTACTTGTTGTACGGTGCTGATGATGACAGCTGAACCTATGTTGTCGAAACGTCCAGTTTTGAGACTTACGGTGACTTTATTTTTACTCCATAAACTATTTTATTTGCATATTTACCTTCTTATCCTGTATCACAATAAGTGCCGGATACTTACAACGAACAAGCTTACGACACCCAGCAACAGACTAGTATTTATCAAAGTGCATATAACTACGAAGTTTTACGGAATTTGGTGTTTACCATTCAAAAAAACGAAAATTTCGCTTAGTTTTTTTCCAATAGCACTACTAGACTTTTAATATACTTAATCGCCGTCTCATCACTTTACAGCTGAACATCAACGACAAAAGCTCAAAATATTTCATTCATTGATTTGACCAAACTCAAAATCGAACCCTTTCTTGTTCCTGAGTCCTGATTTATCAACAAACTAGCGTAATAAGCGCGGAAGCCCGCTCAAACATACCGTATTGGTAGTTATCAGTACGTGATTGATTGTGTGTCTGACTCTGAGCATTACCTGCAGCAGTAAGTGGCTAACTGCTGTACCTATTTATCAACCTAAAGTGTTGTTGACTGGGTTCTATTCTCAGTCGGGTCAAACCAAAGACTTTAAAACTGGTATCTGCTGTTACACTTGCTGAACGCTTAGCAATAATAAGTGTAGCGCGGAGAATGAAACAAACAGAGAATAAGTGAATTCTTGACAAAATTTAGTCCTGGCGCTAAAGGACCTTAGTAGTTATAAAGCGCCTTAAAACCACACAACATTTCATTTCATTTGTTGATTGGATCTATCGTTGCGTTGTACTGGTTCTATAAATTCCTACGCTTTACTTGCAGGAGGTTTAAAAAACCAACTGGCTGGGTTCTACGTTTGTGCCAGAAATGCTGACCATTGGCACTGTATCAATAAAAGTAAAAGTACTGCTCCTCCTTACCCTAGATTTTCTAAAGTTTTTAATTGAATGCTAATAAGCCATTATAGACTGCTAATAACTGACTGGAGGTTATTGTGAGATATTCGAAACTAACAGCAACGATACAGAATCTCTACGTATACCGGTACTAACAGTCGAATAACACTCGGTGCTGAGCGTCCGGAAGGAAAACTGCTCGACGATCCTTATTGTGGGCACCTTCATAGTGTGTTGCTATTTCTCATTTTCATCGTAAAACGATTTTGAATGATAATTTTCGCTATGTTTATTTCATTCTTTTATTAAAAGTCGACTGTAATTTGCTGCTGTCATTTTTTTCTTCAAATTAATTTATGAGATACAGTAAGCGTATCACATTTGTGTTTTTTTTTTTAGAAAAGACAGTAGAATAACTAGCAGCTTGTAGTCAAGGGCAATGGCTGCTCTTAACTTCCATCACATTTATCATTTTTGAGACATACCGGTACGTAGCACGGCTTTTACGTTGAGTAGGTCCACTGTAAGAACGACCAATTTATTAAGCTAAAATACAGCATTAGTAAACTTTGAGATCGACATACAGCTACTCACTTGCTGGGTTTGCAGCGCCTTCGGATTCATTGACATGCTCAAACTTCCGTATGTACACAACTTTCTGACCCAAATGGTGAGCAGTACCGGTAGGTAGCAAATGGTTCATCTTTGCAAGTCCATATAAATGATCGGGTCGCGCCAAATTTGTGCTTGTCCAGACTTTATAGCATTTGCCTGCTGCTTTCCAAATTTTGTTAAAATGATGAGTCCACACAACTAAAACTGCAATGTATGTATTTATCTGTCAAATTGTTTTCTCTTTAATAGAATATTCGCAAATTGGTTTATTACCGGTACCACTACTGTCATGAAAACTTCGACGACACAAAGGCCATTCATGGAGTACAATGGATTATCTATGACATCACGTTTTTTCATCTATTTTTACCAATTTTGTGCCGTTATTTGAAATTCGTGAGTCTAGAAATGCAGTTTTAGCTGCTCAATCGCGCACTGCACAAAACAGCACGCAAAATATTTTGTAACAGCGCAAAGAAAACAGTTATAACGATTTAGGCCTAACTGCTTTCGACCTTACAGTATATGAATTAGGTCGGTAGCGTGGTGCAGTTGTTCGGAGCGTCGTTTTTTACGACGACCACGATTGCAAGGTTAATGGTTCAACTCCCAACCTAACCTCGTTGTTGTTGCGTCCTTGAATAAGATGCTTCACGATGATTGTCTCTGCTTGGTAGAATCTGGCAAGCAGCGAATTAAAGAAGCCAGAAGAAAATTTAAGCGGAAAACTTGGAAACAAAGGCAACTCCTAAGCGAGTTTGGATTCGTCCTACGCATAGCGCCTCCGCCACTTTTTCGCAATAGGAGGATAAAAATCAACTAATAGTCTCTTCAGCTCTGCAACGAACTCTTGACAAGAGTCACTCTTCCACCCTCAACTATTGCTTCATTCTTAAACTGTTTCTTCAGATGGAAAACTGCCTGATAACAAAAGTGAACATCAAATTTGTACTTTCGCTTTGATGTAATTTTCTTGCATAATTCAAGGTCGCTGAATTCAAATCTGCAAACGATTTTTTTCCATCGCGTCAAGATTTTGCGCAATTTTAAATCAAATGTTGTTTGCTAACTCTTAAAGTGTTGTGGAGCGAGACAGCGCTGTTTCTGGCTATTAGCCTTCATCAGCCGCGCTCAGGTAAGAAATATTCATCTTCCAGGCGAATGATCTTAAGCTGATTGGAGGCCATTCAACGACAGCACAATGTCGCATACATCTGGGCAGAAAAACGTTTTCAAGCATGCTCTTGTAGGTTCCTTCACGGTTACCCTATGGCAGAGCGAAGAGGTGCACAACTAAAATGAGGATACGTGCCAAAGTTTTCAAAACCATCTCGTCGTGTGCCATGCCACTTTCGAATAAATGGTGGTATTATAAACGAACTTCCGTAGAACTGACACGTGACAAGACTAACATCATGCTTCAGAATTTCAACACAATGAATTCGTATTTACTGAAACACTACAAGGGGTCAAAAATGTGTCAATATGCAATCATGGTGATTTAACTTAATTCTAAGATAAGCCTGAGTTATAACGATTTATTGTAAATACAAGAATTACTTTTTACCAAATCGTTCGCCGCTTTCTAGCTATGGCTTGCCACATTTGGCTCACGTGCCCTCCGTTGTGCACCCCTGCTCTAAGGTAATAATTCCACTTCTCCATATTGATTTGAGTGTCATGAAGCGGTATGTTAAAGCTTCGGGTTTGCTAAACAAAAATAAACAAGGTGCCTGCTTTCTATATACTACAAAAAGCTTTTTTTAAAGTAAGCAGTGAAAAAGTGAAGTAGGGTATTTGCGCTGGCCCACAATCCACAAATTAGGCAACTCGTGAATGATGAACAGTTTCAACCATCAATGACACTAGTGGAAAACGGTAAATTGCTGTCTTTTAAAGAAATGGTTCGGAAATTTTTTGGTAATGAAAAAGGTCCTAACTACTGAAGCATATTGACAATTTTCGAAAATTTTAGTGCCGAACGAGTATAAAAGTGCATTTTTTACATTCTCACCTTGTTTTTTCCCTTTAAGGTCGGGTGCTGTGAAATTAAGAACAAACAGCTCAGATGGCCGAGTGGTATAGAGCGTCTGTCTCTTGAGCTGTAGACTCGGGTTTGATTCAGAGTCGGGTGGTTCTTCCTGGCGAGAACGTCTTCCAGGCAAGAACCACTTAACTTATCGTGCGAACTCAAGTGAAGAATCTACGCCAAAATTCTTCAATTCTCTCCAAAAACTTGTATCACACTTGTCTTAGGTTTTACCAATTTTATTGCAGTTGTAGCATTACGTAACTCGGTAATTTATGGGGGGTTCAAAAATGGTCACTGTCACACGTTCATCAAACAACGGTGAAGACGCTGGGCCCTGAACTAAGATACACCAACTTGTTTTTGGATCAGATCGTAAAATAACGTTTTATCCAAGCTCAATCAATACCAACACAAGACAACTTCGCCTGTACACTGAGCAGCAAAACTATCTTTCTGGAATTCCGAAATAATGTGGTCGAGGTCTTTATACTGTCTCATTTCGTCGTCAACGCAATTATTAACAGGAAAAAGAGTCTGGGGCTTCAAACGTCACACAAAAGGCCAATTAACTGCACTTCAAAAGGAATAGTCCTAACACAATGCGATTTCAGACACCAGTAATTAGGAGCATTTTAAAAATGATTTTGTACTACTGTCATGCACCATACTTCACAAACAAAACAATTGCCAAACAAAGACAGTGTGATTTAGAACAATTTCAAATATACAAAAGGTGTCTATCGAAGTATCTCCAGCAGTTTGATTTAGAAGTTAAGAGACTCTAGAATACGTGTGATTAAAGCGCCAACAGAATATAAGGCTATTTATGATTTTACCATCGGGTCAAACCAATGACTTTAAAATTGGTATTCACAGCTTCCCTGCTTGACGTTCAGCATTAAAGGGATAGTGTGGAGAACAGCTAGGTTTCTGCCTTCATTGACTTAGCGGGATTCCTTCATGTGCCGTTGTTTCCTTGATGTGCCGTTGGGAAAGACACTTAGCGGGATTCCCCCATCTTGGTGAGGTAGGCAGATGGCTGGCAACTCCTAAGCGAGCTCGTATAGCGCATTGATCGCTTTCTCGTGATAGGAGGATAAATATGCAACTAACTAACAAAATGAAAGATTTCATTAAAACAAAACAAAACAAGGGAAACAAGATACCAGGGGTGATGGGACTGCTCAATTATAGTGGACTACTGCTGGCTATTAAAACGCGATGGCCATCAGTTAGAGTCTACAACACGCGAAACATGCAATTCATGCCACCTGCCAAGAAAGCGAAACTACCTGCTTGACCTCAAAACTCGGTCAATGAAGGCAGAAACCTAGGTGATGTTCAATATTTACGTGTAACCTATGATATAATTTTTGCGACAAATTATGACGTCATTGAACAATTTCGAGTGCAGATTTGAAATCAGCGGGATCGAATTATCCAAACACAATTACTTTTATGACAACAGCAGAAACTTTTTTTAAAATGTCCACCGGTGCATTTACAATTAATTCTCCTGACCACTACTCTACCAGACTAACACTTGTTATAGATATAGACGCGTTTCGAGCTTATTAGCTCTCATCAGTATACCATAATAGCCAACACGACACTAACCCCATATAGTTAGTCTAGTAACAACTCAGCTATTTATCGGACTCCGTATAAGCTGATGTTCCTTATAAAGTCGTTAGAGTTCGATTATGCCAACATAGATAGTCCCCCAACGCTGACTTGATCTTCGGCTTCAAATCAGGTTGTCCGATCATCCGATGCTTCATGGTTCCAAATTGAGCTCCTTGTAGTAGGCACTTTAATATTACAGTGCGATGAGATGCAGCCAAACCATACGATGTAATCCACCAACCCTTCCCCACGTGAAGATGGTAGGGATAGATCGGCGTTCTCCAATTCATCAAATAGGCCTACCCGTATCACAAAATAAAAGCATCTCAGAATCTTTCAAAAGCAGACCTTCTTCGCGGTGGACCACGGAAACGCTGTGGCAACTCACCGTTAGGATTCAATCATTAATTGATCATCGCTTGAGCTCAATGTTGTGCATTGGAAGAACTTGTGGGAGGCTTGAATATTAACGGCTTAGAAACAACATCTTGATGGCTTTAAGTCACCATAAGATGTATGATTGAAGCACAGGAGTTTAATAGTGGAAGGAACAACAACGTCTTCGCATAAATGCTTCTGAAGGAAATCGGTGGTTCATAACATGTCGTGAGAAAGCCGAAATGTGAAAGTTAGCGCCGGAGCAATGTGAATGTAGTCACTTCAGCTGTGTAACGAACTCTTGACAAGAGTCACTCTTCCACCCTCAACTATTGCTTCAGATGGAAAACTGCCTGATAAGGGTCCTACTAAGCACCGCAAAAGAGTGAAGCACCGCAAAGGACGACAAAGGACCCTAAAACCCCAAAGCCTAATCTAACCCTAACCCTAGCCTAGCCGAATCGCAACCCTAACCTAACCTAACCTTAACCCTGATTTAAAGTCCTTTGGAGTTAATTGTTATGGTATGATTCCAAACCCTTTGTTGTTCTTTGCGGTGTTTAATGGATCAATAAGGTCCTTTGTCGTTCTTTGCTGGGTTTAATACATCAATTTGAGGTCTTTTGTCGTCCTTTGCGGTGTCTAGTAGGACCGGCCTGCTAATCCACCTGACCACTATTCTACCAAACAAACACTTGTTGTTTTAGGAATAAACGCGTTTCGAGCTTATTAGCTCTCATCAGTATACCACAATAATAACCAACATGACACTAGCCATGAATAGTTAGCCTAGCGACAGTACATGTTCATGCATGAATGGCTAGTGTCGTGTTGTTTATTATGGTATACTGATGAGAGCTAATAAGCTCAAAACGCGTCTATTTCTACAACAACAAGTTTTCGTTTGGTAGAATAGTGGTCAGGTGGCGACATGGCCTAGCGGTACTGCGCGCAGGTGGCAGATCTCACGTAACGGGTTCGATTCGCGGCTGGAGCCGATCGCATTTGATATATATAACGGGTGGCTGCTGACTCGAAGAGCGCAAGCTCACTTCGCAGTCTCCCTCAGTTACTGTTGAATTTTCCGTTCAAAAAAAAAGGTGGAATAATTATCAGGCAGCTTTCCATCTGAAGAAACAGTTTAAGATTAAAGCAATAGTTGAGGGTGGAAGAGTGACTCTTGTCAAGAGTTCGTTGCACAGCTGAAGTGACTAAATTCACATAAAGTTGAAAGCAGTTGCTCCCGTGCTAACTTTCACATTTCGGCTTTCTTACGACATGTTATGAACCACCGATTTCCTTCAGAAGCATTTATGCGAAGACGTTGTTGTTCCTTCCACTATTAAACTCCTGTGCTTCAATCATACATCTTATGGTGACTTAAAGCCATCAAGATGTTGTTTCTAAGCCGTTAATATTCAAGCCTCCCACAAGTTCTTCCAATGCACAACATTGAGCTCAAGCGATGATCAATTACTGATTGAATCCTAACGGTGAGTTGCCATAGCGTTTCCGTGGTCCACCGCGAAGAAGGTCTGCCTTTGAAAGATTCTGAGATGCTTTTATTTTGTGATACGGGTAGGCCTATTTGATGAATTGGAGAACGCCGATCTATCCCTACCATCTTCACGTGGGGAAGGGTTGGTGGATTACATCGTATGGTTTGGCTGCATCTCATCGCACTGTAATATTAAAGTGCCTACTGCAAGGAGCTCAATTTGGAACCATGAAGCATCGGATGATCGGACAACCTGATTTGAAGCCGAAGATCAAGTCAGCGTTGGGGGACTATCTATGTTGGCATAATCGAACTCTAACGACTTTATAAGGAACATCAGCTTATACGGAGTCCGATAAATAGCTGAGTTGTTACTAGGCTAACCATATGGGGTTAGTGTCGTGTTGGCTATTATGGTATACTGATGAGAGCTAATAAGCTCGAAACGCGTCTATATCTATAACAACAAGTGTCAGTCCGGTAGAGTAGTGGTAAGGTGGATTATTTATCAGTAAGTTTTTGATCTGAAGAAACGGTTTAAGATTGAAGCGGTAGTTGAGGTTGGAAGAGTAGTGATGTAAATCTTTTTTTTTTTCGTTTTTAAAAAAAAAACGTATTTTTTTGCAAAAAAACATGGCTTAAAAAATTCTCGTTGTTTTTTGAAAGATATATTCTGAAGTAGCCTAATTATCTGTATTGGCCCAAAACTGTTTATTGTTTGGTCTTTTCGTAAAGATGGATCTAATATGTATGGAATGGAGCGGCATTTAATTATGACCCTAAATCTGTAACTGAAAACACTTTTTACCAAATTTAAAGCGGAAAGTACCGTGTCCGTTTTTAGTTCTACAGGCTTAGGTTCTGTGGATTTGCACCACGAAGCCATACACCGCAGAAAAACATGTCATCGCTATGCAAGACGACAAAAAAACTTTTTTTACTCTAGTAGGACATCCTCGTTTACTTTACTATGCGGTAGCGGTCGCTCACAATCACTAAACACACTTCCAACGAAAGTATAAGCAAACTTGCAGAAACTTCAATGATTGTTTAATTTAACAAACATTGAAAATTAAAGCAAAAAGTTGCAACTCATAATTCTATCGTGATATGGAAAAACCTAATAACTCCACTTTTCAAGTTTTCGAGAAAATTGACTTGTTGTGATTTTTTGTTATATTTTTTTGTTGTAAGAAGAAAAAAGCGCATGATCATCATTTTTGGGTAAAAAAGTTTCAGTTTGAAGTAAACAAGTTTTACGAAACGTTCGAAAGAAAAGTTATTTGTTTGTTTATGTAAATAATTTAAGTTTTTGATTTTCAAGTTTTCGAGATTTCGAAAATTCCACTTTTCAAGTTTTTGAGAAAATCGACCTGTTGTGATTTTTTGTTATATTTTTTTTATTTTAAGAAGAAAAAAGCGCGTGATCATCATTTTTGTACGAAAAAGTTTCAGTTTGAAGTAAACAAGATTTATGAAACATTCGGATGAAAATTTATCTGTTTGTTTATTTAAATAATTCAGTTTGTGGAGTTGTTAGGTATTTCCATATCACAAACGCATCTATCATGTGAACTGTGATATGGAAAAACTCAACAAGTGCGAAATCACTAATTATCGTGAGGAGTTGGTAGTACAATTTTTTTGAATTGAGGTAAAAAAAGGTGAGGCAGAATGGACGTTTTGAAAAAGGAGAACCCCTTACGTGTTTGGGGCCCAAATTTTAATAGCGCCACCTAATAGCATATTGGAATTTTTTTGTTATATTAACATAATTTAAGTTTTTGCAAAATGGGCGACGACTTAGGACCTACAAAACATATATTCTTAACAATAAATTTCATGTGGGAAGCTTCTTTGGATTGTGGTGAGTGGCCAAACTCATTTTAGTGCTTCTAGTGGTGAAAATTTAGAACTACCTGCAGCAAGGATTTGTTATCATATTAAATATTTGATGGTATTTTATAAATATATGGGGCATATTGTTCAGAAGTAAATTGGACTCGAGGGTCGAATAACCAGGAAGTCGAACCGAACCCGAACCTAAACCGCGAACCGGTAAAAACGCTTTTTTTTGGTGAACCTGAACCGTTTAAATTTGAGATCATTCAATCTGAACCAAACCCGAACCTTTAATATTTCAAATCTGTGAACCTGAACCAAACCCGAACCTTTAAAATTTTATGCAAGTGAACCCGAACCCGAACCTATAATATTTTGTGTACATGCACCTGAACAGAAATTGTTCAGTAAGAATGTTTGAACTTGAGCTGATTCTCAAAAAATATCAATAAAAATCTCTAGACATGTGCTGCAATGCGTAGCATTCTTTCTGCTTTTCAAAATTTAATAAGTCTGAAACAAGTCAGGACAGGTTATGCCAACTTGGTAGGCTATAAATTATAGCCTTGGCCTACCAGGTCAAACCAAACCTGAACCGCGAACCGGTAAAATCCGCTTTTTTTCGGTGAACCCAAACCGAACCTGAACCGTTTAAATTTGAGATCATTCAACCTGAACCGAACCTTTAATATTTCAACTCTGTGAACCTGAACAAACCCGAACCTTTAATATTTCAACTCTGTGAACCTGAACCGAACCCGAACCTTTAAATGTTGGAGCAAGTGAAACCGAACCGAACCTGAACCCAAATTTTTGAAAAGTCTTGAACCTGAACCGGAACTGAACCGTTGAAAATTAAATTTCTTGAATCTGAACCGGAACCAGAGCGATATTTTAAACGGTTCGACTCCCTGCGAATAACACCTCAGCAGCTTTAGTCGTAAAAATATTAAAGCAATGTTAATGATAAGATTTGCTATCATATCAATTTTTATTGTTTTTTACGAGCTTATTCTTTAGCTGAAAACATAATCACATTCTTTAGCATTGGCTTGGGCTCAATGTTCAAAAATACTCTAGCACCTCTAGTGGTGAAAATATTAAAACATTATTAATGGTAAGATTTGTTATCATGTCAAAAATCTATTGCATTTTACAAACATATTCCTTATGGAAAAAATGAGCAAAAGCTTTAGTATTGGCTTGGGCTCAAAACTTAATACACACTATCCTCTAGTGGTGAAAATATTAAAACAATGTTAAAAGTAAGATTTGTTGTTATATCGAAGATCTAATTGTATTTTACGATAAGCAGGAACTAAAGACATTGCGAAACTCTTTAAAATTGTCGTGGCCTAGGCCATGTTTCCCGATTGGGAGTGCTAGATTGGGGGTATTGGCTTCATCAAACCAATGCGACCCGGGGTGAAAAAGAAATTGGGAAGCATTGTAGTCTTCTACGGTCAACCAGTATCGACTGAATCTTAACTTGACTAAAAGCCTGATCTTCGACGTCTCCAGCAAGCCGAGTTGGTTAAGACTATTCTTGATAGAAAACGCTCAATTACTTGGTAAAAACTAAATTTAGCTAACCAGACATTCAAACTCGCTAAAGCTACATTTCCTTCCTCTCAAATAAGCCTGTAAACTAATGGCCGCAAATTTTCAGCTTAACCTATGGGCAACAGGGCAAGGCGTTTGCTTAGCCTACTAAATGTACCAATCTTCGCTATACCTAATTTTATCCTCAGCATATTGATTTCATTTTCTCTGGAACTTGAAGCTTTAATTTTTGCTGGAGATCATGGTCTAAAATTAACCTAAATTTTTTAAAGAAACTCTACATACATGAATCCTTCTTCAAAGATAATTTTATCAAGCGAGAGCAGAGCACCCACTTCTATCATGAAGCAAAAGCCAAGAACTATACGCGTTGGAACTGATGATTGTTTTCTCCTTATGACGACTTGCAATTTCATCGTGGTTAAACAAAAACCATTCAGATCAAGTGAGTTGTAAGGTTTTTCCACATCACAGTGGAGTTTGTTAGGTTTTTCCATCCTCTGAATGAACTGCAATATCTCAGCAATTACTTTACTTTAGACTAGAGGCTAATATTTACACACAAGATGGAAAATAAGTTTTTTAGTTCAAAAATGCAAAAAAAACACATTTTGAAAAAAATTGGAGTTGTTTGGTTTTTTCATGTCACGGCAGAGGTGCTACGAAGAAAATTGAAAACGCAAGAACATATTCCTCAGTGAATGTAGACTAAAGTGGCATATTTTGTGATACAGTAACTGCCACAATCTTTTTTCCCAATAATGCAACTATAGCGTAAGTGCACTGGCGTCAATTGCACTGACAGTCATGTTTTACTGAGCTCTCGCATCATAAAAATAATCGTAACGTTTTAAACCACACAATTACTGTAGCCATATCATGCGCGCGTAAAAAGCAAATACAGTTAACTGCGGAAATCGAAGTCGAATAATCCGAAATTATCTACAAAGCACCATACAAACTCGAGAATTAAGTTTGACAAAATAATTTGGGAAGCAAAAAACGAAGCCAAAGAACACACTATTTAAATTTTTAACTGTAGTATGAACTGTCAACAGGGTTACCATTTCGTGCTTATTTCTAAGATTTGTGCTTATTTTTAAGGGCAATGTCTTAGAAAATGTAAATGTGCTTATTTTTGAGTCCCGTGCTTATTTTTAAATTTCTAGCGGAAAAAATAGAATTCTTCGGACGTGAAAACCTTTTTCTGGTCTTCACCGATTGTTAGTGGAAAATCAGGACTCTGTGGACAGGGTTGTCTTGGTGGGAGGGCTCAGCCCCCCTAGTTCTAAAAAAACTGTTTGCAGGGGGCCCGGGGGGGCTCTTAAAATCGGCCAAATCCTTGTTAACGTTTACACTTTATAGCAGAGGTTCTTATACTGGGAAGAGTAAAAGGTTTGCAAGGGGGCGTGAACATAGCAGTGACTAAATGATTGAACGTATAAGCTTATTTTCAAATCTTTTATTCGTGAAACATCAAACCTTGTTTCTCCAAAACAGCTGCATCCTTCTTATTAAGACGATTAAGACATTGCAAATAAATTGTTATATTTTCTGCATGTTTTTTGTAGCGTGGTGAGCAGTGTCGTATCAAGGCATCTCCGAGGCTCGGTCCCCCGGTAGGGGGGCATTTGTACAGGCCCCACAATATTGTTGTATTAGACTCAGAATTAGAGACAAAAAATTTTTAAGAAAATTTCGTCAAAACGTTGTTAAAAAAGTACTATAATTGCAATTAAGTGATGTAAATTTTAATTAAATTTTCAAAAAATTTTCGGGGTAGCATGCCCCCGGACCCCCTAGAGTCATCATTGACTTTTATTCTGCTTCAAATGTGCTCTGATTTTGCCACACCCTGAAAGACACTGCAAGCACGAAAGTTTAGAGTGCCCCTCCTAAGGAAATTTTTGGGTACGTCCCTTGAAACAATGCAGCTAATGAGTCGTAAAAGCGCGAAACTGCCCAAATTATTGCAGATATCAAAAGATCCCATCTAGACCTTTTTTTGTGGGAAAAGTAATAATCTTAACTCGGCACTGGTAGTAGGACTTGGGCAAAAATAACTAACGCCAAAGGGGAATGGGGATGTAACTGAAAAAGTTTACAAACATCTGGCATACAATATTAAAATTTTTAGCATTATACAGGCCCCAGGGCCGGGGCCAAGAGGGCCTGGCCCCTCCAATCGACATGCGAGGCCCCCCCAATTAACAAGCTTACTCTTTTGAAGACAGCGGTTTATGTGCTTAATTTCAAACTTTGGCCCCTCCTGATAAACGCTTGGCCCCCCTTAGTCGACTGCTCTAGCGCCGGCTCTGCAGGGCCCCCCTATTTCGAATTTCCCATGGTACCCCTGTCTGTGGACGTGAAGATCTTTTTTTTCTGGTCCTCACCGATTTTTAGTGCTTTCACATTAAAGAGCTTTTGACTTTTAGGTAACCTAACTTCAGCGTGCTTATTTTTTGGTGTGGACTTGTGGTAACCCTAACTATCAACCAAGGCCAACAGTACGTCGCTTAAAAAAAGAAATTTAGCTAACTGCAGAAACCGAAGTCAAAATTAGGTACGAAGCGCCATAGAAACTCGTGAATAAAGTTTAACATTACAGTAACTTGGGAAAGAATAAACGAAGCCAAAGAACATTACGCAGTATGGTTTTCGCAATTCTCACTCAACCACCCATGCACTAGTAGTAGTAGGTGTTGTCAATAATGCATAGAATACAATAACATTAACGAAAATAATATTACTGCTTTTATCTTTATAGATCTAAAAAAAGCATTTGATACGGTCAGAGGTGTAAAAAGTAGTCAGAAACTAGAGTCAAGTAAAAGTATTGTTACTGGCAATAAAATGTAATGCAAGTAGAGTAGAAAGTACTGAGCGATTGAACTAAGCAAGTAAAAGTAGACTGGTTATAAAACTACTCTAGTACCCAAGTAGAAATTTTTGATTAAAAAAAAAATTGTTCCATTTCGTTGGAGCTACATCATAACATACTGTAAAATGTTAACCTAAGTCAATCATAACTGCCCAACAGCGATCTTCCAATGCTTGGTATTACCATTACGTAGGCCTACGGCTCAATCACAAATCGCTCCAAAAACTACCTGGCTGAACACGATCTTGTCTTACTCTTTTATATGAGAAAAATAACTAACTAAAAGAAAGTAACTTACACTTGCATGGGTGCAAATCCAGGGGGGATGTATCCTCCCCAACAATCCGGCAGCACCTCCCTAATATTTTTCATGGAAGTGGAAAATTCCCCATACGATGTATAATAAGCCTACCGAATCAAATTACATCTCCTCATACGATGTATAATAATGGGGAATCCAATAAATTCCCCATACGATGTATAATAAGTCTACCGAATCAATTATTACAGCCTGCATTTTGTTCAACGTTGCTAATCAAAAACATTAAAAAACACTATCAAGCCTACAAAACTACTTTTCATACAAAAAGTAGGGACGTAGCGTTACCCTATGCTAATATTACTCAAGTGAAAGTACAAAGTATTCAAAAATAAAACTACTTAAAAAGTAGTTGTTACTGACAATTCTACTTGAGTAGGCTACTTAAGTAGAGCTACTTTCGTTACTTTACACCTCTGGATATGGTTAAGCATTCGATTCTTATTCGGAAATTATGGCATTAGAGGTATTGCTAAAAATGATTTATTTTCTTCATACCTTGATGACAGAAAACAATTTGTAAAAATTGAAAATGTTAGTTAGTTAGTTGCATATTTATCCTCCTACCACAAGAAAGCGATCAATGCGCTATATGAGCTCACTTAGGAGTCGCCGGCCATCTGTCTACCACACCAAGATGGGGGAATCCCGCTAAGTGTCTTTCCCAACGGCACAACAAGTAAACTTGTCGGCTTGTTCTCCACACTGTCCCTTTAATGCTGAGCGTCAAGCAGGGAAGCTGTGAATACCAATTTTAAAGTCGTTGGTTTGACCCGACTCGGAACCAAACCCGAGTCTACAGCTCAAGAGACAGACGCTCCATACCACTCGGCCATCTGAGCTGTTAAATCTGATATGAAAGTCACTGAGTATGGTGTACCCCAAAGTTCAGTTCTAGGACCACTTCCGTTTTTGCTTTATGTCAATGATCTTTCTTCATGCTCATCTAATAGTCCTAGGCTGTTCGCTGATGACACCTGTCTAATTGTTAATGACTCTAGCCATGTAAAACTCTTCGAAAAAGTTAGGCCTAATGTAGAAATTTGCTCTGTCAGCAAAGGAATGAATGCTAACAAACTCACCATAAACATGACCAAATCAAATACTTTGGTTATTTCTCCAAAATTAAACGAAGACTGTTTTTATAATTCTTTAAATTGCCCAACCACTTCTATTCCTCTAATCAACACAGTGAGATATCTTGTTATAATTCTTGATGATAAGCTTTCAATTCAATCTCACATTAAATTATTAGAAGGCAAATCATCTCGATCTTTAGGAATACTGAGAAAAGTCAAACCTTTTTTATCAACCTCCTGCATGCTACAATTGCTATATTTCTATTATTAAATGATTACTAAATTTTATCTAGACTCTGCAGCATTACTATAGTATCACCATTAATTAAATAATATCCAAACTAAAACTTGCTTTTATATTTGTTTTTTTTATCTTTTTTTTTGGCTTTGCTTTTTTTTCGCAGCTTTTCCTTTGTCGCAGGCCAATTGTTCTATTAGCATTGTGTTTTTGCGTCGAAAATAAAACTGATTCTGAACACCTTGAACCAGAGGTGTACACAAACCGGAGTACCGGAGTCAACTCCGGCAGGAGTGTCAATGTTTCAGCCGGAGCCGGAGTCATAAGTTTCCAATTGTTGCAGGAGCAGGAGCAGGACTGGAGTGAAAATTTGCGATAATTTGGTTCTGATAATATGCTTGTTTTGTGCCGCTTAATTCTACCAATATATCGGTATTGATAGATAGCAGCCATAGTATACCTAAAAACAAGACAAGTTAAGTAAAACAAGTTCTTCTGATGTTAGCAGCATAATGCAATCACTTGGCAAATAAACTGAATTAAAAATTTAGATGCGGGTAGTACCAGACGATAGACCACACGCGGCAGACCTAATCTAACCGACTAATTATGACTGTGTATGGTTTGGGTAAGGGTACTAGTACTGGGGGTAGTCAGCTAAGCGATGTGGAATTCTTTGTGTACCGCAGTTTAGTGTTTTAATGCAGACTACAAACAGACAAAGCAGTCTTGCAGTAAGCCTTCGTAGATTGCAGATAGGCTGACTTAGTCCAGCAGCTACTGAACCAACATTTCTTCACTTTACATAGGCCAAAAGTTCTAAATTCAAGTTTTGCACAGCCCACAAGTTTGCCAGAAAATTTGAAAGTTACTGGGTGATTGTATAAAGTTGTTTGTTGCTGCTAGGGTTACGGTAGATTGCTTTGTTTATATAACCAATAGTTTTAGAAATGACCATGTTTTGCTATTGATTGGAAAAGTAATTGCCACTATTTTGTTAGTTTGATTTTTATGTACTGAACCATCATTAAGTTAAATGGCTGAGCGGAATCGGCGTTGGGCTTTGAAACCAAACATCACGAGTTCAAGTCACGACTTGGCCGACCACATTTAACACATGATTGTGTGGCTGTTGACTTGAAGAGCGCAAGCTCAACCTAGTCTTCCTCGTCAATCTGTTCTTTCAACTTGAGTTTTTTATTAGGCTATAACTCCTTAGTGATTACCGGTAATATTTTTATTATATGCCAGTACCTCACTATTTTGAAGTAATTGGGTTAGTGCAGAATTTTGAGTTTAGTGTTTAGTTACGTTTGAAGGTTAATTTAAGGGTAGCAACTCGAAGCCAAGCATGTCATTAAAGAAACAATATTGAAACATGACTGTTGAAGACAGCACATTAGATAAGGCATTGGTCCTGAAATCAGTGGCTCTTTCAGATTTGCAGTACTAAGTGCTCACTTAGTTAATTTCTTTTGCATAGATCTTTAAATTTGCTTTACTTGTTATTAACCTGTTGAATGTTTAAAATAGCTGTGAATTTTTAATTTAAATTATTTAATTTAATTACTAACGTTTGAATTTAAAATGTAATCCCACTTCTGCAGTGCTAGAAGTTGAGCTTGTTAGTTATATATTACAATTAGGCAGTGGGCACTTCTACAGACAGAGCTTAGGATCAGTGTACAAAGGCTGTTTCGTTTTGAACTGCAGTATTTGGTTCTTTCAAAATAACTACCGGTACATTATAATTTTAAATTGCTTTTCAACTTTCATGTAGCTATTGGTACGCATCAAAGTTGAATTGGATTCATTTGAACAGTTTCACATGTCCAAAATGAAAATTTAAGTCTTGGTATTCAGCAGTGTGTTTATCTGAAAATACAACTTGAGTATCTCTCAAGTGCCTGACTTTCAGAAGGGCATGAGCATTAGCAATTGATCTTTTTCTGCTTCTTCCCAAGTACTTAGAAATGTTACAAACCACTGAGCAGTTGCAGCGCTGCGGTAAAATAGCCTTCTGAACTATTTGTCCATTTCCCTTCCTAAACAGACTCTTTTGCGTAAAAACAGGAGTCGAACAGGAGCAGGAGTATAAAAAGTAGACATTGACCAGGAGCAGGATCAGGAGTCTGGTTGGTCAAAACAGGAGCACGAGTCCAAAATAGGCGACTCCGTACACCTCTGTCTTGAACACCCTGAGAATACGCCGCTGGAGGATGGTTGTATGAATGCGGTTGAAATGTTCACCAATGTTAAAAATTAATGCTTTGTTTGCATCATAGCATGTTCAACTTTTGCATTTGTGTCGCTGTTTTCTCGGAGATTTGAAATTTAAAAAAAAAATGGCAGATCGTGAACCAAAATGCTCCGACTTTTGCTTGATATTATCAACTGGAATAATGGTTTTTAGTCACAATTAATCCAAATGCTTTTATTGTTGGATGCAAAATCACGTGCTCTGTAAACTCACATGTATGGCAAAAACCTGGGTCAAACTTTCCTTAGACCCTTAACATCTTTTAGCAAATTTTTACTGCAAATTCAATCTACATTTAATTCAACTGTATTTAATTCTGCTGTTTCCACTGTTGCGTTTTCTGTTATTTTGTCAAGCACTTTGATTTGAATTTCCGTACGGAAAGAACCGCTACAGAAATGTAGTGTTATTGTCATTATTTTAATCGCAGATTTTATAATCAAATTTGGGCAAATTCGCACTTGCTGCTATCTTTAGAGAGAAAGCTGACGCAGTTAGGAAATTTTGTTTAGGTTGTGAGTAGTGTAATTGGCAAAAAGCCAGTTCTTTCTGTTACCCACCGTTGGCGGATATCTCAATTATTTCAAGTTCACGATCTTACGAAACCACAGAAAGTTGGTCTGCAGCAAAGGGATGTTTTTTTGTTCAACCACATTATTTTGGTAAGTCGCGCAGTATTAACAACTTAACCTTATTACTAGGGCCATTTTTTTTGACCTAAAAAAATTTATTTTTGACTTTATTTTAGTAAAACTTGGACTTTATTTTGACTTAACCGCTTCCGCGTATCATTTATGTCTTGTTGCACTTTATTAATTAAATATATGTTTTATAATCTGCAATTTCATAAGTTTTTAAAGAAAAAGGTAGCCTACTTCGAACATTTTCTCAATTACTCAGTGTTGAAGCTAATACAACAAAGCGACGCATGACGTTAAAACCTAGGATAACGAGCCATTGTGTGTACCGGTATCAATTAGTGTGTAATACAAAAATTGCGTTGCTATCGCAACTGTACTGTACACTAACAATATGTCTATGATTTTTTTAACGAAAGCCACGCAGTATAATTACAAGGACGTTTTATTGTAATACAGCATCACATATTTTTTTACGTTCTTAACATCAAAATTTCTGTCTTTTCTCAGTAATTTATTGAGCATAGAAAACGACCTCTCAACAGCAGCAGAGGTTGACTGGGCTTTTTGCAATAGTGCGTAGTTTGTTGGGTCAATTGTCAAGTTGGTGCAGTTTATTATTGATTCTAAATCAGAGTTGGATAGTCGTTTGTTAATGTCTTTAATTGCGCAAGAATCATCTTCGAATTGCATATTCTTCAGCAGTCCGTATGCTATGGTTATTGTCAGTGATGGGCACGATAAACCTTTCTGTATTGAAGCGATAACGAAAATCGATAACTTCAAAAAAGCCTTTGGTGATACCGATAATCGATAAATCTCAATTTTTTTAAGCGATATCGGTAATCGATAAATTATCGCTGATAAATTTTTCCGATAAATGTTGCGATAAGCTTTTAACGCGTTTGACGAAGTTTTTTTGCAAGTCACATAAGCGATATCGGTAATCGATAGATTAAAACTATTTTGAGCGATAACGATTGTCGGTAAAAAATTATCGCCGATAACTATCGCCGATAAATTATCGTGGTAAATGCCCATCTCTGGTTATTGTGCAGGCACTTCCTTTTAAGAACTCTACGTTGCTACGTTCTAACTGCTAGAGTCCGGTATTGATTTATTTTAACCAAGTCCAACACCAAACCTTGCACATTGATAGCGTCTTTTGCTCTGCTGACTAAGAGGCCTGCACTTGTCCAATTGTTGACAATGGTACGAACAGTTGGAAGGTTCTCACTATAATAAAAGGCAGCTCTAAGCCAAGTTGCCCATCTTCTAATTACAGGGTCAGGAGGAGATGGCAGACCAGCATCATGAAAATCTTTCTTGCGATCTTTGTTTTTGATTGTTGCTGCCTTGATCGTTGCTATTACTTCATCAATATTTTTAAAATGAGCACGCACACGCATAGCGCAGTTATGTAGTAAGTGCGCAACGCAGGTGACATGCGTCAAAGAAGGGTATAATTCCTTTAATGTCTTTCCTGCCGAAGACATGTACCGAGCAGCATCAGTCAAGAACAATGAAAAATTCTCGCGTTTTATATCAAGTTGTCGCAATATGTCATCCACAGTGTGCAGAATAATACTGCTTTCAGGGGCGTATTCTCCAGAGGTTCAAGGTGTTCAGCGCACACCCTGCGATATCTCAAGCGCACACGTTAATTACATTTAACTAAAATATTTGGATTTTCTCGTCTTTAATCTTCGTAATATCAGCGCAATCTGAGTTCTTTTTGCTTTGATGAACGACAAATTGCTTTTTTTTCAACGCTGACCGATGACACAAACATTCTCTTGTATGGTAGGTTCAACAGATATCGTTGAACACAAGCGAGCCAGACCTTCTTCATTGTATTCTGAATCATATTATATAGCGGAGAGTGACTTTTTCTCTTTCCACACGATATAAATGCAAAAAATGTCCTATTTGAAAGTTGAACCCAGACGCAATGTCACAATGCATGCTCAATCACGCCACAGCAAATTGCTTTTTTCATCGCAGAAGAATGATGCAATGGCTCTCTCTTAGGGCAGGTTCAACAGGTACCGTTCAACACAAGCAAGCCAGAACTTTTCCATTATATTCTACATCGTATCAGGATGCGGTTGCGAGTAATTGCTTGTGATTTTTGAAAGTGTGGCGGTCAATATATACATTTTAAAGTTGTTGGTCAAATTCAAGTTGTAGGTTAAATTAGTGGAACGGAAGTAAGTGTTGACTGTATGATTGAAAAGCCGTTTTGTAGCAGAAATTACGAAGAAAAATTGGAAATAGCAAAAGCTGAAAAGCCGACACCAAAATTAAATATATTAAGTAGCAAATTAGGCTGCTTGAAAAGGTGCTTGATGTTGGTTCGCGTATTTGCATTTAACTTTCCAGCACTTCCACACATTTGTTCAATAAATGGCTGCATGTGACAGAAAATATTGTAGAGGAGCACACCTCTAAAAAATGCTCACCGTACTCCACTGACTGCTATTAACATTGCTACCGCTGTCAAGTGGATGGCAATTAACGAGGAATGTCTGATTTGGAGCATCTAAGCTGCCCACAAGCACACTAATATACTTTTGTTTAGCAACCTCTGCTTCATCCACAATCAAAAAAAATTTTTTGTCACGAAGTAATTCTTGAATTTCTTCCTCTTTTTGGGATGCCAATTTAACAGCACATGCCCGGGCTGCAATCTCCGAAGGCAATACTTTTCCCAATCTAGCAAACAGAGACTTTAAAGAAGGATGGTTCAGTTTATGAAGTGGGATATCTGCAGCTAAGAATGAAGAAACAATTTGTTCCTTGAAGTTTACTTGATCGAAATGTAAAAAGGTTTGCTTACGTTGAGATTTGCTCTTCGTCTCCAATTTTCCTTCGTGTCGCTTACTTTTTCGGTGGCTTTCCACAAAAAACTTCTGGTCGCATTTGACTAATACGTCGGAAAGGTTGCATCGCAAGTCGCCGGCAGGAGTTGCCGAAAACTCATCCGGATATTCCTGGCAAGTTTGCCTAACTTTCGCTAGAGAAGATTTGGCTAGTTTTGGCATTCTTTGATTTGCAAGCTACAACTTAAAAGACCACGTGTAAAGAGCGCAAGGCTTTTATAGGATTAGATTAATTCTCTAACAATCATAAATTTATGCATCAACAATGACGTTTCATGCATAATAAGTGCTATTTCCTTCTCAATTACCGCACAAATTATTGTGACGATAGTGCAAATATTGCAACTATTTCAAAAGTTTAAAATCAAATAAAACTACGTATAAAATTTTAATAGCAGCTCAAAAATTCAAAAAAATATTTAGAAATATAAATTTGTTCGTTTTTGTGAGGAAATTTTTGATGAAGTCAATTTTGACAAATTTTGACTTTATGCAAAATTTTGACTAGAAAAATCTACCAAAACAGACTCCTGAACACCTGAAACGAACGTTAGTACACATTTGATCATGTAGCAAGGTCCTGAAAAAATTTTGACTTTATTGACTTTAGCGGGCCCTACTTATTACAAATATCATTTGACGCAACGCAAATCGTTTTGTAGCACCATCGAAACTAATCGGAGTGTTAACACCTACGAATATGAATATTAGGGGTTAAACCACCACCATCGGCGAAGGAAGTGTGGGTTCGATTATCGGGCCGGTCAAGTCAGATCAAGTCGACAGCGCGGCGCAGGGGTTTGGAGCGTCGTTTTTACGACGACCATGATCGCAAAGTTAACGGTTTAACTCCAAACCTAGTCTCGTTGTTGCGTCCTTGGATAAGATGATTATCTCTGCATGGTGGAATCTGGAGGTCAGAAGAAAAATTCGACCGGAAAACTTGGAAACAAAGGCAACTCCTAAGCGAGTCTGGATTCGTCCTACGCATAGCGCCTCCGCCGCTTTCTCGTGATAGGAGCCAAAAGTTGGCTTACCATATTTTCGCAATTACAAACCGGGACGTTTCCGAACAAAGTCTTTCATCAGATAAGTGAAAAATTATTTTTGCAAATGATTTTTGTGTTTAAAATATTTAAAAGTAGGCCTATATAAAGAAAAAAAAAATCATCATACTTCCTCATAGGGATTTAAAAAAAAGACGATGGAGGCAGAGTGATGACCTCTGCAAACTAAAATAACATACAGAAAAGATAGAACGAGAAACAAAGTTACCAAGTAATCAATTAGGCCTCTCGTGCAGGTTCTGCATAACTTTACGTATTTGCCCAATCATATTTCTCTGTGGATAACACTTTTTTCAAAAAGCTTTTGTTCGATTTGACTTTCTCAACAAAATTGCAGCAAGAAAGATTCGAATTTAGTTTTGCAGGTGATAAGGACTATGCTAATCATTAGCATATCGTTGTTTCTTTGTTTAATTCAGGGTTAGATCATATAATGCGGCCCGCGGGCACTCACAGAAATTTAACATTGTTCCCTACTGATACTGAATGAAATATAGGACATTTGCGTAACTGATGACCCTTTTTTTTCTTTGCTCTTAATTTGATTTTGAGCGGAAAATAGGACATCTGCGGTCGTGATCTTTTTCACTTTGCTCTTCCAATCAGTGCGGTCCTCGGTTTCAATTTTTTTTCCAACGCGGCCCTTCGTGCGGGAAGTTTGCCCACCCTTGATATAAAAGCCGCTATATGCTAATGGGTGTTTTTTCCACTAAAATTTTAACTCTTTCAACAGTTTTGTTTTATTTAATTTTCATTTTTTTATGATAAAAATGCGTTTTTGAATAACTGTTGTTTCGTAAAAATAGTACCGATAGCTACTCCGCCCTTACAATTACAACTTAGGCGTGTTCTGAGCGATAAGCTTAATTTTAGGTACAACTTAGGTGTGCTCTGTGCGATAGGCTTAATTTTGGTCCTATCTCCTCCAAATTACTTTCCCAACTGAACAAGCATGAAAAACAATCTTTCTTGCTTAATTCGGCCTATTCACCCTAAAACTTATTTCCTAATTTAGTAATTTCTCTTGCGAATCAATTTAGTGGTGCTTTTTCTTGCTGCACCTCAAGTGTAAACATGACTGCATTAATGAAGCGATACTAACATTGATTAGAAAATGTAACAATGAAGCAACAATACGGTCCCAGTTTTAACAATGCCATTGTAGCAACGTTAGAGGCTACTTGCCTCAATGACATAGCACTTGCGTTGCACCATTAGACTCCACAAAACGAACAAAACAACTCATCACTCCGCTTTAATTAATAAGTCAGGGCTAAGCCTAAGTTAGCTGGTCAAAGGGCTTAACCGGGACATTTTGAACGACCGGTCGGGACGTCGGGACATGGCGTTAAAACCGGGACGTATGGTAAGCCTAGCCAAAAAGATAAAGAAAACAATCAATCATGCAATCTTTCAGATTTTACCATAGCTCATTGCTGGTGCTTCGCCATTGGGCAATGCCTAGGGTCTAAGCTAAACTCTAGTTACGCCTCTGCTTTTAACGCTTCTTCAAACTGTTGCGTGATACCAATCGGCAGTGTGAGGTAGGCCAGCGGCTACTCATTGTACAACAATTTATCGTTGATCGCACCAATCGATCGAAGGGATTACTTACAACGAATCTTATCAATGGGTGAATAACAAAGGCACCTCAAAGCACTGCGCAACGCCCAACACATTATCACATAACTTACTTTAAATCTCGACCCTCACAAAAATTCTGGATTCGTGCATGTGATGTCTCATTCAATATTTGTTTGGCCTCTTCTAGACTGCAAAACTGTAAGGCAAATATAATTGTTTTACAATGTGTCCAGTAATTACCGAACTATTCACTCGAAAACTCGGTAATTTTGAATCCTTTACTTGAACACTAAATTCATTATGCAAGTATTACAGGATTTGTTTTCTTCGACCTAGTACATTCCTAGTAAGTTTAAAAGCTAGGAAATTTTTGTCACTGAAGGAGTCGAGTGCTCAACCTTCGAGTGCGAATACAGAGTAGCCTACTAGCCTTGAGTATCTTCGAGTACGTACTTGTGGTAGGCTTCGAGTACGAGTATTACAAGCTCGAGTACATTTTGACTTTTCGCAGTTAAACTTTACACTTTTAAATCAGTTGCTGCATAAATTGGAACCACTTTTTAAGTTATTTTTGACAGCTCAGATGGCCGAGTGGTATGGAGCGTCTGTCTTTTGAGCTGTAGACTCTGGTTTGATTCCGAGTCGGGTCAAACCAACGACTTTAAAATTGGTATTCACAGCTTTTCTGCTTGACGTTCAGCATTAAAGGGACAGTGTGGAGAACAAGCCGACAAGTTTACTTGTTGTGCCGTTGGGAAAGGCACTTAGCGGGATTCCCCCATCTTAGTGTGGTAGACAGATGGCCGGCAACTCCTAAGCGAGCTCGTATAGCGCATTGATCGCTTTTCCTGATAGGAAAAATATGCAACTAAATAAAAAAAAAATTATTTAAGTTTTTGTCATTTAATTTTGTCTCCCAGTTTATTGGCAGATGATTGACTCACAACAATATGCACGAAAATTTATTTACATAAAAGCCACAACTGAAACAGCATGCTTATTGCACTTCAAAAACAGCTAAGTCTCTACCATCTTTGGCATATAACTGATTTTTGTATTGTGGAAGTGACTGCATTCTAATAGGCAACCGCAACACTGACTCTGCAAACAAAACTGCTTTTGAAATAGAGCAAGCAAAAAATCAACAAGTAACCACAAACTGTCAAGAATCGCTCTGAAAACAATAGTAGGCTATTACGGTGTTGTCAAAATAATTATGCACAAAACGACATCACTCATTGCTTCAGCCAGTACTTGATTTGAGGGGGAATGCTATCCCCCCGTAAAACAACACCATCCCCCACAAAACATTTTAGCGTAAACCATTCCCCAATAAATAACGACCATCCCTCCTTCACGTCTGCGTGAAAAGCTTGCAAAAGGGGCAATTGCCCCCCCCCCGAAATGTTTTCAGTGACCGCTAGTCTACAAACAAAGATACTAATGCTATAACGTAAATCTACTAACAACGCAAGCAGGGGCGGATTAAGATCACTTTTCGACAAAAAAACTACGCTGAAATGAGTATTTTTCTAGCAAAAACCCTAAAAATCCGTGGCCCCCTTAGCCTCCGGCAGCTGGGGGCTTCGCCCCCACACCCCCGATTGGGGCACCCCCTTTGCCGAATCCTGGGTGCGCCACTGGAAAAACTTATGAAGTTTTGCCACGCCCCCGAAATTTTGGGCTGGCTACGCCACTGCTTGGGTACACAGCCTACCAATCAGTTTTATTTCATAACAATGCCCCTTAATAGTATTGCTTAAAACGAGCAGCACGCAATGTTTACAAAAATTGTGTCAAGTTCAAAGCTTAAAACTGCACAATATTACACCAGCACATTCGCAAAATCATCGTAGAATCGCAGCAAGTGGTAAGCACACTTCCTGACGTTCCCCGACGCTTTTTCAAAGACAGTGATGGAGTAGTGTACTCGTACTCGAGTACAGCTTTTTCGTACTCTTTAAATCTCAAGAAGTACTGTAACTTTTAATCTCAAGAAGTACTCATACTCGAACCTATAAGTGCTCGGACTCGGTCTAAAAATCAGTGGAGTACAAGAGTTCTTTGATATTTATCCTACATATAACAGAAACTTTCATCGAAACCTGCTCAAAAGTTCCGTATCGACTATAAAGGGCTTAAAACCAGTGTTCAATGTGGTAATAAGCATTTAAATAAACAACTTTAAGAAAAGTGGTTTCAATTTATGCAGCAAATGCCTGCAACTGATTTCAAAGTGTAAAGTTTAACTGCGAAAAATGTACACGGTACTCGTACTCGAAGTCAACCACCAGTACTCGTACTCAAAGATTCTCACAGCAAGTACTGGATACTCGTACGCGAAGGTTGAGTACTCGACCCCATCACTGTCCAAAGAACTAAAAACATCATTTACTTTCTATAAAGAACGGGAAAATGCTTGCTAATCAGCGATCACACGCGAAGAATGAAAAAGGCATGTATATAATGTGAGACCTCTATTTCATCATCTGCATATTTTAATGTAAACATAAAAAACAATTTGAAAGGGTTTAAGGTGCCAAGAAAAGCTTTCAAAGTAGCTGTTATGGCATTAGACTTCAAGAAAAGTTCTATCATAACTTTTTTGTATAGCTTTGAAAAAAGCAGTTTATCCAACAAGCTTTTTTCAACCTACATACAAGATTAAGATAGAACGATTCCTGAAACCTAGTGCGAAAACAGCCTTTCAAGCTGTTCTTAATTTCTGTCCTGCCAATCCATTTTTATTCATGTTCAAGGTGTATGAGTATCATTTACATCCAGTAAACTGTGGCTTTCATCTAGAGTAGGTTCTGTGCATGTCTTTCCCGTCCAGATATAATGCAACTGATTTTTTTTTACAGCTACAGCAAAAGTTGTCGCGAGACAACAAGGCACCAGATATAATAAAGCCGGCTGGCCAATTTTAGCAACGTTCACTACCAATAAAGTTATTATTAAACCAACACTATATGCCACTAACCCAGAGATATAGTAGACATGCTGCTTCACACTGTTTTGCAAACTACTAATTGCGTCAAAAGATGCACAAAAACCTATATGTAAGCCTGGTAAAATAATATCCCCAAAACCTAAAAGAGAGTAGTTGTTTCTTAAACATTGAGCCAAAGCAGAAGCGATGAACTTGGGCAGTTTTAGCAGCATGGGTAATTCTTCATTAGCTTTTCCTGCTTTTCCTGTAGCAATTTCAACCATAACGCTCTTGCGATCTTTTGTCAAATATTTTGATCCAAACACGTAAAAAATATCGTAAAGAAAAAACAGCATCAATAGCACCACAGAAATCTTACCACTGCCAATTTTGATAGTTTTAATCATAAAAACGCAAAAACCACATCCAAGAATATCTTGCAATATCCACGCAAAAGATTCTTTTCGAAACACTGCCCATACAACACTTATGGAAGCACAAACTATAAACAACAATATGCCAAAAACTGGAGGACGACTTTTGAAAAATGGTAATTTATTGGGAGGTACTCGAAATCGAACAAAGCCAGGCCATTGTGACAAAACACTATACGACAGATCAAATAGAGACAAACACGAAGCATAGCAAAAAATTGCTATAACAAAATAAACAAGATAATCATAAAAAAAGTACAAAAGCAGTATAGATACAGAACAGACCATAAAAAAGGCTATGACATGAGAAGGGGTTAAGCTAACATGCGATGCATCATTTTTAAGCGAACTTTTAACTCCACTTGGCATTGGTGCTGATCGTTGAGCATTATTTTTGGCATCAGCAAGAGTAATTATTCCTTTCCACCATGCACCTAGTGCAAGAGTTCCCACGGCAATGAAAAACAGCAAAACACTGTTTGGATCAAAACCATCATATACTTCAGGTATATACTCCAGGACCCTTACTTTCTCAACGCCAGACTCATTTTGAAGTCTTAACAGCAAGTTGTATGTAACATTACTAATCAAGACTACAGTTATGGTAGTAACATTGGCTGTGATGTTTGGATCCAGGTAAGGAGTATCAATTCCCACGTCGCTCACAACCAAAACTCCACTCCCATTTGCATTAACTGCAAGCAAAAGCTTTTCAGCAAAAGTACAATTTCCTCGCTTCAGCAGAACATATTTTTGGAAATAGTCACTTTGTGATTCTGAGCAACCATAATCAGGATATATGTCGACAATTTCATGCCAGTTATTCCATGGAACATCTGGAGCATTTGAGTAATTGCCATCGTCATTGTAAAAAGCGCACTGCTCAATCGGTTCACTGTCAGCAGAAGTTTTAATCAGAAGCAAGCCAATCTTGGCATTAACACAACAAATGGGCAAAATGCAAAAATCAAACAAGATAAGAAACTTCATATTTTTTCCTCTTACACATTGGTTAAGTGATATGGCTAAAAGATGCAAAAATTATCACAAAACATGTTCTATTAGTTTCTGAGAAAATGAAGCGCTTACGGTACCGGCGCAGCCAAAAATAAAAAGGGGGGGGGACAATTTTTTTTCATTGAATGATCGTACCGCTACCGGTGCTGAGAAGATTTCAGCCAGGCCTAGTCGTTTTTATTGAGGAATCAGTGATTTGATTCCATTGTTGCACCACAGTCAGACAAGTAATTCAGAAGTTTTTTTTTGCTTTTTTCTTATCACTATTTTGCAAGTGCGCTGATACTAACATCAGCATTATGATACAAGCTCTACTGACGGTGAGATATGTTATATGTGTGATTGTTTCAATAAATGCTACGTATTTTGGCAACAAAAAGTGGGAAAACAAGAAAGATTATGTCCCCTCACTTCAAACTCCCCACCCCCTCTTAATCTCGGTTCACATACAACATGTGCAAAAGAGCAGTAGGCACGGCAGATGGCTTGATGGCACACTTTTCAGGGTCATGGCGCTAACGCACTCTTAAAGTAGAAAGAATGCAAAAGTTCAGCGATTGATCAAATGTTGCGTTTGGTTGTCTGAAGTATAGGGGGCCGTCAGTTCAACGCAATGGCAATACAATACGGCAGGTTACCGACACAGCGGCATTATTCTCAATCTCTCAACCTGTACCTTAAAAGAGGGGGATTGGTCTCCCCAATTCCCTCCCCTGGCTGCGCCGGTGGGTACCGGTAGCTGATTGCTCACTGCACAAGTGAATAAAAAAGCAAAGCTATTTACCCAGAATACAAGCTAAAAAGAGAAAAATTCACGAGAAAGCAATGGAGGCACTGCACATAGGACGAATCCAGACTCGCTTATAAGTTGCCTTTGTTTTCCCCTCGAATTTTGCTTCTACCCTCTTTAATTTGCTGCTAGTTCGATTCAACCAAACAGGGAAAATTATCACGAACCATCTTATCCAAAGACGCAACAGCGAGGCTAGGGTGAGGGTTTCATCAACATTGCGATCATAGTTGTCGTTAAAACGACGCTCAGAATCACTTGGCTACGCTGCCGACAAATGTCTTTTATTTTTGGACTAACCTCTTTTGAGAATTAATTTGGACCTTTTTTACTGCAGATAGCAATTTTGGCTACGCAGCCTTCTACATGCTTTGGATCCACTGCAAATAAAACAAACCCAACTAAGATTTTAGCAAGAGCGTATCCGCCAAAATACTGTTATTAAATGGAAATTTGCCAAAAGTTTTTAAAGATGTAAACATATCTGATCCTTTTTTTTGCACTGATTCTGTTTCCAAAAGTGTATACAGTATAAACAGTTAAGGCACCTTTATGATACACAAGAATGTGGAACTCTTTCATTTAAATTGGTTCGTGAAGTCATTCTACTAGCTGCTGAAAATTTCATAAAATTTCACATTACCCATTTTTATAAATCATTTGTGTTTTTAACAGATAAATGTCAAAAACATCTTTTAGTTACAGCAGAGATGTAATATTTGGACTAAAAACTCACATTAAATAAACTACTGAAGTATCGTACAAACAAAACCAGTATCATGGCAACTGAATAGACTTTCCATCCGGCTAACCTCTCACCAACTACCAATACAGACACACATTTGACTTCCACTAAATGCAAACAACTACCAGAGCAAGTTTCTGGCATTAGCAACACTTTACGCCATCGTTTTCAAGTCGGTCTCACAATATTAACGTAATTACGCTGTAGCTGTTAAAGATTTTGTGGTCAGGTAGGTGTTGACAGTCCTCATTTACGCCAAAACTAAATAGTTCAACATGTTCATTAGACTGATCTTGAAGCTTTTCTTCACTAAAATTTGTAACCGGCATAGGCAGCCAGTACTTTCACCACAAAAACTTCTCTTCAGATATTTTGTCACTCCATACTTTTGACAATTTTAGTCATCTGCCAACTGGAAGGAACTTTTTATCATGAGTTTTGACTCAGTAGAACGTGACAGACCACATTTACACAAAAACTGTGGTAAAAATCAGTTTTATCATACATTACCATACTCGCATAAATACGTCTAAATGTCGACGCTTTACAAAACTGTAGTGGCTGTTCTACAAATAAAATATTCAAATATACACACCATGCGGCACCACTTGATGTTGAATGGAATGAAGCTAAATACAAAATCAGCAACTATCATCAATTTTCAAGTGGTGCTGAAGGGTTCCTACTTGCGAAGGCGCACTACATGCTAATTGCGGTATTACACGACAATACATCTTAATAGTTTTTTATAATATTGACGGCACAGTTAATAAAAAAACAAACTTAATACTAAACAGTGAAATTATTAAAGCAACATATTCACAAATCATTCATAGACTGAAGCAAAGTTACGCGTACTTCTTCATGCACTGATCATTTCCAAAAGCAGCCAATAAAATACAACTCCAGCACCTTCAGCAAACCTCAAACATAGCATTGCAAAACGTCTACTAATCAGTAGTCACACACGAGATTCAAAGAGTGCAAAAAGCATATTATAGCATACAGCAAAACGTTCTTGCTCTACAAGGAAAAAAGCACTTTTTGACTATTAACAAACTGCCCATAGCTAAACAATTTATTTCACCTGACATCAAGTGGCACCAACAATAACTTTTTGAATGAAAAATATAAAAATACATACATATTCATATATAATAAAAATACATGGTGCAAAACAATAAGTATTGAGTACGCTCAGCTATATAAAGGATACATGTAATTTATCAATGGCATGTTTTTATAACGAGACATTAGAAAAACGCATAAAAAAATTAGTAAGCTGTATGAGCATAATACTAACTAATTGAGTTTACATCAAGTAAAGTGTGAAATTCCTCTGTTGTAGGTCCTGCATATTTCTTTCCCGTCCAAATGTAACGCAACTGATTTTTCCTGACTGCTACAGTGAAAGTTGTCAAGAGACAACAAGGCACCAGATATAATAAAGCCGGCTGGCCAATTTTGGCAACGTTAACTACTAGCATAGTTATAATTAAACCTACACTATACGCTACTAACCCAGAGACATAGTAGACATGCTGCTTTACCCTGTTTTGCAAACTGCAAATGGCATCAAAAGATGCACAAAAACCAATGTGTAAGCCTGGTAAAATAATATCCCCAAAACCTAAAATAGAAAATTTTTCTTGTAAACATTGAGCCAAAGCAGAAGTGATGAATCTGGGCATTTTTAACAGCATGGGTATTTCTTCCTTAACCTTACCACTCCCAGCTTTTCCTGTAGCAACTTGAACCATAATGCTTTTGTGATCTTCTGTCAAATATTTTGATGCAAACACATAAAATACATCATACACAATAAACAACAGCATTAACACGGTAGAGATCTTAAAATTTTTGACTTTTAGTGTCTTAATCGCAAAAGCACAAAAACCACATCCAAGAATATCTTGCAATATCCACGCAAAAGATTCTTTTCGAAACACTGCCCATACAACACTTATGGAAGCACAAACTATAAACAACAATATGCCAAAAACTGGAGGACGACTTTTGAAAAATGGTAATTTATTGGGAGGTACTCGAAATCGAACAAAGCCAGGCCATTGTGACAAAATACTATGTAATATATCAAACAGAGATAAACACGAAGCATAGCAAAAAATTGCTATAACAACATAAACAATATAATCATAAAAAAAGTACAAAAGCAGTATACATATGGAACATAAATAAAAAAAAACAATGACTTGGAAACAGGTTAAATTTATATTGATCGCCTCACTAGTAGGAGAGGTTTTTAATCCACTTGGCATTGGTGCTGATCGTTGAGCACTATTTTTGGCATCAGCAAGAGTAATTATTCCTTGCCACCATGCTCCTAATGCAAGAGTTCCTACGGCAATGAAAAACAGCAAAACACTGTTTCGATCAAAACCATAATGCAATGTAGGTACATATTTCAGAACACGCATGTTTTCAATGCCAGATCTACCTTGAAGTCTTAACAGCAAGTTGTATGTACGATTGCTAATTAGGATAACAGTTTTTCTAGTAACATTGGCAGTGATGTTTGGATCCAGGTAAGGAGTAATGATTCCCTTGCTGCTCACAACTAAAACTCCACTTCCATTTGCATTAACTGCTAATAAAAGCTTTTTAGCAAAAGTACAATTTCCTCGCTTCAGCATAACATATTTTTGGAAATAGTCACTTTGTGATTCTGAGCAACCATAATCAGGATATATGTCGACAATTTCATGCCAGTTATTCCATGGAACATTAGGAACATTTGAGTAATTGCCATCGTCATTGTAAGTTGCACATTGCTCAATCGGTTCACTGTCAGCAGAAGTTTTAATCAGAAGCAAGCCAATCTTGGCATTAACACAACAAACATACACCATACAAAAACTAAGCAAGTTTAGAAACTTCATATATTTTCACTTTCGCATTGCTTTTGTGATTAGGCTAGAACATGCAAAAATTAAGATGTTCTAACAGTTCTTGCTGAAAAAAATGGTTTAAAGGTATTGATATATAATGGTAGCTCATTATACAAGAGATTAAGTAGGCAATACAGCACAATCTGAGGAATAAAGTAAAATTTTGACGAAACCATTGCCGTTGGGATGTTCACTGTAATATCGTAATCTAGTTTTGAGATGAAGTGATCCTACATGCAAAATTTTGAGTGGAAAAGTATGGTCTGAGAGCCAGAAGTGGGCAGTGCAAGTCATAAAAGTTGCACTGCAATTGCAACCAATCGAAAATTATTACGCCACAGGCGTTTTTACAAGTGCCAGAAAATAATTGCGCCGCAAGTGTTACTGCGCAAGTTTGACATTAACATAATATAATAATCAGGTATGGAATTCTAAAATATTGTGGAATAATTTCTCGATCTCCAATCCTCATCTTGCAGATTTCTTTGACAAGCAAGTTCTGCTAGCTTTAGGCAGTGTTTATAAAAAATACTGCACATCGGAAAGAATAAAACAATTCAGATTCAATTTCTACAAGATTTGGAATTTACGAAAGTTCCTCAAATGTCAAGCACTTAAGGACCTACTTTCCCAGGTCAGAAAATATTTTTTCATGTGAATATTTTAAACTAGTCACAAGTAATAATCATAAATAATTTGTTAATCTAATAATTTACGAGCTTTGAAAGTGAAAATTAAGGCATGGAAGTTAGGGGTGGATTGCATAAAGTTGCCGAATACAAAACATTGTACTGTTAGTACTCATTAATCACTATTCACCAATCAAATATGGATGAATCATTAAAGCCAACAAAAGCAGTTTGATTGACAGCCTACGCGTGTTTTCTAATTGAAGTAAGATTATAGTCCAGAGTTCCAAAAATTTCACACTTTCAAAAACTCAAACATTTTCACACCTTCACAAGCATTTTCCTACAACAGCTCGTTTATCGAGAAGCTGCATAAAATTTTGAAGCTCTTTCAATCCTTTCTACGAGCATAATTAATCATTTTGTTCATGCTTTGCTTGGCCTGATTGTAAAAATTTCATACAATCATCATATATAAAGTTCGGTTACTGATTAACTACGTAATTGATGAATACATTTCTATCTGCAATCCATTTAGTTACCACTACAATATTTCTGCGGCAATGGTCCAATAAAATTGCCACAAATACATTTTAAAATATCACAAGGAGACACCGTAAGTTAGAATATAGTTGTTGTGTAGAAAAATAGGTATCGATAACACAGGTCTACACGATTTTTGCGGCAGAGTGTCTTTCGGTGGTTTTTACCTAATTTGGGGGTGCTGAATCCAAATCTGACATTATTTTGTTTCCATCACATCACCTTTTTGAGATAATAGGTATCTTCATTACAAAATAATACAAAAAATATAAGAAAACTATCTTGAAATGCAGTGGCTGGTTTGAAGCAAGTCTGCAGCAACTTTTATCACTTCTCACATTTGCATATGAAACTTGTGCAGTTAGCCATGATTTAAAATCTGCAAACTTGCTCGTTGCGCATCAGCGGTGCAGCAAGTCAACCAAACCAACATTACTATTTTTCATTTCATTTCCTTCAGTTGCATATTTATCCTCCTATCACGAGAAAGCGATCAATGTGCTATACGAGATCGCTTAGGAGTTGCCAGCCATCTGTCTACCACACCAAGATGGGGGAATCCCGCTGAGTGCCTTTCCCAACGGCACAAGGAAACTTGCCAGCTTGTTCTCCACACTGTCCCTGTAATGCTGAGCGTCAAGCAGGGAAGCTGTGAATACCAATTTTAAAGTCATTGGTTTGACCCGACTCGGAATCAAACCCGAGGCTACAGCTCAAGAGACAGACGCTCCATACCATTCGGCCATCTGAGCTATTACTAGCTACATTTATCTGAATTACATCAAGTTTATCATTCAACTATCGGACCAAAATAGAAAACACCACGAATTGTAAATAACTAAAACCAGGTCAACAAAACTGCAAAAAGTGATGTGGAAGAACGCAACAATAGTTTCAAGAAGAGGGTTGGTCACTTATGTTATTCAATTATTTACAACCGCTCTGCAGCGATACTCTAGTGTTAGAATGTCATTAGTGTGCTGCAGGATTTTGCTTATTATAAAAAAAGGTTGAAAATTACTGGGTTTTACCACTGCAAACATCGCGTTAAAAGTATGTAAAGAAAGTTTCCGTCTTACAGCGTGATGTGCTGAGAAAACTATGCAAGGTCACAGCTGACTAGTAATTATGCCTAAAACAGAAAAACGATATTAATGTCAAAAATATGTAAACATACCGCCATGCTATTGTTGCTGTTGCAACGTATAGAAACTAAAATCTAAACTTCGCTTCCAATTGCTTTGCTGTCATTGTCACCAAGTATTGACAAAAAACATTAGCAGTTAGTAGGCCACATCACCCTATAACTTCTACATGCGATCAAAACTTAACTTTCACATGAAACAACAACTCTAGTAGTTAACATTAAGCAATTTTGGATTCTTGCTTAAGACTCTTAATTATTGGAATAAGATATTTATTTATTTAGTTGCATATTTTTCCTCCTATCACAAGAAAGCGATCAACGCGCTATACGAGATCGCTTAGGAGTTGCCAGCCATCTGTCTACCACACCAAGATGGGGGAATCCCGCTAAGTGCCTTTCCCAACGGCACAAGGAAACTTGCCGGCTTGTTCTCCACACTGTCCCTTTAATGCTGAACGTCAAGCAGGGAAGCTGTGAATACCAATTTTTAAGTCATTGGTTTGACCCAACTCGGAATCAAACCCGAGTCTACAGCTCAAGAGACAGACGCTCCATACCACTCGGCCATCTGAGCTGTTGATATAGGAATGAGGGGTACCAGTAGCTGTAAACACTGACGGATATTGGCAAGGCGAAACTCCTGTCTGACTAAGTAATTCTGTTCGTAACCCTTTCAGCCTCCAATATAACTAACCACGCATAGCCATAACTTAATAAGACTAGACCAAGAGAATTTAATCATCTAAATTCACCAATAAATCAAGGAATCCAACTAATAAATTATGGAATAGACACTACCAAAAAGGTTGAACTGTGTATGATATTAGGTACAAGGATAGCTAATGTTATTGTAGTTTAGGGATTGCTCATTAGCATCGAAGAGTGAATTGAGAGACTTGTTTCAGTTTTGTGGTTTACAGCACCAGTAGTGTGAAACAGAAAAACAAAACTGCGCCAACACAAACTACTCCTTTCAGGGTTCAAAAAATATCACATTCTATATTCTTTTACCACCTCTCACTAGAGAAAGCACAGTTATCAATGTAAGTATATAGATTCTAGAGTACAGTAGAACGTGATGCACTGTACTCAAGAACGTATAAAACAAGTTATATCCTTGATCCATCCCTAATTTGCTGGTAGTAACATCTGAAACAGCAAGAAAAAACAGTCCACTAAAAGTTAATGCTTCATGCTGGCTATCAGCACTGTACGTCGCCATCTAATGAAAATAAGGCGAGCATTATCAAATGGTTCATCAATCTTGAATCTACCAATCGAATTTATATATTAAATTTGTACTTCCAATCTGAAATGAGATTGATGAATTCTAACCCGACATCGAGCAACAACACACAGTGGCCACAAAACATAAACTCTCAATAAATCCTCCTGGGAATTTAATCAATCAATCAGTATATTTTACCGCGACACAATATTCTACTACTACGCAGAAGGGAAGCAGCCAAGATTATCAAATCCAAGGAACGAGCCCTGAGCATGGTGGAGACAGTGGCATAGCAAGAAATTTCAAAAGGGGGGGCCATAATTTCCACATGTTTTTCAAGCGTATTTTATTTCGGCTGAACAAAATTGAAGCTGATTGAAAAACAAGAAAAGCTCTAGGGGGACCGGGGGCATGATCCCCCAAAAAATTTTCGAAAATTTTCATGCTCCAATGGCTATTTTAGTGCTTTTTGAATAATTTTCCGGCAAATTTTGTTTAAATTTTCTGGCTCTACTTGTGAGTACTTCGCCCAATATGATGCATTTTGTTCGCACGTTTTCGATTATGCCTGCAGGTGTAGGGCTTATTGCAATCAAAGGGGTTCCAGATTATGGAAAAATTACATACATCAAAAATATTTTTGAAAATGGCTGATGGGAGGATGCATACCCCTCATCAAAAGAGCTAGCATATTTCAGTCACTTGGCACCATTAGTTTTGTTTTTTTCTACTAAAAGGTCGAGTCAAAAGGGGGAGGGGCATGGCACAATACCCCCCTAAATACGCTCCTGGGTGGTGATGGTCAGCGTGCACAAAGTCAAAATTTAGCAAGACAAAAAAATCATTGATCGAATTATTTCAAAGTTTGGGGAAAAACGAAGAAGACTACAGTTATTGTTTCAAGATGATCCATGTCCGTAACATCAATCCTCGCCTTTCAGATAGTTGCTCCAGAGCACGTTCAGGTTCATCTTTCAACAAAGCATAATCTTGTTTTTGTGCAATGATTTATCTAGCAGTATAACCATTTTTCTTTGAGCTTTGGAAAACATTAGTTACTAACTTACTAGCTGATAGAATTTGTAGTCTACTGTTGTTGTACATCATTGCACTGTGTTGAAATAGCGCTTGATTTTGAATACACTGAGCAGAGAGCACTCTTTTTGTCGCATAACAATACTCATAGAAGTAGTTTTGCTATGCTCTGCATTGCGTTCGTTTGTAAGCGTGTTCCTACGTGGCATATGAACCCAGACTTTAACAATCACAAATCCCTGTCTCACATTGAGCGTCTTTCTTCCAACAGTAGCATATCAGAGACCATGTTCTCACAGCAGATAGTCAGTGTGAATGCTTCTTCCACATGCCGCTCGGTGTCGCTGCTATGCCTCCAGCAACTGCTAGCCCCCCCCTCTCGCAAGCTTCTGGTCCAAGCCGAAGAGCAGAAGACTCAAACAGCTAAACATTACCTTAGTCCAGGGTTGACAAGGCCTATTAGCTAATGCGAAAAACCTTACAAATACAATAACTCGCAAAAGCGTCTTTAGAATAAAGAAATTATTTTTAAAAGGTCTTTTGGCAAAGTTTTTTGACAACTTATAAATTTTTTTCTATGACTTTCCAGGAAAATTTATTTTTCCAGGATTTCAAGGATTTTCCATGACCGTGGGAACTCTGTAAAATAGCTATGTCACAATCATCATGAACTTGAAAATTTTCTTTTGAACGGTTTTCGTTTGTGCACAGCGGTGGAACTTTTTCTCTTCAGGTTCCAGCAGTAATCTGCACTCATATGGCAGTCCTATTGGCCCTGGCAGTGCTCTTCCATAACTCTAATGTCTTGGTGAAAGCACCCACCTTGTTCTTCACTGATGTCATCAAGGTTTTCTGGAAAGTATTGTAGATGGTACTTCAGAAAATGTAGCTTTATGCTCATAGAACATTGCACCTCTTGGATGCTAGATAAAAGTTTTTTCACCAGGTCTTCATAGTTTTCTCGCTTTCTGTTATCAAAGAAGTTACTAGCGACCAAAGAAAAAGCATTCCAAGCCCTTGCTTCATGAGCTGTCATTGATGCTACAAAGTTTGGATCTCTGAGCAACCGCCTTATTTGTGGGCCATTAAAAACTCCAGCCTTTTTCTTTTCTTCACTAAGACCTGGAAAAGCTTGCCAAATGTGCCTAAAGCAATCTTTGCTGTGATCAAGAGCCTTAACATATTGTTTCATCACCTCAAGTTTTACATAAAGTGGCAGCAAGATGATCTTCTTAGCATTAACTAACGGTTTGTGAATAATGTTTTTATCTCCAGGTGCCAAACTGCTCCTTGCTGGCCAGTGATCTCTTATCCAATGCTCATCTTTGGCTCTGCTATTTCAATAGCAAAGAAAACAAGGGTATTTGATGTAGCCACCTTGTTCTTCCGAAAAAAAGTTCATCATTTTTAAATTCATGCAAATCGTCTAACCATGATCATTGTATTTTAGTGTTTCCAGCACATCCTTAACGTTTTCATAAGACTCTTTGAGTGTCTCAAAGTGCCCCACTGGAATCGATGCATATTTATTTCTGTTGTGGAGTAACATGCACTTCAGGTTTCGTTTTGAGCTCACACCTTAATGACACAATCTGGCAGAGAAAAATGCTAACTAACACCGAATTGGAAACCTTGCTTTAGAAATATTAGTAAAACTCAAACTGAGTTTGTTCTCTTATAACGCACACAAACTGCTCTCTAAATTCACAGCTTCATTATACTGCCTACTACTACAAGAATATTCTTCCATACACAAAACTTCTAAGGCTGTTTGTTATGGTGGAATAAACGAGAACTGCTAAGAAGGGTTCCTATTTTCATGTGGTTACAAGTTAGCAAAGCACATTCTTTTGATGACCAGAGGTGCTACGTAAACACTGTTTGAAGCATAGCAGTAGATACAGCGCGCCTTGTTCATATATTTAGGTCATTCAACAGCTCGCGCAAATGTATTCCCTTGAAGTTACAAACAATGTTTAGGTTATTTACTGCCGATGTTTATGCTTGCTGAAGAAAGAAGTTTTATCACAAAAAGCAGAGCGCCTTTAATCTTCAGGCTTGTGTAGGATTCAATGTTTCATCAAAGGTGACTTCGGTAAGAATGCTTGAGCTGCTGCCTTTACACGGTCAACATATCGCCACTATCAGATGCAAAAATTTGGCTGGTAAAAGTAAAAATGGGTAAAAGACATAGCGAAAAAACCTGACGTGATGGAGCAAATCTAAGCTCAGAATTGGATTCAGCAGCCCAAAGTTAGGCTGAATCGATTATAAAAGCTCACGCCGCAAAAATTTTTTTCTTTTTGTAGACCAGTGTAATTATTTAATGGTGCCTTCACAATTGCCTAGAAATTGCAAACGGATTCACACAATGCATGCTAGCCCAACTATTTCATTATTGTGCAACAGTTAACATAGATCAAACTGGAAGTTAATATCCAAAAAATTGTAACTTTCATTCCTATACAGTTAGTTCTAAGTTGCAAACTTGTAATACCAGATTACAACTAACAAGCGAGGCGAAGAAAAACAGGTAATTATTTAATGGTGCCTTCACAATTGCCTAGATATTACGAATGGATTCACACTATGTATGCTATAGCCTAACTATTTCATTTGTACCAACAATTAACATTAGTAAACACAGATCAAATTAGACGTTAATATCCAAAAAATTTGCAACTTTTATTCCTATGCAGTTATAAGTTGCAACACGAGGTCAACTTTGCCAACATTTTGTACACTTACTATTATTAATCGCCATAATTTTTGTGCAAGATTTTTTCAATTTTATTTGGTTTTACTTTTGAAGCAACTACATAATCTTTGATTTTGACACAAAAAATGTGATATAGCAGAGGTAAGGGAGTACAGGAGGTGCTGTAAGTGATGTGCTCAGAATCAAGCCATCATGAGCTAAAATGAAAGCTTAGGGTACCGATATGACAATGTGAGCAAAAAAATATTTTTTCATTTTGAAAACAAAAATTGCCACCATTTTTTGTTTAAAAATCATACTTTTCCTGATTTTTTAGCTTTCAGACAACTTAAACTGCAATGAATTACTGCACATGCTAGATGCAGTTGCAAAAAAATTCAAGAATCTGAACTTGTGGCTATTATTTAAGATGAGACTCAATTGCAGTTGCATAGAATGTATAAGATGAGACACTAAATATCACTACAAAATCTCAGCTTTCCTCAGTTGTTAGTCTCGCGATAAAGTCACAAGCTGCGAGGTATTACCGTGAGGCCTGGAGACCGCGACATGCGAATTATCTCAAAAGAATTTTCCTTTATGCAAGGTCTGGAGATGATGTTGATCCGAAATACTCTTTTTGTTGACTTTACTGATTACTCAGTGGCTTTTTTACAATCAAAGTTATCTGTAGTTGATGAATGTCTTTTAACTGAGAGCCTAAGTAAACCTTTGATTGATTGGTAATCAAATTGCTTTTCTTACACTGGTCATAAGAGTCATGGTTAAACCTAGAGGGTTTAATACTCCAGAGACCGACGATGTATATCCATTCGGACACTTCATGGGTGGTTTTGAAATAAATCAAGGGCTATTGAATTTTAAGCATCAAGTTGTTATGCTTATGTGTTGTGCATTGTTTGATATTGTACTACTCCAACCATTGAATGACGAGCTTGTCATATTGTTTGAAAAACGATGCCTTAGTACAAAACGACTTGTGTTTACTGTTTAATATATGCTTGCTTTCACCCATTTTAATGGCATAAAAACTAAATGTGGTTACCAGTTGCCCCACAATTTGCAGTTGTATCCCCATATTATAAATCTCTAATAGTGATAGTCAATGGGGCAGCCAGCATTGCAGCGACAAACAGGGGGTATGGGGGGCAAAGCCTCCCAGGGTATGATAGGTATTTTTAAAGAGTGAACACCCAGTCAAAAAGATCACCGTACGCCACTGCATCACACCTCATTATCCTAAAATTGCAAGTTTAAATTTTTGTTTGATTCACACAACTAAGCTGGGCCACACATGCGCAGACTAAATTTTTAACAAAAATAAAAGTGCTTTTTGTTTTAAATGTGTTTTACGTTTTTAATAAAGATCGTGACAGGCCGTCAGCTCAGTTGCTTAGCATGCACGTTATCGTTGCGTTAGGTCTGTGGATCGATTCCTGGGTTGGTCAAATTGGCACCGGCTCGCCACTGCCGCGACGTTCCTTCAGAGCTGTGTGGCACAGGCGCTTAGCCGCGGAGATGATACCCGACACTCGTTACATGCTTCGGCATAACACAGCAAGTATAACAAAAATTTGATTTGATTTTAAAAAAGATCATGGTTTCACACGCTAATTTTTTTTTTTTTGGGGGGGTCTAGTTGATACTAGCTGGAGCCGGTCCGACCACACATGGTTTATTTTTTTGGGAAGTTGGGATTGCTTCAGGCCAGCTGATATAGCTAAGCAACAGTTGGTCCGACAAACCTGCTGCTTAAAATGTTAATTTTGACCCCTGTAACTTTAATCATAATTTATACAAATTAGCTAACGCAATTGCACTCAAAACTAAAAAAATACTTGCGCCGCAAGTATTAAAAATTAACTGCGCCGCAAGCACTATCACAAGTAAAATAGTTGCGACACAGGGTACCACAACAAATAAGATTATAGGCTAAGATCTAGACTAGTATAGTAGCTGAATTTTAAGCGAACAAATATAGGCTTATACTGATTATTTCTGGTAATATACAGCATTTGCCTATTTGGTACCAGTAACAAAAACAAATTTTAGCCTCAGTCATAACTTAGGGACAAACTCACAAAGCAGTTAACTGAGCAAAGCTGAGACACTAGCTGATCAAGACCAAGGCTTAAAATAGATGTCCCAGATAAACTGCGACATTATCAACGACATGGCCTAGCGGTACCGCGCGCAGGTGCCAGGTCCTACGTGAGTGGTTCGATTTGCGGCTGGAGCCGATCGCATTTCACATTTATCGCGCCACTCGCACTCGTTACATAGCCCCGACGCTCGCACTCGTTACATACTTTGACGTAATACGCAATAATAACAGATAATGAAGATTTTTTTTGAAAACTTATTTGTGCTTCCTAATCTGCTAATGACGCTAGAACGTGTTAGTTTCGTCATGATTTTGCGTATCGATAAAATTAATTTTGGTGTGAAACATCTCTAAATTTGATTAAAATGGCCTTGATTTGAAATAGAAATTTGTTTTACGTCTGCTATAAGCCTAAACAGCCATTATCAGATCGGAGTTTTCACCATGTAGGGAAATCTTTTTCAAATTAGGAGAAAAAAATTATGTTCCTCCGTCAGAATTGCTACCTGGATTTCCAACACTGACTGACAAGAAACGAAACATAGCGTCGGCTACGGCCATTAACACGATGGAAAAGAATTTTTTATAGTTAAAGTAGATGGTACCAGAATCTGGAGGAGCCCGGATATTTATATGTTAGCCATCCACGACTCCAATACAATTAGGATACTGCCACTTTTGGAAAAAATCGTCAGCAACTTGCTTCCACTGCTCCGGCGTATTAGAATACTGAAGAGCATCTTGAAACTCCTGGTAGATAGCTTCCATTACTTCAGGCACGATGTTGCAAATGAGGCTACGTGAAACTCGAAAGTGGTATTCCGATGCGCGATAACTTTCGCCAGGTGTAACAAACCTCAGAGCTATTGCAATTCGTACCTCCACCGGCACAGCTTGCCTGTATTTGGTGTCCTCTTTTCTTATTCTGGGACCAACTCTGACAACTATTTCCTTGAAAAGATCCGAATCCATCCTAATAAAACCTTTGAACCGCTTCTCATCGCCGAATATTTTTAGTCTTTCCATCACAATTTGAAACTCACCGAAATGTTTTTCCTGAAGAAACAGGTCCACCCAAATGCCCCTTTTCTTTTTTGCTTTTTTTTTTTGTGCTTCCTCTATTTTTCTTTTTTTCTGTAGCAACAATGCTGTATCAGCAGCAGCACTAATACGATGATGTAGTAGCAATACTTCGTCGTTCATCATGCACTCGGAAAGAATGCGGATAAACTCTTCTTTGACAGAAGCGGTAAAAATGGCAATCGTGAGAAATCGCAGAGTCGTGAAAAATCGTGGGAATATCGGCATGGTATTGGGAAGCACTCGCAAACAATCACTCGCTATCGTCTTCTATGTCGTAATAAGATTGATAACAATCGGCACGTCATCTTTAAGGTCTCGTAAAGCTATCGTTTACATGGTGCCGATAGGTGACAATCGGTGAAAATTGGAGCCGATTGGTGTCGGCAAGAATCGTAAAGCAATCGTAACCTTGATGTAACCGCAGCTTGGGGCAGTCACCTTTTTCAAAATGGTTGCCACGGAATACGATGAACCATTTGTGGTGGTTCATCTGTGGTGGTTTATTCAACCGATGGTTCATCTGGCCCCACATTCTTTTGCTTGTTTATTGCGACAAGATTTGCCTATGTTAAATTTCTTTGTCTTTTCATTTCGACAACTGCACTTGTTTTCCATTTACGCCTACCGTCAGTGTGTGTTATTTGCTACATATAAAATTTGTGCATGGGTATTTATAATAAAAATGACCAGACATTACGAGCGAAAGACGGGAAGGGGTCAAGGTATATCCGCTGAAGTAATGAAAAGTGCCGTTTGAGAAATCAACAATGGGGAGTCCATAAAAAAGAGTCCATAACAAATGACGAGGGATTTTTCCCTCGCGCTGACCTTGCTGCGAGACATCCAGAGCCAATCAAAGTATGTGGTAGAGCCAGACGGGAACACCACTACATGTTTCCATGCTGCTTGAAGAATTAGAGTCTGATGTAAAGCTGATGAAGTTTTACTAATTGAACAAATGAAATTTTTTTAGTTAGCCTATAGGCTACCAACAGAGTTTTTAGTTGAACAATGAAATGTTTTGTTCGGTCGTCGGTCGAGTTGAGCTAAAAAAAATTTCTTTTTAGTTGAACGAATGAAATATTTTAGTTTAACCAATGGAGTTTTTTGCCGAAACCAATGAGTTTTTTAGTTGAGCCATTAACGTTTTTTAGTCGAATCAATGAAGTTTTTGTAGTTGAACCAATAGAGTTTTTTTAGTTAAACCAATGTTTTTTTTATGTTGAACTAATGGAGTTTTCTTAGTTGAGCCAATGAAGTGTTTTTAGTTGAACCAATGGATTTTTTTTAGTTGAACCAATGGAGTTTTTTTAGTCGAACCAATGGAGTTTTTTTAGTCGAACCTATGAAGTTTTTTTAGTTAACCCAATGAAGTTTTTTGTTCTGTCGAGTTGAGCTAATAAAGTTTTTTTAGTTACACCAATAGAATAAGGTATTTTGATTAATTTGTTGGTCGTTTTAAAGTTGGTGATAGTTCCAGTGGCGTGCGCACGGGGGGGGGGGGTTTCGGGGGTCAACCCCCCCCCCCCCCGTTGGAGATTTTAAAAGAAATGAAAACCTCTCTTTTTTGGAACGAACCAAATTGCTCTCATGTTTTTCTGTGCTCTCCAACTTGCTTATAAAATCTTGAAAAACTTTCATTGTGATGCAATAGGCTAATAGGCCTAGTAATAGTCAAACTTTGCTTATGCGCTGCGCTTGACGTTGACGATTGCAGAAAAAGTGAACCTTTTCTTGTTTTTAAGGCAAAATCATTTTTACGCACCGTAACTATCTCAGGAGCTGGAGTGCTCTGTTTCCCAGGCACCCCGATTATGTGCTTGAGAGTATCACATGATATCGACGCTGTGATTTGCGTGAAAAATACTTAGATATAATCGACGCTGTTTTTGACCTTAATCACATGATTAGAGATTCTTCTCGCGCGTAATTCAGTGTAATTTTAAAATGTTTCGGTAGGGAGGGTAGTTTTTGCTTATGCTTCACTATCTTCAGTTTTCAAGACAGGAAAAACTGCCCCTTTTATAATGAGAGCGTATTAAATGTTTTTATTAAGGTTTATGTGTGTTGTTTACATCAATGTTGGTTTTTGAAAAGATTTTTTTGGAGAGAAGCAATTACTTGTTTCACCCCCCTGGCTACACCCTGTTTGTGACGTTGCGAAAGCTAGCTTACTTTAGTCAGTTAACCTTCCTATGGCCCAAAAATGAAATCGACTAAAATTTTTTGATAAATTTTTAACCACGAGTTCACAGCTTAAGTTTTTGTGAAACCTTTTCGCTCCTAAATGAAACGCAAAAAATCAAGCAAAAATGTGAATGAAATATCAGAATTGTTTTCTTCTTTACGGCATTATAATAGCTGTGACGTCACTGAAACTTACGTCATCACGATGTGACGTCACTGAACCCCCCCATTGAAAAATCCTGCGTACGCCACTGGATAGTTCACTAAATTTTTGTGTTGATCGCTCACAAATGAAGCACGTACATTGAAATCAACGGTATGTTTTAATGCAATTGAATCTTTGTCTAGAAGTTACCGAGAAAATCTTCCTTTACTTTAGCATTAGGAGATATCCTATTTCAAATTAAAGATAGCATGGGCCGCTAAGAGATCCACTAACGAGACGTTAACCAGTCTTTTTATTGGTCCGTTAACGGCCCAGTTCTTTCGTCTGTTTCTAACTGGGCCGCTGGCGAGCCGCTAACAATTTTGGAAATCTTTTTTAATTTTCATTTTTCCTTTACGTGATTTAAGGTTCATAAAACGAATAGACTTTGGGGGGGCCGGGCTTTACCTTTGGGATGAGTTGCCGGGTCGGTTATCGCTACTGAGCAAGAGGTTACGGGTCATGGGCTGTCTGGGTTGTAAAAAAGTCAGCCCGTGCCATCTCTATTTTAAACCTTTATGGGGTCCGTTAGTGCATTGGCTGTCAACGTTCCAAAACGCAAACAAAAAATAAACGTAATTAGGCCTACATCCTAATATTTTACTGCTTGGAGTAGACTGTGAGAGATTTGGAAAGTAATGCATGAGCATCTGGTTTAAGCTAACCCCATGGTTAACGTACCCCACCATATGGTTCATCGTTCCTCGTACTGGGGGTACAATGAATCATTTTGAAGTCTGTTTTAAAAGCACTACAATTTGTTAAGTGCTCACCTAATGCAAGATTTAAATACATAAAAAGATTCGGGCAAGCTCTGAGCTGTTATTCGAAGTGTAAAAGATAAATAAATACAAAAACTTAGAGCAGCAGGTTTAATAATGTAAAAAGTGGTTCATCATACCACCACTTCACCCCGGTAGCGGTAGATGAGTACCGGTAACGTCTAGTATCAGCCCCCAGATTTGGTTAAGGTTAGGTTTGGTTAGGATTAGGTTTAGTTAGGGTTCGGTTCAGTGACATGCAGTCCTAACCAAACCTGGGGGCTGATACTAGACGTCACCCCCAGTAGACTAGTACACTACCAGCACTCATACCGGTAAGCAGTTTTTTAAGGCGTTTTGGGATCCAAAATGGTCTCTCAAAATTGGCTACAGTTTCTCAAAATCTGATTCCACGATAATGTAGTCTAGACAGCAGCGCTGTGCAGTGTGTTTTCCGTCATGAATTAGACTACTTAATCTGTTAATGGTTCCTCAAACCAAACTTTTAACAAAACACTGCTCACACAACTTCTCAGCTACCGGTACCAGCAGTGGTGGGCACTCGTTACTTTTGAAGTAACGAAGTTACCGTTACAATTACTCGTAAAAAATTGTAACTAAGTTACCGTTACTCGCTACTTTTTGAAAATGTAACTTGTAACTTTTCGTTACACGTTACTTTCAAAAATTTTTCAACCTTAGTTTACGCTAAAACCGGCCGGTTGTATAGTCATTAAATACATCGCTATCGGTGCGGGAAGTCTTGGGTTCGATTCCCGGGTCGGACAGTCGGCAGTCACCAACGGCTCGCCACTGCTGCGACATTTCTTCGGAACTGTGTTGCCAGACGCTAAGCCGGGTAAATGGGCCCCACCATTCATTACACGCTTCGGCGAAAAACCACGAGTATGATGAAGATTTTTTATGGCTTCCCGAAAAGGGAAGCCATATTACTTTTGTTTGGCCATTTGTGCACTTTTTGACACTTCCAGCAGCTCTAGCTGCTAAACTACTGTTCCAATTCAAAAGTGACCTAGAGTTCAAATGTGTGTCCCACCTAGGTCTACACCTTGGTCGCCCTAACTTTCCCCGGCAGCCCCCCACTTTCTAGATAAAAAATATTTTGTTTCCGAAAAATTCTTTTTTATGGCTTCCCGAAAAGGGAAGCCATATTACTTTTGTTTGGCCATTTGTGCACTTTTTGACACTTCCAGCAGCTCTAGCTGCTAAACTACTGTTCCAATTCAAAAGTGACCTAGAGTTCAAATGTGTGTCCCACCTAGGTCTACACCTTGGTCGCCCTAACTTTCCCCGGCAGCCCCCCACTTTCTAGATAAAAAATATTTTGTTTCCGAAAAATTCTTTTTATGGCTTCCCGAAAAGGGAAGCCATATTACTTTTGTTTGGCCATTTGTGCACTTTTTGACACTTCCAGCAGCTCTAGCTGCTAAACTACTGTTCCAATTCAAAAGTGACCTAGAGTTCAAATGTGTGTCCCACCTAGGTCTACACCTTGGTCGCCCTAACTTTCCCCGGCAGCCCCCCACTTTCTAGATAAAAAATATTTTGTTTCCGAAAAATTCTTTTTTATGGCTTCCCGAAAAGGGAAGCCATATTACTTTTGTTTGGCCATTTGTGCACTTTTTGACACTTCCAGCAGCTGTAGCTGCTAAACTACTGCTCCAATTCAAAAGTGACCTAGAGTTCAAATGTGTGTCCCACCTAGGTCTACACCTTGGTCGCCCTAACTTTCCCCGGCAGCCCCCCACTTTCTAGATAAAAAATATTTTGTTTCCGAAAAATTCTTTTTTTTTTTTTTTTTTTTTTTTTTTCAACACCAAATTTTGTGCAGCCTAAGGCTTTTGAACCGCTGATGCTAGAGACTTGAAATTTTCACGGATGGTAGATCTTATTGGGAACTTGTGCCTAACAACTTTTGGGGGGTGGAGGTCGTCAGGTTAAAGGTCAAAGGTCAAACAACCAAATTTACCAAAACCTAATATCTTTTGATTGACTACAGGTAGGACCTTCAAATTTTCACAGTATATGCATATCAATGTGGGGAATAATTATATGCATAACAATGACCTGTTCGTGACGTCACTTAGGGTCAAAGGTCAAATCAACGAATCTCAACAGATTTTTGTGCAGCCTAAGGTTTTTGAACCGCTGATGCTAGAGATTTGAAAATTCCAGGGATGATAGACCTCCATGTGGTCTTGTGCCTAACAACTTTTGGGGGGTGGCGGTCAACAGGTCAAAGGTCAAACGTCAATCAAGTAAATTGACAAATAGTTTGATCAAACGCTAATAACTTGTGAATGGCAACTGGTAGGACCTTCAAATTTACAGAGCAGATGCATCTCAACGAGAGTACAAAAACACCAGCAATGATTAGTTTTGCGTGACGTCACTTGGGGTCAAAGGTCAAATACGCAAATATGTCGTTTGGCGTATAACTATTCATTCAAAACACATAAGAACTTGAAATTAATAGGGTTGGTGTGTCTTGATATATCCTTGCAATGTACCAACCATGAACGCTCTATGTCACGTGACTCGGGGTCAAAGGTCAAAAAAATCGGGAAGTGTTGCCAATCTTGCGCAGCCTAAGGTTTTTGAACCGCTGATGCTAGAGGCTTGAAATGTTCAGGGATGGTAGATCCTATTGGGAACTTGTGCCTAACAACTTTTGGGGGGTGGAGGTCGTCAGGTTAAAGGTCAAAGGTCAAAAAACCAAATTTACCAAAACCTAATATCTTTTGAATGACTACAGGTAGGACCTTCAAATTTTCACAGTATATGCATATCAATGTGGGGAATAATTATATGCATAACAATGACCTGTTCGTGACGTCACTTAGGGTCAAAGGTCAAATCAACGAATCTTAACAGATTTTTGTGCAGCCTAAGGCTTTTGAACCGCTGATGCTAGAGACTTGAAATTACCAGGGATGATAGACCTCCATGTGATCTTGTGCCTAACAACTTTTGGGGGGTGGCGGTCGTCAGGTTAAAGGTCAAAGGTCAAAAAACCAAATTTACCAAAACCTAATAACTTTTGAATGACTACAGGTAGGACCTTCAAATTTTCACAGTATATGCATATCAATGTGGGGAACAAAAATATGCACAATAATGACCTGTTCGTGACGTCACTTAGGGTCAAAGGTCAAATCAACGAACCTCAACAGTTTTTTGTGCATTTGAAGGTTTTTGAACTGCTGATGCTAGATACTTGAAATTCCCAGGGATGATAGACCTCCATGTGATCTTGTGCCTAACAACTTTTGGGGGGTGGCGGTCAACAGGTCAAAGGTCAAACGTCAATCAAGTAAATTGACAAATAGTTTGATCAAACGCTAATAACTTGTGAATGGCAACTGGTAGGACCTTCAAATTTACAGAGCAGATGCATCTCAACCAGAGTACAAAAACACCAGCAATGATTAGTTTTGCGTGACGTCACTTGGGGTCAAAGGTCAAATACGCAAATATGTCGTTTGGCGTATAACTATTCATTCAAAACACATAAGAACTTGAAATTAATAGGGTTGGTGTGTCTTGATATATCCTTGCACTGTACCAACCATGAACGCTCTATGTCACGTGACTCATGATCAAAGGTCAAAAAATCGATAAATGTTGCCAATCTTGCGCAGTCTAGGGCATTTCAACCGCTGATGCTAGAGGCTTGAAATGTTCAGGGATGATAGACCTCGACGTAAACTTGTGTCTCACAACTTGCGGGGGGTGGCAGTCAAGTGGTTTGGGGTCAAAAGTCAATAATAAGAAAATGTTCACAAGCTCATAACTGTTAAATGACAACAGCTAGGACCTTCAAATTATCGGAGGATATTTATCTCAATGTGGGTAGAATATCAATATAATGAAGGGTTACTCCAGAGCGCCTGATTTGGAGTCAAACGTAAAAAACGTGAAATTTCAGGAAACCTCATGAAAGTCAAGCAAATTTATGTAATCCGTTAGAGGGCAGTAGGGTAACATGTTTTTGAGCTATTTTGGCTTAAAACTTTTTCATTCGTGAGTGAGCCGTATGAGTTTGTGGTCAAACTGACGTTTTAAGCAGCAATAAGGGGCACATGGGAATTGGCCAAGTGGTTGGTGCATTGGACTCATGACTTAGCTTTGTGGATTCCTCGCATTGAAACTGTGTTCGCATTGCGGCGAAGAGTTTGCTAGAGTAATAGCTAGCATAATCCGCTATCAGATTATCAAGCTTGTGGTTTCGCGAAATTGGTTGTAATTGCCGTGTTTCCCCGATAATAAGACCTACTCGCAAAATAAAACCTAGCGTGATTTTTGAGGATGATTTTAATGTAAGCCGTACCCTTAAAATAAGCCCTAGTTGAGAGCGGCAGAAAAACGAAAAAGTCAAACATTTTTTTTTATATTTATTCAAACTGCTTTAATGCGGTGTATGCCATCCTTTTCAAAAAATTCTTGAATAAATTGTTGTTAATGAGTTTCTGAATAAAAAACATGTTAATGGCAAGTAAATGTAGATCTTTTTTCGTAATTTCTGTTTATTTAAAATCTCGTAATTTTTACTTTGTAACTTCATTTTTTGATATTACAAAATAATACATCCCATTTTATGCCGCGATTTCTTGGCCCTTAGAAACGAGCACAAGCTCCATGATTTAATTTCGTTTTGTGTGAATGCAGTCGTCCTTGCTGCTGCACAAATCCTTCAAGAATCATGGCGTTTATTGTTTGAATTTACTGCAAGATTTGCCAGCTTGTTTGAAATGTCAGACAAACAAGATGATTTTGCTGCAGACTTGTGTAGCATTGTGCCGGCCGATTTGCTCAGTTGCTAAGCCCACCCTATCGGTGCGGGAGGTGTGAGGTTGAATTGCCTGGTCGGCCAAATCGTCACAGTGTCGCCAACGGCTCGCCACCGTTGCGACGTTTGTTCGGAGTTGTGCAGCCCAAGCGCTGCGCCGCGTAGGTGGGCTCCGCCATTCGTTACACGCTTGGGGGTAATATGGCGAGTATAATGAAGATTTGATTTTTTGTGCAGCATCATCACTGCACACGTGAAGAAATTTAAGGATAATAGTTTTATTGAGATTTCGATGACTGTATTACAGAAATGTAAAAAGTCGTTACAATATTATTAAGTTTCTGGAGCACAGGCTGCAGGAAATTAAACTTACTTCATGTGTGATAATGCCCACCTATACTTTGCAGGGATCTGTTGTTTTTTTAAGTTGTAAAAGCGAAGTCGCTGTGCTGTTCCCTTAGACGTTGGGTCCCTAGTAAGCTTGATCGGGAAGCCATAAGCGGGTGCTTGCAGCTGCCATCTAGTTTTTTTTTTTTTTTTTTTTTTTTTTCAACACCAAATTTTGTGCAGCCTAAGGCTTTTGAACCGCTGATGCTAGAGACTTGAAATTTTCAGGGATGGTAGATCTTATTGGGAACTTGTGCCTAACAACTTTTGAGGGGTGGCGGTCGTCAGGTTAAAGGTCAAAGGTCAAACAACCAAATTTACCAAAACCTAATATCTTTTGAATGACTACAGGTAGGACCTTCACATTTTCACAGTATATGCATATCAATGTAGGGAATAATTATATGCATAACAATGACCTGTTCGTGACGTCACTTAGGGTCAAAGGTCAAATCAACGAATTTTAACAGATTTTTGTGCAGCCTAAGGCTTTTCAACCGCTGATGCTAGAGACTTGAAATTCCCAGGGATGATAGACTTCCATGTGAACTTGTGCCTAACAGCTTTTGGGGGGTGGCGGTCAACAGGTCAAAAGTCAAACGTCAATCAAATAAAATGATCAAAATTCTGATCAAACGCTAATAACTTGTGAATGGCAACTGGTAGGACCTTCAAGTTTACGGAGCAGATGCATCTCAACGAGGGCACAACAGCACCAACAATGATTAGTTTTGCGTGACGTCACTTGGGGTCAAAGGTCAAATACGCAAATATGTCGTTTGGCGTATAACTATTGATGGAAAACACATAGGAACTTGAAATTAATAGGGTTGGTGTGTCTTGATATGTCCTTGCAGTGTACCAACTATAAACGTTCTATGTCACGTGACTCGGGGTCAAAGGTCAAAAAAATCGGGAAGTGTTGCCAATCTTGCGCAGCCTAAGGTTTTTGAACCGCTGATGCTAGAGACTTGAAATGTTCAGGGATGGTAGATCCTATTGGGAACTTGTGCCTAACAACTTTTGGGGGGTGGCGGTCGTCAGGTTAAAGGTCAAAGGTCAAACAACCAAATTTACCAAAACCTAATAACTTTTGAATGACTACAGGTAGGACCTTCACATTTTCACAGTATATGCATATCAATGTGGGGAACAAAAATATGCACAACAATGACCTGATCGTGACGTCACTTAGGGTCAAAGGTCAAATCAACGAACCTCAGCAGTTTTTTGTGCATTTGAAGGTTTTTGAACCGCTGATGCTAGATACTTGAAATTCCCAGGGATGATAGACCTCCATGTGATTTTGTGCCTAACAACTTTTGGGGGGTGGCGGTCAACAGGTCAAAGGTCAAACGTCAATCAATTAAATTGACAAATAGTTTGATCAAACCCTAATAACTTGTGAATGGCAACTGGTAGGACCTTCAAGTTTACGGAGCAGATGCATCTCAACGAGAGTACAAAAACACCAGCAATGATTAGTTTTGCGTGACGTCACTTGGGGTCAAAGGTCAAATACGCAAATATGTCGTTTGGCGTATAACTATTCATTCAAAACACATAAGAACTTGAATTTGATAGGATTGGTGTGTCTTGATATGTTCTTGCAGTGTACCAACCATGAACGTTCTATGTCACATGACTCGGGATCAAAAGTCAAAAAACCGATAAATGTTGCCAATCTTGCGCAGTCTAGGGCATTTGAACCGCTGATGCTAGAGGCTTGAAATGTTCAGGGATGATAGACCTCGACGTAAACTTGTGTCTCACAACTTGCGGGGGTGGCAGTCAAGTGGTTTGGGGTCAAAAGTCAATAATAGGAAAATGTTCACATGCTCATAACTGTTAAATGACAACAGCTAGGACCTTCAAATTATCGGAGGATATTTATTTCAATGTAGGTAGAATATCAATATAATGAAGGGTTACTCCAGAGCGCCTGACTTGGAGTCAAACGTAAAAACCGTGAAATTTCAGGAAACCTCATGAAAGTCAAGCAAATTTATGTAATCCGTTAGAGGGCAGTAGGGTAACATGTTTTTGAGCTATTTTGGCTTAAAACTTTTTCATTCGTGAGTGAGCCGTATGAGTTTGTGGTTAAAGTGACGTTTTAATCAGCAATAAGGGGCACATGGGAGTTGGCCAAGTGGTTGGTGCATTGGACTCATGACTTAGCTTTGTGGATTCCTCGCATTGAAATTATGTTCGCATTGCTGCGAAGAGTTTGCTGGAGTAATAGCTAGCATAATCCGCTATCAGATTATCAAGCTTGTGGTTTGGCGAAATTGGTTGTAATTGCCGTGTTTCCCCGATAATAAGACCTACCCGCAAAATAAAACCTAGCGTGATTTTTGAGGATGATTTTAATGTAAGCCCTACCCTTAAAATAAGCCCTAGTTGAGAGCGGCAGAAAGACGAAAAAGTCAAACATTCTTTTTTTATATTTATTCAAACTGCTTTAATGCGGTGTATGCCATCCTTTTCAAAAAATTCTTGAATAAATTGTTGTTAATAAGTTTCTGAATAAAAAACATGTTAATGGCAAGTAAATGCAGATCTTTTTTCGTAATTTCTGTTTATTCAAAATCTCGTAATTTTTACTTTGTAACTTCATTTTTTGATATTACAAAATAATACATCCCATTTTATGCCGCGATTTCTTGGCCCTTAGAAACGAGCACAAGCTCGATGATTTAATTTCGTTTTGTGTGAATGCAGTCGTCCTTGCAGCTGCACAAATCCTTCAAGAATCATGGCGTTTATTGTTTGAATTTACTGCAAGATTTGCCAGCTTGTTGGAAATGTCAGACAAACAAAATGATTTTGCTGCAGACTTGTGTAGCATTGTGCCGGCCGATTAGCTCAGTTGCTAAGCCCAGCCTATCGGTGCGGAAGGTGTGAGGTTCAATTGCGTGGTCGGCCAAATCGTCACAGTGTCGCCAACGGCTCGCCACCGTTGCGACGTTTGTTCGGAGCTGTGTAGCCCAAGCGCTGCGCCGCGTAGGTGGGCTCCGCCACTCGTTACACGCTTGGGCGTAATATGGCGAGTATAATGAAGATTTGATTTTTTGTGCAGCATCATCACTGTACACGTGAAGAAATTTAAGGATAATAGTTTTATTGAGATTTCGATGACTGTATTACAAAAATGTAAAAAGTCGTTACAATATTATTAAGTTTCTGGAGCACAGGCTGCAGGAAATTAAACTTACTTCATGTGAGATAATGCCCACCTATACTTTGCATGGATTTGTTGTTTTTTTAAGTTGTAAAAGCGAAGTCAATCACCTGTTCCCTTAGACGTTTGGGTCCCTAGTAAGCTTGATCGGGAAGCCATAAGCGGGTGCTTGCAGCTGCCATCTAGTTTTTTTTTTTTTTTTTTTTTTTTTTCAACACCAAATTTTGTGCAGCCTAAGGCTTTTGAACCGCTGATGCTAGAGACTTGAAATTTTCAGGGATGGTAGATCTTATTGGGAACTTGTGCCTAACAACTTTTGGGGGGTGGCGGTCGTCAGGTTAAAGGTCAAAGGTCAAACAACCAAATTTACCAAAACCTAATAACTTTTGAATGACTACAGGTAGGACCTTCAAGTTTTCACAGTTTATGCATATCAATGTGGGGAATAATTATATGCATAACAATGACCTGTTCGTGACGTCACTTAGGGTCAAAGGTCAAATCAACGAATTTTAACAGATTTTTGTGCAGCCTAAGGCTTTTGAACCGCTGATGCTAGATACTTGAAATTCCCAGGGATGATAGACCTCCATGTGAACTTGTGCCTAACAGCTTTTGGGGGGTGGCGGTCATAAGGTTAAAGGTCAAACGTCAATCAAATAAAATGATCAAAACTCTGATCAAACGCTAATAACTTGTGAATGGCAACTGGTAGGACCTTCAAGTTTACGGAGCAGATGCATCTCAACGAGAGTACAAAAGCACCAACAATGATTAGTTTTGCGTGACGTCACTTGGGGTCAAAGGTCAAATACGCAAATATGTCGTTTGGCAAATAACTATTAATGGAAAACACATAGGAACTTGAAATTAATAGGGTTGGTGTGTCTTGATATGTCCTTGCAGTGTACCAACTATAAACGTTCTATGTCACGTGACTCGGGGTCAAAGGTCAAAAAAATCGGGAAGTGTTGCCAATCTTGCGCAGCCTAAGGTTTTTGAACCGCTGATGCTAGAGACTTGAAATGTTCAGGGATGGTAGATCCTATTGGGAACTTGTGCCTAACAACTTTTGGGGGGTGGCGGTTGTCAGGTTAAAGGTCAAACAACCAAATTTACCAAAACCTAATAACTTTTGAATGACTACAGGTAGGACTTTTACATTTTCACAGTATATGCATATCAATGTGGAGAACAAAAATATGCACAACAATGACCTGATCGTGACGTCACTTAGGGTCAAAGGTCAAATCAACGAATCTCAGCAGTTTTTTGTGCAGCCTAAGGCTTTTGAACCGCTGATGCTAGATACTTGAAATTGTCAGGGATGATAGACCTCCATGTGATCTTGTGCCTAACAACTTTTGGGAGGTGGCGGTCATAAGGTTAAAGGTCAAACGTCAATCAATTAAATTGACAAATAGTTTGATCAAACGCTAATAACTTGTGAATGGCAGCTGGTAGGACCTTCAAGTTTACGGAGCAGATGCATCTCAACGAGGGTACAAAAGCACCAACAGTGATTAGTTTTGCGTGACGTCACTTGGGGTCAAAGGTTAAATACGCAAATATGTCGTTTGGCAAATAACTATTGATGGAAAACACATAGGAACTTGAAATTAATAGGGTTGGTGTGTCTTGATATGTCCTTGCAGTGTACCAACTATAAACGTTCTATGTCACGTGACTCGGGGTCAAAGGTCAAAAAAATCGGGAAGTGCTGCCAATCTTGCGCAGCCTAAGGTTTTTGAACCGCTGATGCTAGAGACTTGAAATGTTTAGGGATGGTAGATCCTATTGGGAACTTGTGCCTAACAACTTTTGGGGGGTGGCGGTCGTCAGGTTAAAGGTCAAAGGTCAAACAACCAAATTTACCAAAACCTAATAACTTTTGAATGACTACAGGTAGGACCTTCAAGTTTTTACAGTATATGCATATCAATGTGGGGAATAATTATATGCATAACAATGACCTGTTCGTGACGTCACTTAGGGTCAAAGGTCAAATCAACGAACCTCAGCGATTTTTTGTGCAGCCTAAGGTTTTTGAACCGCTGATGCTAGATACTTGAAATTGTCAGGGATGATAGACCTCCATGTGAACTTGTGCCTAACAGCTTTTGGGGGGTGGCGGTCAACAGGTCGAAGGTCAAACGTCAATCAATTAAATTGACAAATAGTTTGATCAAACGCTAATAACTTGTGAATGGCAACTGGTAGGACCTTCAAATTTACGGAGCAGATGCATCTCAACGAGAGTACAAAAACACCAGCAATGATTGGTTTTGCGTGACGTCACTTGGGGTCAAAGGTTAAATACGCAAATATGTCGTTTGGCAAATAACTATTGATGGAAAACACATAGGAACTTGAAATTAATAGGGTTGGTGTGTCTTGATATGTTCTTGCAGTGTACCAACCATGAACGTTCTATGTCACGTGACTCGGGATCAAAGGTCAAAAAACCGATAAATGTTGCCAATCTTGCGCAGTCTAGGGCATTTGAACCGCTGATGCTAGAGGCTTGAAATGTTCAGGGATGATAGACCTCGACGTAAACTTGGGTCTCACAACTTGCGGGGGGTGGCAGTCAAGTGGTTTGGGGTCAAAAGTCAATAATAGGAAAATGTTCACATGCTCATAACTGTTAAATGACAACAGCTAGGACCTTCAAATTATCGGAGGATATTTATTTCAATGTGGGTAAAATATCAATATAATGAAGGGTTACTCCAGAGCACCTGACTTGGAGTCAAACGTAAAAAACGTGAAATTTCAGGAAACCTCATGAAAGTCAAGCAAATTTATGTAATCCGTTAGAGGGCAGTAGGGAAACATGTTTTTGAGCTATTTTGGCTTAAAACTTTTTCATTTGTGAGTGAGCCGTATGAGTTTGTGGTTAAAGTGACGTTTTAATCAGCAATAAGGGGCACATGGGAGTTGGCCAAGTGGTTGGTGCATTGGACTCATGACTTAGCTTTGCAGATTCCTCGCATTGAAACTGTGTTCGCATTGCGGCGAAAAGTTTGTTAGAGTAATAGCTAGCATAATCCGCTATCAGATTATCAAGCTTGTGGTTTGGCGAAATTGGTTGTAATTGCCGTGTTTCCCCGATAATAAGACCTACCCGCAAAATAAAACCTAGCGTGATTTTTGAGGATGATTTTAATGTAAGCCCTACCCTTAAAATAAGCCCTAGTTGAGAGCGGCAGAAAGACGAAAAAGTCAAACATTCTTTTTTTATATTTATTCAAACTGCTTTAATGCGGTGTATGCCATCCTTTTCAAAAAATTCTTGAATAAATTGTTGTTAATGAGTTTCTGAATAAAAAACATGTTAATGGCAAGTAAATGTAGATCTTTTTTCGTAATTTCTGTTTATTTAAAATCTCGTAATTTTTACTTTGTAACTTCATTTTTTGATATATCAAAATAATACATCCCATTTTATGCCGCGATTTCTTGGCCCTTAGAAACGAGCACAAGCTCCATGATTTAATTTCGTTTGGTGTGAATGCAGTCGTCCTTGCAGCTGCACAAATCCTTCAAGAATCATGGCGTTTATTGTTTGAATTTACTGCAAGATTTGCCAGCTTGTTGGAAATGTCAGACAAACAAAATGATTTTGCTGCAGACTTGTGTAGCATTGTGCCAGCCGATTAGCTCAGTTGCTAAGCCCACCCTATCGGTGCGGGAGGTGTGAGGTTCAATTGCGTGGTCGGCCAAATCGTCACAGTGTCGCCAACGGCTCGCCACCGTTGCGACGTTTGTTCGGAGCTGTGTAGCCCAAGCGCTGCGCCGCGTAGGTGGGCTCCGCCACTCGTTACACGCTTGGGCGTAATATGGCGAGTATAATGAAGATTTGAGGTTTTGTGCAGCGTCATCACTGTACACGTGAAGAAATTTAAGGATAATAGTTTTATTGAGATTTCGATGACTGTATTACAGAAATGTAAAAAGTCGTTACAATATTATTAAGTTTCTGGAGCACAGGCTGCAGGAAATTCAACTTACTTCATGTGTGATAATGCCCACCCATACTTTGCAGGGATTTGTTGTTTTTTTAAGTTGTAAAAGCGAAGTCAATCACCTGTTCCCTTAGACGTTTGGGTCCCTAGTAAGCTTGATCGGGAAGCCATCAGCGGGTGCTTGCAGCTGCCATCTAGTTTTACTTGATTTGGTTTACGCTAAATCCAAAGCAGCTGCATGGCGTAACAGCGTAGACTACGGGAAGCCCACAGTGTTTTTTTTTTTAATTCGACTTTAAAAAGGACCGATTACAAGTTTTAAAAGACCAAAAACTATTGTGATTAAATATGTTGTAAGTGTGCATATTTAAAAAACATGGAAAAGAAGCGTATTAGAGAGACCATTATAAAAATTTGGGAGACCGTTTTGGTTCCTTAAAACGCCTTAAAAAAAAAACACTGGTAGTAGGAACGAATTTTAACACCGAAAAGTTAATGACGAGCCGGCCGGTTGACATTAGAATACAGTGACAGTGGCTATCGGTGCAGTAGGTCTGGGATTTGTTCCTTCAGCCGGTCAGATCGGACACAGCGTCGCCAACGGCTCATAACTGCTGCGACGTTTCTTCGGAGTACGAGCGGGTGTTGCCCAGACGCTAACTTAAGGAGATGGGCCACGCCACTCCTTACACGCTTCGGCATAATATGGCGAGTATAATGAAGATTAGATTTTTTGAAGTAAATTACGAATGGTAAAACCAGTAGGCTACGCAACAGCCTTTCAAATAGCAACACATCGCAACGATTCTTCATAAATGGACCAGCGTTTCGAAATGCCGGTCAATCAGGCCTGAAGGTTTCGGTTTTAAAACGTCTTTTCCAAGTGAAATCAAGCTTTCACAGCGGCGCTATAAGGTAGGGCAGTGTTTTATTTAATAAAAGTTTCTCTTAACTTTGCAGCAGAAAAACTTGGACATTACAAGGTTCTTTTTTGGCAGATGTTAAAAAATTTAAATGCAACGATTTTGATGCTCTTTTTTTGCTGAAAATCGGTCGCATAGGGGCTTCAGTGTTGCCATATTTTGAAAGACACAACCAAAATTCGCAAAAAGACCAGCCAAGATGGGCCGACACAAGAAAAAAATTATAGCCCAAAATATTCAAACCTGAAAAACCATACAAATGCACATTTAGTAGCTGTTTTGCCAAAATAAATACCGCTATTAAGAACTAAATATGTTTCAACTAATTAGCCTAACAAAGCCTACAGTCAAAAAGAAAATATCATAGCCTACGTTTCTATTTACAAAATGAAATGCCACATAGTTGCCTTTGCAATAAATAACAACAAATCCCATCTAATAAATTTTTCTTATAATCTAAAAGATCTACCCGAAGATTTTAAACTAACAATTAACAGTATGCAAACACAAGTCATTTTGAACAGGAGAAAAACAAATTTGCTTGAGCTTGATCATATGTTTTTCATCAATCAAGCCTCGTGAATCTTTAAAATCGGCGAAGTGTTTTTTTCAAACCCTTCCAATAATTTTCTCACCCGTACAGAGCATATTTCGCCCGCCGGAGAAATGCAAAAAAGAACATATCTGGTGGAAAAGTAGCGCATTTGGCAACTCTGAAAGTACTTCAAAAAAATCTCTGCTTCGCATAAAAGACATTAAAAAATTTGGCACTCTATCGCTTTCTCACTTTGTTGTATGTTTTGTTTCTTCGTTTCGTTGCAAAGTGTGAAACTCTACACTTCCAGCAGCTGCAGGTCGCTTCGAATAAAAATTTTCAAAAGGTGCTAGACTGCTGGACTCTGGTCTGGACTTTCTGTCCATCAATCGCAAACCTGTTTTGTTTACAACTCAAACTCATTCGCATAAAGTTAAATCGTTCCGAAAGTCCACAGAAAAATGATATTTGCTTAATTTTTATTGTTTTAACTTTTCATTGAATACGTACAATAAAGCGCATAGTAAAATAGTAACGAGTAACTAGTAACTTTGAAATATCGCCAATAAAGTAATTTCGTTACGCAATTCGTTACTTCTTTTCAAATGTAACGGCGTTATCGTTACCGTTACTCAAAAAGTACCTCGTTACAGTAACGAATTGCAATTGTAACTCGTTACTTCCCACCACTGGGTACCAGTAAGCATTCTCCTTCTGAAATTTCTCAGGTAAGCCAGTTTCACTTGAACTGTTGAAGTTGATATCGTAAAAGCTGGAAAAACAAAGCACCTTTCCTTACATCATAGCCTTGTCAGACGTCACAGCGTACCGTAGCCACTATCGGCAGTGGACCCACCCAACAAACACAAAATTGTTAGTTGTTCCGCCTACGCATGCATACCGGCACAAAATGCTAAATGATTATGATGCTGTAATGGAATATCATAGCATCATAATTCATGGTTCTGCCTTCGCAAAACAATGGTTTCTGACGTCACAATGCTGCAGGTTAAGATCGGCTAGAAATGCATCGGCTTAGACCAGGAATTCTTAAACTGGGGGGCGCGCCCCCTTGGGGGGTGTGAAAGGTGCGCTAGTGGGGCGTGAGCATGACATGACATATTGATGAAAAGCAGCTGTGAACTACAATCAAATCTCGTTCCACCTCATTACTAATACTAATCCAACAGATTAGAGTCTGTAACCTAGTTTTTAAAAACAACTTTGCCCCGGCTTCAATTTGTTGCTATTTAATTTCCGCTGTCTTGTTTACATTGCTGTATCAGAGATGGGCGAATAGTAATCATTCGTTAAAAAGTAACGGCTAACAAGAAGTAACGGATAGTAACAAAATCGTTTTGTCAAAATATCGATTCCAAATTATAACCAAAGTCTCGTCAGCCTTGCAACGCACAGCCAATCCAGGCTAAACTCATTCCAGACTGCAAAGACTCTGTTTTTGCATTGCTTTACCTGTGCATCTCGACTTCATCTCTTTTCTAGGTTGTGCCCTATTTTTGGCAGGCGACTGGCCCCAAACAACGATACCCAATGAAAGAACCTATAACCACTAACCCACAACTAAGTTACCGGTAGCCTAACTAGCCCACATCACTAGAAGCCCCCATGGCAACCCACTCATTTGCAGCTGCAGACGCGTTTCGACCTTATTATGGTCTCATCAGTGCAGCATAGCAACCTCCCACCTTCCTGAAAAAAAAAATATTCTAACCTTCAAAAGAAGTACACACTCCAAATCTAAGCCTCTCCTCGTTCTGCTCAAGGTAGAAAATTTGAAATAAAACCTTCAAGAAAATAATACAGGCTGGATTATGATGTCACAAATTCCCTGTAAACAATCGATAAGAATAGAAAAGTCCGGTTGGTTCAAACATTATTTTCCCGGTAATCTGAGAAGGAATATTTTGTTTCAGGTTTGTAACTATACCAGTCACCAAAACCTACAAAAACCTCTCTGCCCAACCCGTTCGCCCGTGAAAAAGCGGGGGACAAGGCAGGCACTGTGTCTGCGCATGCAGCCCAGAAAGCACAGTGAACGTCAGCGCTTATCGGTGGTTTAAACATCAATATCCCGGTACGTTTGTCGAACCGCATGTACAGTTACAGGATCGACAAACGTACCGGGATATTGATGTTTAAACCACCGATAAGCGCTGACGTTCACTGTGCTTTCTGGGCTGCATGCGCAGACACAGTGCCTGCCTTGTCCCCCGCTTTTTCACGGGCGAACGGGTTGGGCAGAGAGGTTTTTGTAGGTTTCGGTAACTGGTATAGTTACAAACCTGAAACAAAATATTCCTTCTCAGATTACCGGGAAAATAATGTTTAAACCAACCGGACTTTTCTATTCTTATCGATTGTTTACAGGGAATTTGTGACATCATAATCCAGCCTGTATTATTTTCTTGAAGGTTTTATTTCAAATTTTCTACCTTGAGCAGAACGAGGAGAGGCTTAGATTTGGAGTGTGTACTTCTTTTGAAGGTTAGAATATTTTTTTTTTTCAGGAAGGTGGGAGGTTGCTATGCTGCACTGATGAGACCATAATAAGGTCGAAACGCGTCTGCAGCTGCAAATGAGTGGGTTGCCATGGGGGCTTCTAGTGATGTGGGCTAGTTAGGCTACCGGTAACTTAGTTGTGGGTTAGTGGTTATAGGTTCTTTCATTGGGTATCGTTGTTTGGGGCCAGTCGCCTGCCAAAAATAGGGCACAACCTAGAAAAGAGATGAAGTCGAGATGCACAGGTAAAGCAAAGCAAAAACAGAGTCTTTGCAGTCTGGAATGAGTTTAGCCTGGATTGGCTGTGCGTAGGAAGGCTGACGAGACTTTGGTTATAGTCGAAACATTAATTTGTCCCTTGCAAATTTCGATTCCAAATTGTATTCGCTTGCCATTTACAATACAAAATACTCGACATGACAACCACGCGAAATGAAAATACTGCTTTGAACCGGTTTATGTCGCATTTTTTCTTGCCACAAAAGCAGCGGAACTATAAATACCGTGGTTGAATCTATGATGTCATCATTTCGGCATTGACTTATTGCGATCAAGGCAATAGAAATGTCTGCGCTACTCTCAAATCTCGATACTATGCCACTCCGCTTCCATGTCACTCTCGATACCAAAAGCGTACGCACGATTTTTCAATGGAGGGGGATTTCAGTGACGTCACATCGTGATGACGTAAAAATTCTACGTCATCACGATGTGACGTCACTGGCAGTGTCAATTTAGATTTTTAACGTTTATAGTACTGTAATTATTCATCAAACCAGCTGTTATAGCGTAGTTTTAAAGATGTCGCTATCTATGCGGAAGATTTGGGGTTTAATTACCAGGCCGGTCAAATCGGACATGTTGTAGCCAACGGCTCGCCACCGCCGCGATGTTTCTTCGAACTAGTGTTGCTCAAGCACTAAGACGCGGGGTCGAATCCCGCCTCTCGCTACCATGCTTCGGTGCCACAGCGAATTTAATGAAACGACTACAGTGAAGATTGATTTAAGTAAAAAAAAAAAATTGTACGCAGCGATAGCTTCTGCAAAGATACCACGTTAAAGGAAACTCCTACTTACCAACTGCTTCACAGCAGCATCAACGACAAAAATGCAGTTCAAGCAAAACACATCAGAAAAGCTGGACTATCGGTATTGTTGCATATCGCATCCGACCCACATAGGCGTAGCCAGGGGAGGCACGGCCCCCCCAATCCATCCTGGACAAAAACAAGGATCTTGACAGAGCCGACGCCAAGGGGGCCAGGGGGGTCTGGTCCCCCAATCGACATGCTTGGGCCCCCAATCAAAAAGCTTACTCTTTTGAAAAAAGCGGTTTTTGTGCTTAATTTCAAACTTTGCCCCCCCTGATGAACGCTTGGCCCCCTAAGTCGACTATTCGGCTGCCGGCTCTGGATCTTGGTAATGAGGATAAATAGCCTACTTGCCGTTGCGTGTTGTTTCTTGCTGGGATTTTGATAAGTGGGCTTATATCAAACAAATACAATACAACTTTACTTTTTACGCTGGCCAGAGTTATGATGACGCAGCCGCAATGGCCAGCGAATAGTCAAGAGTCATTTCAATTATTTAAAATGAATCTCCTTAGGCATATTATTTTCACTGTGCTATGCATTGCTAAAATTTGAGCGCTTCTGCAACTGTAAAAGTTTCAGCAATGCAAAATGCTTCAAACGTTGCACGAAAAGTGGTTAAAATGTAGACCAGTGCGGAAAAAACAGCGTGGTTGAAATCCTGCATAAAAGATGTCTCTAATTCAGGAGAAAAAAAAGTTATCTTGTCGACTTAAAAAAAATCAAATCTTCATTATACTCGTCGAATTACGCTGAAGCGTGTAACGAGTTGCGAGGGCCCATCTCCGCGGCTTAGCGCCTGGGCAACACAGCTCCGAAGAAACGTCACAACGGTGGCGAGTTGTTGGCGACACTGTGTCGATTTGACATGTCCGGGAATCGATCCCTAGACCTCCTGCACCGAGAGCGTGCGCTTAGCAACTGAGCTAACGGCCGGTTTTTATAAAACTTGTCAGCTTAGCCTATGCGAAACCCGGTTTGTAGAACGCTATCCTATTGATACTGCTGGTGAAGCACTCAAAATTAGGGGCCAAAATTTTTAGTAAAGTTGGCCCGAAAACTGTTCAAAATGCACCAAAATGGCCTTTACAAACGTGAATTTTCAAAAAATTTCCGGTAAGCTTGCCCCCGGACCCCTTGGAGCCTTTTTTGTTCCTCAACTTGCTTCAAATTAATTCTTCAGGACAGTGGCGTACGCAGGATTTTTCAATGGGGGGGTTTCAGTGACGTCACATCGTGATGACGTAAAGATACTACATTACAGTTACAGTGGTTTAGAGGTATTAAAGTGCATCGTATTGTAATGTTTCCAGCCTAAATTGCAGTTAACCATGATTGAGCTATATAATGCCATAACTAAGGTAACAACAAAGATATTTCATTCACACTTTTGCTTAATGCTTTGCGTTTCATGTAAGGAGAGAAAAGGTTTCACAGAAACTCAAGCTGCCTGGCCGTGGTTAAAAATTTTCTCAAAAGTTTTAGTTGAAATCATTTTTGGCCATAGGAAGGTTGATTGACTAAAGTAGGCTGGCTAGCTGTCGCAACGTCACAAACAGGGTGCACCCACGGGGTAACCAAGCAATTCCTTCTCTCCAAAAAAAACTTTTTCAAGAACCAACATTAATATAAACAACGCATATAGGCTAAACCTTGTTATAAACAGTCAATATACGATACACTCATTATGAAGGGGGCAGTTTCTCGCATGAAATTTGAAAAGTGAAAATATTGGAGCATAAGAAAAAACTGCCCTCCCCACCAATACGTTTTTAAACTAAAATAAATTATGCGCGAGAGAATTCCCTAATCATCTGATTAAAGTCAAGAACAGCGTCGATATTATCTAAGCATTTTTCTACCAATTCACAGCGTCGATAATAGATGCTTTCAAACACATAATCGGGGTGTCTATGAGAAACGAAGAACTCTAGCTCCTGAGATAGTGAGCTTACGGTACGAAAAAACAATGTTGTCTCTCCTCTCGTTCCGCCCCTAGGCATCTTCAAATCTTTCGTTGGTCTATGGTCGTCTTTGGCAGTATTTTTATCTTACTTTTGGCACTTAGATCAGTGTCAATTTAGTTTTCTATATTTTAATAAAATTTCTCAAAAAACCGGGCGATTATAGCGAAGTGTTAAACGACTTCGCTATCGATGCGGAAGGTTTGGGACTCAATTCCCAGGCCGGTCAAATAGGACACAACGTAGCCAACGGCTCGCAACCGCTGCGACGTTTCTTTGGAGCTGCGTTGCACAAGTGCTAAGCCGCGGGGTCGGGCCCTGCCACTCGCTACCACGTTTCGGGACAACAACAAATTTAATGAAACGAGTAAAATCAAGATTTGATTTAAAAAAAAAAATTGGTGTGCAGCCATAGTTACTGCAGATACACTGCATTTAAGGAAACTCCTTCTTCTTAATTGTTTCCCAGCAACATAAATGACAAAAATGCACTTCAAGCAAAACACAACAGAAAAGTTGGACTACCAGGTACCGGTATTGTAGCATTGCATCGTAATCAGTGCTCGAGTTGTAAAAACACTTACGGGGGGATGGTACAAATTTTCACGCAGACGTAAGGAGGGATGATCATTGTAGGCTACTTGTAAGGGAATGGTTTACGCTAAAATGTTTTGTGGGGGATGGTGTTGTTTGGGATGAAAACATGATAGCAATTTCGGCAAGCTCCGCATGAAGAAAAGTCGGTTCGTTTTAAAACAGAAAGGTTTTCTTTTTTCTGCAATTGTCAAGGGGGAAGGGTAGTGCTGACTTCCGACCCCTGCGAACGTCACTGGGGCCCATCACAGAAACGTCGCAGCGGTGGCGAGCCGTTAGCGACACTGTGTCGATTTGACCATCCCGGGAATCGAACCCGAGACTTTCCGCACCGATAACCTGTGCGCTTAACAACTGATCTAACGGCCGGTACCGGCCCAAAAATCGAACCCAAAACCTCCTGCGCCAATAGCGATGTATTTAACCACTACGCCAACTGGCCGGTTTGGCTCAAAATTATGACATCGCAAGCGGAATATCTGCATGCGTTGCAACTGTTCTCTTCCAAGAATGCCTTCTGCGCTGAAACGTTGTCTTGTCCAGCCATAGCCGTTGAGAACAATGTGTTTATGACATCACTACACGACTCCAGCTTTAGTGCCCATTGACCTTGTCCAGGCTTGCATTTTGAGCCAGCCATTGGTTCAAGCGCTACACACCAGAAAAGTTTGACTACCGGTATTATTGCATCACAATGAAAGTTTTTCGAGATTACATAGGCATTTTGATACAGCACAAAAAAACACAATCTCTGTATGCAAAAACGCTAATCGGTCCCAAAAGAGCGGTTTTTAATTTTTTCCAATCGTCAATGGGTGGGTGACCCCCGAAATTTTGAGCCCTACCTTTGATCCATAGCATGTTGGTGCCAGTGACCAAAATTGCTACATCATCGGCATGGGCTAGTACATGAAAACCCTTGTTGCGTAGGTCTACCAACAAGGAGTTTAACACTAGAAGTACCAGAGAATTTTCACTACCAAGAAGTACCAAACGGGGTCAAATTGACCCTTCCTTTTTTTAACGCTTTTTGCATTTTTGTGAATTTTAATTAACTCAATCGTAGACTTAATGGACACAGGCAGTCATTATTTCACGAATAAAGCAGACTTAGGTTCGGTGGTTCGATTCCTTAGCGAGTCACATTTCAAAAATTTTTGAAAAGCTTTAAAAGTTAATTACATTCACAGCCACAAAAATATGACACAACACATCACAGCAATATCTATTCGCAGCAACTGTTGCAATAAATTAGTTTCTCTTGTTTTCCAATGCATTTACCACAAACGAGCTTTGAGCAACTGCTACATAATTCACGCGTTTTGTTCGTGCACCCCTTGCTTTGGCAGTGTTTCCGTTTGCAAGTTTTCTGCATGCTGGTACTGCTATTAGTGCGACTGGACTGACGTGAGCTAGCTTTTCTTTCATGAACAAACTTCGAACCAAGTTCTTCGGATAACTGCAAAAGGTATCTCCTCCGTGAAATTTTTGATCCAGTAACCAACTTGTATAAAATGTGGGCATTGATTGCAGCCAAATCTAATATATTGTAAAAAAATTGCACAGGCCACCTGCGAGAAGCTGCATTTACAGTGTACTTTCTAGCCATTTGGTCTACCACATCGACTCCAAATTTTGTGGAGTTATAAAATTTTACCGTTTCAGGCTTAGCTTTTCGGTCGTCACCAATATCTACAGTAGAATGCATTGTACTCAGCAGCAAAACGTTTTTCGTTGGTTTGGCTTGATAAACAGTCAAGGTGCAACCATCATGTTCGAAAACTTTTGTTGCATATAAATCCTCCCTCATTTTTTTGATTTCTTGCGGAATCTCTTTTCGGATACGATTTACAGTTCCGACAAGGCTGAGTCCCTGCTGTTTCAAAGTTTTAGCGAGATTTATTGACGTAAAAAAATTATCTGTTGTCACGTTTCGACCCGTCTTTTTGTAAGGCTCAATTAGTCGCAAAACAACGTGTTCACCTAATGTTACTCCTGCCGGCCGCGAATCATCTTTTCCCAAATAAGGAAAGCTCTGGAGCATATACTTTGTTTGCATATCAGCGGCCATCCAAAATTTGATGCCAAATTTATCGGGCTTATTTGGCATGTATTGCGTGAATCTGCATCGGGCTTTGGTAGGAAAAAGTTGCTCATCCACGGTGATATTGGTGCCCGGTCTGTAATGCCTAAGACAATTTCCGACAAAGCTATGCCAAATAGTGGATATTAGAGCCAGTTTATCGGTAGCTAGTCTATGTGATCGTGTTTGTTTGTAATCAAAGCGAAGAAATCTCATGATTTCAATGAATCTGTTTCGCGCCATCGTTTCAGAAATAATTGGAATTCCCCACAACTTATTCCACAATTCATGTACTTTGATCTTAGTAGCCTTGTGAGCTCCCCGTGCATAAACAATTGATAAAAATGCATCTAGTTCATGCAACGATATGCGCCAATCGTTTGTTTGTAGAACTCTTCGAGCTTCTTCTTCGGTACATCTTTGTATATGACGTAACATGCTTTCATCAATGAACAGATCCCATGCACTGCGAAAAGATTGTTTGATAATACTACGATGCGCTTGAGCAGACGGCCCAGGAGCTTCTCTGATAACGTTATGGCAAGATCGTCTTCCAGAATTGTTTTGATTAGTGTCCAAAAGATCCCAAGTAATTCCTGCTGAGGTTGCATAGCTTGTTATATTATTTTGATGATCTCCATTTGTTTCTGAGTCTGTTTCGGCATCTTCAAGATCCGAAATCTCAGAGTTTGTCGATTCTGAAACTAGCAATTCATTATCAGATGAAGATTCACTCTCTGAATCTCCACAGTCATCTTTATGCAATTCAACATCTGGATCGAATTCAATATCTCTTTCTGCATCAGAATCATCTTCATGGATGCTTCGTAACAACTCCAAAGTTGTTAGAGCAGCACGTCGTTTTTTATCTGCCATTGACTTGGTATGGAATCAGGTACAGCAGTAATGGATTGACCTAGTTCTATGTCCTAAAAATTACACCTAAAATGCGGGTAGTTATGCATTGTACTTTCAACCACAAAATTATTATCAATACAACGTACAAGGATCTTGCAGCTGTTGAAAATTACTTTCTCGTGCTAGTATTACTGATTAGTTTGGTTTGCACTATCACAATTTCTGCAGCTGTTGTAGTCACTCTGAATATACTGCTGCTGAGCTGCTGCTGAGCTGACCATTGCTAATAACGACTAACAACGATAAATGGAGTGAGTATACGTTATATTCAAATTACAAAAAACAAAAAACCTTGCATAGCTCATAAAAAATCGCAACATCACTTTTCCGTGAGAAAATTGCATGACTTGACAGAGTGTATCGATTTTTTGTTGAAATACAAACAGCATTTGCTAATACAAAGCGCAAATTATTTGGACTCTTTTGTTTTTACAAATGTACTTTGTTTACATTGCGAACAATCAAAGCTCACACCTAAACAAAAACAATAGGCTTTTGCAAATATCGTGGCGGTAGAATCATTTCAACAAATCTGTCTGGTCAAAAACGTTGATTGAAAGACTGCTTTTACCATTGTACATGTAGAAGCCATAGAAAGCCACATGGGTCAAAATGACCCTTGCTGGTACTTCTAGGTATATCACTTGATATAAGCTAATTAAAATTTTTTTTTTTCTTAAAGTGTCATTAGCATGTTCAGCTACTATATTTAGGAAAAGTCAGGTAATTTCACGTCTCTATTGAAATCCACGTTGGAGATCTACGCAAATATCTTGAAGCTACGGGTCAAAATGACCCCAATGGTACTTCTAGTGTTAATACACAGTTCCATAGAAAAGGGGACAAAATACGACCCTGGGGATTCCCTTTTACTACTTCTCTTTTAATCTTTTCACCATTTAGCTCTACTTGAACTGTGCGGTGTCTCAGTAAATTCTCAATCCAATGGACGAGAAAAGGCGACACTTTCAATTCTCGCAGAGCATCGGCAATGCCACTATGTGTTAATGTGTGATATTATCAAAAGCACCAACAATATACAGAAATATTCCTAGTGCTGCTCTTTTCTTTGCCAAGCTTACTTCTATGCGTCGTACAAATTCGTGCAGTGCAGTTTCAGTTGAAACTCCTGCTCCGAATCCATACTGGAACGCAGAAAACCTTGCTTACAAATTAGAACAATCATTAAAATAATACAGCACTAATGTTTCTTACCATTTAAGCTGAAAGGAAGTTAAAGTGATCATCCGGAAAGACTTAGCTTCATGATAGTTTTCTTTACCGGGTTTAGGGATGAAGATACCAGTCCCTTTTTTCCATACTTTCGGCACATAGCTGTACTTCAAGCACATTTGGAAAATGGTTTGGTGTATATTTCTAATACTATTTCAGCCTTTTTGTAATAGCACCGGGTAAATACCGTCTGGTCCCGGCGTCTTAAATGGCAGAAATTCGTTTATTGCTCTTTCCATCTTTTCAAGTGAACAGATGGAGCTAACAATTTCGTCGTGCGTTGGTAACACAGCAGTGTTATCATTTGGTTTTTCTGCTGCATTACTATAGTTTACCTCTCGACTTCCCGGTGCTAGGGTGTCTAAAAGGCAATTCATAGACTCAACAGAAGATTTGGTGACTTCACCATTAGGTCTTAAAACGTTGCTAACTTACACCGTTTCGTTTCGACGCATAACTTTAGCCAGCCGAGCGGTTGCACAGTGGCTATTCATCGATTCCGTGAAACGACGCCAAGAATCTCTCTTGGCTTTTCTTACGGCATTTTTAAAAATCAATTGGGCCTGCTTAAAAGCTTTCCAATCGCTTCCAAGTTTTGATTTGATGGCTTTACGAGCGTCTCTGCGGAGACAGGTTAGCTCTGTATTCTACCAAACATTGTCAGTTTTACGACGGATCTTACGCTGAGGGCAAGATGCATTGTAAGATTTTATTATCTGTGATTGAACAGTTGATGCCAGTTTTTCTATATCATCTACTGATGATTATGCTAACTGGTGTACTATTCAAATCATGTAACCTGTGATCAAGTTCGTTTGCATACTTATTCCAGCAAGTACGTCTAACGTTTCTGATCATTTTTGTTCTTTTGGTGCCACTTTGAACTCTAAACCTAATATACACGTGATCTGAAAAGGATGGCACATCACTGACATGCCAGTTACTTATACAGTTCTCAGCATTTCGGTTTATTAGAGTCAGATCTAGCACTTCTTCTCTTTTTCTCGTTCTGAAGATGGGTTTACTGCCCACATGACAGATGTGCAAGTTCGCACCAGCACAGAACATCAGCAAATCCATACCTCTTGTATTGACGTTGGAGGAGCCCCATACTGTGTGATGTGCGTTTGCATCAGTTCCTATAACGGTAGGAATTTTATCTCTGTCACTGAATGACAGCAGCTCTTTCAGAATTACTGGTGGAGCTGGTTCTTCCAAAGCCATGTAAGCCGATACAAAGACAAAGCTATCTCCTTCTCGTCTTACATTTTTAACTCTCACTGCTACCACATCTTCGCTAGAAAATTGTGGTATGAGAGAGCATGTCATATCAGAAGTGACGTAAATACATGCTCGGGGACGTTTATCTTTTTTATTACCTTGAAAAAGTTTCCATCCCCTGAGTTTACTTCTGATTGCACCTCCATAAGTCCAGGGTTCCTGAATTAGGACTATACCTGAACGAATGTTTTTTGTTACTTCACATAAGTTATAGCTAGCGGCCTTATTTCTGTGAAGATTAATCTGCCAGCATTCAAATCCATTCGACCTGGTTTTTCGTGCTGGAATTTGTTTTTGATTACTTAAAGCGTTTATTGCAGATCTATTACTCATACACGGGATGAATTTTGAAAATACAACAATTTTGCTCTAGGGTATTGATTGTCAGTCTATTTTAGTTCGAACTGGTTGCCTTCGAACCCTGATCAGGGTTCTGAGGCTCCTCAGCTCCTTCCAAAGCAGCTCTGACGTTCTCGATTGAGTGCTAGAAGACTCCATCGACCTTTTCGTTGATGCAGGGTTGCAGGCAGTTTGAAGATTATCTCCAGGGTTAGTGAGGTTCAAACCCTCCAAACCCTTCCACAATCTTATTCACTGCTTCCGCTTCTGATTTCTTTCATAATTTTTTCCTCGACGCCACTCAGACGTGCTACCAACGTCCGGAGACATTGATGGATTCTGAGTGAGCGAACCGGATATTTGAGCGGTATTCGATTTTTCGATCGACAATGCCGCTGAAACTGTTGCCTCTTGATTTGCCAGAGGCTTCTCCTCCAACAGAAGAGTAATCCAGGCTGAAGGCAATTTTTTTGCACTTGTCTCCACCTCAACCCTTGCAGGAGTTGAGGCTTTGATTAGCTGAGTACTCTCACTGCCGCTAAATAGTTCAAGAACTGTTCCCTGCGACAGAGGTTCTTTCCTTGTTAGGGGAACAATCCGTACTGTTTTGACTATTAAATAAAGTCTCTTCAGTGGTGCTTAAAACTTCAAATCCATGAAGTAAATCCATCAACATACAATGCATTCTGTCTGGTGCAAAATAACCGTACTGTTTTGTTTTTTCATTTGTTTTTCATTCATAACGTTTCGGTATTCTTTATAACTGGGAAAAACCTAAAGACCAGATTTGAAAAAAAAAATTGTTATTTGGCCACATCAAGTCCCGTAGCTGGACCCAGGCAACTATGTGCAATGGACTTGTCATTCTGTGCAGTGGCCTCAGGAATGCCCCCCCCCCCACAATACAACTGCAGGCCCCCTCCCAGTCGCCAACTGGAGCTACAATTGCATGGAGATTTCCACAAGCTGACCGAGGCAGCCCCCCCCCAATTCGCTAGATCAGGGGCGGGCCTCTGAACTATCTTGCGGCCTCGGTACGGAGCGCGTTTTAGACCGGTACCCTCTACAACTATGAGATTCCATTGCAATCATTTGAAATCCAGTCACGCAATCCTGACATGTCCCATATAAACAATTTTTGGTGCCTACCACCCGCATCCTCGCTAATGCCAAATCTGCATTATCCACTCCCTCCTTCACAGCTCGACTTCTCATCCGCTAGGAAAAGAAGCCGAAATGCTTCAAGGAGCAAATTCAACAGGTAAGGTCGTTGCTAAGACTAAGTTGGCATACATAAAAAGTAAATATGCCAGAGCCTCTTTAGCCAACTTTACAATGTTGTTTCTGTTTGATTTTTTAAACTGACTGTTAAAACTTGCTGATCCAACAAACATCTTCACGCTTTGACTATATTAGAAAGAATGAACACAACACGAGACGAGGCACTTTCATGTGTCAGCAGGGCGTCAGACAATCTAGCTTACGATCTAATACGTCACAATCGCACAGGCAACAATACGTACTAAAACTAGGTTCCAACAGTTTCCACCGGACACCACGTGGAGGCGAGGTTGGTCTTATGTCTAGCAAGTCGGACCAATGAACGCCTACAAAATAAGTCGAAAATTTCTAATATACATTGGAAATTTTCGACTTATTATGCCGCAGAAATTGTGTTCTGAATCGGACCAAAAACACTAACAGAATGAGTCGGAAATGTCCGACTTGTTAGGCCCGCGGTTCTTCATGCTAGCTTTTGCATCACAATCAATTTATTCAAATCATATTGTAGGCCTAAGAGATTACGACATCAAAATTTTAATTGTGATTTGTGAAGCAGAAACTAGCACAAAGAACCGCGGGCCGAATAAGTCGTAATTTAGTTAGTTAGTTGCGTATTTATCCTCCTATCACGAGAAAGCGATCTATGCGCTATACGAGCTCGCTTAGGAGTTGCCAATCATCTGTCTACCACACCAAGATGGGGGAATCTCGCTAAGTGCCTTTCCAACGGCACAACAAGTAAACTTGCCGGCTTGTTCTCCACACTGTCCCTTTAATGCTGAACGTCAAGCAGGGAAGCTGTGAATACCAATTTTAAAGTCATTGGTTTGACCCGACTCGGAATCAAACCCGAGTCTACAGCTCAAGAGACATACGCTTTATACCACTCAGCCATCTGAGCTGTTCGGAAATTTCCGACTTATTTTTTTCGATATAGGTATAGGCCTATTAATACTCTGTATCGGAAGTTTCCGATTTATTTTGTTGATGTTACTGCTTCTTGGTCCGACTGAGAGCACAATTATTTGTCTGATATAACAAGTCAAAAAATTTTAATGTCAGGCTCGTATCTAGAGGGGGGGCTGCTGAGGCCGCGGCTCCCCCACAGACAAATGCACAAAACTTTCGTGGTGTAGAGGTGACATACGTATAAAGGACAATCTGAGGGTGTGATGACCTTCTTTTTTGCTCTTCACTTGACTTTGGGTGGAAAACGGAAGGCTTTAAATTGCGCCCCCCACTTTCAAATTCCTGGGCACGGCCCTAAATGTATAGTACAAATTTCCGACTTATTTTGTAGGAGTTCATTTTTTCCGACTTAGAACACAATTTGTCGGATTTACTTAGCCTGTCCACATGTCAAATTTAAGAGGGTCGAAAGCCCATGGGTTTTTTGCATCATAATCACATTTTTAGGTCATAATTAAAAAAAGTGATTATGACATCAAATATTTGATTATGATGCAGAAAGCCCGTGAGCTTTTGGTTCACTCAAATTGGACATGTGGACAGGGTAAACAAATCGGAAATTTTCGACTTATTTTGCAGGTGTGTTTTTGGTCCAAATCGGACATATTTTGGACTAGGCCTATATTTGCTGAAAAAATACGTGTTGCAGATTGAAGGAGGCTACGATTTCAATGCAAAAAGTGTTCAACCAGAGTTCTATAGAGAACTATGGTTCAACCATTCAACTTTACGATTGAACCCAAGGTGCGATGTCACAATGCATGTCCAATCACACGAGTTACATCACCGTAATGCTGGTTATTTGCGAAAGTTTGGTGGTCAATGCACATATTTTAAGATTGTAGTCAAATATATTGAGAGGAGTGAATAGTAGTCTATGATGGAATTAAGTGTTGACTATAATTGAAAAGCCATTTTCAAGCAAAATTACGATCGAAAATAGTATCAATATCAACATTCAACAGCTAGTTGGAACTTGGAAGGTCCATACCCAGAGCCGGATTTACACGCGATGCCCCTGGCTATTTGTTCTATGAAACTCCAGTGAATCTCTACGTAGGCCTATACAAACGTCATGATGTTCGATTTCCAAAAAAGGTCTTTAATACTCGACCGAGTATCAACTAATTCTCGGACTCGGCCAAGTTCGAGTAATGCCTTAATACTCGGGCGAGTACTCTGACTCGACATATCCCTAGTAGCAATGACTATATCGTGCAGAGTTTATTTTGCTTCAGTAAGTTTTGTGTGTTTGTGTTTAACGTTTATTTCTTGTTAGTCAGTTAGTTGCATATTTATCCTCCTATCACGAGAAAGCGATCAAAGCTCTATACGAGATCGCTTAGGAGTTGCCAGCCATCTGTCTACCACACCAAGATGGGGGAATCTCGCTAAGTGCCTTTCCAACGGCACAACAAGTAAACTTGCCGGCTTGTTCTCCACACTGTCCCATTTAATCCTGAACGTCAAGCAGGGAAGCTGTGAATACCAATTTTAAAGTCATTGGTTTGACCCGACTCGGAATCAAACCCGAGTCTACAGCTCAAGAGACATACGCTTTATACCACTCGGCCATCTAAGCTGTTAAAGCTTTTTGCTTAAAAGGCTACCGGTAGCTTATTCCATCTGTTTGTCTGCCACCCCAAGACGGAGGAATCCCGTTAAGTGCCTTTCCCAAGTGTACAAGACTCCACACTATTTCTTTTATGCTTAGCGCTATGCAGGGATGCTGTAAATACCATTTTAAAAAAGTTTTTAGAAAGCTGGGAAGCTGTGTATATAAATATATACTGTAAATGGTATGTTAGTAGAAATGATGTTTTATAGAATTTAATGTTGAATAGAAGTCTTAAAACCGCATTTAAAATCTCTCGAACTGTTTTCGTATTGCAACTTTTCCAATTTTACTTATTTAGCTCTCAAAAAATACTGCCCCGATTTGCCCCCCCCAAGCCTGCGAACGGGCCTGCCGCAGGCCCGTATAGTTTGCACTAAAATTTCCCAAAATTTTTCATGGGAAAATGATTTGACATGTTTCCACAGTTCATATTGCCGAAAAGGAGGACATTTGACCATTTTTTGGCGTCCTCGGAGGACAATTTTTGGTCAAAAAGGAGGACATGCCCTCCAAAAGGAGGACGTATGGTAAGCTTACGTTATGTTGTTGTACTTGGCGGCTTTTGACGCTTCGAAAATAATCGAAATTTTTACTTTAGGCTTCCGTGTGTAGGTTATATTTTTAAGAGTTTCTCAATGATTAATTCTGGAATCTGGAACACGATTTTTAACTCACACTCAGGGGCTACGGTCTTTCAGAGTCACAGTCAAGGGGGCTACGACTCAGAAAAGGTTAAAAACCACTGATCTTCTTACCACAGTTCATGGCCGTATCATATGTATAGGTATTCGGAACTATTCTTACTGTTCTTTTTATTCTAACCATAGATTCTAACTACAATTTTATTAAGAATACGAGTGGTTAAATACGCGAAAAATCATTTTGAACAACACCGCTACAGCGAGTTAGTGTTTACAGCCAATTTCCCGCAAAACTTTTGTATTCACACCCATCTCGTTATTATATAGGCGGTTTCCTTATGCATCACGTGATTATCAAAAAGACTGTAGCGATTTGAAATTTTTTGTTTATTCTATTACCTCCGCTCTTCCCCATCCCGAAAAAACAAAAAATTTTCTGTTAGCCCACAAAAAATGAACAAATTGCGCAGAGAAAAAAAAAAAAACAAACTTCTGCAGTGTCGATCCCTCATGATGCCTCTGTCAGTCAGGCGTACTAACTCCTACACCACGCCACTATTGCCAATTTCCCAAAAAAACGTTTGTATTTATACCCATCTCGTTATTGTAGGCAGTTTCCTTATGCATCACGTGATTATCAAAAACGCTGTAACAATTTTGTTGAAAAGGATTTTTCGCCTATTTAACTTCTAGTACCGAGTATTAAGAATATGCGGATACGGATCTGCATTAATTCATGCTCAGGATTTTTCATAAACAGAATCTGCAATGACTTTGGAATTTGGAAGTTTTGACACGAGCATCACGCGGACTCAATTTTTACTAAGTTTTTTATTGTATTGTACATTGTTTTAAGAAATTTCTGCATCATATTGATTCAGGAAAATTTCTTCCTTCCATTTTCTTTTTTGTAAGTTGACTTTGAGTTGAGCCCTCCCCAGGCTGGTTGTAGCAGTTACACAGTTGCAGGTAGGCCTACTCTGCTACTGGGATACCTTATACAGTTATAGACTACCTGGTATATTGTATATGCTTGTACCAATAGTAAATAGGCTAAGCTAACTTTAACTTCGTGTGGGTCAAGAGCAGGTTTTCTCAACCTGGAGATTGCAATCCCCAAGGGGGTCGCAAAGGTCTTTCCATGGGGGTCAAAAATTTGTTAAATATTTACTGGCATCAATCGCAAAAATTTTTGAAATTTTCAAAATGACCGCGACAGTCTTTTACTCATAATTGCAAAACTGGCCTTGAAAAGTGATACGTGGAATAACAGTGTTCCCTCTAGGATTTTGACTTGTGCGAATTTGCCCAAATGATAAATTCACTGAAATTTTTGCCTTAAAATAGCATATTCAAGTTTTCGTTCTAGTTTTTCAGTTTTGCACTTTACAGTATTAATTTCTGGTTCAAAATCACTAAAATTTGTTAAAAATTTCGCATTTTTCTCAAATTTCTCACTCTAGAGGGTGAAAATATTACCAATTAACCATGTTTGAAAATTTGTCCAGTGCTATTAAAATTGAAAAACTTGATGAACATTCAAAGACATTGTTTACACAGCACCTTCAATCCATTGAACTGTCAGTAGTGCACACAAGAGTTAGAAAGCACCTTGACCAGAAAATTTGTAGAATATGGGCTATGGCAATTTGACTAGAGTGCTATATCTCGGATCATGACTTTTAGGTGCAGATGGTTAGTCGCAAGCAGTTGGTCGTCAGGACGGTTGCCAGTAACTTTGCCACATGGTAACTTCGCCACAGTAACTTTGCCACATGGTAACTTCGCCACACTTTTATTCATCGAAAATTTTCATTGCCTACACCGAAACAAAACTTTAAATTCCCGATTGTCGTAAAAAATTTTATCGGGCTTTTCCACAGTCCAGTTAAATTTATTAAGGTAACATCATCACATGGTAATTTTGCCACATAATCGAAACTGTGGGGGAAGATGTGAGGAGAGTGCATGGGGTGAGTGGGGAAGTGCGTTGGGGTGTAGGGTAGGTCAGGGTTGCTGTGGGAATAGGTTTGGGGGGTGTAGGGAAATGTGTTGGGGTGTGGGGAAAGGTAAGGAAAGATGTGTGGGGAGTGGAGAAGTGTGGGAGAGTGTATGGGGTGAGTGGGGAGGGGTGTGGGAAAGTGTATGGGGAGAGAAAGTGTGTTGGCGTGTGGGGAAAGGATGTGAGGAGAGGAATGGGGGAGGTGTAGGGAAATATGCTGGGTGTGGGGCCCCAACACACTTCCCCACATCTCCTCCCTTACCTCCTTCACACCCCAATACACTTTCCAACACCTCCCTCTCATACTTCTTCCCACATCTCCCCTTCCTTGCCCCACATCCCAACACATTTTCCTACTATCCCCACATCTCCCCTCACCTTCTCAAAGTGTGGCAAAGTTACCATGTGACGAAGTTACTGTGGCGAAGTTACCATGTGGCAAAGTTACTGGCAACCGTCAGGACAGTTAGGCGCCAGCTCTATTAATATCTGTTGCAAAATAGGAAATTGCACTGTATTACTTCGCTGACAGGACGATTGATAAGAGTTGTATAACAAACGGTAAGAATTAATTTGTTCTTAGATGTGAGTTGTGAACTCACAAAGTCTCGGTGTCAGTTTGAGTTTTGGTGTGTTGAAACCCAGATGTCAGGTTTCTGTTTTCGTGTGGTTTCATGGCTGTTGAAAAATCGGTTCCAGTTTTGGTTTCAGTTTTGCTTACGCACAGCTTCAGTTTCTGGGTTTCAGTTTCGGTTAAAGTTTCATCCAAAAAAGTTGTTTTACTGTGAATAGGCTACGAATTATTTAAGGAAGCGTCTGTTTCACCGGAAATTCTGGTTACCAAAGTTCGAAAATCGTGGTTTGCGGAACCGGAAACATCTCCTAACGGTTCCCCTACTGTCAGAGTCACACTACAGGAACCGAAAACAGTTACGCAACTACGATTTTTCAAATTTCGGTAACCGAAATTTTTGGTGAAATAGACACTTCCATTATTTAAATCTTCTACTTCTTGGCGTTTTTGATTTATTACGATGATAAGTAGCAGCTCAGATGGCCGAGTGAGGAGAGCAATTACTTCAGAAGTTGTTGACTTGGGTATTACTATTATTCCAAGTCCGGTGAAACCAAAGACTCAAAAATTAGTATTCACAGCTTCTCTATTCGACGCTCAGCGTTAAAGGAACTATGCTGGTAAAAATGATGATGACAATTTTTAAAACCCAAAACCTTTGAAAATTTTGAACAGGTTTTAGTTTCAGTTTCGGTTTTGACGTTTCAAGAAAAAACGGTTTTGTTTCAAGTTAAGGTTTTCAAAAATTTGGCTGAGTAGTTGTCAGTTTCAGTTTGGGTTTCAAAAATGTCCTTCAAAACCGGGTTTTCAGGTTTCAGTTAAAGTTTGAGTTTCCACCCTTGCACTATACACAGTACAACAAGGGCTTATACCCTTCAGCATACAACAATATTGATTTCTCTATGCCAGTGTTCCCTCTGGAGTGAGAAATTTGAGAAAAATGCAAAATTTTTGACAAATTTTAGTGATTTTGAACCAGAAATTAATATTATAAATTGCAAAACTGAAAAACTTGAATATATTAATGCAAGACTGTAGCTCTGAGCTTGTATCTTGGAAAAGCAAATTTAATGCAAAAAATTTGTAAAAGGGGTCCTCAAAGTGGTGAAATCTTTGGGCAAAAATTTCAAGAAATTTATCATTTGGGCAAATTTGCACTAGTCAGAATCCTAGAGAGAAAACTGCTCTACGTCCACTAAATCGACACTTGAATAACTACTGATATGCTTGAATAATAATATCCCAGACATGCCCCCAAAATGTCAGCGAAGTAGCCTAATACAATTTCCTATTTCATGACAATATCTCTATGCACAACATTCTAAACTCGACACATGCAATTTTTAATTTTTTGGGGGAGAATTTTTTTGTTGAAATTTATAGGTTTAGTTTGAAGGAAGCTAAGCAAAAAACAGTACAGCTCTGTGAATGGTACCGGTACATGTTTACTGTAGTGACATGGAGATGACATATGTTTGTTACATACAGTAAGTTATGAACGTGACATTTCATCTGTTGAAGCTGAGTTCAAACGGTACTTTCCTGAGCCTAAAGAACAAGAAGCTGCATTCATACGAAATTCGTTCTCAACTGCATTGGATGAATTACAAGACCAATTTTGTGATCTTCAAATGATTTGTCCGCACATGATGCTTTCCACTTTCCAGGAAGTAGCAATCTACCAGTTTTGGTGTGCTGTGCACGAATCCTACCCACAAATATTTGAACTGACTTTTCAAATTGTACTGGTACTGTACTTGTATTTGCCACAACACACCCTTGGCGAAAGCGGCTTTTCAGCACTTGTATATACTGGTACATATCAAAACAAAAGCACGAAATTGAAGAAAAGTTGATGATGATTTAAGATTAGCTTTATCGAACAGTAAATTACAAATCTCCAAATCGGCTGTCCGGTTGCAAAGTCTGGCGTCGCACCAGCAGATGTAAAATTGAGCAGTGGTTTGAAATTATAGCAGTGTATGTTTGAAGTGTTTTTTGTGGTTCATTACCGTACTTTTCAATCGTTTCAAAAGCAAAGTAGGCCTAGGAAGGTGGGTCGCTGGCTGTATAAATTTTTTAAAAGGCGTCGTGAGCCATGAAAGGTTTAGAAACACTGGTCTACAGTAAATCAGGCAATTGGTTGAAGTTTGTAGTACGGTACAGTTGTGCCGGTAGCCTGCTGTGCAGTGTGTAAGACCAGTAGCAATAGGTCTGCAGTCCAGTGTTGTCATGTACTGTATGAGGTGGAGATCCAGGCTACCAGCTTTGGTCTGAAGGAGTACTGCTATCTGTGCATAGTGCATTGGTTTGTTCGTGCTGGGTCTGGCAATGTAGTCTTATTTTTTACCAAAAAACTACTGGTTACTATACTGCCGTGCAAAACAAAAACACAGTAAGTCCAAAAATGAAGTTATGAGAAAAAGGCAAAAAACTATCTGAAGTTGAACTTTTTTAAATTAAAGCAACAATTTTGGGCGGATTTTGCTCAAATTTTCAAGAAATACTTAATTACCATTACTCTTTATTTGGTGCAAATTTCTAAGTCCAATTCTTTTTACTTAACGTTTTAGCACTTGGTAAGTCCAAAATGCCTGTACTGTCAAGCATTGTTTACGCGCTAAAATAAGACAAGTTATAGTAAGTCCACGCACATACTGGGCTTTGTCTTGTTTTAACGCATAAACAATTGGCCTATTCGACAATACAGACATTTTGGACTTACTGTCAGTTGTCTTTTTTTTTTGTGGGTATTTTGCCCCAAAGTTGGTGGGAATGTGTATCATAGTTTTTTAAGTCAATTGATGAAAAAGTCTCAAAAATGAAGAAATGGTTTTACTGTGTTTTTGTTTTGCTTTGCACGGCAGCATACCGTTATGCCGAATCAGTGCAGTAATTTACTCTACCCCTGTACCCTGTATATTGCATCTCCCGGTACTGGTATGTAGTAACATAAGCAGTGCCAGTAACTGAGTAAGGTTTGAGTTGTTATTTTTGCAGCTTATCAGTTATTGACAGTGGGCTAGTGTCATCACAGATCAGCATAGGCTATCCTACCTGCCTCGCCACCTAAGACAGGGCTGTATTTAAATATACTGGTACTGATATGAAGCTTTGAGCAGGTGCTTTATGCAGGGCAGACTAGCTGAGGGTGACAGGTGAGGTAACTGGTACTGTGCACTGTGACTAATACTGGTACCAACTAGACTAAGCTTAATGCAACTTCTGGTACTATGCCAGTGTTTCGGTTAAACTCAAAGCTATTCAACTGTTTTGCATGAAGGATGTAACAATGTAACATATTTATTCGAATGATTTTTCACATTATTGTGAGAATTTTGAATTCAATCATCTTAGTGATAAAATATTCTTTTAATCTCTGCAACACTTAATTGTTTGTGATATGTGCATTTTACGAGTAGTACTGGTGCTGGTTTTGCCTATCGGTATATTTGTGTGTTTAGAAAAGTAAATGTAAAAGCCGATGAAAAGATTTTTACTTAGACGTTAATTTCACTGTGCAACTGTATTATTTTATCTCTTTGAAATTAATTGTGGCGTTTATCAATATGAAAATTGATCGAAACAAATTAAAAAAATGCACTACAGAAGTGGTGAGTATTGGACTAAAGTTTACTTTGTGGTACTATATACTTCTCTCTGTCTATTGACAGGTTGTGTACTCAAAATTTGTTGTTGTTTTCAAATTTTGTGAAGTGATTTCATGCTTTGTAAAATTGTTTTTGCAGAACTTATCAAGCGGAAGCAGTTATGGTTAGAAATATACTCTCGGTGCACGCACAAAGTTGCACAATAATTAGTATTTCACCCAGAATAAGTTGTAGTATATTTTACAATGTCAGCCATCTTTTGTAAGAAATTGATAATATTTTATTTGGGTGCATAATGTTGTAATATAGACTGGCCGTTTGCTCAGTTGCCAAGCGCACGCTATAGGTGCGGTGGGTCTGGAGTTCGATTCCCGGGCCGGTCAAATCATCACAGTGTCGCCAACGACTCGCCACCGTTGCGATGTTTCTTCGGAGCTGTGTTGCCCAGGCACTAAGCCGCGGATATGGGCCCGCAACTCGTCAAACCCTTCAACGTAATTTGGCGAGTATATTGAAGATTTGATTTTTTTTTGATGTTGTAATATCTTATCAATTTAATTTGTGTCATGAATCTATGTGAAAATTATGTGGCATAAAAAAACTGCATCCATTGTTTGCAAACCCTTGTTTTTGATGAGATTATACTTTAGCTTAAATGCTGTTTGATTAATATTTGTGCAGCCTCCTGATTGCAAACTACTGATCGACAAGTTGCGATCTTGCACTGAGGATGAACTTCTTAATCAACTTCAACAAACTTCTACGTGGACAGTTGGAAAATGTGAACTGTACCACTGGGTAGATGTTCTTGATAGGTAATTATTTAGTAAGCCTTGTAATCATTGTGTGCCTTGTGTGATAAAATAAACAATGAAAATGACCTTTTTTGAAATTATGATTATTACCGTGCTTTTAAACCATTAGGCGCATTTGATTAGAACTTGTTTATGCAGTGGTTAATGTGAATACAGAAAATATGCATACTTGTTGTGAGACTGCTTTTCGACGCTATTGTTATTGATGTGTTCAGATTTGATGGAATTTTAGCTGCTGCAGCTCACACTGGCGAATCTGAATGGCTTCTTGCTGTGAATACAGATTCAAAATTAAAGGATTTAACCTTATCAGTTTTGCATTTCACTTCCCTTCTTATTGAATACAGTTTTTCACGTCATTCATACAGTTCGGTTGAGGTGAGCTTTGTGGTTAATGTCTTCATTATATTCTAGAAAATGATATTGCGTGCAGCTTTTTTGTCATGTTTGTTGAAATAGCACAAGGTTGAGAATCACAAAAGATTTTTAATTGAAAATGACACCCCATATAGACTTGTTTGAGCTTCGGTTATCACCTTTGTGGAAGTGACTTTGGAATGAAGAACCTTGAGTCCAGACAGCCTGTGGTGAGCTTTAGATTTAATTAGTACGTTTCAGTTTACCGGTAATTGCATTTGCGAGAAAGTGGTGGAGAATTGTAACAAACTCTTGGAAAGTGCAAGTTCTCTAGCTACCACTCGACATTCGTGTTTGCCTGGGCTGTTGAGATGTCAAGATCCTAAAATTATCCCTGCTAATCTTGCCATACAAGATTGGGTATCCAGCAATATCGATGTTTATGGGTCTCTGCTGACGTTCTTTTCAGGATAGGGCAATGTTTCTGATATCGTCAAAAAATTTCGAAAATTCTTTACCTTACAGCTGAGTATGAAAAGCCTCACTGCATGCAAAATGGATATCTTGCATCATCTTGCTATACAACCTGAGGCACTCATCTTGTTTTCACAAGATACTCACTGCATGAGTGCAGAAAAGTTAGTCATTCCAAGCTTTATACTAGCTGGGCTACTTTTAAGCTGGAAGCATAATCTTGCCACGTTTGTTCATGATTGACTGAACTGGAAACTTTTTGGACTGTCTCAGCTTTATCTGATACAGAGTGGCTGTGCATAGGCATTGATAGATATGCATTTTGTCAATATCTACAAACCCCCACCAATACGACTGCAAACGTCCTACACTCCAGTGTTTTATGTGCATTCCTGTCTCTTTGCAGGTGACTTTACCTGCCGGCATGTTGACTGGGGATACAACAGCAGTAGCACAGACGGTGATAGTTTGGCTGCATGAGCAACAAGCAACTACCTCTCCTCCTTTACGATCAAAAGGATGCAGCCACCTTCCACTCTGGTTGCTGGAACACTTCAGCGAATCCAATTGCAGACCTGGCGTTTGCCAGTGTGGCTTCTATTAATTGCACTCCTGACAAGTGCATACTGGAGAAGTTCCCTGGATTACAACGTCAGCCCTCGCTTATTACACCATTAAGTATTGCTCTGCTTGTGTCATGCAAGCCTGTTAAGCAATGGAACTTTTGCCAGGCCAGTTGGAGTCAATGTAGAGACCCAATGTCTGAAAAAGGCTAGTCAAAGGCATTGCCTTGGCCAACAATCTAGCGAAAGACTTAATGGCTGCTTGCTGCTGATACACAAAAAGTGGGTCAAACATACCAGGACTTTAGCTATGCTATCATGACAGCTCTCAAGGAGTCCATTCCACCTGATGAAACATCTATGTACCAATTATACCACGTTTGGATGAGGAGTACGCATAATGTCTTCGTCTGTTGTTATGATCAACCAGACTCCAGTGGAACAGCTACTTCTTTTGTTGATTGGCTTGGCAGGAAACAAAGGAACTGATGATCAGACGCAATCCAGCAATTAATTTTTCACACTCCAGTCGCAATGCATAGAGTATTTTGAAAACAATCTCATCCATTGTTCACCCCACACCCCTTGAAATTGTCACGTTTTAGCAAATGCTATTGCGTCTCAGCTGGTCAAAAACGGGAAATACAAGGGTACTAATAAAGAGTCACACTGACTGGTATCAAAAAAGTGAGTGATTTTTGGAGGACACCAACATCCGCTCCTACAAATCTTTCAAAATGATTCACCTTGGTAGTGTTTGCTCTTGCTGCTCTCCAGCATCTTGGACGGAGAAAAGCTACAGAACTAAACTCTTCATTTGTCTGGAGCTCATGCTCCATGCAGGTGCTGCTATGAAATCCTAATTATGTGATTTTCTTCCTGCCTGTCCCTACGCAAAATCCTTGAAAATCTGGAGAAAGCTATTTGTAGTTGCAATCCCCAAGTTGAAAAAATCTGTGTCGGACCCTAGGAGCTATCATGTCGTCCTTGTTCTGTGTTTTGTATAAGATATTAGATCTGCCAAAGGTTTATCCATGCCCATATTAAACCAGAAGTTGACTCTCTATTACCTCTGGCACAAGCTGGGCTTTGACACGAGAGGCAGACCGTAGGTCAAGTCACCCTTCTAAAGCAGGACATGAAGGATAGTTTCTCAACAAAACAAAAGCCCGACGCTGTCTTTGTACTGTAGTTCGCACGACAGCCTGCAACACGGCATTGTTTGGCATTGTGACCTCACGGGCAAACTTCTTTCAAATGGTGCAAATGATTATGGAGCTTGCATGCAACAGAATTGTGACCCTGACAATCGTTGATAAAAAGCAAAGCAGGTTGCAACGCTTAAGAAATGGTGTTCCTCACGGATCGGTACTGGCCTTTCTCCTTTTCAATGTCTGCACCTACGATTTGCTGCCCACAATCTGCAAGAAGAAATATGCATTGCATATGCCGACGAAGTGGCATTGATTCATGCTGCTTGAAGACTGGTAGGCATTGGAGGAGGGTCTTAGGCCAAAATAAGACTACCTTTTTGACATATCTCCAGACTCGTAGGTTAAAAAAGCTCAATGAGACTAAAATTCATTGGTAAAGCTTGTAAACTTGCCAGCTTACTCTCGACTCTGCTAGTTTAATGCTGGACGTTAGGCAGAGAAACTGTGAACACCGGTATTTGAGTCTTTTGTCTGACATCACTCAAATTCAAACTTTATGTTTGCTTTTCCAGGCCCTTCGTTCATTTAGCTTTCTGGTTCCCTAGTTTCCTGTGATCCCATTGAATAAATTTTGGTCTTGTAGCCATTACCTAGTTCTTGGAATCTGGGTTATTTTTTTCAAAATTTGATTTCGGTCAATTGACCTAATTGTCTACAAAAATTTCGGTCATTTCAATTTTTTGTTTCGATCATGTTTGAAGTAACAAGATGTTGAACGAAATATACACCTACTCCTTTGTAACCGCAACACAAAAAGTACTTTGATCAGTTTGATGCCTGTTGAACCTGAATCTGTGACACCCGTAGTCTGTTTGTAATTGTTGCTTGCATATTGGCAAGATATTTACTTCGGTTATTTGACCGAAATGGCTTTAATTTTTTCGGTTTTTACAAAATAAATTTGAACTATGCACGAAATTTTACCAAAAAAAAAACCCAGCTTGAAATGAAATTTCCGGCAATAATATTTTAAAGTGCAGTACTAATTTGCCAGTCGCCTGCTAAAAATAGGGCACAACCTAGAAAAGAGATGAAGTCGAGATGTTCAGGTAAAGCAATGCAAAAAAGTCTTTACAGTCTGGAATGAGTTTAGCCTGGATTGGCTGTGTGTAGCAAGGCTGACGAGACTTGTTATAGTCGAAACATTAAAGTGATATTGTTAGTCAGGTTCTTCGGCGCAGCGCATTGCATTACATGCTTTTTTGTATTTAGTCAGAGTTATGAACACCGACATGTCAAATGTTGTTCAACTGGCATCTAGTTGACATACGCATAAAAATCGTGTGCTTCTTGATGAGCTGTGTCTAGTGTTGTAAAGATAGGTTGAATGTTGCAATTTGGTTAGTTGAAAAAAGGCTGTGATTTTAGGTGCTGGGCCAACTTTAAAGGTCTATACAACTTAATTAAAGGGTGTATACCTGCTAAAATTAATGTGATTTGCTTAGGCAGTGGCTTAACCTGAAGTGCTTTGAGTGGCTCAACATCACAGAGCAGATTCTATGCTCGTTTTTTGGGAGCGTAATGGCAGAGTTGTTTGCTACTGACTCGTTGCATTTCCTGTAAACAAAACGACGGATATGCGGGGTGATCCGAAAGTAATTCTCTATTCTAAAACAACCATAATTAATTCAAGTTTACTGATAACTTCAATTTTTATGTGTAAGTTACTCATTGTTCGGCAATTGCGTTTATGCTCTTGTTTTTATATTTTGATAATTTTAATTCAAATTTAAAGTACATTTAAATCATATTTTGTAAATTAACATGCTAAATGTGATGAATAAATAATTTAAAATAAATTCAACCACATTTAATTAAACAAACAAAAAGATATTGAATTTTAATTGGAAGTCCATGCAATGCACTTTTTTCCCATGTTTATTAAATGAAGAAATTACTCTTCAAAAGCAAACCATTTTTATTTTAGATTAGGGAGTGACTTTCGGATTACCTGTATATGATGGAAAATGTTCGTTTGACCCTACTACCTTACCAGGTGTTGTAAGTAGAAAGAGTTGAGTGTAGCTATGTATTAGCATAGTGGCCCGATTTGGTTCCCCAGAATAGAAAATCAGGTCCCTAGTCAGCTACGTATATAGTTGGTATTAGAAAATCATATCCATATTGGAGCACTTACATTTTCGTGAAGCAAAAAATCCTACTTGCATTTAAAATTGCTCATGTAGTATACCTGTGTAATATATTTTTAAATCTTTTATTTTTTCAGCATTTAATTTCCCTTCTCTCGTCTTCCAATTTGGATGTGATTCTTTCTGTTTTAAATTTGTTGTACGTGTTCAGCAAACGCTCAAATTTCCTTTCCAGACTATCAGATGTACAAAGACTGCCGTTATTAAAAAGATTAAGTTATTTAGCTGAGGTTGGTAGCAAATATTTAGTGTGATAAACGAATATTGATGGAACGCGAAGATTGATTAAATAGCATACTAAACTTCACTCGCGTTGATTTGATTTGCAATTTGCATGCTTTTTAAAATCTACCGGAAAGTCGTTACCGGTACATTTTAGCTCATTTGCTCGCAGAATCAGTGCTTTACTTCTAAAAGCTTACACATGTGCCACTCTGCTTCACATCATCACGCTTGAGTGTTGCAAAGTTACCTAATAAAGGCAATTGCTTGAAGATCTGGCGTACCCCTTAGGGTGGCCTTGTTTGAAAAAGCATGCATTAGATTTTTTTGCAGTAGTTCTTTTGGAGGGCATAATTTAATCGCATTAACTTCTTAAAATGAATAACATGAAATAAGAAAGTTGTCTACCACACCACAACTAAACCAAAATTATTAATTTTTTTTGCAAAGATTTTTGTTGGCTAATGAAACAGCGCGAATTGCAAACTTATAAATAGTTGAAGTTGATTTCGTGATATTGCTTCTGATACATTTTGTGCTTTACACAGAGTTGGGGAGGAAAGGAAAATGGATTCGGACTTGCAGAATCTTGTTTGAATAAACCTGTGTCTGTAAGTTGTCGATTTGTTGTCATGTATCATGCCATGTTCATGTTTATTGTAGCAGCATAATTTTTTGCAATGATTTTGATCGAAAATACTCTGCTGTCGATTTGTATATGATAGACGGCTGTTAAGGTAAAATCTTTTAAGTTCAGATTTAATAACGTTAAACTCTCTCTATTAGATGAACATAATAACTCAAGAACTGCTTGTGCAGTTTTGTATAATGTAGTTGCCTTCCACTGCATCATATCAATGTGCGGTTGCTTTAGTGGACTGAAATTTTTCTCTGTTTAGTCAGACCCTGTTTTCTATTAAAAAGGGATGTAAATTGCCTTTGATCGTAATGTCTCCTATTTCAATATCAAATCTCAATCCAAAGTTTCTGTAGCGTGATGTGTTTTGGTTACGGTTTAAATACACTGATTTTTTTTATCTCACCAGCCTATGAATGCTGGAAATCAGCAATTTTTAGTTCTGCTGAAATTTCAGAGATTGGTTTCGAAATTTCTGCAACCTGTAGAAGATGCTACTGTAAAGGTTTAAAGTCACTTTTTTTTATCAAAAGAATTTATGTACTGGTGAAACATAAAATTATTCATAATAATTATTGTCTTTAGTCATTTCCAAGTAACGCCACCACACTTCATTACGAATTTTATGCCAGTCCGAAAGATATCAATGAAACAAATCAATCGCAAAGATTAGGAAACACAAATATGTTTTGTATACACGTTGAAGATGTGCATCAGGTGAACAGCTTTTTTCTTTTTTGTTTTCGTAGGTGCAAACCGCTTTGTATATTGTAGAATTGGTTGAAAGATTAACATAGTGAAATCTGTGGGTATTATATCAAGTTGTATCTGATCTTGATTTTTACCTTAGTGTAACGAAAGACTTGTTGAAACTTCCTTTTTTTAAACGCAAACTGCATTAATTTTTTGAGGTTTTAAGTGCGAGTTTCGGACACTGTTATTATTAGGGGGGATAAAAGTCATTAAAGTTGTATATTTTTTGGTAGCGCAAAAACTTATGAAACCGAATATCGTGAAAAAACTACGTTGATACGAGGTCTATTTAAGGAGTTATAAAGTCATAAAAAGTCATATTTTCTTTTTTAGGTCATAAGATATGACTATTGATTTTTGCTATGAAATACCAATTGTTAAACTCCAGTACCACCGTAGATACAGTTCCTGTAGACTTTAACCTTGATAATTTTATGATGAGTGGGGCAATTAGAGTTTTCAAGTTTTCATGCCGACTTTCGCAAAGCATTTGAAGCGACTTTTTTATTATTAGTTAAGAACAAAATGATATATGCAAAAACCATTGTAGAGATGAGTAGACCAGATATTTCTACAGCATTATATGCAAAGTTGTTAACATACCAGCCTACATCAGCATCTGCAGAACGGTCATTTTCCATGTGAAAATCCATGATTCATAAAAACCGAAGTTTTACCGATACACAGGTCGCATTCTATTGCAAAATTGCCCCTAACGGTTGAATATTTTACTTGTTGTGAGATGCACATTTGAATTTTTTTTGCTGATTTTCAAGAGAATTCTTCGTTCTGTGGAGTATGTTCTTGTTCGAAATGCATGTTTAGACTTACATTTGAGATGCTAATTACAGAAAGCAGCATAAATTTGCTGTTATAAAAATAAAGTCATATTTTTCAATTTTATAGGTCATAAAAAATCGCCCTAGTTATTATCTGCAAAGGCGAAGTCATTACATTACACTTCATCGCTTTTGCAAAACTTCATCGAACATTTCAGATGTCCTCTTCTCCCGCCGACATAATGGAATCTCTATCCCAAATGTATCCTGTTCCGCATCAATCCAAGATGCTTCTTTACACTCATCTCCGTTTAGCACACAGTTTTGCTGAACATCAAACTCGTTTAAAATGTGTCCAAGCTCGTCTTCATGCTATCTCCGTGTTAGGTCAGTGACGTTTTGCTGATGTTGATAATGTTAATGCAGTAATTATGCATTGCACTTTACTTTATTAGATGTATGCTTTAGTTGTGAAGAGCTTTGCGTTTGGACATGGTGTGTAAGACATGTTTGTTCGTCGCAAGCATTTTGGCATGGGTTTTTTATTAGACATTTTAACCCTTTTGTGGTTAGATTTTGCCAACTTATTTCGCTACTGCCATGTCCCCTTGGTTGGTCGAAGTTTGTCAATTTTCATTGAGGGGTTGGAATTTGTCGATTTATTTTTGCACTTCTTGTTTGGGTTAAGACAGCTTAATATTTCTGCCCCTGATTGTTTTTTTAATTTTTTTATCTTGATTAGAGTTTAGGGTAAGAATAGTATTATCCTACTTTTTCACTAAATTATGAGGCAAGCTTATTACGCACCTAGCTTTGTGATCAAACTAAGCAACTTGTCACAAATTCGAGATTCACGTGAACTATTTTGCTTCTGATTTCGCGTTTTGTAAGTGCTGCTGACGGCGTTTACACTCCATGATGCCAATTGATCTGTCATTTAGTTCAACTTTTCTGCAATTTTTCAGTGTACACAAACAATATTTCGGACATCGGTAGTGTTCTTTATTCGGGATTTACGGAAGAGCTTGTCGATGTTTTGCAAGTTAAAGACAACTCACTCGTCGTAAGACTTGTTTTGCATGCTATGATTACTACTCAAGTGGTCTAACCCAGGGTTGGGCAAACTACGGGCCGCGGCCGCGTGACCATTTTATGCGGCCCTCGGGCACTTACAGAAATATAAACTCCTACCGTGAATCAAGCCGAAGAGCTTTTTTTCGAATGTCAGTGAAAAATTGATCATTTGAGGACGTGCAGACCTTTTTTGCTCCTCACCGATTTTCAGTAGAAAATAGGTCATCTAAGGACGAGTAGACCTTTTTATTTTTTTGCCCTTCCAATCAGTGCGCCCCTTGGCTTCAAAACTTTTTTCAAATGTGGTCCTTTGTGTAAAAAGTTTGCTCATCCCTGGTCTAACCTCTTCTAAAACCACGTAAAGCCTATGAGAAAATTTCATGACTCGCTATCTCTGCAGAAAATTGATAGTCAAGCCCACTATGATTTTGCTGACTTATCAAGAATTCGGGATACAAACTGAAATATTTCTAACTGAAATATTTTTAAATTATTGAACTGAAAATTTAACAGTGTTAGAGAGAGACTGCAAAGTGAGCTGGCGCTCTTGGAGTCGGTAGCTCTGGGATTGAATGTCAAATGCTACCGGCTTCTGCCCTCGATGGAACTCGTCACAAAGGGTGTGTAGCCTACTAGAGTGCTAGGCTATTTTGCTGACGACAAAGCATAACTTTTTTTATGCACAAAAGAGTCGTGTTGAAAACTTACGATGCACTGACGAGTTTGCTAAAAAAGCATGCCCTTTGGCGTATAAACGTTAGGGATTCCGTTTTCAAAAATGAACAGTGCTGCCTTTACAAATTAAAAACTTATGAGAAAATTGCGGATCTGAGTGTATTACAAACTACTGTTTTGTGGTAGTGAAGTAAATGCGTCATAAAAAACCTCGTTAAGCATCAAACGCATGACGTTTGGTACCAGAAAATTTGAATGCTCTGCCAACTTTGTGTGCAATTGCTTGTTTTGTAGGATATAAAAGCCGCTGCTTTGCGCACTCTGACGTCCATCGTTCATCTTGATTGTCGAGATCGAACTCCCAGGTTAGCTGCGATTGTGGATGTAACCGGTGTGTCACAATACCACGGATTCCTGCCTGTGTTAGTACGAAGGTGTATTGATAGTATGACAAGCAGCAAGTCTACCAAAGAAGGTATCGTAAAAGTTGTGTTTTCAAAATAACTTTGAAAAAAGCTGTTTTCACATTCGGCTTGAGGGAATACTAATTTATCATAACTCTTTTGAGTGATAGGTGGCTTTGAAAAAAGCTGTTTGTCCCATAAGCTTTTCGTGACGCACTCATCAGTGGGTAATCGCGTCAAAGCGAGAACTCTAGTGCAGGCTGTGGTATTTGTCTGCAATTTCAAACGTCTGCGAAGCGATAGAGCGCTGGTCAATGAAATGCGAGATCGTTACGCGACTTGATTTCGCATTTGATTGGCCAGCGCTCTATCGCTTCGCGGACGTTCAATATTGCAGACAAATACCACAGCTTGCACTAGAGTTCTCGCTTTGACGCGATTACCCACTGATGAGTGCGTCACGAAAAGCTTATGGGATAAACAGCTTTTTTCAAAGCTACCTATAACTCAAAAGAGTTATGATAGAGTAATTTCCTCAAGCCGAATGTGAAAACAGCTTTCTTCAAATCTATTTTGAAATTCTGTACCACCAATCAATTATTCAAGTTGTGTTTTGGGAAATTTAATACGAGTACCGCTTGTGTCTGTTACATATGCTTGTATATCAACGTATAGCGCATAATAATACACTCCGTTTATAAATTTGGTCTGTTTTTGGGTGGCAATTGTAAACTGCCCTAACTTCTTCGCATATTGGTTAATAGCATCTGCTTTGTAACCTAGGGACTGGTGTTTATTTCCCGGTCAAGCCAAACATACAACTTTGAAAAAGTGCTCTCTGTAAGTCTGGAAGGTATATAATGCATATTCTGAGTTCCAATGTTGGATTAGACAGAATTCTATTGGTATTTTTACATTCTTTCCTTGCATGCACTGGCTTAGACGTTTGTGACTCTGTAATGTATATCTGCCACTTCATTACTAGTTTCAACCAGATTTTTCGGGGGTAGAGGTACAGTGGGATTTTGAATATGGGGCGCCTTTCTTGAATAATACCACAACTACTTTAAGGTTTTGAACGTGGGTCATATGCTCTGTAGCCTGCAACCTTAACCACTACACTGCAGCTTAGATCAAAAATTGCTGTATCATTTTTTAGTACTTGTTTCCTGAAATACTTTCCCAAGAGTGCCTGTGTTAAAATTTTGATTATTTGCTTAAAATACCACAAATTGTGTTTTAGATGTTGCAGAATTTCCTCACAATTTTGCTACTGCGTTATTCTCTTTCCTTTATCATCTATCAAGCTATGAAAGTGGCGGTGAGGCGTTGGTACAAAGTGGAATGATGGGACCTCTTCTGTCTGTGGTGACAAACATGGGCGACCAACAAGAACAAACAACGGTAAATATGCAGTAACTAGTTGCACTTTGTGGTGATGTTCTTTATAATTTTAGAAGGGATCTGAAGTATAGAAGCATTTTTTCAATAAAGGTGCTAAAAAATGCAATGAATTATAAACTGACTGTAAAAATTTTAAAATGTATTTAGTTAGCCAAGAATAGGCGTTCATAGTTTAAACTGATGACGTGCTTGGGTTTTATTTACGCATTCAGGCGTACAAGAGTTACATCGGTAATGTTCTTCAACCCAATTTACTTTCACTGATCGAAGTCTAACGCCTTGACTGCGTGATCAATAAGAAGAGAAAGGCGTTTGACTTTGATTAGTGAAAGCAAATTGGGTTGACGAGCATTGCCGCTCTAACTCTCCTACACCTGAATGCGTAAATAAAACCTAAGTACGTCATCAATTTAAATTTTAAGAACTAAGTACATTTAAAAATTTTTACTGTCAGTTTTGAAGTCGTTGTATTTTTCAACACCCTTTAGTGACAAAATAATTCTACACTTTGGTTTCCTTTGCATTTTTGTCACATTTTGTTTAAAACCTAGTTAAAAACTGTGGTTGACTTTGAGCAGTGGTAATAATAATGACTTAGTGGATTTAGTTTAGGTCCAAGAGGTGTTGAAATCCAGCAAAGTTATTGCTATTCTTAATAGTATAGTTCAAACTTTTGCGAATGCGTTCGAGACTCATCACTGCGCACTCTCATGACACCATTACCATAGAATAATGAAGACTTGTTTTTTAGTTTGTGACTCGAGCTGTTCGAGTCATCGATCTCATTACCAATATTGATTGGCAAGCATTCCAAGCTGTAAACGGTCTCCAGGTGTTCATAGATAGGTTGGAGCATGAAGTAGTGATTTGCAGGAGGGATGCTCCTCCTGCATGTGATACTCTTCCTGGAGCCTCAGCCGCTTCAGCATCATCCGAAGGTGGGTAGTTTGTTCAGTAATGATGTGTCATAAATCAAAGTGTATTAATAAAAATCGCTTTGTGGTTAACTGAAAATGTATGTTTTCACGAATTACGAGATCAGAATTCAGTAACCTTATTTTCAGTTTCATGAACATATAAATAGTTCAAGCTTTGATAAACTATTCTTTTTAATACAATCAATTTTAGATGCTGTTGCTTATTCTAGAGTTATAAAAAAATGGTACGCTTTCCGACTCGTTTCTGTTCAGAGGTGCGGCCCGAGATTTCATCTACTAGCAGTATGTTTCTATTCTGTTGTTTTGACATCCTGTAGTTATGGTGTATGAATAAATGAATTTTATATGCAGTGTTATATGATTTTTGTAATTTTTAAAGATGTTTCAATGGATATAGATGTTATTAAAGATGATGGATCGAACAGCTCAGCGATGGATACAGAGGAAAATGCAAAAACGAAAATTGAATATAAGCAAGGTATGCTTACTGCTTAAGTCAACTTGACCGTATCCACGCAACAGCACCTACTGCACTGCACTGTATATATTAGCTGTATTGCAAAACTTCGAACGAAGTCATTTTTGCCGATTTATTTTTATGCTTTCACGAAAAATTCACGAGGAAGCTAATCTCGGAGCGGTTGCATTGCATTAGATCGGAGTAGCAACTTTTGGCTAGCAATTTTCTCATTTCATTTGTCCGGCTTTGATCGAAGATGGACGGTTAATACTGTCGAAACGTCTATAAATTCAACTGTTTTACTTTTATCTTAGCTTCCTTAAAATGTACACGAATGTTATGGTATTATGCCTTTTTAAATTTTGTGGAAAAATAACCTTTCTGAATCTCTATTTTTATGTTATGCATATTTAGTAGACAATTTTGAATTTTTTTGCTTTTTTGTTGTAGGCTAATGTTGCTAAATTTGCTTTTTTTCCACATTTCTTCATTATGTTACAACTAATTGGTTTGGCTCGACTAAAGAACCCAAATCTGACAATGTGCATCATGTTCTGTGTAAAACCGATTGGTTTTAACGAATACGTTTTGTTTTCAGGCGCTCAGTGTTTACCGCAGAGAGCCGCTTTGTTTAAATCCGTTTTAAACTTTTTGAAAAAAGCCATATCAGACCAAGCGTTTGGTGAACAAGTCCGACACATGATGGATGGAACACTGCCTACTTCTCTGAAACACATAATCGGCAATGTAGAGTATTACGGCCCGGCGTTATTTCTATTAGGTAAAAATACTAATTGCGAATACGTGCGTGATGAATGCCTTGTTTGTGTTGATTATGACTTCGTTTGAGTTGATTATTACTTTGTGTATTCCAACATTTAATTTCTATCGTATAACGTATTTCTAATTCGATTTTCCACGAAATTGTCTTGGATTTTTTCTTTAAATGTAGCTTTTTATTTTTAGCGATGGAGGTTGTCACTGTGTACGTATTCCAAGAACCGTCTCTCTTATCCTCGCTTCAAGATAATAAACTCACTAATGTAATGCTCCACGCTCTGCTTGTGAAAGACCCTCCTGCCACAAGAGAAGTTCTTGCGTCTTTACCAAATATATTCAGGTATACATCGTTCTATGTATTGAGCAGTCTTTCCGCACCGTGGTGAGTTTTTAGGTCATTCCAGTTTAACAAAAACCTATGTGTTGCAATAAAACTGGTGTATTAAGAGTTTACATTATCGGTCTGTGGATTGTTGCAGTACTTGTGCCGAGTTTTTGCAAAAATCCTCAAACTGCATGCTTGGTATCGTTAAGCAGGCAACTCTAATCTCAATGTCTAGAATCTTTGGGTGGGTTTTGCATTTACGAATTTTATTGCGACTAAATATAGAATAAAAAAAAAAATTCGGTAAAATTTCTCTTTAACACTTCCCAAAGTTTTTCAAAAATCAAGCGGGCCGTAGGATAATTGAACTGCTTCAATATTCAAGTCATTATGCGTCATTTACTTGCAGTGCTCTATGTCTGAACTCAAGAGGATTGGAAGCGTTTGTGAATTGCAGTCCATTTGACAGCTTGTTTCGGGTCATGCTCAGTCCAGAGTACTTGCTAGCTATGCGACGAAGACGGAGTTCTGATCCGCTCGGTAATCAACGTGGCATAATTTTTGTAGTTAAAAATATAAAAAATGGCCTGATTTGTTTATTAAGAAAATATTAACTAATTCAGTGTGATGAGGACTTTGTCATCCAACTGACTAGGAACAAATGCAGGTAATTTAAATCTGATTTTTAGGCGACACAGCTTCCAACCTTGGCAATGCAATGGACGAGCTAATGCGTCATCAGCCTACTCTTCGATCAGCCACGATGAAAGCCATACATGGTTTGCTAACAGAGCTGCAAAGCATGGGGTCTGACCCTGCTACAGTTTGTTCCAGGTATGTCATATCAACATCGATAAGTTTGCTCATTTTCGTGGTTAATCTTCAGCTGCATTCTTTTTCTGCTCAACTTTGACGAGTTGCTCAGCAGAATGGTTTAAAATTAAATGAAGTGGAAGGAGCTTGCTTTATTTTAAGCATCATTGTCAACGATCCACGTAAAGTGTACCGATAATCTCATATGGACGAGTGGTGAGAGCGTCTGCCTCTAGAACCGTAGACTCTGGTTCGATTCCCAGAAAGGCACTCAGCAAAGTTTCCTCATCTTACAGTGGTAATAAGGTGACTAGCAACTACGAAGCAAGCTGGTTTTTGTGCTTTGATCGCTTTTTCGTGATAGGAAACATAATTGTGGATCTAAACTGTCGTCCGGGAAGTGCCAATGACGTGTAGAAAAGCTCGTTTAGAATTTTTGTGATTCAAAAAAATAATTATTAAAACATAAGCATTTTTCTCAACTTTGTTCTAGGTCATCAACGAGCAAGGGCGACTTGAATGCAGTTGGAGCAGATAGTCCAGCTGGCGATAACGCTGGAGATGTGGGTTCACAAACTGATGAGAGCACTGCACAAGACGATGCTGGTGGGTTGAATATTAATTGCAGATTCACCTTCATTTTAGGAGTTTGGGTTGTTTCAATTTTTTCGTTTTTTTTTTAAGTGCTAAGTTGTGATCGTCAACGAATTCATTCCGGAGTATAACAGCAATGCCTAGATGAATGGTAGTTGATCGCCAACCTTATCATCTTGCCGCTTTTATAACCCATTCCCGACTATAGCTTACTTATAATACAACATTATATGGTATATGGATAAATATGTTTCCAAAATGGCCGGTTTACTCCAGTAGATATTTGTGACGGAACTGCGTGGTGGCGCGAGAGAGCTGCAACAAAAATTATTCCGAATGATACCATGTACTGTTAATACAGTGTAGCGGTTATTGAATGCAGTAAACTGCTGATTTAGTTTGTATTCTGGAATCCAGTTTCAATTCCTGGCCAGGTTTAAATCATTTATGTTTCATTTACCGTAACAAAAAGCTTTTATAAAATAGCGAAAAAAAAATCCTTCCCTGGCGTTTCAGTTTGAGAAAGACTGTTGTATAAAAAGAAAAAGTTGTGTTATAATCGTTTTGTTTGCAGGTAGTGAAGATGAGGTAGAAGAAGTTACAACACCCACCACTAAGTCCGCCACCTCCACATCTCAGATGTAAGAAATTTATTTAGCCGTAGTTGAACTTATTAAGCGAACTATCTGCATGTAAACATTAATTTTCGTTGAAAATGATGCTTACGCTTTACTACAAAAAATCAATCTTTATTCGTTTTTGCAATGAACCTTAATAAATACCACTTTATAAATCGAGTTTTTTATTAAACGTCAGATACCTCTTCCAAACCTTTGGAATAGTTTTGAGTACATAGGCACGTCGTAAATAGACAATTGAAGACGCGCAGTCCGTGCTAAAAGCAAAAGTGACGCACACCAAATGTGTGCTTCAATACACGCTGTTCCATACTTTCAGTAATCGTACAATTGATGGTTAATTCACTGTGTAAAAGATGCGCTGTTTTTAGTGGGAAGAAAGTTAGCTACGACGTTATTATTTTCAGGTCTCTGCCTGTTGGTGGAAAGAAACATATTCCGCTACTGGACTACATGCAAAATGTGGTATGGCAATTATATACTACAAGTTTTGATAGCCTTAGGCGTAGTACAAGCTTAAATTCAACTTCGCTCTACTTTGTATAGAACTAGAAATGGAAAATATCGTCAATAAACAAATCAGCTAAAGTTTACGAAAGCTAGTTAATATTTATCAGATTAATAGATAACGAGCAAAAGTAGCCAGAATACAGATTGCTTATCAAAAGCTATTAAGACTTTGATATGAATCAGTGCTTTTTTAAAGTTCCAGTATTTATATTGTTCATGCTGATACAATTTAGTGCTAAGTTCATGCTTTGCTTAAACAGTAAACGTTGATCAGAAAAAGTTTAATATGGTCAGCTTTGTAAGAACTCGGAGTAGCTGATACAGGTTGAGTAAAAAGTTGTAATAGTTCGTGGTAGTGGAGGCATCGGCTACTGTTACTTCTTGTTTTTTATGTTTTTTTGTAGTGCTTTACGGTCTGTCGTTTCTTGTTCTTACCACTTTCAAAATTTTTAGACCAAATTCATCCACGCTATCGTGAGCAACAATACAACCGATGATCACTGTCGAGAATTTCGACAACATGGTGGCATTCCTGCTCTGCTTGGATTGCTTCGACTTCCTGCTCTTCCACTGGATTTTCCCGCTTCGCCATCTTGCCAGTCAGTTACCAACTTGATGCAAACTGTCTTTGTAAGTAAATTTTTGTGTTGCATAAGCAGTGAGGCTAAAATAGCTAATCGAGGAAAATAAAGTTGATAAAAGTGCTTGCTAACATTACTACTTGCCTTGCTTTTAGACAGCCCACAGGAGGCTTAAAACTACCTGCTAAGTTTAAAGGGACTAGGGCATTGGCCATGTGCACCCGATGAGTTTGAAAGGACGAAAAAGGTAATTACCGGTATTCATTTTTCGTGCACTACCAGCAAAACTGCATTGTGGCCATCGATGTCGTGTTTTTCGCTGCAAATTTTTGGTTTTATTTCAAACTTAGTATTTCCGCAAAAACATATCATGTGGTTTTATTGAAGTTTCAAGACGTTTCCATGATCAGAATTTCCGTTTACATGCAGTTACTTCTTCGAGAACCGACTGTCCTCACCGAAAGTTTGGCGCATGTTCGAGATATTCTGCAGCATCTTCAACCTTTGTTTTTCTCTCCTAATAACACCAACAGGTGGACTATGTAATTGTTTTAAGTTTTCTAATTAATCTATTCATAAATTTATCGAAATCCCTTCAAATTCAAAGAATTTAAAGAATGAGCATTTTTAATTTCGCCAAGAAAAAGTTGCTTCTTTAAAGGAAGTATTAGCCTTGGTTTTATTATGACCCTAAGGGTTTCCCGAAGGTGCTTTAAAAGTTTCGTAAATACAAACTGCTTCAATATTAACTTTCATGGATGGTTCATATTGGCCTATACGTATTTTGTATTTAGAGGTTTTTGAGTTTCTTCAAAATGATTCAGGGATCCGCAGTCTAGAAAAAAGTGAAAAACCAGTGCTCTTCAAAACCGTAAATCGTCCCAAGTCGCTTTCTATTTCTGCGTGTAGTATCTGCGGAGAAAATGATAGATGCAGAAGCTGCTACATTACCAACTGTCAGTGAGACACTCATTATTCCGCTTTGGCGTTTTTATACGCGCTCAACTCTGACCAAGACCGTATTTTTTAAAGTTGTATGCATACCACAAACACATTGCCCAACGGGGTAATGACTAAAATTTTTTTTTGAGTTTTGCAAAGCTCTTGATGCGGGAAGGGATGAATTTTTTTATACATATAACGAAAATGGGGTTGATTTTTAGTTTTGTTAGATAAAGGTTCCCTACCTGTTGTTTGTTTTTTCAAAATTTTGTTTTGGTCATTTGACCTATTTTAACTAAATTTGCCCAATTTTTTTCGGTCAACTCGATAATATTTCGATCAAGTGTCTAAAAAAAGGTAAGCATAAAAATTTCGGTCATTGCCAAAAAATTTTGGTCAATGACCAACAAATGACCGAAAAAAAAAACTAGTTCCCCACCAAATGACTGTTTGCACCCCATTTTTCATTTTTTGGCCATTTTTTGCCAACTGTAAGTTATCGCAGCAAATTATGTACTTAAAACTTTGTGGAGACGATGCTCCTGTCATTTGACAGCTTTAAAAAAAAATTGTTCAAAACGGAAAGCCAGGGCAGAGGTGTCCGCAGTCTCTTTTTGAGACTCCGACTCCAATCCTGCTCCTGTTTACGCCAAAATTCAAAACTCCAATTCCTGTTATCACTTCTGTTACTTGGAGTATTCCACAAACTTTATAATCACAAGATTCACAATATATAGGCCTATATATTGATTTACGATTCACAATATATAGGCCTATATATTGTGAATCTCCAAAATAGAGATTCATGACCAGTTAAGCTATCTCCAATATTTTTAAATGCAAATTTCCTGTGACGAATTAAATGAATCAAAGGCCTTAATAAGTAAAAATGCAGTATCACAGTAAAACACAATTCATCTTAGTTGCAGCACCTTGTTATGCAGCATTGAAGCTTTGAAAAAATGCAAAGCAGACAAATTGAAAATACTGCAACACCACAATTAACAATTTAAGCAATGAAAAATAAAGGGCAATTAAGCATTTGAATGTAAAAAATCAATTTTATGTCAAGCAACAGTAGGTTAGACTAAAAAGAAAAGAATAACACTGAAAAGATATGATACACCTAAGCTGTATAGAGGTTTTATGACTAAATGAAGAAAATCCAAATGCAGGTTATGCACCAACTCTCACAGCAATTCCAATAAGTTAAACAAAAAATAAATGTCATCCACAAAAACTATTTGATATCAAAAGCTGCATGAGCATTAAAGCTGTTAATGAAAATGTACAAATGAATTGCATGCACTATAAGACACAGAAAAAGCCGCCTTAAAATGAAAAGCTATAAAGCTCTAAAAACAAATTGATACATTTTGTTAGATGAAGTTTCTTCAGCTGAGCTTAAACTTCTTGTACAAGGAGTAAAATCCGAGATGCGGAGAACGAAATACACTTGAGCTTCATCATCATCATAGTCCTGTCCTGTCCAGTCTACGATAAAATTTTCCTTAAGCTAGTCTGAACCTGAACTAATTCTATTGCGAACCAGGATGATAATGAAATTTAAGTAGCCTATATTTGAATCTCTGCATGTTGGATTTTACCTCATAGCCTAGACTAGGAGTTTAAGCTGAGCTGAATTCATTACATAGTCGAAACGCAGTTGCGTCCTCACATTTTTTATTAAATTTAATTTGTTAGGCCTACCCATCTTGATGAAGTTTCAGTTGCATTGAAAAAAAGATTAAAATGAGCCATAGACCCTGGACCTAGCCTAAAAAATTTCATGAATTTTCTTGCAAAACTGCATAAATTTGGTACGCACTCTCACATTGTTGGATATTCCGATACACTACTATAACTGCACAGCGTAAAAAATGCTGCACAGTGAAAGTTAAAAAATTGCTCTTGAAATTTTTAACCAGCAGGAAGTTTTACACAAAACTGTGGTCTTTTGCTGTTTCCTTCCACTGTTTTCAGTCTCCTTTTTCCGTAAACTTTTGAGTTTCGGGTAAATAAACTTGACTACCTTTACTGCTTGGCTCGACTACCAAGTGGGAATGCACTCTGTTCAGTCTGTTGAAAAAATGTTCTTATTTCACCGAAAATTTGAACTCGCGTCGGCGCGATTCCACCATGATCCCACAGTCCTTCACAGGTATTTAGAGAAGTGCGCGAACCGATGCCTAATAGCGAGCATATAACTTCCGTCAATGATCAATTCACATTACAATAGTAACTTAAAGAAATGGTCACTCCGGCTCCAACTCCTACTCCAGTTTTGACGTTAAACTTAACTCCGAGTCCAATCCGGCTGCGGAAAAATTTGCTTGACTCCGGCTCCTGTTCCGACTCCGGCTCCTGTACACCTCTGAGCCAGGGCCAGAGATATAAGCTATTCGGTGTTCAAATATCCAAGATCGCCCTCTAGGGGCAGAATTGAATATTAGCTGTTTCAGAGAGTACTGGAGCGATTTACGTATGAGGAGTTCGTTTATGCACTCGTATAAAAGGATTTCTGCCCTAGATGGCGGTACCATCATTTCTTTTAGTTTTGTATGAATATGCACTCTGCTGTACATTTGTGACTTTTCAAATGTTTTCATTTCGCCAGCATTAATAGGAACACGCATTACGATAGGAACTATCCAATCTATTAAAAGAAAGCAGACAGTTTGTGCAATCAAAATTTCAGATACAAAAACTTGCCCAAAACAGAAACTACGCAAGATCACAGTTCATTTTCAAAAAACTAAAAACTTGCTATTAGGATACAGTAGCTTGCTAAACGATACAAGTTTAAGTGTGGAGATATTTTTCATTAGTTCATTTTTGATCTAGTTATTTCCTTGGCTTCAATGCTCTTTTAACGATCCAATTTTTTCATCAAACTTACAATTGATGTTACGAGTTGGATGGTTCAATTCCCACTTGTATGAGGGATTATCATTTTCTATTCCATTAAAAGACTGCACTCTAATATTAGATTGAAGAATGAATTCATATTAGAAGATCCTTCAAGCCATTAGGGCTTTTTAACGATGGCAGGCTTAGCAAGTGACCGTGAGAACTCAAGGGTTGGTTCTTTTTTGTTGTGAGCTAATCGATTGTTGGACCTATTCTAACCTTACACACTGGACTTTGTTGTTGGCTGGCTTTGCAAGTGTCTATCAAAGACGTGCATAACAGAGGAATTTCAGTTGAACTACACCTCCTTCATAATGACATCAGATTTTTGTTTTGAAAGTTCTGAAGATTGTATCCTCTTGCTAAATTCTGTAGTTAGGAATTCGGATGGAGTTTTGGCATTTTTGTTTTTTTTAACTTGCCGGGAGAATAATGTTGGGACCAAACGATCATTTGTAGCCTTTTTGAATATTTTTGAGGAACCCTTATGACATCTTAACCCATACCTGCATTATTCCCTTGATTTTTTCGTTTGAATATTTCATTTATTTTGAGAAGATTCAGTGGAAGTTGGAATTGGGGTTTGTAATTCTTTCGAAGGTTAGGAATTATTTTTAGGAGGATGGGAGGTTGCTATGCTGCACTGGTGAGACCATAAAAAGGTCGAAACGCCTTTGCAACTGCAATTAGGTGGGTTGCCCTATGGGCCTGCACTGACATTAGGGTGTTAACTTTTTTCATTTTTTTTGAATTTGCACGAGTATATATGATTTACAGGTTACAAATCACAGAAACTCGATGCCAAAAAATCTTTGTAAAATATTAATGTTTTGATATTCTGGGGGGGCCGCAAAGATTTTTGGGGGGTGCAGATCCAACTTTTGACGTAACTCGAAAACTATTGCAGATAGAAAGTCGAGTTTGGTGTCAAACGATGCAGAATACCTGATTTCCTATCTACCCTCAAAACATTTTTATTGCCTATCTGCAACAGAAAAAATGTTATGAGCAAAAACGTGATTTAGCAAAAATGTACCGATTTTTTTTGTCAATGCAACTAACTCTATTACAGAGTTTCGTTACTTTTATCAAAAAAACTTAAAACCAGGGCGTCGAACCGAACCGGATCGTAAACTGAAACCCCTATTAATCGCTTCCTTTCATTGAACCCAAACCGAACCTGAGGCTGTAGCAAGGGTTCAGCCAAGATCAGAATAAGTTTACCCAAATACCGTACGCGAAACGGCATAAAGCTGTAGCAAATTATTATTTCTGCGTGGAATTCAGGTTTGGTCAGTTTTGTTTCATTGAATAAAAAGACTTCATGTGCAACAAAGCATACTTCACTGTCGGCTAAGGTTTACACTAAGCTTTTGAATTATAAGTTGTAACCATTAACTAGGGTCAAATCAGAGTGGTGTGCGCATGCATTCCCCCACCCAACATTTTCAACAATATTTTTGATAAATACAATTTACAATTTTTTCTTTTTTTTTCGAACATCTCTGATGACAGTGATTCTTATGCCTTAAGCACGTATAAACTGAAGATGAGCGAAAAAATGTATCATATTTGGTGAAGGACTTTGGATTAGGGGTGAAAAAAAAAACTAAGCAAAATTTGCTGTAAAAATCGTTCGAAAAGCACTAAAATGGCCATAACAGCATCTACATTTTCAAAAATTATTCGGGGAGCATGCCCCCGGACCCCCCTAGAGCCATCTTTTGTTCTTCAATTTAAACAGTTGGTTGGTGGTACAGAACTTGAAGATAGCCAGAAGCAGAGGTTTCATATTTCCCGAAGCTTTTCGTCTGACACTTGTCAAGGGAATCGTCAGAATAAAGAATGTAGAGCTGAGACCGCTATAAAAGCGCGAGAGAGAAAAGAGAAGTCGTTTCTGATTGGACGAAAAGTGTCGACCAATCAAAAACAGAAGCGCTAGTGAGAGATTTTCAGCGTGTAGACAAACTCCTTTTGCCGGCACAGGATTGGTCGAGAAACTTTGATGTAAGTGGCTTCTAAGGCAGATAGATGGAAAGCCGAGCGACCTTTTGAAAGGATCGAGAATCTGTCATCGCTGTAGTGTAAGGCACAAGATTGATTGGTCAGCAGATGTCCAATTGCCGAGTCGCAAATAGGTTCGTGATTGGTCAATTTGCACGAGCGATTGAAGGCCTTGCGATCTTGAGAAACTTGACCAGTTCTCACAGATTTGGGAACGTGTTGCTTAATTCTGTCCTGCAGCCGTTGAGATGTGCGACCCACGTACCGACTGTCGCAGTGGCACGAAAATTCATAAACGATATTGCTCTGTTGAGAAGCAGGAAGCACATCTTTTTTGCTTGCGGGCAGAAGTTTTCTAGTCGTAAAAACGACGCGAGGCTCCACAGAGAAGTAACAGCGTTGAACTGCTGAAGCGACTTGCTTTTCGAACCTCGTCGAAATAGCACCCAACCATGGAAGATGTAGATAAACAGGACATTTCTTCGGTCCGTATGACGGTGGTCTGCGGAAGTTTCGTATCTTCTTGGTAATGGAAGAGTTGACCACGTGGTCGGGATAGCCATTTTCAGCCATGATGGAACGGATATTGTCTAATTCGCTCGAGAGTTTACCTTTGGAGCAGATCATCAGAGCACGATGGACTAGAGTGTTAATGAGGCTGATTTTCTGCTTCCTCGGGTTAAAAGAATTCCAACGTAGGTATTGTCCTGTAAATGTAGGCTTTCTGTAGACGGAAGTGATGAATGCAGTATCATGTTTCTCAACGAGAACATCAAGAAACGGAAGACAATTGTCACACTCTTTTTCAAACGTGAAGCGTAGCGAAGGATGAAGAGAGTTAAGGTGACAGAAAAACTCTTCACAATCCGCTTCATTGTTAAACGCTACAAAGGTATCATCAACGTAGCGATGGCAAAGAAGAGGTTTCTTCACGTTTTTAAACAGCTTAGATTCACAAAAACCTACAAAGATGTTGGCAAGAGCTGGTCCCAAAGGCGATCCCATAGCTACGCCGTCAATTTGCTTGTGCACAATATTGTTAAAACTGAATTCAACTGAGCACGTGGCTGTTTGCATCAATTCAACAAAAATAATACGCGGGAAGGGAGGAGGTGTGAGAACACTGTTGTACAGAGCGTCTGCGCAGATTTCAATAGTCTCTGCGAGGGGGACATTAGTAAAAAGGCTGGAAACGTCAAAAGAACAGAGAAAGACAGAAGGAGGTGAGAGGCCAGAGTTACGGAGGGTGTCAACGAAAGTAAAAGAATCGCTGATGCAGTAGGTAGAGTAAAGGGAGAGCACAGGATCAAGAACAGATGTGAGCCATTTAGCCAGTTGATGCTGGGATGAGCCAACCATCGAGAGGATAGGGCGTAGTGTGCCTGTGCTATCCTGTCAATCCTGTGCCAATCCTTGTCAATCCTGTGCCGGCAAAAGGAGTTTGTCTACACGCTGAAAATCTCTCACTAGCGCTTCTGTTTTTGATTGGTCGACACTTTTCGTCCAATCAGAAACGACTTCTCTTTTCTCTCTCGCGCTTTTATAGCGGTCTCAGCTCTACATTCTTTATTCTGACGATTCCCTTGACAAGTGTCAGACGAAAAGCTTCGGGAAATATGAAACCTCTGCTTCTGGCTATCTTCAATTTGCTTCAAATTAACTTATCCAGAAAATAATACGCTTAAAAAAATCTAAAAACTTGGTGATCTACTGTGTTTCTTTGATTACTGCCGGTCTAAAAATAAGGTGTACGCGCAAAGTGGCAAGCTCTTTTACAATCGCGCTGATTGGCCCAGAACACATAGAAGCTCACCCAATCACCCATGTCTTTCTTGAACTTTGAAAACAGCTGTGCTGCTCACTTCTTTCTGAAATCCTTACGCTTTTGCTCTGATATTGACAGCCACTTGCTGCTGTCTAATGCTAACATCTATTCTATCAGCAGTCAGCATCTTTGCAGTTAACTTTCGTCAGGAAGTGAGGAAGTTAATGCAGAGAAAATGTCTACAAAACTCGTTACCTACTTGAAAATGACGTAGATCGCGGCTGAGATGTAGATGGAAGCTGAACAACGATTTCCAATTTCTTTCTTTCGGCATTGGCAGGTGCAGTCTGGTAACGGACTGTGCCTAACCAATCTCAATGTCTCAAACTCATTTTACGACAACCTCTTTGGTCTCTCAAAAACTACTACTCTATGGGTAAGTAGTAAACATAAATGAAACTTTAGTAACAGTCAACGGTCATACTAGATCTTACCTGAAGATGGGATCCGGGATCCTGTAACTCGGAGCACAGCTGCAACTGATCTTTCCGTATTGCCCAAGAGGGTTTTAATAAAGACAATTGCATGAGCAAATATCGAATAGTTTAACTAGCCAATTCAAATTTTGGTATTCCATCTTGTTTAGTTTTAGCCTTCGCATAATCAGTAATCAAATTCTTCAATTTTATTTCGACAGATTTTTGACCAAGTGTTGGCAGGCTGCTCTTGCTCCATAAATTCGGAATAGTTCTTAATTCTTCTAACTTGCAAATATGAAATGGTGGTCTTTTCTTTCAGTATTCTTTTTTGGTAACCATTAGCGAATTTTGGACATAAAAATAGTGCCTAATAACCTCCTTTTTAGTCGGTAAAATGTGACCCTTCATTTCCTGAGCAAACTCGCATTCCTTTATTAGTTCATTTATGCTCATCTTGATTCTCGACTCTCCTGCTCATTGCTCAGCTACACACGATCAATCCTGCTCTTGCTCGATTGCCAAAAATTTAATTTCTTGAAACTCTCGCAAATTGTAACATTTCTTGTTGTTACGCGGTAATGCTGAAACCTTATTGCAAAAGCACGGTGAATTGGTGATATCATAGTCCGTGTGATATTATGAGTCGTGATAAGCTTACATAGGCAAAATGTTCGTAATTTTAGTTTTTTGCTCATAACATTTTTTCTGTTGCAGATAGGCAATAAAAATGTTTTGAGGGCAGATAGGAAATCAGGTATTCTGCATCGTTTGACACCAAACTCGACTTTCTATCTGCAATAGTTTTCGAGTTACGTCAAAAGTTGGATCTGCACCCCCCAAAAATCTTTGCGGCCCCCCCAGGGTATCAAAACATTAATATTTTACAAAGATTTTTTGACATCGAGTTTCTGTGATGATTTGTAATCTGTAAATCATATGAACTCGTGCAAATTCAAAAAAAGTGAAAAAAGTTAACACCCTAACTGACATAGTGAGGCTACGGGTGACTTAACTGTGGGTTAGAACTTATAGGCTTTTTCACTGGAAGTTTTTGTTTGTGGCTGGTCGCCTGCTAATGGGAGGGAACCTCCTAGAAAAGAAATGAAGTTGAAAAGTTCAGGGAGGGCAATGTAACAAAGAGTCCTTACAGTTTGGAATGAGTCAAGCCAGGATTGGCTGTGCATAGTGAGGCTGACGAGATTTTTCAGCTTTCACCAACAACACTTACTATCAACCTAAAATTCGGTTTTTTAATGGTAGCCGGACACATTCATGTAAAACTCTCATTGCAGGCACTGTGCGACATTTGTTGAACCTAATTTTTGTACCTAACCGCAGATGTTTTAAATTTATAAAAAGACATCTTTAATCACAGAATATTGTAGCTATTTATACAAATATATAATCCCAAAGAAATTGTTTACTTTTACATTGGTTATTTTTACCTTTAATATGAGTGTATAAACGAACTCCTCATTGTTGAAAATGCATACCACCACTAAAAACTATCTAAATTGCTCTAATACTCTCTGAAACAGCTAATATTCAATTCTGCCACTAGAGGGCGATCTTGGATATTTGAACACCAAATAGTTTATATCTCTGGCCCTGGTATCCGTTTTGAACATTTTTTTTAAAGCTGTCAAATGACAGGAGCATCGTCTCCATAAACTTATAAGTACATAATTTGCTGCAATAACTTACAGTTGGCAAAAGACGGCCAAAACATGAAAAATAGGGTGCAAAAAATCATTTGGTGGGGAGACCTTTTTTTAATCAAACTAAAAATCAACCCCATTTTCGTTTTATGTTTAAAAAAGTTCATCCCATCCCACATCAGGCTAATTTTTTTTTAATGTCATCACCCTATTGCCCACCTAAGGTGTTGTTTTTCAGTAAAGTAGGTTTTGTTTGAATGTTCTGGTTTTAATTGAGTGATCATATAATTAAGTTTAATCCTGGCCAGTTAGCTCAGTTCTTAAGCACATCGCTATTGGTGCGAGAGGTCTGGGGTTTGATTCTCGAGCCGGTCTAACCGACTTCGCTTCGCCAGCGCTGCGACGTTTTTTCGGAGCTGCGTTATCAAGGTGCCAAGCCACGGAGATGTGCCCCGCTTCACGGTGCGGACTCCAGCGTAATACCACGAGTAGAATGAAGATTTCACTTTTTTTTTTTAATTTATAAAGATGGGCCAGCGTATTGCTGCAAGAACTAATGCAACAAAAGCCAGATGCAGCTGAGAAGGAAGACATGCCATTGGTGCGGAGTCTTGTTCATATACATGCGTTTGTTACGTTGTTTCTCAATATGCCTCGTGCTAATCAGGTAAGTGAGTACGTAAATCAGTATTTTCGCCTTTTCTATTTTGTGAATTTGGTTTTGGGCTATCTTCTCTTCTAGTTTATGGAGGCTAACATGCCTCAGTGTTGATGTAACATCAGTCAATAACGGTTGCAATATTTTCGATTATAATTTTTGGCTCAGTAGTGGATGTTCTTACATAATCAAAATTTGTTTTAGCCGTTTTTTGCTTCAACTATGTTTTTGGCGTATAATTTTTAAAAAAGATTATAGAGTTTGCTCAGAGTCCGGTTCAGCACGATCTATTGTGTGTGTTTCGTTTGAAATCAAAATCTATGTTCGGTGGTGTTGGCTGACTCCTTTTGGAGTTTAGGATCGTGTAGTAACAGTGGAGATACAATGCATTTCTCCACATCACATAACTCCTTCAAGAAGTATTAAGTCAAAGATGTTTCTCTACCCTTCTCAAAAAATGAGATGTTTAAACTGCGTCTTTCCTCCATCCTCACAAGATACCTGGGGCGGTATGCTGCTCAACTTTTGTTGCACTTAACGCAATGCGTTAACTTTGTTAGTTCATTAAGTTAACGCATTGCGTTAAGTGCACAAAAGTTAAGCCGTATACCGCCCATGGCTTCAATATAAAGCTAAATTATTCAGAAAACTACTCCTTTAAAATCCATATCTTTGTGTTTAGAATGAAATACGAACTATCATTGTCGAAGAATGGGGGAGCAAGTTGGGATGTGAGGTAAGAATGGTTATTATGATTAACCGTTAGTGCGTTCTGTACTTTTTTTCAGTAGTTTTTGATCTCTGGCTAGTTTTTTAGGAAATATTAGGCAATTGCTAACGTAGCGTCAATTAAACGAACTAAATAAGGTCAAGTTATTTACTTTTTTATGTTTACAAGTTTTTTTATTCAACGTATGGTACTGATTGCAAGTTTTAGCTAATTGAGCTGATTAATCTTTTTATCATTTTCGGTTTGTTTCAAACTTCTGGGTACCGTAGAGGATGAAATTGCTTTAAACATTTTAATAAGCAGTTTCAGTAATCATTTTCGGTTTGTTTCAAACTTCTGGGTACCGTGGAGGATGAAATTGCTTTAAACATTTTAATTACAGTTTCAGTAAATTCATTTAAATCGCCTAATACGACCCTTGTTTGTATGAACAGGTTTCACTACATTTGCTGTTTAGGTTTTGCGAGGCTTAAGCCAGCTATATCGCAGTCTAATATGGGAAAGTACAGTTTTATTGGCTTTGCGTACTCCTGGGACTGTCCCTGAAGGATCCGGTTTCGGTAAGTTTGTGTGGTTGGAATTACTGACTTCACTTGCGGCAAGCGATTACCTAATTTTTTTGTTTATTTCATTTTGACGTTGAACTGGTGGTGCGGCAACGCGATAAAAACCACGCAATATCAAGGAATTGCACCTGTACAATTTTCACCGCTTCATCGCCCGGTGTTAAAAAATGTTTGAAGTAACCTTGACGACAGAAATGAGACAATGCACGTGTGATTGTTACGACATCATTGAACAATTATTTTGCTTGACGCAGGCTTGCTAATTTTATATCGCGTTAACGCAGGCCAGTATAATTTGTAATGGCAATCGCATTGCCGCGTGCCGCGTATCGGTAAACACACCTTAACCAAGAAATAATGAATTAGGTGGTGGACTAATGTCTGCAACAACTGAATAACCTCAGATGGTAATTACTGTGTGGAAAGTGTTGGAATCTGATATATTCAGGGTTAGCGCATAGGTAACGACATCGCTCTCGACACAGAAGGTCGTGGGTTCAATTCCTTGGTTGGTCAAATTAGTGTGGTCGGCAGCTTGCCACCGTTACACTCTTTGGCGTAATAACTCGATTCTAATGAAGATTGGATTTCAAATCTGACATTCCTAGCACACAATATGTGGTAGTTATAAGTTTTAACTTATATTTAAAATACACAACGATGATGCAGAAAAAGGAAGCAGTTTCCAAACCGGCGACTTCTGAGAGTGATGCATTTTAGGTGAAAAAGAGTTGGCTGGTTTTCTCTCTGAAAAAACAAGTGGGCAATCTGACGATGCTGCATCGTTTGCGGAACCGGCAGCATCCCAAGCCATGGATACAGATCTAGGTGATACTGCCAAAGTCGGTCAATCCAAAACTAAAGAAGCAGCAAAGGTGAGTAACTGATTCGGTTGATTAAAAAATCGAAACATGATAGAGTAACTTGCTTGTAAAAATACTGCAGTTTGAAACGAAAATGTTGCTGCCTTGCAATTCGACATCCAAGCAATAATAATGCAAAATGTGTCCTGGAAAATGCATAGCTGCTTTAGCTTTTCGGTCTCTCAATATTTAATGATTTATCCACGTTCTTGAGTCTGTAGTTAAATTTGGGTTGTACTTGGCATATACTGCAAAACCGAAAAACGGGTACTTTTTGTTAGAGCAGAAGACAGAGAGTGTTAGGAGTGTGCATACAGACAGGCGATTCTAGGGGAAGGGCAGAGGGGGCCGTAGCCCACCCAGATTTTTGCCTGGCCCCCAGGTTGCCCCCCCCCCAGCTTTAACAAGCTCATGTCGCAAATGACAGGGTATGAAAATATGGTAATCCACTGCCCAACCTCAGAGTTAGAACATTCGTTGTCTTTGCTTTTTAGTTTACTAGGCAATGTAAAACTTGCATAGTTTGCTCCGATTATTGTCTTTGCTTTTCAATAAACTAGTGCTTTTATTACATCACACAGTTCCGTCTAAATCGTAAAATCGCTATCACAAGCGGTTAAGTCATGAAGCAGCCAGTGCAGATTGAAGAGGCTGTTAGTAATGGGTGAAGAGGAACAAGCAATTGAATAGATCAAAATCTTACTTATCGTGTCTTTGGTAGTGGCTAATTAAAATAAAAGTGACATTTCGAATTTTTTGTAGCCTAGTTAGTCATGTGCCGGTGTTTTTTATATTTTTTTGTTGAAGCCTAATCAGCAAGCACTAAAAAGGTAAGACAGTGTGCATTAGTATCAGTATCAGTTTATTGTACCAGCACCAGCAAAAAAAACAATTTTTGTTTCAAATATAAAAGAATGCAAATAAAATCCAGTACGGTACAAAGGGAGACCACGAAAGCGCAAGACGCTCACCGGGTCATGGCCACCCTATTTCACCTAATTTTGTAAAACAGTGCTTAACGTAACACACGTGGTACCAGCATTGTGGCAGCATTGGCAGGCGTAATATGGTATTATCAGTAGTAACAACAGCTGCGTCAGCAAGTGCTTTATAAACTTGGCTTTAATGCGTCATTCGTTGATGGCTGTGGAGTTTGGAGCGGGAGACCATGGTTGAATGTGGACTGGTTCTATAGGCAACACAGTGCTGCCTTGTTTTATCATCGCTTTTGAAATTACAAAATCATTAAGTGATAAAGCAGTCTACCTTCCTTGCCTGACAATTATTCAGCCTGCGGTTGTTAGGTGGCTGATATAAAGAGCGAAAATTGCAATATGTGTATCATGAAGCCTGATGGCCGAGTGGGTTAAGACGCGAATGAAATCTTAACTAGAGCCAATGCAAACCCATCATAGCCCCTCAGGCCCTCACCCTCCCTCCTGGAACTCAACGTGAGGTTCCACCGGCAAAAGTTTTTGTGCCCCAAAGAATACTTTTCATCTCCACACAGAATTGAAGACCAAGAAAAAAGAGCTTAAGGTAAATAAGCACCAGAGTGGGACCCCAGAAACGTGTGCCCCCCAGTCCAAGGGCACGGGGTACGGTCCGCTGGCCCTGGTCTTAACACTGCCATCAGCTTATCTTTTTGAACTTATTCTTTTCCTCTCAAACACTGTTTTCAGTGGCCCCATCTCAATCTATCTTGGCCCCAAAGTGCTCCCCCCACTGTGTGCAGATATAATTGGGTAGAAGATCAACTATTCTGTAGTAGGCCTGCTTGCTAGTCTGATTTAAAAGTTTGTTTTAAGTTAGCATAGCTTACAACAAAAATGGACAATGTGATACTATTGAATAGTTTTCACCACTATTGCAGAAGCCAATTTGTCCTGAAATGTCAGCTTAAGCAAAAGTTTTATCAGATTTACTGAAATTTGAGGGTTATTGGTTTGCCAAGTTTCTGTCTGTTATCCTCATACTAAAGTTCTTACAATTTTGTTGTATTATTTGTGGTTGACCGTACTTCATTAAAGGCAGTATCTTTCATTGCTGAATGTTATACTTTGTTCATGTGCATCATTGCTATAATAAAATCAGTTAAACTGCAATTTTATTTTGTGAGTTTGTGCAATTTCTTATGCAAGGGTGAGCAAAATTTTTAATGAAAGTGGAAACCCACTATAGCCGCTATCTATCTCTCTTTGAAGTTTTAACACAAATTCAATAAACAAAGCAAACATTGCAGTCTGCTTATGCATTTCTTTTGATGCTTTGATTGATCAGACCTGGGTGAAAAGAGCATCTTCTTCTGGAGCCAGAAACTGTGGTTCAATTTTGATTGGATCTAAGCAAACACTCCTTTTAAATTGTTCACAGCTTCCCGGCTTGATATTTTGCATTAAGGGTATAGAACTGTTTGGACACAATCTGGCAAGGTCGCTTCTGCTGTTGGGAAAAAAGTAGCTTAATGGGATTTCCTCTTACGAGTATTGGGCTGTACGCTGGTTGCTAATTTCCAAATAAGCTCGTTGTGATCTTTCAACACTTCATCACCATAGTAGCATACAAATGCATGAAAAAAAAAAATTGTTTTAATGAATGGTAAATAGGTACCCTGTCCACGTGTCCAATTTTTAGAGGCCAAAAGCCCACGGGTTTTCTGCATCATAATGAAACTTTTGATGTCATAATTGAAAAAAGTGATTATGTTATCAAAGTTTAATTATGATTCCAAAAACCCGTAGGCTTTTGGTCCGCTAAAATTGGACACGTGGACAGTCTTAGTATGTGCCAAAATACAGTCATGTCGAAAAATTAATCGTCATCTTATTTAAGATCTGAATAAAGTTTGAAGAATGTGCATTGTGCAAGGAAACTGTTACAAATGCTTTGGCGCAACGAAAAAAGACCTTAAATTCTGAAAGATTTTTCAAGTCAGATTCATTACAAGTAAATTCATGAAGAATTAACTAGTACGAGGTTGGAGTGTGACGTTTCTCTGGGAAGTCTGACTGTATTAAACCAAACAAATGAATATGAAAGGAGTTTGAGCAAACAACAAACTGCTTGTCAACTCCAACAAACGTATTCAGCCCGTTTTTATAGCATTTTCTCCAATGTGCGTTGAGGGTTGAAGTCACTGAAGTTTTTACTCTGTTCGTCAAAAAGTCCAAAAACTTTTGGAGCAATTACCTGTGAGTTAGATGTTCGGACAACATTCTTGACATTCGGACAACTGAAAACTCCAATTTTTCTTCAAATTTGCAGATGTGAGTTATAGAGCATCTACTTTTGCAGAGACAGACTGAGGCTCAGTTTTTTTTTTTTTTTTTTACATCACACGTTCTTGCTAGACGTTAGGCATTAGAAGGACAGCATGGAGATGAAGCTGGCAAGTTCATTTGCATTTTTGTATTTCTAGGTAAATCATTTAAGGAGTTTCCCTCGCCTTTAAGTGATAGACAGGTCGCTGGAAATGCTATGCAAACTTGTTAGAGCACCTTGTCACTTTCCCGTGACAGGGGAATAGAAATGTATACTAAAACTAATAAAAGTGCTTAGTTTTTGCTAGCAATAGTCCGTTGATTACATGTCAGTTTCATTTTGTCAGGCAGCGTGGTGCAGTGGTTCAACATCGTTTTTACATAGATCATGATTGCAAGGTTAATGGTTCTACTGCCATCCAAGTATTGTCGTTGCGTCCTTCAATAAGATGTTTCACAATAATTATATATGCTTGATGGAATTAAACATGCAGCAAATTGAAGAATTTTGAAATAAAACTAAGCATGAAAAGGTGGAAACAAAAACAATTCCTGAGCTTTCAAGGGCTAGAAGGATAAAAAATGAAGAAGTTAACAAATTATCTTATATTTTATTCTTTTGTTGTCTTATAGATAAGTTCTGGTTATCCTCACATGGGCTTCTTTTTTGTTCGAAATAGAAATAATTAAACTGCCACAAGAAAGTGAAATAGACTCTTTACGGTAGAATAAACATAACCATGCTTAATACTTGATTTTTGGCAAATTTTAAAATTTGCTGTTTTACTGTCAACTTCTGCCAAGTAAAGGTAATTATTGCAAAACATTTCAAACAAGGATGCAACTATCATGCTGTATTGAAACCGACCTTTTGCTCATAGCTTTGGTAAAACTTTTACCTTAAAACCTTTTGCTTAAGCTTTGGTCAGCGACATGGCCTAGCGGTATCGGGCGCAGGTGACAGATCCTACGTGACGGGTTCGATTCGCGGCTGGAGCCGATCGCATTTGACATATTTAACGGGTGGCTGCTGACTCGAAGAGCGCAAGCTCACTTCGCAGTCTCCCTCAATTACCGTTGAATTTTCTGTTCAATATAATTTGAAAATAACCTCAGTTATTTATTTATTTTATTATTATTAAAAACATGTTTGTCGGCCCGAGTTTAAGCATTTTATCCTTGAAGAAACTTGAAATGATTTACTCAATAATGTCGCTTCTTTATGAATTGATTTTCATTGGTGTTTTTTAGTATTTTTCATGTATGTTTCCATTCATAACCATTTAGTGCACTGTCAAGCCTAACTAGTTAACGATGTCTTCATGCAATGAGGCAGTACAGCTACGAGCATAGAAAACTACGGTAATAATTGTGAGTTATTGCTCGCTTTGTGATTTCCATTTTCTAACATACGTGGAGCTTATTGCAGTTCCACTTCAGACAAATACTACACTTACATGCACTTTTCAAATCTTCACTTCAATATTATCGTTATGGAGTGGTTATCAACTTCTTTGTCCCATTCACCCTCTCAGCCATTATAAACCCTCCTCAAAAACTTGATTTGTAAAGCAATGTGTTACGTTAAAAGAAATGAATCTTGAATTCTTCACTACCGATAAGTTTTTAACTCTAGTATAGATGAGTTTAAAATTATTAGCAATGAACTTTTCTGAACATTATTTTTATGATCATGAGAATAATTCAATGCACAAAAGAAATTTATCACACTTATGATAAAAAAACTTGCTGAAAATGCCTGACTGCATTCCATCACAGAGAGCATGAAAATTTATGTGAACTTTTTGTTGACCAGATGAAAGACTGTATCAGTCTTTCAATTTTAATGAAATAATAATTTGTATGCAACAGATCACTTGCGTGTGCTCCAGGAGAATGCTGAGGCTCTACATCAGGAGCGTATTTAGGGGGGGCATTGTGCCGTGCTCTGCCTTTTAGTAAAAAAGAACAAAATTAATGGTGCCAAGTGACTGAAATATGCCAGATTCTTCTGATGGTTTCTGTGGTTTATCGCCAGGGGTGAATCCAGGGGGGTAGGATAGAAGTTATGCATCCTCCCACCAGTCATTTTCAAAAATGCTTTTGATGCATACATGTTTTCCATATGATAACTTTGAACCTCTTTAATAGCAATAAGCCTTGCGCCTTATACACGCATAATCGAAAATGTGCAAACAAAATACATCACATTTGGCGAAGCACTCACAATTAAGGTCAAAAAATTTAAACAAAATTTGACTGAAAATTATTCAAAAAGCACTGAAATAGCCATTACAGCATGTAAATTTTCAAAAATTTTCTGGGAGAGCATGCTCCCAGCCCCCCCTTAGAACCTTTCTTGTTTCTGAATTACCTTCAAATTAGTTCTGCAAAAAATACACTTGAAAAAAATGTGGAAATTATGTACCCCCCCCCCTTTTTAAAACTTCTCGCTACGCCACTGCTCTACGTTAAGATATCACAAAAATAAACAATTTTTAAATTTGAGTCTAAAGGAGACCTGCAAGCTAGACTAGCTTTCAGGTCACCAAACCTCAAACAGTTTAGACAAATCCATGCCAGGTAAAAGCTAGCCGATTTTGGGGTCAAACTTTTCTCTCTTGATTTGACTATTATGGGGCACACACTTCAAAAAACGAATGGGGGCCACCTTGATTTGGGCCTCAAATTCAAAATGGCAGCTTAATTACAAAAAAATCGTCTCAAAACGGTACATTCTTGTTTGTTTTTGACTTGTTCTTGGGATTGTTTGGTTTTAAAAATCGTTTTGTGGAATGAGTAACTAATTGGGAGTCAAAAATCCAGTATGGCGGCCATTTATTCCCCCATTTTTGCCTCAAAATGAGGGATTTGTTATCTCACGTTCTAGTGGAGCTATGACAATAGTTTTTGTGTGCACCTATATGTTTTTGATGTCAAGGAATTCATTCTTTTAGGTCTCGTTAGCGTTAAGTCAAAAACTGCTTCTTTATGTGATTCTTCGAGCAATTGAGACTTCGACTATCGGTTTATCAACAAGCGAAAATATTGTATTTACAAAGTGAGACTTTAGTACAAATTCAGAAATGCAATTATGCTCCATAAAACTTAATGTTTGCATCTTTGCTATTTCAACATTGCTGTTGATTCGTTACTCAAATTATTTGGATTCGATCTACAATACTGAAGGAATAGGCCTATGCATGAACCAAACTAAAATACCCTTTCCTAGTAAAATCGCGCAGTTGTCAAGCTTTGTACCAGTACTGCTTCTTTGATCTCACCTTGACTAGAACCATTTTTGCAACTTTAATACACAACTTGCCTAGTGCAGAAAAGGGCAACTCCCGGCACGCGTGTCATGGCATGCCAGCTTGTATATCTGGCACGTGAGCGAGGCCACGGAAACAAAGCAGCAGAAGTCTCACTAATCAACATATGACCCCCCTTTTTTTTCTAGGACGTCTTGAATAGGTGAAGGCACATCTGAGGACGTGAAGACCTTTTTTTTTCTTCATCGTTATTTTCAGTGGAAAACATGAACTGTTAGTTGGCACGTGGAAATTTGACCATTGATTTTAGCCGATTTTAGCACCCAGACCGAAAAAGGTTGCCCATCCTTGGCCTAGTCTCTAAAAAGTTAACTCCATGTATAGCTTACAGATATTCTAGATTCCTGTGCAATGCATATTTCACTGTCAATGTTCCAAATCTAACTGTTTTTGATGCTCTCGGAATTTACGTGGTCGAAATTGGCTCCATTGATTATAACACAACAATGCAAATGGTTAATTGTTTCTGTTTTCGACTTCGCCATCAGCTGCATCTACGTTATAACACTTGCAATTATTGGCACAATATGTGTAAAACTAGACGGGCAATGTTATGTGTGAAACATGTCTAGCCTACCAGGTTTTTGTAAGCCTCTAAATTTTTTACGTTATCTTCTGCAATCCTGTGCCTCATTTTGAGTCTCTGCCCATCAGGTGACATCTGCTAAAACTTTTCCAGGCTTATCCTTTCTTCTTTAATGGTTAGACCTGTAAAAGACACGAAGATTAAGTTTTATACAGCGTAATTGCATTTCTAGATTTGTACTAAAGTCTCACTTTGTAAATACAATATTTTCGCTTGTTGATAAACCGATAGTCGAAGTCTCAATTGCTCGAAGAATCACATAAAGAAGCAGTTTTTGACTTAACGCTAACGAGACCTAAAAGAATGAATTCCTTGACATCAAAAACATATAGGTGCACACAAAAACTATTGTCATAGCTCCACTAGAACGTGAGATAACAAATCCCTCATTTTGAGGCAAAAATGGGGGAATAAATGGCTGCCATACTGGATTTTTGACTCCCAATTAGTTACTCATTCCACAAAACGATTTTTAAAACCAAACAATCCCAAGAACAAGTCAAAAACAAACAAGAATGTACCGTTTTGAGACGATTTTTTTGTAATTAAGCTGCCATTTTGAATTTGAGGCCCAAATCAAGGTGGCCCCCATTCGTTTTTTGAAGCGTGTGCCCCATAGTAGTCAAATCAAGAGAGAAAAGTTTGACCCCAAAATCGGCTAGCTTTTACCTGACGTGGACCTGTCTAGCTTGAGGTCTCACTACCACAATTAGAATTCTAAAGCATTGACGTGGCCAAAGTGATTGATTGGTTTGTATGATTCTGAAAAAACAATTACTAGCTTACAAGACTGGACACAAGGATAGTGCAGTACATGCTTAAACTGTCATAAAAAGCTTACAAGACTGGACACAAAGATAGTGCAGTACAAACAGCTCAGATGGTCAAGTGGTAAGATTGTCCACCTCAGTAAGTGTAGACTTGGTTTGATTTAGAATCTGGTCAAACCAATGACTTTGAAATTGGTATTCACAGCTTCCCTGCTTGACGTTCAGCATTAAAGGGACAGTGTGGAGAACAAGCTGACAAGTTTACTTGTTGTGCCGTTGGGAAAGGCACTTAACAGGATTACCCCATTTTGGTGTGGTAGACATATGGCCGGCTGCTGCTACGCGAGCTTGTGTAGAGCATTGATCACTTTCTTGTGATAGGAGGATAAACATGCAACAAAAAATATCTTGCATCTTAAGAAATCTTTAATACAATCCTAATAGCCAATACAAGATTCCTCGAAATTTTTTTCTGTTTTGAGAATCAATTTTCAGTTGATCAAAAGTAAAGCATCCTACCATTTTGAGCTTGACTCGAAAGATATCTTTGACTAGAAGTTGTTTGCTCGGGTTAGCATCAATCAGGGTAGCATTCCCAAGTTTGTTGTCAGTTACTTGTTACTTACAAGTTATTCAAATTAGTCATTGAACAAGGTCTATGGTATTTTGAATGACCAATTAGGTGATTGTTTTTCCTGTGATGGAAAAACACTTATAAATTGAGTTGATTTTTAGAGTACTGATAGTATTTACACAAATGATAGCAGCGTCTCAAGGTAGTTTACACACACAAAAAACAAACAAAGTAGAGCTGACCTTCATGCATGACATCATAAAACAACAAACAGGACAGTTCAACTCAGCTTTGTGTGGATACCTACTTGTACAACAAAGAAATAGTAACAAAATGATTTAAAGGTATGGGACAGCGGGTTCTAAGCACACATTGTGTTGACCATTCTCAATTAGCAGCCCATTACAAATATCAATCACGATTGAACGCTGTTAAAGGACATGCAAGACAAACAACACACATACACTTAACCCTTTGCATTTCCGGTTGTGCCGAGCGCCTGGTGGGAATAAATGATTAACTGAGGATATTTCCAAATTACATTAAACTGAAAATTCAACAGTAATTGAGGGAGACTGCGAAGTGAGCTTGCGCTCTTTGAGTCAGCAGCCACACGTAACATATGTCAAATGTGATCGGCTCCAGCCACAAATTAAACTCGTCATGTAGGGTCTTTCACCTGTGTGCAGCATCGCTAGGCCATGTCCCTGACAAAGCTGCCAGTACTTTTATTAAAGTCTTTAGTATGACCCAACTGGGATCAAAACGTTAGCTACCAAGCGGATGCTCTTACCGATACACCAAACGTCGGTAACAAAATTATATAACCCAGGGCAGTTGGAGTCATGGTGGCCTGGAATTTAGTTTCCATATCAGCTTAATTTTTTTCAGTGTCGCCAACAATTTACCACTGTGCTGTTTCTGCAGAGCTGTGTTGCCAAGCTGCTGAGCCGCAGAGATAGGTGTGTGGCTGTGCGCTTTGGCATATTTACACCAACATAGTGGGGATTTGAGTTTTTTTTTTTTGATGATAGTATGAGCCTAATTGTGATCAATATTAAACATGCTGAAATAATGATCTTAATTGTGCGTGAAAGGTTTTGGAAATTTTTATGAGATTGCATAATTTTTGATAAATGTGACAAACTAAACTTATGCGAAATTTAGGTTTTACTTTTTTGTATCACAAAAACCAGAACGTATATTAAGGTTTTTATAAACAAATTAAATTAGTACATAATTAAGATCTTGCTGATACAGAGAAATTCTAATCCTCTTTAGCTACGGTGCCACTGAGGTATTATCGTAAGCCAATTTTAAATTGCATAAATTTAACATAGCATTTGCTCTTTCCATGTGCTTTACTTTCATTACATATTGTGCTTTATTTGTAAATTAAGTGCTTGCAAAGCTGCATTGTCAAAGTCGTATATCACTTCTAATTAAATTCAAATGATTCAGAGAAATTTTGTTTAGGCAAATCCTGCTCTTATTGCTCGAAACAAGCTTATTAAACCAGTTTTAAGTGTGGCATCCAGCTTGGTTCGATCTTTGGCTGAGCTATTTGGTCTTCTTGTAAAGCTCGCCGTAGGCAAACCTATTCGTCAGCGTTACAACAGGTAAATACGTTATATGCAAATTTTTATGATTAATAGATTTTTTGCTCGTTTTAATTCGATAAGAGTATGTTTTACTACAAATAACCTATTTGCGGTTAATGGCATTTTTTTGCACAGACACATCGCCGTGCCGAGCGCACACAATACTGCACCCACTCGTCCAGCAAGAGCGCTTTCGCGCCATTTGAGCAGTTTGCTGAAAGATGGTCTTTCGTGGCAACCGCCCATTGACTTGCCATCCTCAAAATTAAGGTAACTTTAAGGAAATTTTTGTAACTTCAAAGGTTTTGCTTTGCTTGTGCTCGATCTTTATCAATGAGAGAGGAAAGGTTTAATCAATTTTGATTACAGCTGCATTAAACAAATTTACATAAAATACCGGTACTATGTTAATTGGTATTTGTTGTGTTTCTTTTTTTTCTCTTTCTTAAGAATGTAAAAGTAATAAACAGAAGGCATATTTTGTAGTCTTTGCAAATGAGCAGTGAAGACGCCTTCAAGCCTTGAAATTGCTTTAAGCTACAATAGTGTAATGACTTGTAAATGGTTTCTGCTGTATTTTGGTCTGTAAACTTTTTTTATATCAGTACTGTGCGTCATAACATACAATTCCTCACCACAAATTTATGTGAGAATATATACATTTTGGTATGTGAATATGGTATATATTAGGGTGGAGTGAAAAAAACCAAAAAATTTTTTTTATTTTGTTTTCAAACGCAATAGTGGTAAAAATTTGTCTTGTTACAGTACTAATAAAAGTGTACAAAAATTTTTCAAATATTTCATATTCTTCAGGTGCCCCCGCGAAGTTGAAATTTAGCAATTTTTGCTAATTTTTGATGCAATTGCAAATATTGCTAACTGCATATTGTTAATATCACATCTGCTGTCAACAGCGTTAAAAAGTTTTTTTAACTATGCAAGAGTAGCATTAGGTAAATGTTGTATGGAGTTTTACATTTTTAAAGTGGCCCAAAGCCCCATAAAATGGTGCATTTTTTCCATTTTTGCACAGAATTGGACTTATGTAAGCCCTGTTACTTTATGCTGAGGTCCAGATGTAGCTCCGTCAATGTGAACGAATAAATGGCGCAGTAGCAATTCATTCGTGTGAAGTTGGCATGCAAGCCACTGCAATGGTCTGTTCAAACTCGTTTCCAACAAACGATTTACTCTCTTTTTCACTCCGGTATTTACAACTGTTCGCCGCATCAATCGCTTGAATTTGAACCATATCCACGTATTTGGTCTCCAAACACTTAAGTATTGCTCGAGCTATACTTTCAGTGGCGCCATTAGTTGGAGAAACGTGAGTGAAATAGGAGGACCCTGGCTCCAAAACGATGGAAACATGCTCCTCCGTAATAGTTTGTCGGTGAAACTTGCCATCATCCATTTTATTTTGTACTATGGTTCGGTCATTTCTTCCATCAAAATACAAGCCACAAAAAGTTGCGTTACTTTTTGTTGCCTGATCCCCGCGTTTTTCGTGCCGTTCTCTTCTTACTTTACTCCTATCAATCACTTTGGTTGTGTCACCTTTATGGACAATTTGCATGTCTTGCAACACAGCAGTTGCAAGAGTAGCTGCAGCTCGATCGGAAACTCCATGCCTGTCACATGCGGCATCCAATGTTGGCAAGGCCACACGCATTTGCTTCTTCTTCTGTAGACTATTGCTTTCTCCTTGCCATTCACCATCACTAAAACATGTAGACTTATTGGAGCCCGTATTACAGTTATTGGTATCGATGCTCTCAGCATTTGCAGCTGCAATGGAAGGTTGCGAAGATGTATTACCACTAGAGCAAGAAGGTGAGGTATACCTTCGTTTGAAAGCCTCGTTACGCTGGAGCCGTTTTCGCAGTACAGCAGTTTCGACTGCATCAATTCTTCCTAAAATCATTTTGCGAACACCTCTCTGATCATGTAAAAACGCTATTTCTTTTGCTGGGATTTTTCTTGATTTTGAGCATTTGCAAAATTCTCCAGTGCATTTGCAGGTGCAAATGGCAAACAACTTCATGGCTTCTTGCTTAAATGCTAATAATTTGGCTTTGTAACTATCTTCTTCTTTGCGGGTTTGATACTGTTTCAGGAGATTTCTGTACTTTTGGTGGTACGTTTTTAGCATTGCCCTTACTCAATCGTGGGACACAACAGGTAGAGATGCTTTTTCCCATAAGGCTACGATTTCTACAGTCACTTTTGATGATATCTCCGAATGCGACGGGTCTTTTCCGTTTGATGCTTCTCTCAGTTGGAATTTCACTAAATTGTAATACTTAAGGGTGTCTTCGTTGGTAGGAAGCATATTTCCGGGTAATTTACAGGGAGGGCCAAAAGCAACACAGGATACTGAATTCCTTGTTTTCGTCATTTTTAGGATATTATTTCACTGCACTTAAAGGATCCTGGTCCTTGTAGTATCATTGTAATCGTGATTATTGACGCTATTGCTGATCTGCAAAAAACATTTGAAATTTGCTAAATGGAGCAACTATGACCTTTGGTAACTCACAGCTCACTAATAAACTACGGTACACACCAATATTCTTTGCTGCCTGCTTGACTGTAACTACTTAACGTGCACTAGATCTGGTGCTTGTTTTGCTTTTAGCGAAATCTTTGAAATGTTTTCAGTTTTATCCCACGAAACTCCCACTGGCAGGTCTTTATTACTACGCATTTATTACACTACAATGCCAGTTACATATTTAAGCGAATAACAAAATTAAAACCGACAGTTTTTCTCATTAACAAGCTCTAAAGCAAGCCAGCCATTATAAAACATAGCTCAACATGCTGATTTCGCAGCGAATTTTTCACACAGCGGGGGCACCTGAAGACGTTTGATAAATTTCTTCAAATTTTGCGTGGCAAGTATATTTACCCGTAAGCAAGTTTTCCGCGCTATTGTGAAAAAAACTTGAACAAAATTTTTTTTCGCTCCACCCTAGTATATATTGACAGAAAGTTTTGTTAGAGGGCATAAAGGAGCTTTCCCTTCTTATGATATGATTTTCATGGAGAATCGCAGTGGTAAGACTTGAATAGGAGCACACACATATCCCCCAACACTAGGGTGTTCCATATGCCCCTACTTTTTTTGGATTCATCCAAGAAAGTGTGATGTTGTTCTATCTTCATATCTAAGACTTTTTGTAAAATTTCAGCAAAAACGAACAACATCCTATGTTTGCACATTTGATGTTTATTTTCACAACTTAATGAAAATCAACCGATACTGGTGATTATTTAATTTGTAGCCCATATGCCATTTTGAACTTCACCTAAACCATAGTTATCTGTATCTTTGTGATCCGTACATACCATGGCTTCTATGCCATGTTCTATATGAATAAGATTAATGCCTGTGTGTTGTTTTTGCTAGGACAAGTTTAAGTGATTATACGTACACAAGCTTGTAAGCCTGTTTTTGCTGAAAATGGTGCACTATCAACAAAAAATATATTTCAGCTGAATTTCTTTAAAAATGAGTACATCTCAAAGTAATTTTGCGTTAAAGACTAATGTTGCATTTTTCGTTTTATTTTTATCTAACCAATGTGACTGAATGCGATATAGGATTCCTAAGAACCATTTGCCATTAGAAGAGCAAAAGTTAATACTCCGAGCTTTTTTGTATTTCTATGAATAGGCTCTTAGTAACAGCTTACTCGGTCAAAATAAATTTGTCAATTGGACTAAGACTAAAAGCACTCTTAGTCTCATTAAGGAAGTATATACCAAACACTATTCTCTCTAAGGTGCGAAATTGAGAAAAATTATAAATTTTGGACAATATTTTCCAGTTTTTCTTTAATATTGCCGTTTGGAATGGTGATTGTTGTCCAAATTGGAATAAAAGCGTTCAGTATTTTAGTGCAAAACAGAAGTTATATATGTATACTCCAGAACTCGTTCTTGAGGCAAAAATTGCATCAAACTTTCTTTAACCCCCCTAAGTGTTTGGGCAAATTTTTTATTGAAATCTATATTTGAACTAATTCGTGCTTGCCTAAAACTTAAAGGGAACAGTGGTACCAAACCAGGCATTCCAATGTTAGTGACGATGGGCTATGTAAAAAATATTGAAGTCGTGTGATGAATACAAAACGTTAAACAAGATTCCGTAAAAACGACGATCTCAGGTTACAGTAAAAACCAAGTGGGAGGTTTAGCAATTCCGGCTTCGCAATACCACACTGGCATGTTGGGATGCAAAAGCAAAACGTGAGAAAGAGGATGAACAATTTCTTAAAGAGATGAAGGACTACAGAACATTCACTATTGGTAGTTTGGATACGAAAAGACTTTAATGCAGGAACGAAAAAGAAGAGCGACAGGAGGAATTTCTAAAACGGACCCTGCTAGAAGCTGATACTATATGAAAAACGGTGGACCACAATGAACTACTAAAAGAAATAGGGCCGATATTTTCCAAAACTACCATGTCTCAAAGTGACACTGAATTAGATGCTTCTGAGATATTTACCCCAGAACCGCTTCTGAAAGACATCACACCAAGACGAAAGCATACCAGGACCTGGCACTGAAGTATTTATTCCATACGATGCTGTGGCAGATCCTGGAGTTGTTGATAATGAAGTTTGAACTAAGAGTTCAGCAATCCATACTGTTGGCTTCTTGTGAGCAAAGAAAGGCCAAGACAGGCTACCAATTTTGGTTCGTGGATATGACACTCACAAATTGCTTGATGTTGCAGCTTTTCCCACTAAATGCAACAAGACAGCTGGAAAATTTATCTCTGAAGAAGTTAAGCTCCTTTTAGATAGAGGGAAATGTATGGACCGAACAGCCAGTGTGGTATTTGATACCACTGCAATCAATACTGGTCACGTGACTGCAGCATGTGTGAGCTTGCAAATAAAACTGGGTTACCTGCTTTTTTGTTCTGCTTGTCTCAAGCTAATTGTCTGTAAGGAAAAGATGGCCATAACTCGACTTTTTGCAAAACATTTTGCAATAATTCGTGGCTTTCTTTTAGTCCATGTATTTTTTTAGACTACCATTGTTTGAAAGTCGCCTTTGTTAAACTAATGAATTTAGAATTTTTGGTGACAGTGTGGGTAAAATAAATTCTTGTGAATTTCGGAAACTGATGCTATGAAACCGTTATGTAGCTAGCCTGAATGCAACATGATTTAATAACGAAAAACAGTAGCCTAAAAACCGTTAGAACTACATAAAAATTGTAGGATGTGCTAGCATATGATCTTCAAAATCGCCTATATTTATCCAAGTGGTTTAGTACCAATGGTGGAACATTTGGAAGCAGTCTTGAAGGTATCGGAAAAGTTTTCAATTTTTGGAGGGCACAAGACACTTCCTACCCAACACACACACACTGTAATGATGCTTACTTGTACTAAAAATCTTTAGTGTTATGGTGGCAAGCAAATGTGCATACAGGTGAAGTAATTTACAAATTGATAAACAGTTCATTTGCGAGGGACTGCAAGTGAGCTTATGGTTAACTCGGCAAGTAATAAAAAGTTACTGAGCAAAAACATGATTGACTCGAGTATAAAATTGCACTTTTTTGACTACATGGATGTTTGATTTGTGCTGGGTACTGCAACCTTATTGCCGAAACTTGTTTATTGTTAGCGACATGTCATAGCGATATCATGAGCAGGTAATGAATCCTGCATGTGTGGTTCAATTAACGGCTGGAGCTGATCGCATGTGTCATGTATACTGAGTGGCTGCTGATTCAAAGAGCGCTAACTCTTTTCGCAGTCTCCTCAATTACTGCTGAATTTTCAGGTCAATATAATTCAAAAATACCCTGTGTCATTAAATATGTGATTATTTATTCAATGCTGGGGCTCCTTCTTTTTTCTAATGGTGGATAAAAAAATTTGTCATGTGCTTCGTATCTTAAATCTGCTTCATATTGTAACTTTGTGCACAAAGATTATTTTCAAAAATTATTTGATTTGATGCCTGTAAATCTTGCTTAAGTTGCTCACTTCTTACATGCATACAACACTGCAACTCGCACACAAATTAATCTTAGGTTGGTTTCCTACAAGATCAATAATGGTGAAGTTGATCACTTGTGTATATCATCAAAAGTGATTGTTGTGTAGCTTATGTGACTATGCTATTGTTGCATGATAATCATGGTCTTCTTCGATCAAAATGCAATCTGTGGTTTTAAGATACACAATTAAATGTAGAAATACCAGGCATCGAGATAATGTGAGCCAGAAAAGTATATCCTGCATTAACAGTTACTACAGTTATAATCATTTTGTAGATTCAGTGGTTGATGCAAGTCATAGTTTTTTCAGAAAACTTTTTAATGGAGAAAGTATGCTTGAAATTTCTTTTGCAAGATGATATTTTTTTCAACAATGGTAATAAATGCAATCCAGGTTTCGGTTTCTTAAGCTCCACATTTTACGTGGAAAATATATTGTAAAATAATGCATGTTTATTTCTCTGCTGTAATATTTTCACAGTTTAATTCAAAATTTAGTAATATTACTACTACTTATCAAAAATTACAACAGCTGACCAAATGCAATTTTAACTTCACGTAAGAATCATGAGTAACATTATGCACTAGCTGTTAGTGATTGTGTCATTACACTAGTGTTGTGTTGTGTAACATAAGCTGTTTTGAATAACTTAAGAGATTTGCATTTGAGAGTTAAGTTACTTAGCCAGCCTTTTTTCTCTGTCTGCTCTTCTCACTTTTCCCTTTTTAAATTCTCTCTCTCTCTCTAGCTTATGCCGGCTGGGTTGGCAGCTTGTCACGTCTGTTCTGTCTCGCCTACTTTTCACGTGCATTCCCTGTACGTTAATGATAGTATAAGTTGGCCGGTGACTGTAAAGTGTAAATATTGAAGGTTTTGCTTGTAATTTGTCAACTTTATACCATATGCTAGACAGGAAGTTCAATATTAGATTGTTTTGTTATTAACTTCAGAATGACATTTGTGAAGCATTGGTTTTACGCAGAGTAATTCATGCAATAGTGTAATTTGGTCTACCTTATCGGTTGGTTAAGCTGGCCGCAAAAAGGGCAGCATGCTTAAATTAAAATAATTACCGGTATCCCGCCCAAACTGTGGCGCGCTTTTCATATAGCTGGTATTTTATTTTGCAGATATACGTAATATGAAAAAGTCAATCAAATATAATTTACAGCATTTTGTGTGAGAACTTGCTGACCATGTTTTGAAGCCGTGACAGATATCACTGTCTTTTCATTGTTTTTTGTTTACCATGTTTAGAAGCCGTAGCAGATACTTTTCATTTTGCTTTAGTTTGTCCAGCAGGTATATTTCTGCAGTAGTATGATAGCTAAGTTTCAAGCAAAAAAATTCAGAAGTGTGCTGAGGTTGATTGTAAAGTGAGTTTGTGCTCCTTCAATTGGCGATAACCCAGATAACAGCTTTTTAGTTCAAAAAGTTGGAATGCAGATTTATGAAATAGAAATCAGATCGAATTGTTTTATCAAAAAATGGTTTTAGCTTTGCATTGTGACTATGCAGTGTAGTTCTTATTAATCACTCTACATGTTTATTCTTAATGGACTGACAATCTATGTTGTATCAAAAAATAACTGAAATTTGATATCACGATCAGAAAATCTGACCATGCCTTCAGTAGGATGCGAAATGAGCATATGTATGTATCAACTGAACTCAGGAACCACTCAATTATTAGTTGTAGTGCGATCAGCTGTAGCCATAGGTGGGCAGTACCAAGGTGCTTTTTTAGTACCAGTACCATCGGTACTTTGGAAAAAGGTACCGGTATCGCAGTGACGGTACTTTTATTTCTCAAGTTTTAGGCGGTATTCGGTACTTTTGCAAAATCTTCTTATAATAAAAAAAAAATGAGAGAGGTGAAGTCTGCGCAATTACACCTTTTGCAGTACTCGCTTGACAGATTTATTTTTAAAACACAATAGCTTACTGCCATCCCATCAAACGCGGCAATAGAAAGATTCTTTTCCCAGGAAAAAGATATTTTGAAGCCAAAGAGGAGTGGTTGTTCAGATAACCATTTCCAAATGGTTTTGTTTTTGAAAGGCAATTCAGAGTTAAGAGTTTTTCAATAATTTCGTCTGTTCTTTTTTGCATCACTGTTTGTTGATAAGGGGGTAGTTGTAAGAGAAAGTCTCAAGACCTGGGTGGATTTTTTAACAGCCTGCGCCCCGCATACAAAGTGGCTTAAGGTAATGTTAACAGAGCTGCGCAATGTGTAACCCTAGTGAAATGGATGCGCACACCAAATTGCTTGTTTTTCTTCTTGTTCCATACGATTCCAGGATGTTTGCTTTCTCAGTTGGCTTACGAATTGGATTTTTACGTGTTTCAATGCTACTTGAAACCTAAGCTTAATTATGAGAACTTTTAATGGTAAATATCCTTTTTTTAGACATTCCACTGACTAACAACTCTCCGCAATACAGCTTACTGCTTTAGTGAATCTCCTAAAGATACAAAAATATAAAATAATTGTGTAGTTTTTCTTCTAAATCTGATGGTATTCAAGATGTAGACCTTGTTATTAGCAAGCAGAAGTCAATTTCGTTTTTAAACATCTATATCCTAAACATTACTGGCTTGAGGCCTACTTTATCAGCATACTACATTTCCGTTACTGGTATTCATTAATTTTACTCGTGTCAACTCGACAAGTGTTTATAATGTTTCAAACTAATTGTTGCTGATTCTGACCATTTATTGTAGCACCTCTTGCCATCTTACTTCGTAGCTTATTCCCTATCTGTCAGTTCCATTATAAGATTTATTCCTAACTCCTAATGCGCATAAGTCGCATATGCATTTTAGCCTCTACAAACTTAGTTGCTTGCTATATCTTAATTCATAAGATACTAAACTCACAAAGCAAAACGTGTTTTCGCACTACACATTACGCAACCCCATCTTAAAAATGTCTACGTATGGCATATGCCCCTCTTAAAACTTGTTTCCTGATAAGGGGGTGATGGAAGTCTTCAACTTCCAAAAGGAAGCGGCAGAACAAAAATGTTTGAGAATCACTGCTCTACACCCTGGGTCTTTAGTCTTGCGATGAGTTTTCATATTGTCCCCATCTGTGGTCGCACAAAGTATTGTCTATTATTGTGATCACATGAATCTAACTTAGCCTTCAGCTGTGAATGCATTCTGACAACCACAGACATGAAAATCACGCTTCATGAAAAAGTTAAAACGATTTATTCTACGTGATGATCTGGAGTAAAATAAATTTTAAAAAATGGTGAAGCATCCCATTAAATATTATTGGCTCTCGACTTTTCGAGCACTTTTGCACTATCAAATCTTGTGCTTCTGAGAAAAAAATTGTGTAAGGCCTACCCCTGCTCTACACACCTCGATATTAAAAATTCTGTTTCTATTTTAATGGCTTCACTAAGAGGTTTGACGTCATGATAATTTATGACGAACTCCTTCCATTGGAAACTCTATTGTAGGCCACTTCTGGTTCTGGAATCCCCATTCATTCCAAACCTTTAAACAATGCTTCGTCGCATTTTGCGCAAAAAGTCGTTTCCAATAAAAAAGGTTTTCGCTGTATGAGCTGCAGCCCATTCCTATGGGTGAGGAAAATGGTTGTATTTCTTCTGATTTTTGTTGCGCTAACCACTAACTATAGCATGTTTTGTACCGTTTTTTGATGTTTGGTGCATAGTTTGTGCTTTGTAAACTTTGCCGTACCAAGTAGGCTTACTACCGATAACACTACAATAATGAGTAATTTAGTATTTAGCTAGTTAAGAGCTATAGGTCTAATTATTATGAGACTGTACAGTTTTAATTAAAAATCGACAAAATATAGCACAATACGTTCTTTTTGAAACTTTTTTTGAAAAGTACCAACAAAAGTATGGCGGTACTTTTCATTTTTAAGTATCGATAACTGTCGATACTTTAAGAAAGTACTGTGCCCACCTCTGGCTGTAGCCATGGATTGAACCCATCGTGATCGGTCTGTTATCATGTGTGGCACTGCTACGGTAGGCTGTGTGACTGACAATGATGATGCTATTTTAACATCTTAATCAAAAATTTATTTTGGCTCAGATTTGTGAAACAAGCGTACAAGGTTGCTTGCATTACCAAGTAGAGTGCTTTTTATTTTAAAGATCGTCTTGCTTGCTTATTAGTGCATCTTATATGTGTTATTCGTGAAAACGTTGGTAAAGCTATGAAAAGAAAGATGATATTCACCAATTGATTGGTAATTGGCCCAAATATAATATTGGATGACTTAGAAACCCTTGGGTTTGTGCCTCATGAACAAACTGACACATGGACTGGGTGAATGCAGAGAAATTCCACTTTGGTAACATTGACATTTCAGATTGTTATTCAGTCACAAGTCCTGCCTGATACCATGTGCAATTTATGTTTTAATGTTAAATTTGTAGTATTGTCTTGACTTTTACTGTTAGCAGTTATCCGACAATACCACACTTGCCATTTTTGCTGTTAGCACCAATAATTTTACAAGATTTTGTAGGTACAGTTTTATGCAAACGTTTCAGTAGTGCTTAACAAATGATGGGCCGCTTTGTTAATGTGTTGTATATAAATAGTTGCTGTTCATTTAACATCTTGCACACAAGATTATCGTGATCTACACATTGAAACATGGATAGTTTAAATACAATTATCAAGGTATGAAAGAGTGTTTGCAGAATTTGCCAAATACATTGCTTGCCAGGGACTTAAGGTTAAAAGCTTTATTATTGAAATACTGGGTAGTTGAAAAGCTTTGTCACTTTATTGAGTATCAATTTTTGATTGCTTAGGTATAATGGGTTGCTAGAATACGGTTCTATTTTCCTTTTTGTTAATTTTCACTAGATATTAAGAATGTGAACAAAAAAGATATTATGCAGCATAAGAAATGAAACGATATGTGCATAAGTGTTTGTAACAAATGGAACAGTGTTTGTAACAGAGGGGGGTCTAAACATTGTCCATGGAACACTGCAAAGATTAAAATTTGTGTTCACACTGTGGTAATCGCTGGTGTGGAGGGTCAGTGACATGGCCTAGCGTTACTGCACGCAGATGACAGATCCTACGTGACGGATTCAATTTACGGTTGGAGCTGATTGCGTTTAACACGTGTATACCGGGTGGCTGCTGACTCGAAGAGTGCAAGATCCCTTCGCAGTCCCCTTCAATTACTGTTGAATGTTCTGTTCACACTGATTTAAAAATGACCTCAATTATTTGTTATTGTCATGGCCATGTCCGTAAACCTATTGCTTTGCCTTTATTTAGCTTAATCTTTGCATCTTGGTTTGAGATGCATTACATGATAATCGTTTCCACATGGTTAGTTCTAACAATTTGCAATTATTAAAGTATATGTTCAACAGCAATTGAGGAAGACTGTGAAATTAGTGAGGTTGTGTTTTTGGAGTCAGCAGTCTCCATGTAAATATTTCAAATGTAATGGGCTCCGGTCATGAACCTGAATCGTCACCAAGGCTCTGCAACCTGCATGCCTTACTGCTAGACATGCCATTGACAATTGAAAGCCGCAACATGCAAAACGTGGCAGTGGCAAGTTTGTTTTATTGCATAGCAGCCACATTTTGCGATGTTTTATAGTTGCATGTTGGTTGTAAGGCGTATATCACATTGTCACCAATTATGTGCTAATATTGGCACATTAACCAGCAAGTAATAAGAATATTGGCTCAATACTCTAGTAAATAGTTCTAAACATAAATTTCAAAAATAGGAATGTAGTGTATATTGTAATAAAGCATTTTTTAATATATTTTTTAATGCTGTTGTTTTTGTTGATTTTTGACCGACTCTTGAAATATGTAAAAGGATAAATATTCATGATTTGGTGAACCCGTTAGATTTATCTATGGTCATTCCTATGCTGTGTGTTTTCAAATAATTGGGCAAATACAACAATGATGTGGTATCAGATATCTGTTTCGTACGAAAACAAAATATTGTTGAAAATTCAGTGTGAGGCATTTTGTACCGATTCTACTTCTCAAACGTTGGTCGATTCTTAGCAATATCAATGAATCAACACGTTTATAAAAAATTTTAGCACGACAGTTAAAATTCATTTTAAGATTTCTTTACTCAAGACTCAAAGCTTCAAGAATGGATTTCGAGAAATTTTTTGTGGCAAATGTTTGCAAGTGACTTGCAGGCGTTCAGATCTTAGATCATTAGTCTAGTTAATCTGTATATGGTTTTTTCAGAGTCACATTTTTGATATGCACAGTTGGATTTACAATTCCAATGTTGTTCGACGACCGACATATGCCATATCATTTGATGTTGCAATATTTTGTTGGCACTGGAGCCCATAATGCTTTGTTTGAGTAAGTTAAATTATTCTGCTTTGCGGTACATCATCTAAAGTAGATAACAATGGAAAAACAACATATTGTCATGTATGGCTGCTGAATAGGAGTTGTTTTAATTTCTGGTGTTGATTGGTCACCATTTTTTATCTTGCAATCAAAAGGTAACTGTTTTTGAAGAAACAAAAGTTAAAGGATACTGCCCACGTTGCCACAGTGAGTAGTTGGTCTAAAAAAAATCCTGATTCCGATCAGGGTTTGGGCCTAACTGTATTTTTATTAATATTACCACTTGTGCTCTGTTTGATTTTGTGATCTGATCAAGTCTTTAATTTGTATTGAGAAAAATATGGCCAATTTGTCACGCAAGAGTGTCTTTTTTACTTCTACTTCTTTTGCGGAGTTATCCTTCTTTTGAGTTATTGACTCTTTTTACGAGAGAAACTTTGTGAGTTCAGAATTCGAAGCATTAGCAACAACAAATGTTACCAAAAGCAAAAAGTGATTACTGATTAATGCACCATTGCAACTTATAGAAGTTATTTTATATGAAGTTTTTGTATGGTACTTTAGCATCAGTTCTACCAAGCAGAACTAACGTGTGTTAGCACTTTGTTGTGATGTTTTTGCCTCTTTTCTCTGGGCACGATGGCACTTCCTCTGCCACGAATAATCACTGGCAGGATGTAAACACTTTCTCTCTTAGTTTCTGCCAATATGTAAATTATAATTTTCCATTTTTGACATCCTGTCAAGGCATTTGCGTGCAGATATCAACAAGATTGATTGAGCAGAGTTTTTGTGTTTGCTCCAAGCTTGTTGGTTGTCTCTCCTCGCACACATGTTTGCACAATTTTTAAAACTGAGTGTAATAATGCCCAGTTTTTTCTGTTTTCGAAGCAATTGTCTTGTTTTGAAACAAAAAACAAAAAAAATTCACCCGTTTTTCTTGTGCTAGAAGACTTTATTTGATAAGAATGGTATAATATTTTTGAATAAAGACGACAGAAGATTGACCAAGTTTTTTTCTTATTTGTTTTTTTTTGGTAATTTGTGTATATATACCTGTATATATATACTCTTTACTAAGTTTTGTATTGTTTTTGATAACACTTCCCTGATGGTGTTTTATTTGCTTGGCTGTTGTTATTTTTAGAATGGTTATAATACTTATGTTTTAATGATTTGCTTGGAGAGCCACTCTCAACCTCATTAAAGCTTCTTTAAAAATTAGGAAATTGCATTGAATGAAGTAGCTCATCAACATTTTTTACCTGCTTGTCAGTATATTTCATTACCCAGTAGCCATTTTCTGTTTTTAACCAATACGATTCCTGAACGTTTCTGTGAAATTATTTTTAAAGAAACAACTTTCTGTTTCAGATCATTTAAGTGGGCTTTGTCTTCGGACTCAACTGAGTCCAAAGAATCCAATGAACCCTCTCCATCGGAACTTCCAGGTGGGTAGTTGTTAGGTAGCAGCTTGTGTAAAGAAACTAATTTTTCTTTTCTACTTTTTGTAGATGCAATAGCCGTATTTTTCGTCTGAGGATAATGTAATTCGTCACCGTTAAGCAATGCACACTAAAGCATAGATATATCAAATTTTATAAATCAATTTACGAACACAAACACATATGAAAATTTGCTGTCATAAACACCATAGAGGCCACGATAAGGTTACCGCTATAATGAACCGGCATGTCATCTAGTTAAAGTTTCCTTATTTGAATCATAGATGCATCGTAATACTGTAACAACTAGGCTGTATATGATAAGTAGTTGAGTAACAACTTGTACGGTCTAGCCGTAAAGTTTTCTAGACTTCAAATTATCATTTTTGACAGCTGCTGTTTTGACTTGATTCAAAGGCTTTATCGGAGGAGTCCTGAGATAAGAGCTTCGGGAAATCATTTTTAGAATGTGAAATATGCAACTACTCTACAGTATTTTGAGGCTGAAGATTAGTAAAAGTAATTTTACAGTAGAGCGATTTTCTCTTTGCAAAGTTACACTTCAGCAATGCTTCACAGTGGTTTTTCAGTAATGCAATGTTTTATTCAAAGGCGTATTATTTTGCAGGAAGTGTGGATGACTTTTTGGATGCATGGCTTATGTTGGTTGAACGACTGGTGAACCCTAATAACATCTTAAATTCTCCCCATCTTATTCATGACAGGCCCCCATCTTTGCACCCCCCGGATGCTCCCCCACCGATAAAAGCCCCTTTCAGTGCCGTAAAGTTTTTAATCAAGACTCAAAAAGTAAAGAATTTTTCGGTTATTGAAATAATAAACCCAATCTGTGGTTGAGTGTAATTGTTTTAATTTATTGGTTACACCGTTTTGGTGTAAAAAGTGGCGTGATTGCTTCAAGTCGATCGTATGTTGACATGATTCCAAAAACTAATTAATTACAACTTTACAGTAGTTGTGCCTCGCTCTTGTTTTTGCCTGTGTTTTTTTAAGGCGTTTTAAGGAACCGAAATGGTTTACAAAATCCAGCGGTCTGTCAAAATCTGCTTCTACAATAATGCAGAAAAGTGTGTTTTGCATAATAAATTCAATTGGCGGTCTTTGAAAATCACTTAAGGGTTTCTCAAGCCAAACCTTAAAAGACACTGTTCTTAGCAGTTAAAAGTAGAGATCAGAGTAACGCCGCTCTGTCAACACTTCTACTGCAAACATCATAAAAACACAGTTGAATCATATGCTGGTGAAATACCAAAACTGTGGTTCGTCTTCCAGTCAGTCACAGTTAAAATCGAAAACTAACATCATGTTTGAAGCTGTTTTGCTTTGATTTGCGTGGAAAGTTGTCCGGAAAAATAGCCAACTTGCATAGCCGGCTGTTATAATGGTTGGAACTGCATAATATATTGTGAAACTTTAAATAGCTAGCATTTGATAATAGTATTATTAAACTTGTTCTGTTTTAATTATGCCCCCTTCTTCTCTCCAATTTGGTATCTTAGCTATTTCTAACTTGGTGATATCGTCAGAAAAATTGTGCCAAAATTTTTACATAAGATGATGTTTTTTTTATGTAAATGAAGGCAGCAATTTTTATGCTTTAAATTCATATTTCGTTATAGCTTCATATAATTGATATGTTATACTTTCATGATGTAATCTGGAACTGCTAACCAAGAATAGACCGTTACAAACTCTCAGTGGACGTTACAAACGTTAAAGGTTAAAAGTTTGGAAACAAAAACTAATTTGGGCTGCTATTTGCAAATTATCTAGCTTTTGTCACTTTTTGTTCTGGCTTTTAATTAAAAAATTATGTGACAAGTTATGTAAATAGAAAAACTGGATGAGAAAAAGGTAATTTTTGCTCTAATTACTATATTTAAGGTTAAGTAATTAGAGGTGGTTGTGGCAGATATTTTAGTACAGATGCGCTTTACTTAATTATGAGTATTTGCTTCATTTAATTTACATGTAAGCCTGAATTGTATGCTCTGAACATACTATAGTGGGCCAGGTAAAAAACTAAAATCGAGAAAAACTCAGTTTTCAAAATTGCTTATTGTTTTGCTAGTATTATTTGGAGCAAGTTCGTGATACTTTCATCACTAAGCATCATGGGACGCTTAATTTCTAACATGATTGATTTCTTTGTGTAAACAAATAAACCAAAAATACTTGTTTTTCCATAAGCAGTTAGTTATCATTTATCGTTAGTTAGTTATCGTTAGTTATCATTCATAAACCAAAAATACTTGCTTTTCCATAAGCAGTTAGCAGTTACCCATGTTTTTTTTGTCCTGGACAGTTGGGCCTTGTACACTTGACCATTTTTTAACACAAAAAAGTACACTTGGCCCAAAGTTATTCTTATTTTGTGCGAAAATAAATAATTGGGGCCAAGTTCACTTAATGGTAGTATTGAGCAATATTGTATATTTATCGCATGTCAGGTGATTGGACAAAAGTAAAACTAAACAATAGTTCTGTGGAAGTAAGATGCATGTTACTTAATGGCATGGCTTAACCCTAACCTAACGATACGGCGCATGGCTTTAGATGCTTTGTGACAGGTTTGATTCATGGCTGGAGGCATTCGGCGCATATTCTAGGTGGTTGCAGACCCGAACAGCTTGAACTCACTTCGCTGTCACTCCAACACTGCTAGAATTTCAGTTAAATGATTATAAAATAACCCGTTTGTATTTCGAACAAAGCGTTGGATATTATTTCGTACCCACTTTTAGGTTTTTAGTTTGCTTACAACAATGGTGCAATCCCCTGCGTTGTTAAACCAATAGGATTATTTACCTGCTTTTGTGACAAAAAATTGGTTGTATGATATTCATAGTGAGCTATTGCTATTTGATCTGGTAGCGACACATTAAACTAGAATAATACTAGTTTTAAGATGAATATGGGCCTGCAGTACAAATATAGCAATCAAAAACACATTTCCTCACAAAGTTGCTGGACACCATGAAAATAAACGAGATCACTACCAAGCAAAAACACTTGGTTGTGCTTGACATAATTATGCAGAATTGAAGACTCGCTGACATTGAAATTTTAAAATAATTATGTCGGAAATCTTTACATGACATTAACAACTTTGTTAGGTTTCAACTAAATGTCCAACGAATTATGTTTCACCGGATGAATGTACATTACAAAACAAAAATTAGTCATAATTATGACTACTGCGTAGGACTAGTTGACACAAAAGTCATGAGTAAATTTAATTAGTTGCTAATAAAGATTTATCATAACATCGTAATTTGACAAAACCCGTTGACCTTGACAGAACAACAAAAAAATCAGTAAACAACTAAAAAATATATCGGTCAAAAACATGAATGATTTGTGACATGATGGACCAAATGGGTTTGGCCCATTTTGTTAACATAATTTTTTTAGAACAAACTGGGCCAAATAGATTTGGCCCGTTAAAAAATAAAATTTTCTGCAAAAATAGTTTCAATAACGGGCCAAGTCACTTGACCCGTTTTTTCTTTTTCATTTGTTTCGAAGTGGTGAAGTAGGCTACTAATCTATCACAGTCGCCCAGTTAACAGTTTTAGCTCATCCAATAAAGTCGTCACTCATATGTACTTAAAAACAATTAGATTGGCTGTTGATTTTTTGGTATTCGTCATCATCATCATCGTCCAGTTTTAATCCGGTTTTTCCTCATGTCCGAAGGTGGCCGGATGCACCTCATTCCTTCAGCAATCGCTCCCACTCCCTCTCTCCATCTCGCGCGATCTGTAGCTTCCTCCACCCTCAATCCAATCTTCTTTATATTCTCCTCGACTTGTTTCTTCATGTTTGCTTCTGCCGTCCTCGCTTTCGTGGTCCTTTCACTTCAAACATCATTGCCTTCTTCAAAATGCTCTCATCATCCCTCCTAACCACATGTCCCTGCCATCTTACTCCATTCGCTTTAGCCATTTTATCTAAAGTTTCTTTCAGACCCAGCATTTTCATCAGCTCCTCAGTATTCTTTCTATCCACTAGTTTTACTCCACACATTGATCTCACCATAGCTCTTTCAGTTCTTCTCAAAATTACCATCTCATTTTCCCTCAAACACCATGTCTCACTTCCATGTAACATTGCTGATCTAAGCAACTACGATACACCATCCCTTTCATTTTCAAAGAAAACCTTCTCCCAAGTAACAACTCTCCGCATTCTCTAAATTTCATCCATCCGATCCTTACTCTTGCAGTCACTGCAGTTTCACACCCACCACTAGCATTCAGCCTATCTCCAAGATAACAACAAAAATATTGCGCATGAAAAAAAAAAAAAAAAAAAAAAAAAAAACAGTGTTACCTGAAAAGCTGAAAACTGTGAGGTGAAAAGGTAGAAATGAAGGCGTGGATGATTTATGGGGATTTTTATTTCATTGAGTATGTAGCCATACTAAAAACACCATGGCTACTTATCATTCAATTTTTAGTGACAATAATTTGAAGAAATAACGACAGTTCGATTTGACTACTGCTGTTGTAACGCTGGTTGCCTTTCAACACGTTACTTTTACAACTTCTAATTTGTTTGCCTGTTGTTATGCGGCTTGGGATTTGTTTGATGTCAGTATGCAACTGCACCCACACGGATAATACTTTACGCAAAATACCTTTCTAGTTAATTTTTCTGCATAACTAGATATTTCAGCGAAGTCGGTATAATTGGTATGGTTAGTACCTAATACCAGCTGGGCATGAAATACTTGTTAGTTTTTTGTTTTTTAATTCTGTTCAGGATGCATCTGAAGCATTTGTTCACTGCATTAGATGCTTAGATTTTGAAAAAAAAAATTGCAAAATAATTTCAGTTTTTTTTGCGGCTGTTGCTAGCTCTATAAAACCCCTTAAAAATGCGAGCAGTAGTTTCAAATACTATGAAAAATGTTCAGTAAATTAAAGCTTAGATTATTAGAAAAGCGTAGAACCGCTTGGAAAAAATTCAGCTATAAGTTCTTAATGACACAAGAAATATGATAAATATCTGTATGTCTGGACTTTTTTCAAGGCAACATTGGAAGCTCTTCAGCATTTATGGTCAAGTGGCAGGCTATCCCGACTCTCTACTCGTATATGTGATGCTGTCATCCTCATTCTTTGTCATCTGATTAGAGGAGAACAGATCGCTAGAGACAAATTAAAAGAGGAGAGAGAAGAAACAAAAGCTAAGGGTGGCCATGATTTTGCCCAAGGTATGATGGTGTTTTTTTTGTGTGCACATATTAAGGTATTTGATTGTAAAGTGTTTTGTGATACAAATAAGCAGCATGGTTAAGGGGGCATCCACATGTTTTTTTAAATCTTATTTTAACTGACTAAAACTTTCTGAAAAATAATTTAAATAATTATTTTAAGCGTGTTAATTTTTCGTAGACGCTGCACAGCTCTCAGATCTCTACAATGCTTCTACTTCAAACCAAAGGTATGTTAGTGTATTGCTAAAGCCATAAAGTTAACTCAGTTGCTAAGCACACGCTAGTGGTGCGGTAGGTCTGGGGTCCGATTCCCGGACCGGTCAAATCGGCACAGTGTCGCCAACGGCTCGCCACCGCTGCGACGTTTCTTCGGAGCTGTGTAGCCCGGCGCTAAGCCGCGGAGACGGGCCCCGCCACTCCTTACGCTTCGGCGTAATAGCGCGAGTATAATGAAGATTTGATTTGGTAATGGCTGAGTGATGTTCATTGAACTAACAACGCATAAACTTGCATAATGTAGAAAAATTACGTAAAAATACGAAGAATTCTTGTACTTAAATTTTTTGGACTTTTAATACCCGTGAAACAGTGCTATATTTTATCAAAATTATTTTCTGTAAATTAATGTAAACAATGTTTATTTACACATGGTTTTTTTTTTGACACCGGTTTAATTTCTTATAGGTTATGGTAATTTTGTTTAGTTTAAAAAGTTTTCAATGATTTGTTTATTCAGTTAGCAAATGACGCAGAAACTGTTTTTGTGTCTCTTGCTTGAGCTGAGCATTTTATTTAATACGGATTTGAATTTAACTTTAAGCAAATGTGTTATTATGAAGTCAAAGCCAAGCTCTTTCGCAATTATGGCCGATATAATTAAATTCCTTCAAGTTTTACAAAGCTTAAATTTGTTTTCTTGACAGTAGGCCAGCTAGTAATACGGCATCTTCACGTATCAGACAGATCGCAAATGAAATTGGCTCAAATCATCAAGCATCTATAGACTCATTGGCTCAGCGAGAACATGACCCAAATTCTATTCAACAGGTAACAAGTGTTAGTTCAAATTGCATGATGTCAATGCTATGTCATCCAATGTACGCAAATTTAGGTTGACGATTGAAATATGATAAGCGCTTAAAAACAAGTTATTATGTAGTACTGTATTTATTATGTAATATTATGTATTATGTAGTGTAAAACTAGCAGCCGTACGTTAGGTACTGATTGCACTCTGGCAAAATTTAGTTTAATAATATTTATTTTTTCACAAGAAATTATATCTGACCCCATGAAAAAAATGCAGTTGGCAGCATTTTTTGCTCTTGCATGTGCACGTTCAAATGTGCATATGGTTGTTGTGTATTTTGCACATGCTAAATCAGTAATAACCAACATACTATCTTATGTAATTCGTTCTACTTGTCTTTTAAATAATTACGCCTTTGTTAGGTGCTTCAACGCAGTAAGACCATGAGCTGTAAGTTGGTTGCTTAAGTACAATTACACTTTGCAGCTGATGGACATGGGGTTTCCCCGGGAAAATTGTATTGAAGCTTTGAATAACTCTAGCACAGTTGAGGGTGCGGCAGAATGGCTGTTAACCCACTCATTTGAGGAGGACCAGTTGATACGTGCGATTACAATGTCATTGGAAAATAACGCAGCAGCCCCAGCTGAAGAAAGTACCCCGGAAGCGACTGAGGTAACATTTCAGTTCCCTACTTCTCCTATTTGATTAAAGTTTTAAGATTTTGCAATACGAAGCAGTTTTTATCATTCCATGTGAAGAATTTCGGCAATGACACAAACCGGGTGCGAATCATATCCCGACTCTTTTTTTTGGCGTCATATCAGTAGTTTTTCCATTTGCAAATTGCAACGGTGCGATTATTTAAACAAATGCGATTGTTTAATAATTAATTATTGTTCTAATATTTAGTGCAAACTTATTGGCCGTAAGCTATGTCTGTCCAAATCTTTTTACATTATGCAAGATTGCAACAAAGAAATAGCATAAATTGCATTTTTTTATTTAAGCAGCAGATTCATTTTGAATTTGCAATTTATGAATAGCTTTTCTGGTATTCAGTGAATTCCGAGCTAAGCATTGTTAAGTTTTCATTAATAATTTTTCGTAGAATTCCAGCCATTATGTAGGTTAGTGGTACTCCAACATTTATAGAAACAATAAAAATTACAACTAAAAAGAAAGGTATTTGGAAAAGAATTTTCGCAGAAACGTATCAAATAAATCGCCTACTCGGTTTGATTGCATTTTCATTTTAATTACGCTTAGTAAAAAATAATAACGATGCAACTCGTAAACAATTTATTGTAAGCTGTTTTTCAATTTGAGAAATAGCGTGTACATTGTTGTGCAGTCATTTTACAGCGTCTTTAAACTTTGTTTTCTGCTACTTATTTAATTAGTAGCTTTTTGTAAACTTTTTATTAACTTCATTTAGCAGATACAGCCCGAAAGTCATTGACCTTTTTTGAACCAATTTTTTTTTTTATTGGTGTATCTTTTGTTTTTAGCACAAATAATGCGAAAAGCTTTATTAAGCTGAGAAATTAAAACAAAATAGTAAAAATTATTTTAAGTATAAAGATAATCTTTTTTGTCAACTTCACTGCAGGCAGCGAGTGAAAATACCCCTGAAGAAGAGGCCCCCGAGGAGTTCCAACCTACAACTTCTACAGAAAGTGAAGAAAAAGAACCAGAAATTTCCCAACCTTCTCAAGAGGTGGTTAAATTTGGGTTACAAGTGTGTTTGTTTCGCTCCCCCAAAATTAAAACGCAGTGTGGGTGTGGCAAATGAAATTATGGAGTGGTGCAAGAATAAAGGTTTTAGGGCGCGTAGATGCGTTGTCTGAGTAAAATCACGAATTGGCAACGTTTAGTTGACGAGAAGATTAAAACCAAAATGTAGTAAGGACATTTTTCTCATGGAATAATTGATTTTAATTCAGCATTTTAATAAACAATTTTTTTCGAGAGTTTTTTGTTTTTGACTCCACTTTAAGTTTGATATTAGGACAATATAGTACACTCCCCTGAGATTAGTAGTTACGCTTAAATGATCGTAAATGCGGGTGATATTTTTTGTTTCGTCAATAAACACTATTTTATGAATTGCCTAATTCAAACTAGCAGCTATTGCTGATTATTCCACTATTAGCCTACTGTGCGGAAAAATGGCGCTATGAAAAACAAAATGGCGGTCGTCGTGACATGTGGCAAGGCGTGAAAAAGTTTTTGTTTTTTACTCTCACAGAAGCGTTTGTAACGTTACCACGCCTAGTAATTATCATTCTATTGCTATGTGGTTGACTAAAGAAGCGCTTTAATTAGTAGTTAATTATTATTTTTGTTAAATCGAAGTCATTTTTAATTTTTGTTTTGCGTTTTTTTTAGGAAATAAACAAAAAGGAAGAATTTGAAGCAGTTGTAAAAGCTGACCAAGAAGAAATTAAAATTTTGTGCCAGGTATGAAATAAAACACCTCGCACCATAAGTACATCATATGCCATTCAGACGTTTTTAAATCAAATTTTGTAACAATTTATTCAAAATCAGCTTTTTAGCATTTGAGTGTATATGAAAATTAAGCTAGAATTCATTAGCTTGTGAGATTCTTTTAAGATTAACCAACTTACGTTGGGCCATAAAACTAAGTTCAAAACACGCGGTGCGGCCAATGCTTAATGTTTTTCATGTTTGAAAGTTTATTTTAGGATGATGAAGAGCCTATGTCTGCCAATGACATTGATGATTTTGCCGCCAACATATTCGAAGGAAGCTTACAGCTTGTCAACCAACTCCCCGACACAGTATACCGGTTTGTAGAGATTGTTTTTCAAACCTTTTCCTGTTGTTTTTCCCACTTTGCCACCATATTCTCTTTCACATGCCCTACTTTGCAATGTACGCTTCTGGTTTATCCGCACAAGCAGTCACGTAATTCGCAAACGCAAAGTTTGTTGAGCTTTTTTAATTTATTGAAATAATATCAGTGTTGTATTTTCAACTGCAGTTGCATGGCCATTTGTTTTTTTCCTCTGTGCGAAAAAATACGAAGACTAAACAAGTGTGTGAGCACTAAGCTATGTCTGCGGTTATAAACTTGCCGCTGGACTACTTCAAATTTCAATCGTGTTATAGATCAGTGAAGAGTACTGTAGAGTGAGCTTGCGCTCTTTGAATTAGCAGCCGCTCGGTATATACGTCAGCGACATGGCGTAGCGGTAGCCTGCTGCACGCAGGTTACAGATTTAACGCGACGAGTTCGATTCGCGACTGTAGCCAATTGCATTTGAAATATATGCCGTGTGGCTGCTTACTCGAAGAGCGCTCAAGCTCCCTTCGCAGTCTCCCTTAATTGCTATTGAATTTTCTGTTCAATATAAATAGAAAATAACCTCTGTTATTATATTCTGTATTTCAACATCCTTTGCCACCATTCTTTCAAATTTATGTCGACCTTAATAAACTTTTTTTAAGAAACAGCCTAGGCGCTATTTTCATCATTGTTTTGCAACTTTAAAATTTATACTCCGCAGTCTGCAACCTCTTGCCTTAGTAGTAGTTCATTACTGCTAGAGGATTAGAAGCAGACTTTGAAACCCTTTCCCCAGACATAAATACAATGGCTTTGAGCTAAAGTATTAATGAGCATACTGGTAAACTCTGCAACCCCTAGCCCTAATAGTGGTTCGTTACGGTTAAACGATTAGAAACAGAGCTTATTATCCTACCCATGACATATCCTAATAAGTACATTGGCTTTGGTCTGAAGAGTTGATAAAAATCCATTTGTAAAAATTCGTGATTTTGCGTTTAAGAAGCGTTGCGGTAGGATGCGACGGAATGTTCAGCTGCTCCGCTGTAAGTAGCTAGTTTTATCCTAGTTTTAGTTGAAACTGTGAATGTAAATTTTTGAAACTGACTAGTCACTCTAAATTAACATTTATTTTAGGGTTTGTGACGTTATCGTCGTATTAATGAAACGAGCGGGAAAGGAATGGTCGGACGGCGTGTTTGAAAAACTTGTGCATCAGGTAGAAATTTTTAGGTTAGAAAGTGAGCTCAGACGATAAGCTTATCGTTACCGGTGCGGAAGGTCTAGGGTTCGATTCCCGGGCCCGTCAAATCGGCCACGGAGTCGCCAATGGCTCACCACCGCTGTGTTGTTTCTTCGGAGCTGAGTTGCTCAGGCGCTAGGCGGCGAAGATGGGCCTCTCCACTCGTTACACACTTTTTATCATTGGCCTAATTATCCTCCTATTACGAAAAAGCGACGAAGCGCTGTACGAGCTCGCTTAGGAGTTGCCGGCCATCTGTCTACCACACTAAGATGGGGGAATTCCGTTAAGTGCCTTTCCCAGCGGCACAACAAGTAAACTTGCCGGCTTTCTCCACACTGTCCCTTAAAAGCTGAACGTCAAGCAGGGAAGCTGTGAATGCCAATTTTAAAGTCATTGGTTTGACCCGACTCGGAATTGAACCCCTAGTCTACCGATCCAGAAGCAGACGCTTCATACCACTCGGCCATCTGATCGGTTAACTTCGGCGTAATATCGCGAGTATAATGAAGGTTTGATCTGATTTTGGAAGTACTTATGATCTTTAAGTTGTTTATAACCTTTTATTCTGTTTCAATTCTGTGTTATGCTTTTTTGACTCAAATCCCTCAAATTATGAATAACAGGATTTGAAATTCGTTTTCAAGAGACTGAAGTTTGTGCTAGAGATTTACGCACTGTGATTTTTTGCCCCTTAGGAAGATAGTTTAAATGACTCGGCGTGTTTATTAACTCAATTGCTTGTTTTCAACTAGTAGAAGTGTTGCTTTCTTGTAGGTTGGTTAATTTTTTAGTTACTAAGTGATTCTTTAAGTCAAATTAAAACAAAAATCTTGTTAATTAGTACATTTAATCGCCTTATAACCCCATCATCTAATAGGTTTGAAGAATAGTTGAACATTTTTGGTTTTGCCAGTTAGTGTGAAATGAAACGGACTTTGAGTCGTTTTTTGAACTTGGACTGTCGGTTACCACGTTAATAAACTGCTGTTTTTTGATTTAATCTTCTTACTCTTCTCTAACTTACTAGGTGTCGTGACCCGGAGGCAGTAGTTAGTGTAAACAAGCCTGCGATGCGTTTCGCTTATATGTAAATGATCTATGATTGATATTGAATGTGCTGGCTCACGAACGAAAAGCATCTGAAAGAACATGTCGCTGCACGTACCACTTTCGAGTTATGTGGTACATGCTACTAAATTTTGCAAAGTTCTTTCATAAAAACTGTTTTGTAACGTTTTTTTGTGAATTCAGATCAAGGAAAAATGCGAGAAACTGCTTCAAAGTTACAAAAACCGAAATGAAGACATATGGGTGCAAGATGACGCATCCACTCACGGTTTGGCTACCCAGGTTCTACTTTTCACCCTTTTATTTGAGGTATGAACCCAGTGAATCCTCTATTAGGTTAAACATTTGGGTAAACAATGTTTCAGATTACTGATTTTGGCAACTTTTTACCTGACTAACCCAAGTTTGTGTGGAATTGTTGCTTGCCCGAGATCTTCTGGCGATCTCTTCACTTTTCTGCTTAACTCATCTCCAGAATATTGATTCAGTGTTAATTTTATTACGATAACTATTTTGTGGAATAGCTGCTAGAGTTGCCTTTTGCAAAAAGTTCCTTTTTGTAAAAGTAATTCAACTTTGGTGTTAGTTGTTTATTTTTTTTCGAACATATTAACGAGTTGAGAAGAAACTTTGTCTTCGAAGTTAAACATTGCAAGGCATTTCAGGAGATGAAAGAGTCGTGTACTCGCTTGTTTAGTGAAAGCAAGTTGTTGACGACATTGGTGCGTCTTTTAACTGCAACATCAACTTGGGTCAAAGAACACGAGGCTAGTGCAAAGAGTTCTGCCACTCCCAAGTAAGTCTTTGTTGATACTATTTGCAGTTTTTTACCAACAATTTAACTGGGTTTTATATCATGAAATAATGCTTTGAGATTGTTGCTTGTAGCGAGGTTTGTGCAAAAATTTTGTTTTCTCGAAAAGTTTGTTTTTATTTTAATGGAAAATTGGTGCGTTATTTTCAGAATTGCTTGCTATATTTGCCTATGTTACTTTTCCAGTACAAGAGTGCCCTTCTTCGTGTTTTAGTAACAGACTGGACCGCATGGTTTAGTATACATGCAATTGTCTTACGGAACTTTTTTTGTTTTAATTTCGATCACACCATTGTTAACTATTTTCAAAAAGCAAATTGCGGAAATGAAAACCAATGGCAATATTGAACCCCTGCGCCTAGGAGCAGTTAGCATGCTAGCCATTTCATCTTGCCGCTAGTGTCAATTCATTTTCGCTATTTCGAAATTACGACGGGGCCGACAGGGCAATAGCTTCCACCTGTCTCAGTTAAAATGGGCTTCAGTGTCTTAAAATACCATTGCAGCGCGTTATTCACTTTTTGCATTGGATTTGAAGCCAACAGCAGCAATTTGTAAACCAACTCTTATGCCTGAACATGATGGCCATTTGGTCATGTCACCAACTTCCATCAAGCTAATATTAATTTGGCTTGAGTTTGTTTACTAGCAGTTAAGCAACTCGAGAGAAAACTTGTTAAATTGATACTGTAAACATAAGCATGCTTATACTTAAAAAACAAAAATTTGATAAATAAGGATTGTGCTTTTCGAATTTTAGCCTTAAGCGTGGAAAAACTTCGGCGCCATATTAACGAATCTCTTTGCAGATGGATTTCTCCAGTTCTTCTGTTGATTGATTTATATCAGCGCTCGTGTGTCGCACTGCGTTGTCGAAATAACCTCAATCAAAAATACACCGATTGTAAAAGGGAATGGAAATGGTTTGATGATAGATCAGGCCGATGGTGCAGTTACAGTGCTTCCAATCACAAGAGCATTGATGATGCTTATCTGGCTGGACAACCCAGCGTTCGGTTAGCGCTACTTCCTAATGTAAACTGTGTCACAGCTAACTCAGGCCCAAAGTAGTAATTAAAAGATGCTTTTCAATTTTTGTTGCGTAGTTCTACCGCGTATTTCAGCGCCATTGAAAACTTTAAATTAGATTTCTGAATGCATCTTAAAATACTGGGAAGTTTTGTAGCGGTTTGGTTTGTTTCAAATGCATTTTTACGATGTGTTTTACGTGATATGTGGTTTGAATTGTAATTTCCAACTAGATGCATTTTGTGTAGGTTAGAATCTAATTGAACTTGGTTTAGATTCACAGCTGGTCGCAGACGATATACTATTAACTTCCACCAACTCATTCAATTCAATGAGGAATCTTTAAACCGGCGACCTATCATGGCAACTTACTCTAAAGATGCAAGCAAGAAAAAGGAAACAGGACTAACTGAATCACAAGAAGCATTTCGAGGTAGCTTGGTAGCTTTTTTTGAATTGCAAAGCTTAATGATGGAGAGTCGCAGCCTAGTGCCTCTGTAATTTTCCACTGATGATGATATAAGTTTTTACCGAAACGTTTGTAAAATGATTGTTAATATACTGGCCATATTCTTTTTACTAAAATTCCAAAACCCATCTTGATGCTTTAATATTATCGTTCATGCTTATTAACACAGAACCACCTTCTGATGAAAATCAAATGGAGACGGAGTCTAGTACATCGCGAACTCCGTTTGCATCAGGATCTCAAATATATACGGAGTTGAGTGAGCAAGAGAGCGAGCAACTTGTTATTGCTTGTACTGCATTTGTGTGCTTGCCAGTGGATGCTGACTCCCTACATGCTTGTATGAGAATGCTTTTAAGGTAAAAGTCTTATTTTGACAAATGTATTCTGCACTTGTACTTAGCAAAAACGTAATTACCTTTGCCGAAATAATCAGTTGAAGGCCTAGGAAGGTCCTAAGACATAATCTAAATTTTGTTTTATACGGTTTTGTAATCTTGCTGATGTAACAATTAACGACTCTGTTTTGATTTGGGGCTAGTCGCAAGCTAAATTTTGTTCTTCAAGCTTCGAGTAAACTGGATTTAAAATTTTTATGGGCGAGTTATACTTTAATCGTGCTATGCATTTGCAACATTAAGTTTTTACAAGCAGAAGGAGAGATTAATTCTAAATTAACATTGTTCATTACTGTGTAATAGCATGTCTTTTCTTAGACTTGTAACAACTGTAAAACAGTACTTCATTGACATTTTATGTATAGCTGTCGAAAATTGATATGGTGAAGGCTGTATATTAAAGACGCAGTAGCGTTGTGCTGTGGCTTCACTTGTCTTATTAAATAGGATCTTAAAATTTGATAAGTATAGATAGAAATTTTTCGAGCAGCAGACGAGCGTAGCACACGTCTATTAATTTCGCTTTTGTCTAGTCGTCTGTAACGTAATAGAGTGGATATTGAATTTCAAAGTTGATTGATCGTCAGGAATTTGGTGAAATCCAAGCAGGCTCAGGTTAAAGACCGTGCTTGAGTTCGTGCTATTCGCACATTTAAAATTAATCGAGAACAAAGATTTCTTGAGACGAAGAATTGGTAAATTTACTATAATATTCTGGAATTATATATTTGTTGTTTTTTAGATTGACTAGAACTGGTACCAAAAATGGCCACCAGAGGGCGATCTTGTTCGCGGAATTAGGTGGAGCTTCTGCGTTACTAAAGTTGAAGAACATACATGGTTTCATCGGCTTTGCCTCCCTAGCTACCTTGTTACTGCGCCATATTTTAGAAGACCAAGAAACATTAAAAATAACGATGGAAAAAGTAAGAAATCAATTTTAAGTGGGTGCAATGTGGAGTGCATTATTTACAATATTACTTTTCAGACGGTGCAGAATATTTGCTCGAGTGGGGCCGGGAATGCGGGATGTGGGGTAACCACTGGAAGTACTGGGAGTAAAGAGCTTCATTACGTGCTTCGGGCTTTGGCCCCAGCCGCGTGTCAACATTCACAACTGTTTGTCGATGCGTGTCGAAACAACATGCGAATCGCGCTACCTTCTATTACGTCTAGACGTGAGTTTCTTATTGGTTTCAAATTAAAATTAATGATCCAACGCGGTCACGTACGTTTTTGCGTAGTTGTGGAATCAATGGAAACAGCCTTGGTTGGCCCCAACGGTGTACAAACAATACGACCTTCAAATAAAACTGAACCACTGCAATATTCAAGCAATCTTTCCCCTGTCGTTGTGTCCACGATCCGTCAGCTACTTGATGCATTGGTTGCTGTGAAAGATGAGACTAAAGAAGGTAAATGTGTTTTTGTTTGTTTAATGTATCTAATAATAGTGCTACAAACTTTCCTGTTTGCGCAATTGCTCTTACGACATTGCTATTGGTGCGGGAGGTCTGGTGTTCGAATCCAAAGCCATTCAAATCGGACACAGTGTGGTCAACGGATCACTGCCGCTGCGACGTTTCTTCGGAGCTGTGTTGCTCGGGCGCTAAGCCGCGGAGATGGGCCCCGCACTCGTTACACTCTTCGGCGTCATAAAGCGAGTATAATGAAGATTTTTTTTGTAGTAGCGCTGTAGACAGCGAAAAGTTGAGTGCGTTCGCTGAAGGTATCCGCGCAAATAAACATTTTTGTGTAACTGGTGACAAGCTTCGCGCTACCAGCTCTCGTTAACAACATCAAATGATTACCCATCATTTCGTTCACGGAGTGAAACATATAGCTAAAAAATTTTGCGCAATATGGTTTAAGTTTTGATTTTTTGCAAATACACTTCAGATTTTAACACTTTTAAGTTGTCATGATGTTACCAATTTGTTTGTAATAATAAATACTCTCTCGAAGCAAATTATTAGTCGTTTTAACCTTTACAGGTTCATCTACTGCTAAAAGCGATTCGAATACTACACAGGTGCGTAAAAAATTAATATGATTTCAAAGCATGGTTATTGTGATTTCAAAGCTAGCTTCTTTCCTGGTTTATCGTAGCGAACTTGACTTGGACCTAGCTCGTACTTTTCAGCTTTACGAGCAGTTGCATTGCAATAAAAATAACAAATTTTAACGATCTCAGCTACGCTGGTCTAAACGCACTTTCAAGATAGCAGTGGCTCTGCTAAATCTTTTTACTGTTTCTATACTTAAAAACTTTCGATGCCAGGCCAATTTGCGATTTTTATTGGTCGGTGTAGACTTGAGAAAAAAGTCAGGAATTTGCAGACATGCCATTAATTTAATATGTTTCTAATTTTTCAATTACTCATCACAACTTTCATTAACAAAGTTTTTATTTTTGAGGTTCAAGTTGTCAGATTGATTCTTATATTGGGTTTCGCTATAGTAATCTAAGACGATTATTAAAGTGCTACTGACAATCATAATAACCACTTATTTTCTTCGTGTTTAGTCTCCGAATTCAAGCGATCCTACTTCGGACCAACCTCCTAAGCTTGCTTCGGATGAAAAAGAAAACAAGCAGGGTAATTCACTCAGTTCACTGTATATCAAGTTTACTGAAAGCAAAAGCGTATTTACGAGTAAATTGCTCCGCATTTTTTACCCGGCTGATTTTACAACCTATTCAGGCGTTGGGAAAAACAAGCATTTTAAACTTCTCTTTTTCCAAAGGGATTTTTTTACGTTATATGTCGTTGTTGTTGTGCTGTAGTCACGTAAGTGCATTTTGCCCCTTTTGAGTTAGAGCTATTTTTGTGTTCAGCAAAAAATACAAAATGTCATAAATGTCGTTTGTGACGTAATAAATTGGTGATATTTTCGTAGTGACAATATTTCGGCACGACAAGTTTTTGACCGAAAGGAGGGTGCCCAAAAGCTTCTTTTCAGGGGATTTTTGTCAGATTCGTGACTATAGCACAAAACACTTCTGGAAAATCTTAATTATTTTTTTGCAAAAAAGCACTTTCGTGAAATCAAGTTTTTATGGCGATTTTTTTAGACACGGTGCTTTTATAGTTGTTGAGTTTGCGACATCATGATGAATTTTGATAAAGAATTTGTTTGTTTTTTTTTTCGATATTGTTCTTAAAAACGTCAATATCCGGTAACTTTATAGGAAATGACTATTTTTACGGGCCCGTAACATTTGTCTCTCTAGTTTATTTTATTTTAGAAGGAGTTTTTATTTTTAACCTGGTGTACGGGCCCGTACAAATAGCCAGATTAACCACTGCCAACTTTATAACCTACACTTCATTTTGTTTTTGGGTGATAACTATTTTCTTAAAGGTGCATAGAAAACTCTAGAGGAAAAATTATTTACCGTACGCTACATTAAGTCAAACCTACATATATTCATGCTTGCAAAAATTCATTCTGTTTTGTGTGGTTGCATTCTCGAAAAAAAGCATAACAATTATTTTTAGAGAGAAGATTATACGTCACAGTAATTCATTCTTACAAAAACTCAGTTTGTTTGGGTGGTCTTACAAAAATTTCTTAAAAGCCCATAAAAATCGTTTTTAGAGCAAAGGTTTACCGTACGCCACAAAAATTTATGATACATTAACATCAACAGTATGCAAAAACACAGTTTTTACAGCACGGAAACGAGCGCAAATTAACCAACCACTGTAACAAACCATCAAACAGGTACAAAAACAGAAAAACATTTTGAACATACTAAAAATTGAACTCGTAACACAAACTTGTGCAACATTGGTCTTTTTTGGGTTGTGCAAAAACCTATTGTCGTGATTAGAGCTCAAAAAGTGCATTTTTTGTGTACTTTGCTGCACAAAGAGTGCACTTTCGTGATTATAGCACAAAAAAAAATTAAGTTTCAGATTCGCGAAAATGGTAAAACTTCAATATCTCAAAAAGTACTTCGTGTTTCATCTTGCAAATTGCACTGGATTGAAGAGCGTGAAAAAGACTTTCTTGCTAGATGCATTACTAAAAATCACTAAAAAATTACTTTCGCGACTACAGCACAACAACGACGATAAGTGGTTATTTAGCCGATGTGGTAGGTTACTCGTTCCATTCATGTGATGCTATAGCTTAAAAAAACGTTTGCCGGTTTTCTTTTTCTCTTTCAAGCTCGGGGTTATGTTACTTTACTTTTTTATTGCAGGCGACAATCCATTAGTCACTAAATCATCCATTTTACGGCTGATAGCTGAACTCGTCCGTTCCTACCCGTCCTGTGCTTCGTTGATTGTATCACATCAATACAAAGCTGATGCGTCGCCATTAGTTAAGCATGTAAATGTTAAATTAGTTTTAAAAAATGGCCGAATTTGCATTTTTTTTTTTGTTCAATTTTTCATCTTTTCAATTTTGTGATAATACCGGTTGCTAAGTTGCGGCAAACCATGGTCATTGGTCAGCTTTACTTTTAGCTTCACTGTCACTTTGACGGGCCTAGACTCTTATTATTTTTCCTTCTTTGTAGTCGTGAATTTTGTATATTGCTTTTACAAGATATTAAAAATGCCGTTCAGACGGACTATACGTGTTTAACGAGACTTTTTCATTAGACTACGTCTAGAAGGAATTTTTGTTTTTAACCTGGTGTTGGTTGTAAGTCAACGTGCACCAAAGGTTGTGAAATTTATGGCGAAGCTACAAGTGGCTGATTCCATGTACTCAAGTGATAGTTTGATTCAATTTTCTAAACTTTGCTAATTTGTTAACACTTACAGAAGGACTGTAACCTAAATTCCATTAATCTTTTAAAATCTGTAACACTTGCGCAGTGGAAAAATCTAAAAAATTCTTTGCTCAAAAAGCCAATTAGCTATTGAAAGCTTTTACCTTTGGTGCTTTTTAAGACTTTGTTTTTGAGTGTTGTGATTTTGTTGTCGACTTTTCCCCTGTTATGCTGTAGCTAAGCTTCATTTTAAAAATAGACCCTTCATACTCATCGCATTACGAATGTAATATAATTTCTTTAATTTCAGGATTGTTCCGCTCTATCTTTCATTCTTGATCACTTACTGGTACCCCGAACTAAACCAGCTCCCGAGCCAATCACCACACCCACCTCAACTGCCACCACAAGCGCCCCATCTGCTTCCGCTGCCCTTCACCTTCCCTCCATTACTCAAACGCAATCGGTTAGTAATTAGATCTACGTATTTTAACCCATTTAAACATTTCAACCGGTTTGGAAGAGCGTAAAATTGAAAACCTTCTTTTTGTCTATTAATAATTTTCAGAGACTTTAGCTTTGTAACTTGTATAGTTTAGTTGGTAATTATGCACTAAGTATTACTCTATTTCCAATTGGGACTACTCATCTGGAAGGGATGCACCAACAACGTATTGCGTGAGAGGGCTTTTCTAAGTCACCGATTCTTTTTTCAAAAAACGGTTTTAAATTACCACCAATAAGAGTGAAAAAGTGGCGCTACGATACTTAAACTCCTACATTCCAATTTGTTCCATCACCTCTCTCTCTTTTTTTTTTTTTTGTGGATAAAATAAGTGGCCTTGCATTGTTTTTACATTTTCTGCCTGAAAATATTGTAAAACGACTTTGGAAACAGTTTAAAAGGAAAAAGAAAAACAAAGGAAAAAGCAAAATAAGAAAAAGCAAAACAAAGGTCAATGTTGTAGCAATGTAGGATGTATGTGAGAGTTTACAGTAAAGTAGAGGCATGGTTACAACACTCAGGTTAGATTAGAATAAGTCTTTGTAAGATGGAATACGAAAACTCCTGTAAATGACTTCAAAATTCTTGCATTTTTTTAGGCTGACGATGAACAGTGGGACAAAGATTGTCCCGCTTTAGCACGGGTGTTTTTGTCTTGTCTGGCTGTGTCTCCTCCTGTCCTGCCCGCCAGTGGACCGGACCCTCATCTTATTTTAGTTAACGAATTGAAATCGGCTCTGTCCAGAGCTGTTCATCTTCCAGAATCAGAGGAAAAACACACGAAATTACGCTCTTTACTCGAAATTATTTCGTAAGTAAATTAGAAAATACCTTTAAGTTTTTCAAATAGTAACAAACTGTTGATTGAAAATTTTGTAACATGGGTTCGATTGACGACTGAAGCCTTTTACACTTCACATGCATTTCGAGTACTCTTGACTCCTGCAGTAGGTCTTGGAATTTATTTGTGTTTCGTGCATTTTGAGTCATTCGGTTATTGTTAAGCGAATTTTCTAGTTAAACCAAAAAGAAGCTTGTAATTTAATTGCAATGTATTTGCTGCTGCAGACCTACTTGCCTATTCGCTCTATTTCACATCAAGTTATTATAATGCAAAATATTGTATTTATCTTTTCAACAGAGCAATCATCGAATGCACTTCAAAAACAACCACATCCCAGTCCCGACGCACACTAGGACGACAGCAGACTCCGGACACGTCTAACTTGGACCCGACTTCTAGCCACGTTCCCCGTATGATGATGAAACGAGGACTAGCGTCTGACCTGGCCAAAGTGCCTCATTTTATTGATCTCGGTTCACCTGATATGGCAGAAACAGTAAACGCAGCCCTGAAGCCTTTGGAGGTGAGTGGCAGCCTTAGTATTTGTTGTTTGTGATTTTTTAAGTAGCTCGTGTGACTGTCCGGTGGGCGTAGCGGATAAAACATTGCTGCCGGTGCTGCAAGTTTTGGGTTTGATTTCAAGGCTGGTCAAATCGGATACTGTCACCAATGGTTAGCCACCGCTGTGACATTTTGGTGTTGCCCACAACCTATTGCACTGGCGCTAGGTCACGGAAATGGATTCCGTCAATCGTTACACCCTTTGGCGTTAGACCGCGGCTAAGATGAAGATTTGATTTTTTTTTACGAGTAATTAATGATAAATTAAGCACATGGAGTTGGCCGAGTGGTTGGTGCATTGGGCTCCGAAGCTGGCTTCGCGGGTTCGATGCTCAACTAGGTCATCTCCATGATGCATGTACAGGGTGGGGCAAAAAAACCTCCCACATTTTAAATTTTTACTATGGCAATGCTGTTGCAGTTATTCGCCTAGTTTTAAGTAAATTCATTTATTAATGAAATGCCATTTTGTTTTACAGAATAAAAATTTTGAATTTGGTTTTCTTGTCTAGCTTTTCTTGTCTATTTTTTCGAAAAGTGAAATGTGGGAGGTTTTTTTGCCCCACCCTGTACTTCACTACCACAAAAATCTTAGCCGCAATTGAGTGGCTTGAAATTTAAAAAAAAAATTAAAGATAAATTAATGACTTTCGGAGAAAACTGAAAGTGCGTTACTAACGCGGCAAGCGGTAAAGCGACAGTTTTTTTATCGCACCTTGTTTTACTGGTAGTATTAGGAATATAGCCGTTATGGCGTGTCGCGTACTGGTAATTCACCTTAAGTCAACATTTTCTTGTTTTTGGAATACATCACCTCTACTTTGGTTTTGTAGCATCGAGGCAAAAGAAATCCCGATACACTTAGTAACTTTTTTGTGCAGTAAAGTTCCTTTTTTTAGGTTTTAACTCGTTGGACCAGCACTACAAGTACTGCGAAGGCACAAGATGGCGGCGAGAAGAAAGAAGTAACAGAAACCGTCTCTGTTGCTCCGTCATCCAATCAAAATTTAACGGTACCAAGTGAAGCGCCCACTGATACGTCCACAATAGTAAGTGTTTTACTGCGTTGTAGTACTTATTTCAATATTTACTTATTATTCGGGTTCATAGTGCCGTAATTATCGAAAAAAATATTGCTTATGCAAGTAATATACGTATGTTTTGTACTTGAAACAGAACTAGATAAGTGGAGACCAAATTCCTGTAATGCCAAGCAATATTGAGTAAAGGAATATGAAGATTTAGTCAACATTTCGTTTTAGCACTTGCCTTCAGCCCTTCACCCTTTGTCAATAACTTCGTTTTACCGCTTTTATCATAGCGCGCTCTGCGCATTTTCGTCATAGCGCATTTATCCTGCCCACATGTCCGATTTCCACATGGCTTAGACTCGCCGTTCTTGGTTCTTGTTTTTGCGTCATAATCAATTTTTTGACGTCATAATCTGTTTTTTTTACTATGACATCAAGAAACTGATTATGATGTAGAAACTAGAACCGTAAGCCTAAAGCCCTCTAAAATTGAAGATGAGGATGGGGTAATTGTGTAATATGAGGATTCTTTGTTAAAAGTATTGAAAACGTAGGCCAGATTGCTATGTTTTTAAAAATTTTTTGGCCAAAAAAATTTAGTGCTCATTTGCTATTGTTTTACAGAATTGGCCTGCCACCTCGGAAGATCAAGCTGCTCAAAACACAGACGTTTTCGAAGCTGATATTGAAGGTACTTAAAAAATTTGATTCAAAAAGTTATTTGTGGTAGATTTTGATTGTTATTGGCTAACTGGCTGGGGTTTAACTTCTGAAATATATATTTTTACTTCCTAAAGAAATTCTTAGTCTCGCTCAAAACAGTATCTAAAGTATTGCAAAGCCAAAGTAATAGAAGTTTATCGAATCATTTAGCTTGCATCTTCTATTACTGTAAAGGCGATGTTTATTTTAAGAAGGTAGAGGAATTTTCAATTTTTAAGGATGATTTAGGTCCTTTAAGGGAAAGCAAAGTTGCAGAACTTTTTGCTGAGTCTATTTTACGACCATTTCCAATTTTGAATCTGATAATAATTACAACTTTTTAACCTCCAATAAGTCTCAAGTTTGCATGACACGGTTATATTTGTGCTAATTTTCGAAATTAACTGAGGAGTTTTTACGATTTGGAAAACCAAAGTAGTTTGACATAATAATGCCGAGTGAGTCGTCGGTTTTCACGCTTGTCATTACGACATTAATCATCAAAGCACATTGCACAATCTACGTCTTGTGAGTTACATAACTTTTTACATAAATACTAATTTTGCTTGGGTTGTGTAACAAAATGCAAAATCGTGACGATTTAAAATAGGCATTTCACTACTGCTTATGGGTTCAGGGCAACAAATGTTGAAGTATTACCACAAAAACTTGAAAATACTGCCATTTTGTATCAACAAAATTCAGTTTTTTCTAACCGATTATTGGAATAAAAGATATGCGATTCCCGGTGCAGTCTGTGCTTTTCCTGTGTCTACGCTGGTCGCTGGTACTCCTGCATCCTTCAATCAAGTCACTGTTTTTGAATGGTTCTACAGAAAAAAAAATTGAATTTGGGTTATACGCTTACTGATGAAACCATTGCGCTCAAAATTGACTTCTGCGGCATGGTGCAGTGGTATTATGCAGTATCACAAATATAGTCAGCGGTTCGATGCTTTTCAAGGTGTCAGTTTATGGTGCAAGTCGTAGGCCGGGTTTGTGATGGTAAATATAACGAACAAAAATCGTTCCGTAAAACGGTTCTAAATTATGCGAACAGGCCATCTAACCTGCATTCACTTGCTTAAAATCACGTCTGTGTCGCAGTGTCATATTTTTTAATAGTAAAATTAATTACCTTATGCGTAATTTTTTAGATAACGCCTCGGATGAATACATGGATGTAATGCCTGAAGATAACATCAGTCAAGAATCAGACCTACAGTATTTAGATGCATGTGAGCATGTTGCTAATGAGTCATTGCAATAATATTTCATCCGATTTCAGCTGTTTGTTAGCTCCAAAATTTTGAATTTACATTTGAGCAACATTTGTTTGCATTTTTCAAGGGTTCAAACAAGCCTAGCTTCTTTTTGCTTAAAACAAGACACGTTTATTTCTGACAAAATATGAATCCCTTCCGAGAAGAATTGCTTATAATCATGTTTGCGCTCATGCACAAGGGATGGATGGAGTTATTCCAATTAGTTTAATTTTAAATCCGATCGTTGTTAAACGACTAAATTAAAGGCATTGGCATTTTGACTGCTTTGCAGTTGGAATGCAATAAGCCGTTAATTTGTCATTATTCAATTTAATTTCTAATTATGGTTTTCTTTGTTGTAATAGCCTGGTCTATTTTTGCAAGACAAGTTGTGGCTCTCATAGTTAACCATTAATGGGTTGAAGTCGTCGTTTTTCCAGCGCCTTTTCTTAAAAAAAAATGCTGTAAGGCAATGCACTCCTTAATCGCCTTAAAGTGTTCTGGTTATCTTGCGCTACATTGGTTGTTACGCCATATTTTGTGGTTCCTAATGTAGTTTAATGCTTAATCTAGGTAAAATTTTCCAATTTTTGTTTTATGTCGAAGCGCACTTAAATTAATCACATCACATTCAAGAAGAAAGGTTAAGCATTAGAAGTACAGCCGCTTGTGTTTCTTAGTAAAATTGACCTGCCTCCATTTTTTGAGGCCGCACCTTAGTGTGGGCTGCGAAATACGACCTCTGCAATTTCATGGCTTGTTGGAGTTGACCTCAACCAACTCATCTTGGTCAATTCAATTCGATTGTCCTCATGTCTTGCTGCATTGACAATGCAATTATTACCATATTTAATCTACAATTGCAAAAGCGTAAATATGCATGCATAATTTCAGACAGCGAACACTGTTTCGACCTTTCAAGTCTCATCAGTGCAGTCGGTACTATTTTTTCTGGGCTGTATGCGTAGACACAGCGCCTGCCATGTCCACCGTTTTTTCAGGGGCGAACGGGTATGGCAGAAAGGTTTTTCGCGGGTTCTTTTAACTGGTATAGTTATGAGCCACATGAAAAAAACCCTTCTCGGGCATATTGTTTTGAGCAATATTGGATCACACCAACTACTCTGATGAAACCTGAAGCGTCGAAACAGTGTTTACTGGCTGCAGTTGTGCATGCATATTTATTATGTTTTTGTTGTTTTTTTCTCCCTCACCAAACAATCAATTCAATTAAACAGAAATGTTATGTTTTGATTGTGCAAAATGATGCTTATGAAGTTGAAAAACCTTCGGGAGCACAACCTTCAACGAAAAACGGAGCATGGTGATTCTGCGGAATATGTCTATGTGACAGATCACTTACCAATTGAGCTTCAAAAACAGAAAAAAAGACTACTTCCAGTGTTTAAAGCAGCTAGAAAAGATGGAAAAAAGGCTACTTGGAAGATTGAAAATTCGAGCTGCAATCTTTACATTGACAATGTCAGATACTGCGAATCGCCATAAAGCTGGCTATATGAACTAGGCCTATTCATGATATTTTGCTGCTTGTTATTTATAATCCGTTGCTTATTACCGTATATCTATTTGATTGATTGATTGCTTTCACGCTTAAGGTACAAATGGCGCTTGATACTGATATGGATCTATATAGTTTTCTTGATCCTAATCAAGCAGCCACCTTGAGGGAAACCGACCGTTTCACTGACGAAACAAGTGAAGGCGTTTTTCATTCCTTAACTAAAAATATTAAAAAGTGTAATTATTGTGACCTAAACCAAAATCAATTTTTTATTAGTAGAGTAAACTCCTTGGTACTTTTGCATGTGAACATACGTTCTTTACACAAAAATTTCGATTCTTTTCATGATTTCTTAATTGCATTAAATGTCTCTCCAGATGTTATTTGTTTAACTGAAACCCGCATTAGAACTCATCTTCTGAGTAACATTGAAATTCCTAACTACAGCTTTGTTCATGTTGACTCTAAATCTGCCGCCGGTGGTGTTGCGATCTATGTCTCTTGCGGACTGCAATACGAATTATGTCCTATTCAGCATCATTTACATGATTCTGAAAGCCTCTGGATAAACCTTTTTGAAAATAAACCCAATAACAATTATACTATAGGTGTAATTTATCGTCATCCAAGTCAAGTAAATATTAACGATTTTTTAGAATGTTTTTCTAATTGCCTTACAAATTTATCCAAAAGCAAAAATGTGTATTACATTCTCGGTGATTTTAATTTAAATATTCAATCAGATAATCGAACTAACTATGCCACTGAATACATTAATTTAATCGTAAGTAACGGTGCTTTTCCTATAATCACAAAACCAACGAGAGTAACTGAAAATTCTGCCACTATAATTGACCACATAATTACCAACGACGCAATGCATGTTCTAGAACCAGCTATAATTAAAACTGATCTAACCGACCATTATCCAATAATTTGCTCGGTTGAAAAATTCCAGCACAAAGCAAAAAGTAAAGCTCCCAAAATATATCATAGAGATAGATCACGATTTTGTCCTGAATCTTTTTGTGAAGAACTTGAATCTAACTTATTCGACTACTTTTCTACCCAACCCGCTTTAGACAGCGGAAACTTTAACAAATTATTTGATGATTTCGCTCGTATCATTTTATCTGCAATTGACTCCCATGCCCCTATTAAATATTTATCAAGAAAACAAATGAAACTTCATCGCAAACCTTGGATAACAAAAGGCATATTAATTTCCATTAAGAAAAAAAACTCAATGTTCAAGACCCATTACATAAATGGCAATCTAAATAACAAATCTTATTTTAAGAAGTATTCCAACAAATTAACAAAAATCAAAGCATTATCTAAAAAGTTGTTTTTTACTAATAAACTTCAAGAAAATCATAATAATCCCCGCGAAATGTGGAACGTTATTCGTTCAACTCTCCCTAATGGCTCGAAACATTCTTCTCCGAATATTGAATCGTTACATATCAATGGTAATAAAATCGCAGACAGTCAGCAAATGGCTAATCATTTCAATGATTTTTTTTGTAACATCGGAGCGCGCTTAGCCAAGGCTCAAAACATCTCTGATACCAATTCAAAATTATTTAACAAATATCTTCGTGATCGCATCTCCAAATCAATATACCTGGATGTACCCAATTACTCTGAAATTATCAATACAATATTTTCAATCAATATGAACAAAGCTGTAGGCCATGATAACCTTCCTCCCTTCTTTCTTCGAGTAGCCTCGACTGTTATCACTCCTTATCTCCATTCATTTATGGAGTATTCTTTTATCAATGGTATATTTCCTGGTAATTGCACTATTGCCAGAATAGTACCAATCTTTAAAAAAGGTGAACGTGACAAACCAACCAATTACCGTCCCATCTCAATTCTATCTTGTTTTACCAAAATTTTCGAAAAAATAATCTACAAACGGCTTATCAATTTCCTGAATAAACACAATGTAATCCAAAAAACACAATATGGCTTTCAAAAAAATATTTCCACTAACCATGCTCTCATTGATGTCATAACAAATTCTTTTGATAATATTAACAACAACTTATGTACAGGACTAGTTTTTCTCGACCTTACAAAGGCTTTCGATACCGTCAGCCATGACATACTTCTCCATAAACTTGACCATTACGGAATTCGAGGGAAAACCAATGATTTAATACAAACTTTTCTGCAACGAAAACAATATGTTTCTATAAATGGTGTAAATTCAAATGTTCTTGCCAATAACTACGGGGTGGCACAGGGTTCGACTCTAGGGCCTCTTCTATTTTTACTTTATATTAATGATTTACCATCCTCAGTTAATTGTGTGCCGAGGTTTTTTGCCGACGACACCTGTCTTGTCTACTCCAGTTCAAACCCGTCAACACTGAATACAGCAATTAATCAAGATCTAAAAAATATCTCACAATGGTTTAAAGCTAACAAACTTACTGTGAACCCATCCAAATCCAATGTATTAATTATTCCCCCTAAACTAAATAAAACCGTTCCCAACATGAATTTTTTTTTGAATAACACCTTGATTCAACAAAGCTCCAGCGTTAAATATCTAGGAGTAATTATTGACTTCAAACTAAGTTTCGATATCCACATAAAATCATTAGAACATAAAATCTCCAGAGCTGTAGGAATCATGTCTAAATTGAAATATTTTATGCCCAAAAATGCTCTTCAAACCATCTACTATTCTTTTATACAATCGCATTTACTCTATGGTCTTCCAGTCTGGGGTTCTACTTATCATTCTTATCTAAAAAAACTGAGAATTCTACAGAACAAAGCTGTCAAATTTATTGGCGGTGATCTTTTTCAAGATAGGATTACACCATTGTATGCTCAATCAAACATTCTAAAACTCCCAAATCTTTATAAATTAGAAGTTAGCAAACTTGTCCATGCACATATTCGAAATCAACTCCCTCACAAACTATCAAACTATTTTACTTTTACTAGTAATATCTCGAGCCGTAACACAAGAACTACTCAAAAGAAAAATCATTTGTATACTCCTCGATATAAAACATCTCGAATGCAAAAATGCATCAAGTATCAAGGTGTCAAAATATGGAATGATATCCTCTCCGAAATACAAAATTCGAACTCAAAAAATTTTAAAAGAAAAATGAAGAAACATTTACTTACATTGCAAAGCTGAATAATTCAAATTCGACTCACTATTAAAGCAAAGCTGACACGTTTCTACAGTGAAGCGATCGGTTACCTTTAGTCTCATAATGACTACCAGGGTGGCGGCTGACATAGATGACCGAAAGGTCTTTCGCCGTCTCCCAGCGGTCGAAACTATTTATGCGATCAAATACCGTAAATGGAATTTTTTTTTTTAGTGTTGTATTATGTATTGTTTCCCGTAAATAAATATGTATGTATGTATGAACGAGCTTTTCATTTTCAGCTGAGGAGCAACCGACTATTCCTCAGGAAGATGTATTTATGGAACCAGTTCCTGGCCAGGGACACGATGATGATGGTGATCTTAATGTTGTTGTACTTGGAAGAAGAATGGATTCCACGAGCGGCGCTGAATCGGAACATATTGAGGACAGTGTCAATGCGGAGAACCAAGGTAGGCTGAAAAATAATGAATTTTGAATTCTCTTCATTTGAAAATAGCTGGAGCGAAAATACTTTTGTTTTTGTGCTTCTAATTTCGATCAGATAAATAACTGAGGTTATTTTCACATTATATTGAACTGAAAGTTTAATAGTATTATAGGAAGACTGCGAAATGAGCTTGCGCTCTTCGAGTCCGCAGCCACCCTAAATATATGTCAAATGCGATCGGCTCCAGCCGTGAACCTGACCCGTCACGTAGGATGTGCGACCTGCGCGCGATACCGCTTGGCCATGTCGTTGTCTTCTGTGAAAGGCTCGTTTTTAAGCAATAGAAATCATAGCTAAAATATGCAATACGTTGGTTTTGTGAAATGCGCAACGCACCAGGCAAAAGGAGGGGATCGCTGCAGCGTAGTCGTCTTTGATAATTAAGAATCAAAGTTCTGGCCTCAATAGACAATAAGAGATGTTCATAATTGAAATTTAAAGGTGCGGTTACCGACACTTGACCGACGACAAACGACAATTTTCTATCGCAATGCAAAACCTGCGAAAACGTTCTACATTCACTTTCCTTATCATTTTTGTTGCATGTTGCACGTCGCGTGTCGCGCATCTTAACACGCGCCAAGTATGGGCTTAGGTTGCTTGGGCATTTGCAGAAACGTCAAGATTATCCCGAATTTGTTGAAACGAAATTTTGTCGAGTAGAAGAGCATTTTATGTCTTGATTATGCGATGGATTTTTCTTAGGGTTGGATGATGTTAGTCAAGATGATGCAGATGATATAGCGGATGATACGATCAATGGAGATGAATCGACGGAAGATAGTGATCAAGATGATGATGATGATGATCAGGATGTAAGGACACACATAAACATCAGTTTTAACATTGCTCTATCGCCCCCATCAGGGTATTTCGTGAATTAAACATGAGGAAATGTGAAACCAGCTGATGTACAAATTGTACATTTTCCATATTCGCTTTTCTTTGCTAATATTAGTTTTAAACGAAAAAATGGCCATTACGCCATCGTCGCTGTCGCGTGACAGGAAGCAATGCTTTTGACGATGCAAAACTACAAAAAAAAATTGGAATAATGTAAGACTAATCGAAAGCGTTCGTCTGACTTGTACGGATTGCAGTAATTTTTCATGGACATGAATAAGTGAAGACTGTGTGTAATGGTAACGAAGTGTTATGTTGAGATTTTGTAATACGGTAAATCACGATTCTTATGCAGGATGATGATGATTTGGACGATGATGATGGCTCGGATATGGACAATGGAACAATGAACGATGGTAAATTCATAAAATAGTTGTTTACATTTTATAATAGACCAATTTTTTTAAAGTGGTTGATCGTTGCATTTGTAGTGGTAGTTAGTTCACTGGCTTTGCTACCAGCTCTTTCGTTCCTTTGCAAAAGCCCATGAAAAGGTACCCATGTGTGAGAATCTTATTGTTGTGGTTTTGTTGAGGCTTACACCTTTCGTTTTCGGTTAATCTGAAGCATTTCGAATAATGTACACCACTCGTTTTCAACATTGGGATGTGTTTGTGTCATTTCGTGTGTTAGGATTCATTTTCCCATTTTTCCGAGCAAGACTTGGTTAGTTTAACATCACCACGAAAATGATAAATTCACGTTGACGTCTTTGCTTTTTCGTGTTGTATTTTGTCTTGCTCTCTAAATAAGCATACAACTTGCTCTTTTCAGTTATTTCTACTTTTTGAGAATCAGCTGCTATCAAGGCAAATGGCTGGTCAAATATTCAATAGTATCTTTCAAATTCAGTTCAGTCAGTTTTTTTATTTTCAGGTTACTTGGATGATTTCAACTACGACACATTTGTGTATGACATCATACAGAACGATCAACCTGCTGAAAATAGTGATTTGTTCATTCATTTGGAAGATATTTTCGGTGGTGCGTACTTTCTGTTTGGTGCTTGTGGCTAGTACTGGTTGTTGATAATTTAAAATCACTCTCAGTGATTATAAATGTTAAGGAAAAATCGTTTGATGCTCTGATGATGCAAGAAGTAACGTTTTTTGAACTTGCATTTTAAAGTTCACTCCTTTTCCGTAGTTTAAAGTGTTTTGAGCAAAAGTTTTTATTTTTTATGCCTGCTACATGACGTTCTTGCTAATAAAGGCATTCAAAGATTGTCTTTAGTCCCGTTCTCGCTTAGTCTGTATCCGTATTGCTGAGTTACTAACCCTCTTAACTGATGAGCTACTGTTACAGGCATGATGGGCCAACGCACGCCGCGTCAGTTGGTGAACGATCTTGGAGGTCGTCGAATCTCTTTCCCGCCTTTGGTCATTCATGGCAATGAAAATGGAAGCAATAGCACCGATTCAGGTAAGTTTATTCTGTAATGAAATCTCGTTTGCAAGTGTAGATTAAAATATGTCTTTGTTTGGGAATGTTAAATAGTAATCAAGACAAGTGAGTCCCTGATTTTTGGACTGCTTGGGGTTCTGGCATTTGATTGCGCCAAACTGCGAGTAAATCGATTCTGCATCATTTAGCTTCACGGCAGGCAGCTTTGATCTGCATCTAACCGGTTATAGCTGCTTTTACGTGATACTGATGCAAGTGAAAAAGGTTCTGATTAAATCTAATACATTTTTAGGTCGAACAATACCCCCTCCTCCTGGTACAGTGGCAACCTGTCACCCCCTTCTTGTGCGACATGCAAACCACGCCCAGGCCGTGGACAGTAGTGCTATGCCATCTGGACCAAGTGGACAGAACTCTAGTCATGCGCTGGGAGGGCGTGTCACCGCCAGTGGTCAGAGCACGACTGACCGATGGAGCCAGCGGATGGTTCGGGGCTCTGGATTTGGGGTCACGTCTGGTAACGAGCGAACTAGAAACGACAATTCTACCCACAACCAAACAATTCATTTGCACTTTAACCAACAACCGCGCACAGCTCCAATGGTGCTGCAAAGGTATGGAAGATTGATCAATACGAAGGGTTAAAAATTTGCTATTTTTTCAACCATTATCATAATTTACGTTAAAAATTTTAGGTTTGAAGAAGTTTTCCTCGGTACTTCTATTAATGCCAGTAAATTTTTTCTTTACCTTCGTAAAATAACGTGTAAAGGTCTAGCGAAATTGCACGGTGTTGTTTTTTGTAAAACTGCATAATTGTCTGGCAAAATTGGAAACGAAGCTTGGCCAAGGTTTAAAGTCTAAGTTGGCTTTAATTTCGGATTTTGTGCTCACCAAATTTTCTTCGTTTATAATTGGAATTTTTTTTTTTCTATCCCAATATGGATATAATGAATACAATTTGCATGTTAGGCTTTTTTGATTTTAATGTTAACTACTTTGCCATTTGTTTAGATTGCTTGGACCCGCTGTTGCCCAGGATATATTACAAATATCAAATACCCTTTATAATGAAGGTGGCGGTCGAATCCAACTCCCCTTGAATACCCCCGATTTCATACGACTAGTCCCAGATGATATTACAGATCAAATGTTTTTAGTAAGTTTGCTTTTATTGCTTTCGCCTTTTGAGTTAGGTTATTCTTCACTGCTGTGGTCAGTTGAACGGAAGCATTCTAACTTCATTAATAGAAAATTTTTGTCGATTATGTGGTTCACATTTTTGGCTAATGCTTTTTGCGGATTGACGGTACCTGATGGTCATTTGGGGTTAGAAAATAATAGTTCCTTTGAAGTAGCGAGCAGTTCTTTAACCTTTTCGATCCTGGACCGTGGTTGTTAAAGATAGGGGATTGGCGACTCTAGTCTGCGCAACTTGCAAAGGAGGTGTGTGTTAACAAGGAACAACATTGTAATAAGATTCCCCAGATTGATACTGTATATCCCGGAGGACTCCGCTGCGAAACAGTGCCATGTAGGCAGCGAATGGAGCTATGACAAGTCGCTGGCAGCACTGCTTTGTCTAACTAACCCACGAACAAAATCCCGGTCTTCAAGCAATTAAAATACATTTTCACGTACAGGACAGCATGCAACAATATGAGAGAGGAATTGTGTCTAGCGCAGCAGCCATATCCATTCCTGACCATGTCCCGACTTCCCTGGCCCGTTGGGTGGAAGAAAGTTGCGTCCTGGACGCTCAAAGTCTCTATGACAACATGACGTGTAAGATTGTACCTGTCCAAGTATCTAACTAAAATTTCTTTTAATTAAGCCACTTCCCTTTAAAACAGTGGTTCTCAACCTTTCTTCTTTTGAGAGTGTCAAAAAAAATTATCTTTTGAGAGGATAAAAAAAAAATACATACAAGTATATAAACTTGGCTCGCGGTTGTTTTTTCTTCCTTCTCTTCGTCGTAACTTAGCGCACGTCTTCTCTTCTTTCTTCCTTGCTCTTGTTTGTGAAAAAAAGCAATTTAATTGCTTCTTTAACTGCAATGAATCTGCTTCCGTTATAGATCATTTAAATTCTGCAAAAAACGCCTGCTTTTTGGCACTCGCTTGCTAGCTGTCATCCCATCTGCTCTACTCTCTAGCCACGTGTAACTACCAATCTCGGAAAATCAGCGTCTATCACATCATAATAGTAATATGAGCGTCATAGAGATATTAAGAATTAAGACACTTTAACGTTAACCTAATAATATAAGAAATTATAAAATTTATATTTATAAAAACACATTTGCGAAAAAACTAATCATGTTGTATAATTGGTTTCATAATATCATAAATTTATTTCAGCAGATAAATTGTAAATTTCAGCCTTGCATTTTTCTTGGGACCGAATGTGGGACAATAAAAACTTCAGGCCCATTTCAAAAATCCTCGTGCCCACAAGTGGGCCTGAGGGCCCATGTTGAGAAACACTGCTTAAGATGCTTTTTAAAAGCTAGCACGCTTTTAGCGCTTGCACTAGTTGTTTTTATATAATTCGATTATATTGTAGTTTCTATTTTGTTCTTGAATATTGGCTGATAGTTATGAATCCATTTTTTTAAATCATTGAAATAAGTCGGCCGATTACCGAATCCGCTTTCTCAACTGAAAAACAAACACTGGAACTACTACGAAGTACCTGGCCAGCTTTATGAAAAGAGGACTGAAATTTGAACTTCAAAGTAACTTGATTCTTTTCGCATTAGAACATCGCTAGCTCTGAGGTGACTGGTTACATAATCGACTTCAAAATTGATCACATTTTTTGAATTACAGTAGAACGAACTAGTTAAAACCACGTGTGGTTCGGATAAGTGATTTGCTCGGATAATCGAACAACATGCAATATTGCGAAATTACATCATATACATTATGAAGTACTCTTACATTGTGATTTAATGTGTGTTATTAGCATTGGCAGTACAGTAACCATTCACTTGTTTTGTTAGCTTATTGCTCTTCCAGTCGCTGGAATTTTTGGACGTACAGTATGACATTTTATTGATTTCTTTTATTAAAGTCGTGTTGGGATAATAAAGAGTCATTTCGGATAACCGGCGTTCTACTGTAGTTAAATTAGCAGCGTTACGACTCGTAGATAGATTCGAACGGGTTGGATTCGAGGTTTAACTCGAATTATAATTTGATTGGTTTGCTTTTGAACAGTTTAAACTGATTTTAAAATCTCTTGATGTACTCTTTAATTTCTGATTCATTTGAAGATACGTTTATTTGCAGTTATCAAGGATGAGATTGTTGAGCATTTGACGAAATTAAGAGACGAAGAATTAAAAGAGAGAAAAGAAAAGCGCAAAGAAGAAGCCGAGAGGCAAAAAGACAGAAGAAACTCGAAAAAGGACCGTGAAGCTATTGAAAAACTAATGGAACCTCTCAGTCAGACCACAGCGAACGAAGCAGCTCCTGCTGTAACTGCTGAACAGGTAAAAATGCTTTTACGAGTAAAATGACAGTAGAGTGGCTTGTACGTAGGCTACATTTCATTTTTCAAGCCGCATCAAAAGTTTAGCGATGGTGATTCGTTGCTGTTAGGCAAATTTGTTTGTGAACGCAGTAGCAAAAATAACTCTAAAAAGCTTAACATATCACGTTTCGATTTCATTGTAAATGGCGGTAATGCTTGGACTTTTATGTAATAACCAACTAAACTTAGCATATTGCTCAAAATTTAGTCAGAAAATAGTCAAAATTTTTAAAAAATATATATTAATTAGGTTGCTAGCACCGCCAGCCCCCCGACTATATCAACACCATCCAACACTCCTGTTGCTACCAGGCCGGATTCTCCTACTGTTTCTTCAAGTAAGCGTTAAAAGATTAAATTGTTTTTTTTGGGACTGTGGAATATTGGTTTGATTCTGCGAGTAATTTATGGCGCTGTCAGTCGCGTACTATTGCTGCAGCCGCTACGTTGGCATTGATGGCGGAAATAGGACTCGAACCCGTGACGAATCGAATTATGTTTGCTTTTTATTGTAAATCTGTTCTACGTTTGTTTAAAATCAACGCGTGCTATATCATACGCGTGAGGTCTCACAACGATGACTTGTGCCACTTTGAGGTAGTAGGTTTCGCAGTTAAAACCTTGTTATTATTAAGGTTATGATGGAGTTACTGTGAAGCCTACTCCCTTCGTGACGTAAGGTCACACGCACCCCAAATGTGAGCATTATTTGTGCGCTCTTGCGCGTCTCTTCTCTTTTATACGCACGCTTTCTCTCGTGCTTTCCGCTTACTCACATCGATCGACATTTGCATATAATGGCGCACATCTCATGCGGCATGTTGTCATAACGCAGCTGCTAAAACGACGCGAATTGCGGCGATTGAGTGATAGTCGAGATAAAGTTTTGCAAATCTTTTCAATAATTCTCTACAAATTCATTACGAGGAAAGAATTTTCAGATGTTTTAAAGAAAGTTAGATTTTGATTGTTGAGTTATGATTAAAAACTGTTTACAAAAGTCTCAAGGAGCTAGCTGTTGCCAGATGTTGCACTTCCAAGCGTTACAAACCCGATGTTGAGGTAGTAGGTTATGTTGCGGCTGTTATACATGCGGGAGATGCAGCGTAGCCTACTGGCCTCCGCATTGTGTACTGTACAGTTCAACGTTCTTCACGTTAGATGTGGTTGAGTGGATATCGGAACTTGTTTTGGGCTGAGGTAGTAGATTATATAGTTTGGACCACAGCATTTTTACCGGAGATAGCTGTGTAGTCTACTAGCTTGTCCAAGAAGTTCACTGTCAACAAGAGAAGGGAAAGCAGTGTTAGTATCGGCAGCGGTAGTTTTTAAGCGGTGTAGTGAGGCTTTTAGTCTAGATTTTAAAGATGAAGACAGAACTTCTAAGCAGCTCTTGGACAGAGGTAGTGCGTTTTTGCAGTTACAGGCGTTGGTAAACCGTTAAACATAACTGAAAACGTACTGCCCCAACCAAGTGTATGCATTGGCTTAGTTCTGGCAGTCGTGGGTGTGCGCGCGTGTATGTGTATCAGTGCGCGTTATTGCTGACCTATATGAGAGATTGAGTGGTTTACATTGTTGTCTAGCCTGAAGTGATTACGCAAGCCCTATTTTGAATAATACGGAGAACTTAGTATTGATAAAACACGCGTAAAAACACATTCGTTTCGCCTATTTGCATCTGCGTTATTTATTTTGATAACAAGCAAGTAAGCACCGCCGCGTAAATAGCACGAACTATTATATAGCATAAATAGGGCGTGTTTAATGCATTGTGCATGACCAACTTTCAGCGGTCGAAAGAGCTCCCGCAATCAACGCTCTGCAACAAGCGAGCTCGTCTCTTCTTGCTGTCAGCGGCCAGTTGGAAGGCCTTAGTTTTACTCTACAACAAAGCCGCGGACAAACTGATAATGAAGAGGTTCAAGCTGAGGCAGCCACAGCACAAACAAGTGAGAACATTTAAACTGCAACTTCAACCGCAAAGCCAGTTTTGAAATAGTCTGTGGCTTCCTTCTGACAGCCTAAGACTCTCAACTAATTAATTAGTGGGTGGATTTTGCTGCTCCTGATTTTGATAGGCATTGCATTAAGCTACCGATAGCAATAATTGCATGACTTGAAACTTTGCAAAAGTTTGTTTTAATGACATGATTTATTGTCCATTCTTCGTCTTGATCATTCACTGAGATTGGTGAAGGCTACCGAAACAGTCGTTTTGGGACTAGACATGAGTGATGTTCAGTTTAGGTTGAGAAATTTTCGATTTTCGGGGTGATTTCACAAATTTCGTTTTGATACCACAAGCTTTGAAACCGATATTGTGAGCTGCTGGTTTTGTCTTATGTGAAAGTTGCTTCTATGCTTGTTACTTCCTGCAGCATATTTTGAGCAGAACATACTTGATTATTTCATGCTGTTTCAGCAAATCTGTGATATTTGATTTAAGAACAGCTTTGAACTCTCAATTTGTTGCGCAAATTTTCCAGTGTTTAACTGTTTATGATAGTGGTGTGCAAGATTTTGAAGTAGCCACCATGTTGAGAAGTTTGATCTCCGTGTACTTGCTGTTATTCCAATGCGGTAGTTTGGCTTGGGTCCAATTTTCAACGTTTTAACTAAACAAAATTCTCGTTCAATACCAACGCTGTAGTACTTCATACATTATACAAATGTAACTGCGCTTTTCAATGCAAAACAAAACTGGTGCAGGAAGTTGCATTACTGTTCTTGTGCCGAGTGCAATTTGTTCTGCTGTGCGTTTATGATAGTGATAATTTTAGTAAAGGAAGTGTTCTATCGCGATCGACGCGCTCATATTAGCAAACATAGACGTATTGTCACAGACGCCTGGGCGCGTACGTGACTGCCTGAATAAACATTTCCCACCTACTGTAACTTACTAACCTCAGCCTCTCAAGTCAGAATTTTGCTCGTGTTTTCAGACGCTTTTGATCTCAACAAACGCCGTTTACTTTTGTTACATTTTCTCCTTAACCCCAACACGTTTTCAAAATTCACAGATTTTTGTGAGAAAATGTACCCCATGAAGTTAACCGCGCTTAGCCTTTAGCCCAAGCCCTGTTAACCCTGTTTCGTTTTTAGGTAAGGACGCTGGAACCGCCTCTAGTGGGCAGGAATCTTCAGCCCCTACTTCTCAAGCTAATTTAGAAACAGGTAAAATTTAACAGCAGTTGTACGTGCGAGTTACAGCAGAAAAGTCAGTCAAGCATGACGATGTGTGATTGGTTGTTTGTGTCTGCGACATGTATTATTAATGCGAGTTTACATTGACTTTTTGTTGCATTTTCGAGACAAGACAATCGTTGATTGTTTATAAGCTCACAATCTTTTCTACTTGCCTCAAAACCTTTTGTGGTTGATCCGTAACGTTCAAGTTTATATCATTTTCGAAATTGCCGCACAGAAACGCTTGATAGCCTTGGCTATCTCTTATGTGTAATCTACTAACTAGGGGTAGCTTTGGGGTTTCGTTTGCTTTTATTTATCAAGATGTGGTCCCTGCGACAAGTAGCTGGGCTTAGTTGGAGTGTTGGCATCTTGGCACAGCAACGTGTGGTCTCTTGCACGAACCAGGACAGAAGCTGATTAAACCTTGCGGCAGATTCCGTTTCGCTTTAAGAGTTATGGTAAATGACACCAGGGGGTGCTGATGTAAATTTTGTTTTAAAAACTTGTATATTGTTTGCAACATCACTGATTTTTGCTGTGTCAAAGGCAAATTGATTTCGCTGCAGCAGTTGGTGGTTTATAATCTCGCTACCACTTTTTAGCAAGAAATGACAATGATATGCTTGGCGTAGCCTTGGTGGTGAAAAAGATGCTATCACTTAACGCGATTTGCATCAGTATTTTAAGTCAATTTCTTTTCTTCGTGCGCTCTTTTCTTAAGATCCACTTGACACGGTTTCAAAGTTAGTTGCTCTTATTTATCGACACGTTTGGAAAAAACATTTTTCCCAAGCTATTTTTAGCTTGCTTTCGGGAACCTATAAATATTTTTGCAAGTTTTTTCTAAAAATAGCTCATCTTTAAATCTTATCGCTTCCGCTGCCCATGACAGTTGTGACGGTTTTGAAATATCTGTTTTTTCCTCAGCAACAAGTGACGCATCATTGGTTGTCATGGATACAACCTCGCCCGTATCAAACCGCTCTGACGTTTCCATGGAAGCGAATGACGTGGATGAGAGACGTCAGGAAACGACAGAGGCTGGAGATGAAATTGAAGCAGAAGGTGAGAAACTCTGTTTTGGAACCCACATTCTATCTCTGTTGATGATAGTTGTGTCTCAGTATTCGATACGTTTAAACCTGCTCGAAAATCAAAGGTTTGGTTCAAAATACTAAAAATTTTTCGTGAAATACACTTGATATACAAATTACGCGGAGTAAACAATTTCAACACATTTTTCGAACGCCAAACCATATCTATGTGCGCGTTGCCTTGTTTCAAGTTGAAGTTTCTCACAGCAGAATGTTTAGTTTAGGGCGTGGTTGTTTTTTGTAAAGCGATAAGTTCCGATTGATATTCACTTGTGCGCGACTGCTTAACTAAAATTACAAACCAGATTAATGTTTTTAATCGTGACTGGTTGTACTGCAACTTCTAGCTTTGACAATAATTTTTTGTTTCTCAAAGCTCTGATATCTCAGTTATGGCAGAATCGCTGTTTGAGTTTTTAGTTTTTGCAAATATTTCGGTTTTTGCGAAAGATCCCTATAATGAACCCAAACTGTTCATTTCTTTCGATCGCCTGTGGTATTAAATGCAGTTTAAGGGCTTCAAATTGCCGGTATGTGCCTAATAGAAACTCTTAGCGTACCAAATCATTATACCGTAAGCGCTTTTTGCCAACGCGAATTACGCATTTCCGCCTGTCTAGCTTGTGGTTCAGGTGCTCGTTTTTACAGTGAGCTCGTACGCGTTCACCAATTTGCATTTTACAATAACTTGGTTTTTTTCATTGAATTTGCAAGGATTTTTAAAAATTTTTGGTAAGTTTTTCAGCAAATTTGTTCAAGTTCTTATGTTCGCTTGAACATTACTGCGTTTTTATTTAGTTAAAGTTGTTGCCATTTTAGCTGGCAGATAATGTCACTGTTGAGGTAATAGCTTCCGCGCACGCCTTAGCTGTTTTATCTAAATTTTTGGTTGTTGCCAAGGCAACCAGATATTTGGTTTAAGAAATTCAAAAATTTTGACCTTATTTTGACAAAACTTCAGTTGCTAGCCAACCGACAAAATGGTTCAGTAGAATCTTTACTGCGTGTTGCGAAAAGGTGAGAAGAGCAAATGCTGGAAAAGTTTTTGTGGCATATTAATTTTTTTGACTTAACGTTTTCATTTATTTTGGATCCCGTTATTCTAAGCTTTACAACGGTTTTTAGCACTGCGTTTTTTTGTTGTTTTTTTGCAAAGATTGAAAATTGAGTTATCGGACTGTTTTTTGTCTCAGTTTCGGGATGTTGTGGGTTACCAAATTAAAACGCTGCAGAGACACCACTTTTTGAGGGTTATGAGTCCGATTTTTTACCTAATCGTCGTATTAAATTCTCTTGCCCTGACCAAGAAAAATCAACTACATAATGCTTCTGTGAAACTTTGACGCATGAGCTCGAAAGAAATATATTGCTTTTCTAGCAAATTTTACCACTAACTGGTTAGCTCAGTTGTTACGCGCACGCTATCGGTGCGGGAGGTCTGGGTTCGATTCCCGAGCAGATGAATTCGGTACAGTGTTGCCAACGGCTCGCCACCGTTGCGACGTTTCTTCAGAGCTGTGTTGCCCAGGCGCTAAGCCGCGGTGATGGGCTCCTTCAGTCGTTACGCGCTTCGGCGTAGTAGCGCGAGTATCATGAAGTTTTGATTTGAACAAATTTTGCTTCTACCTATTTGACAATTTTTTGAAAATTTTTGGCAAGATAGTAATTTTGCTAATAAAGAAATGAAATATGGGAACTTTTTTAGCCTAGGTGACCTATAAATAAGTAGGGCCGTTGGAACCTTTATAGAAAATTGGTTAAAGAAAATCTAACTCCTAATCTAAATTCTTCTTCGTCGTTTAAGGCCATCTAGACTTGATAGTTAAGCTTTTGGGGCGTCTGTCAACTAAAAACTAAGTTTCTAAAAAATTACGTTGAATGGCGGCACCATACACGAGCGTGATTACCGAACGTCTTTTACACGTGTTTTAGCATCATCGAGCGAACCAGCTGCACACAGCGAAGATGCAGCTCAGGTTGGACAAGTGATGGAAGGCGTGGACCCTTCATTTTTGGCTGCTTTACCTGCTGATATACGACAGGAAGTTATAAGGTAACCATTGTAACACCAGTTTCGATGTAGTTTCAGTCTTTGCTTAGGCCATTGTGTAAACCTTTTTCGTCGCCGCAGCTCATTCGTTGCGTATCAGCATTGCAGCCCTGCAACCCTGCCATATTTCAATCCTATTTCTTTAGCTTTGTCCGCCAGATAACCTGTGGCGGACTAAGTCCCATATTATGTGCGATCTTTTTCCGCATTCCATGGGTTTGAGGCTGAACCCCTGGCGGTACTGGGAAAGATCTTGTGAGCACCCTAGGTTAAGAAATGCTGCTGTTAAGTATAGATCGATTTAAATGTATTTTTGAGCAAGCTGACACCATCATTAACTTTTATTTGAACATTTTTGTTCATTTAGTGGCTTTTTTGCGTTGTAAAATATGCCAGTTTACGTTATAACTGCTAGTAGTTACGTAAGGTATGTTTGCGCGGACGACAGTTACCTAACATGACACTTTTTCTTATGCTAACCGTATGGATCTGGAAAAAACATTATATGACCCTTAATTACATCCTTATTGACTCCATACGGATTTACAGGAAGAAGGTTTGGGAGACGCCTGTAAGGCATGGTCCGTACTGATACTGATACGTCTGAAAAGAGGAATGATATATTAAATTACCATCTCATTGTTTTTTAAATGCAACGTAATCCAATCTATTACTCTCTAATTGAAAGCTACTGTAGTCTGCTAACACCGTATGGAAACTATATGAGAGTCAGCAGTAATTTAATCTATTGAGTTCTTGAGACAGATATCACCGTATGGTGGTTCCCATTTGCAGATCCTACTTCCCTGCATCATCTGGAATTTATTAACTGTTTTTAAGAAATTATAATAGTTGAATAATTTGGTTTCAAGAGCAATATTGCGTTTTGGGAAATGACTGCAACGAAAAATCCTCGCTTAGATTTAATTAAATCATCATTTTGTGCTCTTCCCACTAATTGTTTTCGCTTTGCTGTAATTGTGTCTATGGTTGTATTCCCATACTTGCAGTTTAATAAGCTGCAATTGGTATTTCTATATTGAACATAATTCACAACCAATGTCGTGTAAAAACTACTGCTTTTATAATAAGCAACAAAGGCGTTTTGAGTGAACCAACTCTGACACATGTACGAATTACCTTCACTTTTTGCCTGAACTTCAGGTTTTCAATTTTCTGCATGTTAAAATTATCCATAAATAGGCAATTATGTTGAAACACTGACTAGGTTATAGTGAAACATTGGGAGTGAATGTAGCAAATTTGTTGCTTTAAATAAAAATGGTCTCAAAGTGACTTTGCCATATCCATCACTATGAACAAATGCCTTGTTTGTGATATGGTTACTGGGTTATTTTTCAAAATTTGATTTCGGTCAATTGACCTAATTGTCTTCAAAAATTTCGGTCATATCAATTTTTTTCGGTCATGTTTGAAGTAACAAGACGTTGAACGAAATGTACACCTTCTCCTTTGTAAACGCAACACAAATAAAAACTACTTTGATCAGTTTGATGTCTGTTAAACCTGACGCTGCGACACCGGTAGTTCGTGTGTAATTGTTGCTAGCATATTGGCAAGATATTTACTTCGGTCAATTGACCGAAATGGCTTTAATTTTTTCGGATTTTATAAAATAAATTTGGACTATGACCGAAATTTTACCGAAAACAAAAACCCAGTACGGTGATACCGTATGGTAGTTTTTGGTGATTCGTGAGCGATGATTTCGTCACAAAGGGATGAAACTGCAGAAGTTACTAATTGTATCAAGGCTCTGTAAGTTGATGTTAAATCATGATGAATTACTTTTTAATATTTTAGAATTGTTGAACGAGATATTTACATTGTTTTGAGAAAACTGCGAAGTGAGCTTGCATACTTCGAGCCTGCAGCCCCTAGAATGTGTCAAATACGATTGTCTCTAGCTGAGAATCGAACCAGCAATGTTGTATCTGTAACTGACAGTCTAGGCTATATTGCTGATTTGAGTGCTCTGATTATTCCATGAGTTGTTTACGTTTAAAACGCTCTAACTTCTTCTCAGGGAACAGTTATCTCGATCCAGTCAGCATTCCTCATCCTCCACATCTGCTGGAGGATCTCAGCAAGCTAGTGGAGTCAGTCCAGAGTTTCTTGCTGCGCTTCCTCCCAACATCCAGGAAGAGGTGCTGGAACAAGAACGAAGAGAAAGAGTAAGTTTGAAGATTTTTGCATATCAAAAAATGGTATTACAAGCTTCGGTTTTCAATTTAAGACAGTTTCAAATTTTCAGTTTTAACGAAGTTGCATTTATATAAATGGGGAGAGATAAAGAATTGTTTTCATGCCAAGTATTCAGATTTTAAACACAAATGAGCATCATGGAGTAGTATTTTGAAAATGGAAAGATTTTTGTTTGAAGTTGTAGTTGGCCTAGAGGTGTTTCATTTTTTATGAATACAAATCGAATTTTAGAATTCCTGGGACTCTGTCTCATGACCGAAATCCTGGCATTTCCAAGGTCTAATTCCGAACTGTTTCGGATCTGTAAGAACTGTCCGACATTTGATCTTCTTCAACTTTCAGATTATTGGGACAAAATTTTTTTTAAGGTTTGGCTTGAGGAACCATTTAGCAATTTCAAAAGACGCAGATTTATTCTACATTATTGTAGCAGCAGATTTGGAGACCATTTCGGTTCCTCACAACTCCTTAAGAAAAGCACTGGTTTGGACTATTTTCTAAGGGGTTCATATCTAAGTTGCTGCTAGATATACCTTTCACTCTGCACATGAGCTCTTGACTTTTTTTATCCACTTTTTTGCTTTTTGGTTAGCCAACTCTCTGATTTCCCACCTCAAGAAAATTTCTAGATCAAAGTATGTAGAAATCTTACCGTAGCATCAGCCGGGTTGTCACTTTTACTCAAACATGGCTTAAAACACCTCATGGATTGCTTGTTTTTGTTAGTAAAACAGTCCGTAAGTTAGTCAACATTTGGATGTAATGTGTTATACGACAGTGGTTTTTCTGTGCGACCAGTCATTTCCAACAGGTTAGGAAGCACTGCTCTACATGATTTAAGGGCGTAAGATTGGAAGGCTCTAAGATACGTAACTTTTAGGTTTGTTTAGTACTGCGTTGCCGACATTTTTGTCAATTGCGCTCTTGATGTGTTTTTATGCAAATAAATCATGTTTAAGTGAATGGTCTATCGACATCAGAGCTGATTTGACTTTAGCTTTTGACCACTTGGCATTCTGATTGTAGCCAAATTTCGATACTTACCTTTTCTATTGCTTTTATCGTCACCACCTGTGGCTCAGGTCGTGGAGGTTCGGTGTAATTACCGCTACCAACATGCCTTCCGTTGTCTTTTCCAAACTGGCAATTGACTGAGATGATGTAGAAATCACGTGACAAAAAGGCAGCCAATAGCACAGCCCTTTTAAGTGGTTGTTTTAATGACAGGAAGTTGAGAATTCGTTTTTTTTTTTTTTTCAATTTTGATTGTAAAGTAGCATGTATTCCATTGAAAGAAACACCAAATACGGGTTTTGCCTTCAAACCGACTACAGCGCTAGAAAGATGGATTTCGTGTTTCAGTGATGATATGGTATCAACAACTACTAGGCTTAACGCCCTACATCGAAAGTGATGTGGAGATTCAGGAGATTGAAATTAAAAATTCTGTCAATGAATTTTATTAGTTCTTGCTGTAAACCAGGGCTTTTTAGGTGGTTTAGAGACCCGATTTGAGCCTGTCAAGTCCATATTGGGCATTTTACATCTCTTTCAAAAATACTGCTAGTGCAACTATTTATTATGAAGCGCTCTGAAACAACCTGATGCTTCATTTTGCGCATTTTACATCTGCTTCAAAAATACTGCTAGTGCAACTATTTGTTATGAAGCGCTCTAAAACAACCTGATGCTTCATTTTGCTTTTGCTTGCGGCTGTATGCAGTTTGATGTCGGTTTTTTGTTTTATTAAAGGCGTGAAAACAGCGTTTTCGTGACGACTGGGCTGAGAGCGAAAGTGTTGTTTTCGTTGTTAAATTAAAAGCGCGCGTCAAGCTGCGGCGGAAATTTCGTTTTTTAGTTCGTGCAAGTTGTAGTGCCAAGCACAAAACAAGTCACATCACTATGTACGTACTTTTTAGTCTCGAAATGCCGCTGCTCAAAGTGTAGACGATAATCTTGACCCGACTACTTTCATCCAAACCCTACCCGCCGAATTGAGACAAAGTGTCCTGGCAGATATGGATGAATCCCTGATGGCTGTGCTCTCGGAAGAGCTGGCTGCAGAAGCTCAGAGTTTGCGAGGAGATGTGGAGGAAAGACAACGACGAAATCTGCAGGTTGGTCCTTGATCAATGATGCAAATCTTCCGCTTTTCAGCGAATTTCTCCGATTTTGTTACCAAAAATGTCATTTTGGTGAATCGTCTAAATCCATTGAGACAATTTGGGGTATGGTAGGGGGTTGGGGATGCACAATGCATATTCAGGTTGTTCGTATGAAGCTAATCGAATAATTTGTAATTTTCAAAAACGTTGATAGGCATTTTTAAAAATTCTCGCCATTTTCACTCCAGCCTTTTGCATCACTGGATATAGTTCCGGGTGTCTCAAACTTTAACGGTCTGCGTCTCCGATTTAATAACTATAAACTAACGATGTATACGACCCCATTATGTGTAGTTTCATGTCCAATTTTAAGCTTTTTTCACCATGCAACGACTTGGTAGAAGCAAGTTTTTGCTAACCCAAAATTTAATTACTTGAACCACATGGGGTCACTAATGATGGTTTGAGAAGTTCTAGTAAACGCTCGTGTCAAAGCTTCTCAACTTTTCATTCTGCGACCCCGATTTGAAAGAAATATTTAACGACCCGATTGTTGTGTACCTTCATGTTTTAACAAACTATCTTTGCCATGCCGCAAGTTCAAAATGAAATGGTTTCGCGTCTCAGAAATTTATCGTGGAACTACAAATGGTTCACAACCCGCAGATTGAGACGGCTGCTTTTCATAATAACGTGGAGGTTTTATCTGCAATGTCTCTGTTGTTGATGAATGTGCTTTAATTGCACTATGCGAGCATGTAAACTTTTGATTTATTAAAATTCGATGTTTTAGACCTTCATTTTAAGTAATCTGCAATAATTTGTTTTTTGTGGACTCATTAAAGCTTGTGCCAGTGTAAAACTTGGTTTTTGTATTGAAGAATTTTTGAAAACAGCAGACTTTCAATTTTTCTGACCCTTCAACGATTATGTAGCTGTCTGACAAATCGGAACATTAAATTAGCGCAGATACAAACTAATAGCTGAACTTTCAAATGAGCTTTCCGCGAATTTTCATGTCACTCAAATGTCACTGGTGTTGAGTGCACTGTTATGTTTTTGAATTTTCAAATTTTTGTCAACCCCGCCCAAATTATCACAGGAACTTCAGTGCTGTTCGCTAAACACTGCTTTCCAGGTTTATGCAATTATATTTTGACGCAGAAAGAACTTAATTAACGTCGACTTGAGCGTTGGTTGCTTACAAATTAATTACATTTGCATTAATTTTGACTTGGCTTGTATCATCTTTGCGTTGCTTCATTGCTTTTTTACGCATTTCCTGGTGCTCTCTTACGCAATTATGCTTCGCTTTTAGCGCAATTAGCTAATTTTGTAAAACATAACCGGCCTGTTTGCTCAGTTTTTTGTGCATCGCTATCGGTTCGAGAGGTCTTGGGTTCAAATCCCGGGCCGGCCAAATCGGACACAGGATCGCCAACGGCTCGCCATCGCCGCGATGCTTCTTCAGCCGCGATGCTTCTTCGCCACGAGTATAACCAAGATGTGATTTTTATTTTTGAATATTTGGGTAGAGTTAGTTAAAACCAAATCACATCGCAGTTTTTTTTTTTTTTTGTAAATATAAGAAAGGTTGTCATGTTTATATATATTTAACCTGTAGTGCAAATACGTTCTTAATTAATACAATTTTAATGCGGCTCACTTTTTATTCTATATAGCTTCCAAGATTTCTGGCTGATTAATTTGTTCAGTGAGTCACGCCCACACCAAATATGACGTGTCACCTATCAGTTGGTTGCAGCAATTCCTTACCGGAGACGAGGCATCGGCCTACTCGTAGCTTTTACTTTTAACCAAGAGCTAGACTACGGTATTTAGGCTATGGTAGAAGAGATTGGTTGATTATTTAAAAATTACGTTTCAGTTTCAGGAACGATTTCTATCTCGTGGTGTTGATCTTTTACGGCATGGTGGGCCTCCTCGCGTGCGCCATCGTACGTTTGAAAGTGAATCCCAATTTTTTGGAGGAGGACTGCGTCGACGAAATGCTTATTTTCCTAAAAAAAGCGCCGGTGCATCTGGATCTGGGTCAACTCTTGGCACCACTTCCCGCCAGGTTCTGGACCACGATTCCTTGGCGTGTCTTTTGCTCCTTCTTTTTGTGGAAGAGAGCAAACTCAACACCAATTTCCTCCACCGCATCTTCCGGAATCTTTGCTACCACGCTCCTACCCGTGATTGGCTGGTTGCATCTCTTGTAGCTGTACTTCAGCGCGCAGGAGATGTTCGTCCTGTGGTCAAAGCAGCTTCCGACACCACAGCGATGGATGTAACTCCTTCATCTCCTCCTAAGATGCAAAAGCAGTTTTCAAAGAAACCCACTCCTCCTTGGTCTCCGGAGTTTCAATCTCCTACCACAAGAAACCGATCTTGGATGTCAATTAGACTTGAAGCAGCTCTGGGTTCGCGATCAAGTATATTTCACGTAAGTCTGGTAATACTCACCACGAAATGTCATGTCATATGCTGAGTCATAGCTACGTCGTATTGCAAGACGTAATTTGTCAGGACGCAAAGTTTTAAAATAACTCTTGAAGACGCATGTTGAATAGGTTAGAGAAATTTATCAATCTCATATTTCAATCTTTTTGGCGTCTGAGTTTGGGGTTGCGCCAAAATTATATTTTTAGCGGTGGAGATTATTGTAGCAACCATTTTGTTTCGCGACAGCTGCATTGGCCTCAATTTCAGCTGTCAAACATAGATAGGAAAATTTTGGATGCCACATCTCCATGTAAACTGTTAATTTCGTAAGTCAAAAGTTCAGTTGTTAGACATTGCTATCGATGCGGTAGGTCTGGGGATCAAATCCCGGGTCTGTCAAATCGGACACAGTGTCGCCAATGACTTGCCTCCGCTACGACGTTTCTTCGAAGCTGTGTTGCCCAAGCGGGAAGCTGCGGAGATAGGCTTCGCCACTCGTTGCACGCTTCGGCGTAATACCGCGCGTATGACGAAGATTTGATTTGGTTTAGACTCCAGGCTTTTTATACCTTCACATTGTTTTCAAAATCAACTTCATTGTTTTGACTTTGAAATTGCAAATACCGAAAAGCTATGATCATTTCACAAACGTTGCCTAATGTTGTATTTTTGCTTGACAAATCAATGTCTTCTCATCATTCTGATATCCTGCTTAGTCGGTCAGTTTCATTCTCAAGTGTTTAGCAAGGCACGAAAAAAGTCTGGCTTGAGTAGGTTAAATTTAATGTAGGTAGCGAGAACAACAGTGTAACTCGTGGAATATTTTCCTATGGTCGTTCCTAGTTTGAAGAGACTGCAGCGTAGGAAAATAATATGAGATAGTGATTTGTCCTCTGTTGCTGTAGGGTTGAAACCTTTCCTTTAGAAAGAAACAATTACATGGGGTCTTCGATAAATTGGATGTTTGTTTTGTAGTTTGTTTGTTTTCTGAAGAAGAAATATTTGTTAAATTAATTTAAAGTTTGCAAAGAAATTATATGTTTATTATTATTTTTAAGATCGAGTCTTCGTCTCGGAAGTCTCAGCTTCCAACTGCGGCTAAAGAGAGTAAATCCGCAGATTGGAGCGGGCGGAGTGTCCTTATCCATCCCCAAGCTGCCCCGGTCGTGTGCAGACATACTATCGACGCCCTCATCGTCCTCTCAAAAATCTTCCCCTCTTATTTTGTGACTTCTCAATCACTTAAAAATCCAAGAATTTCCATCACTTTTAACAATGGTAAGACAAATCTATATTTGTAGTGTTCCCGATATTACGTCGAAGCGAGTGGCGAGGCCCATCTCCGCGGCTTAGCGGCTGGGCAATGCAACTGTGAAGAAGCATCACAGCGGTGGCGAGCCGTTAGCGACATTGTGTCCGATTTGGTCGGCTTTGTAATCGAACCCAGACCCTTTCGCTCCGACAAGTATGACCGGCCGGTTTAAGGAAGAGTTTCGAAATTTGGGTCCAGTGTTGCCAATTGTTTATTTTTTTCATTCAGATGATAACGCTCAAGTTGAAACTGATTTCTGGGATACTTTGATGAAACTGGACTACTCTACTTCGCATAAAAAGAAATTGAACGCACGTTTGAGCCAGATGTACGAGGGTGAGTTTGGTAGTTAATTTGAATTTCCACTTTTCTGTTAGTGATTTTCAGCGCAGCTTAGACGAATCATTTAATCACAAAAAATTTTATCAGCTACTACTTTACTAACATGTCCTGATTTATCATTTGATGCAAAAGGGATACAAATTAATGTGCTTAGTGTATTTTAAACTGCTAAAATCAAAACTGTGGCATTATAAAGGTTTCATGATAACTGCTAGTAGCCCATCGTTAACATTGTACCTCTATTTCAAGTCGTTGGTATCTTTCGTATGTCTCAGATCCACTTTATTTCAGTTACTTAGAGTGATAATTTATCCTAGTACCTAGGTGGAGCAGCGCGCGTTTACAAAGTGAGGCTAAAATAAGGGTCGTAAATCACCAACCGGGGTTGTTCGCATAAGCCTGTGAAAGGCAACAGAACCAAAATAACGTTGCAAAGGCGGTTTCAAACATTGCATTCTAGAGTAATTCGGAACCCACTCTATATCATTTCTCTTTTTATGTTAGATCAGATGATAGGATCAGTTTTTTTAATTTTTGATTCTTACTGCTCGATGTGGGAATGATAATGCAAATAAATTTTCGGCTAATCTGCTGTTATGTTTTCTGACGTTTAAAAGCAGGATATTGATTTGGTTAGAGTAGTTTCGATGAATACAACACGAAGTCGGTGTTTCCGTGTTTTGTAATTTTAGTTCCGGGTTTTTTTGCCTTTTACAACCCTACAATTGGAGTTTTTAAATGATGCAAATGCAAAATTGAATGTACGTGTGAATTGAACAGTAAACATTGAGTATATAACCACGAGGAAATGGCATGTTTTAACATTGGAAGTTGTGGCTGTTTTTTCTGAAATGCTGATTAAAATAAGTGAGGACGTTACGATAATTAAGTTCTATAAAACTATACTAATTGACACTAGGTGGTTACTTGATTCAATTACCGCAAGGTCTATTTGCAACTTCCCTGTCGCATTTCGTGCAATTTTTTTCCCCTGTCTTTGTGTCTATTTTTATTTATTTCTCGTATTTTAATTGTGTTGGTCAACGAGCGACTAAAATAAATAGCCTATGTTCTGTTTTGTTAGTACATGAATTTCTCTCCGTCACAAGTTGATTTTTCCGTTTCATAGTTAAAAAATAAATTTAGCAACGCGTTTGATGAAGTCTGAACGAAAATTTGAATACAAAAATTGCTAGTCTTAAACTTGGCTCTGAAATCGTTTAGTTTTTAGTTTGTCTTAATTGCGACTAAATGGCGTAGATAATTACATAAACGGCGATGGTTTATATGAGCAACGTTTCTCTGACGAGCTCTGTGTGCGTGAAACTGGCTGTAAGAAAGTATGACCGTTGGATAATTAACCAAGTTGTTAAACCTATGATATTGTTTAGATGATGCCAGTGGTCAATTAAAATCAGCCGGAGATTCTGCTTCTTCGCATCTCAATCAAACGTGGCTTGGTGTTATGATGCGCATGCTCTGCCATCCAGTGGTCAAGCGCAGCCAACAACTTACTGATCGAATGCTCCGCTTGCTGGCGCAGATCTCCCGAAATATCCCAACCAGTAACACTGTTCAGACTGGAAACAAAAAGACTAGTGAAAGTGCTCCCGCTGCTTCTGATCAGGCAGCACCTGCTGACTCAGCAGCGACATCTAGTGCTCCGGCATCTCAAGCAGCAAATTCAAGGTAAGTTTAAGATTCTTGATTTGAAACTTTATGTACCATCAGTGTTTCGAAATTTTCGAAAAAGTTAAACAATTTCCAAAAAATTTTTATAAGTGTTGGAACTCATAATCTATGGTTTTGTTTGAACGCATGAAATGTAATGCTTTCTGCAAAAAGTAGGATCATGAAATCGTGTTTTTACCACTTAAATGTTAGTGAAATTTTTGCTTGTTTGGTCTTAAAAAGCCGGAGTGATTTTTGCTTCACATAACCATAAAATGAATTTTGGTTTCGGTACGGAGATGGTAATCACTTAGCTGCAACTCGTGTTGTTGACAAATCAAGCGAACTTATGGAAACGTAATTATTTTAAAAATAGCTATTGGTTTTACGATTAAATTACGTATTACAGAACCGACAGTGAAGGTAAAGTAGATGGCGGCAACTCCACTACTGTTACTATGAGTGCTCATGCTGGAACGAGCAATACAAGCACAGTTGGAAGGTCGGAGTTTTCCTGTTTGACAAATACCACTTCCTCATCCAGATCCCATGGATCCATTTCCACAGCATCCGAGACTCCAGTTGCTCCGAGAGAGGAGAAACATGATCATTTGGAAAAAGAACTTTCCATTGCAGTTGGAGTCCTTACAAGTCATGCCTGCTCGGAGGAAGGATTAGAAGATGCCACGTCACTTCTCCTGCAATTATCCAAATCATCATCTTCACTCCGGCTTCTAATAATCCGGCTTCTTCTGGAAGGTAATGTTTTGTGATGCATTTTTTCCAGTTCTTACCGGCTCAGACCGATTTTCACAGCCTCGTCAGTTTCCTTCAAGCGAATTAAAACGAAATTTTCGGGTTTTTTAGTGGCTCGTTCTTCAAATTTACCTCACCGTGCTACGTGTTTGCAAATGCTGTATCAAAAAATTAGTATCACTACTGATTAGGTCATATTACTAGTGAGGAAATAAACTCATAATCCTCTTCCTTTTCAATTATTGCAGACATATTTTTTATTATGTTCTTTAATTCAGGTGCACAGAAACTTGGTGGTTTCCTGGCACAGCAAATTAAAACTCTTCTTTCTGAAATGGTAGCCTATAATAAACAACAACTTGAAAGTGGATCATCAGCAAATCAACCAACTCTTGCGAAAGGATCTATATTAAACAGGTATTCAATAAATTATATCAACGGACTGAAAAATAAAACGAAATTCAACTCTTGTGATGCGAATTTGGCTAATTTTATTTGTTAAGAAATCAAATCAAACCTTTATTATACTCGCGGTATTACGCCGAAGCGTGACGAGTGAAGGGGCCCATCTCGACTGTTTGGTGCCCTGGCAACACAGCTCCGAAAAACGTTGCAGCTTTGGGGTACCCTTGGCGACGCTGTGTCCGAATTGACCGGCTCGGTAATTGAACATTAGACCTCGTTCACCGATAGGAATGCGCTTAGCTACTAGTAAAACCTCTCAATGCAAACTGCATTTGCGCAAGTTGTATTATATTTTTAGATAGATTTCGGTTGTTGAGTTTGCTATTTGTTGCTATGCCAATTATATTCTGAAATTTGATTCAAACGGGCTATGAAGAAGTGAACATTCTCGTAGCCAGCAGCCAGCTACGTGTAAGCCTTCCATTGACATAGAAAAGAAATCTTTCTGGCTATTTTCGGAAAAAATTAAGTTTTCTGGTTTGATGTTCATCCCCACAGTTAAGATTTGACAATCTTTGCCCTGAATGCATGTTTTACAGATTTGATTCGTCTCTTACTGTTGTTCTTTCCGCGAAAGACAAGTTTAAGAAGTTAGGACGGGAACTACAACTTCCATCTATGCAAAATCTCACCAGCAATACATCGCATCAGGTGCGTTTTTAATGATTCGCAAGATGTGAAGTTTTATCTGGAAATTTGCACGGCTGCACGCAGCTTTCTTTTGAGTGGGCCAAAATTTATTTAATCTTTTTCTAAAAAATGCTACAAAGATGTTTTTAGTTCACGATTTTGGATTAAGCCCGAAAAATTCTTATGACTTTAATCAAGGATCATTTGTTCACTGATTACAATATTTTAATCTTCAACCAAGCTCATGCAGCCAGCATTTAATTTTAGCGCTAGCATGTGGAATCAGTGTGTGTACAACTGTGCAGAACGCGATTTTTGCGTGTTAATGCAGCCCACTAATGTATATGATCATACTAACTTCGTAATTTTATGCAGTACAAGCAATTTTTTGTCCAAATTTGCAATGAAGCACTTTGATTACGTTTGACCGCGCGTTATTTCTCAGGCTTTCTTTTTACGGATTTTAAAAGTGATCATTCAATTACAACAAGCATCAAAAGGCCAACCTATCACTGACTTTGGTAACCAGAGTAGGACGACCAACTCTTACAGATGGAGAAGCGGTGGTAAGTAGCAGTGTTTTTCTTTTTTGTTATGGCCTACTTCGCGCAGAAGAAAATAATCAAATTTGAGTCAATTCAAAACTTGGAACATTTATAAGAATACGGTAATTTTTCGTGTTAGGCCAAAAATAAAATCAAATCTTCATTATACTCGCGGTATTACGCCGAAGCGTGTAACGAAATGCTGGGCCCATCTCCGCGGCTAAGCGCCTGGGCTACACAGAAACGGCGCAGCAGTGGCGAACCGTAGGCGACAGGGTCCGATTTGACCGGCCCAAGATGTCCCGCGCCGATAGCGATGTCTGTAATCACTACTCCATACGGATGGTTCGTGTTAGATTTAGTTTTTCAAATTTGGCTTGAACCAGTTTTGGCGTCAAGTTGCTGAATTTTTCACAAATAGTGGATTAGCGGAATAAATTGTCTATGCAACAATAATCAGAAAAACTCAGAAGGAGCTTGCATTTTGACATCAGCCGCCAATTATATGCGATTACAAGCATTTCAGATGCCAAACAAACTCATTTTGCGTTGTTATAAACCAACAAGAGTTTCTGGAAAGTTTGTTTTACTATGTTGGTTGTGATTTTTTTTAGTGTCTCCATTCATTGATCGTGATGCTGATGTATTGATGGACATACTAGCTCCTCGACGTCGCAATTTCTTAGATCGTCCCAACCAATCATCATCTACCACCGCTGTGTCGTCATCTGCAACCAGTGAAGCGGAACCAGAACCGGACAAAGGTTAGTGGGCAGTTAAGAAAAGGTTTTCACTCTCCTAAATGCTGTTTGGGTTGCGGTAGAATTCAAAGCTCGGTATGATGTATTGAATACAAAATGATGACGTCACGGATTATTTTTGACGCAACTTTTTGTTATGATTCGTTCCTGTTTTGTCTTAAGTTGTGGCAAATTATGCGCAAAACGTCATTGATGACATCATGAACTGTTTAAAGTCAATGATTTCAAAACGATTTTGCTGAATCCAATTGCAGAACGTAAGTTACATTGGATTACATTTTTTCCGGCCAGTTAGTTCAGTTGTTAGGACACCGCTATCGGTGCGGTGGATCTGGGGTTCGAATATCGGGCCGGTCAAATCGGATACAGTGTCGCCAACGGCTCGCCAGTCGCCACCGCTGCGACATTTTTTCGTAACTGTGTTGCCCAGGCGCTAAGCCGCGTAGATGGGCCCCGCCACTCGTTACACGCTTCGGCGTAATACCGCGAGTATGATGCAGATTTGATTTTGGTTGCATTTTTATTATTAAGTTCAAATTTTTAGAAAGTGTTGTAATATTTGAAGTTGATGAATCTCAAAATTTGTTATCGTTTAAAACTGAAATAGGCGAAGTTATGCGGCTCATGTTAGTGTACAGTAATTTATTAAGCTGAGGCAATCAAAGCAGTGTGAAGTTGCAATTGATTGATTTGTGTTACAATGTTCAGAGGAACCTCGGTTAAGCGAGCGGTTACAGTTGGATGAATTGTGGGATGTACTTGGATGTTGTTTGAAAGAATTATCGAAAGGACATGACCAGCACGCTGTTCTGGTCCTGCAAGTAAGTAAATTGCGAAATTTAATTTGCTGTGTTTGGTCACCGGGCCTTCGTGTGAAACGCGATCGAATAAATCAATGAATCGTAATGTTTGACTTCCTTGTCAATCGACAGCAGAGTTTCCCTACCAAGGGTTCTCGCATCTCTTGGGGGTGTCATGCAGCATTTCAGGTGGTTTGAAGGGCTTTTCAGTTTTTGTTTTGTATAGAGTGCTTTCATTTTCAGTTGATTCATTGTTTCTGCGCTCTTTTTTTATTCTATGTATTGTAAGTGGTGCGAGAATATCTTCAAATAATTTTAAGGGTTTGTAACTTTGTATGTTAAAAAGTCAGAAACCACTGCCCTAGAGAATGAGTTTTTTGTTTTGCTACTTTGCGTTAATTGCATTGATGGTATTTCCAGCCTGCTGTTGAAGCTTTTTTTCTGGTTCATGCATCCGAAACGTCTCAATCGATCGCCCGAAGAAATGCGAACGTTTCCGAACCTGAAACAAGAGAATCTCAACTTGCTCACATCAATGAACAACCTCCCGTATCCCCCGGACAACCAGCAGGTTTCTTCTATGAATGAAGTGTTTACAATGCTTGATTACCTGCAAAAGTTCAAGATTTTGAACCGAAGAATCTAAGTTGAAACTAAGTTGAGAAAAGATTTCGTTTAGTAATTGTTTTGACGAACTTGTCCTATTACACCCAGAAAGGTAAAATCTGCGAAAACGTCTTTGTTTATTTGCAGTATATGATCTTTCATAAACTTAACTCCTATTGGTAAAAAAACAAGTGTCTGTCTTTTAGTAACATTAGTTGTTTATTTTCAGCGGAAAGTGTCAGTGAATCTTCCGCTTCCCTCTCATCTCAATCGTCCCTGGTCGATGCAAGCATGCCACTAGACACGCAAAAGTTTCTGAAGTTTGCTGGTATGTGTTGTTGGTTTTCCTTGAAGTTTCATGCTGATTTTGTAGTCTTCCTCAGTTAGTGTTGAATTTTCAGTGCAATAATGTGATAATAACCTAATAACCTCAGTTATGTATTTATTGACTTGGATATTTCAACTTTACCGCCAAAAATTTTTTGTTACCAGAAAAAGATCCTATAAGTGTCTTTTCTCTTTTTTAATATAATCTTAACTTCCTACCATTTTTTCTTATTTTTATTCTTTAAAATACATTAGAAACGCACCGCACTGTGCTGAATCAGATCTTACGCCAGACCACAGTTCCGCTTTCTGAAGGTCCGTTCTCAGTCCTGGTGGATCACACAAGAGTGCTGGATTTCGATGTGAAAAGAAGATATTTCAGACAGGTCAGTTTGGAATAGCTGGAAAAAAACTGCATGCCGGGACTGGACTGACTTTGGATAATGAATGTTAATAATATATCTGACCGGTCGGTTGGCGGAGCGGTGAGAGACATCGTTACCGGCGCGGGAGGTCTTGGGTTCAAATTACTGGCTGGTCAATGGTCCTATCGGACAGTGTTGTCAACGGCTTGCCACTCCTGCGATGTTTCTGTTTGCCCAGGCGCTTAGCTGCGTAGATGAGCTCGCCACTCGTTGTACGCATTGGCGTATCACTGCGAGCATCATGAAGATTTGATTTGAATAATACATCTATTGGTGAAACGAAGTACATGTAATAGATAACGTTTTTTATTACAAAATGTTGTTACAAGATATATCAAGTGACATAGTAGGCGAAGTTGCTTCAAAGTGTAGGTTATAGTGTGCGCAATTGTATCCTTAGTTCCTTACTAAAAAGTCATCAAATGACATTAATAGTAGGTATTATGGTCAATCTGAAACTAAGTTTCATAAAACCTTTACTATAGAACCTTTTACATGTAGTCAAATTTTATTGAAGTTTTTCTTTGCTTCCAAAGACCGAATAAGGAATTGAAGATATGTAATGCATTTATCTTTAGATAATGTGCTAATATTGCGTAATTTTTGTCCCAGTGAATTTCCCTCCTAAAATCTTGCAAGAATTTCAACTCCTGCAGATATGTTCAAAGAGTTAAAATTTGTAATACACGGCCGTCATTTTCAGGAACTCGAGCGAGCTGAGGATTCGTCTATGCGTCGCGACGATGTCGCAATTCGCGTTCGTCGCGATCATTTATTCGAAGACTCATTCCGAGAGTTGCATCGTCGAACTCCCAATGAGTTGCGATCTCGTCTCTATGTAGTATTTGATGGCGAAGACGGGCAGGATGCTGGAGGAGTGTTGAGGGAGTGGTATCTGGTCATTTCAAGGGAGATATTTAACCCCATGTATGCTCTCTTCCGTACCTCACCTGGTGATCACGGTACATACGCAATCAATCCTCTTTCTTACGTCAACTCAAATCATTTGTCGTATTTCAAGGTAAGCGAAGCATTTTTTAGATTCTACAATGTTCAATTTTGATCATAAGTTGAAAGCATTATAAATTTTTGGCTAGTTATAGCAGTTTTCAGAGAGCAGTGCTTGTAATGATTTGCAAGTAAATTTGATTGGAAATGCGCGATGTTGCGTGTAAAGTAATGGAGTGAGGTTTAAATTTAAGGCAAGATGAGTAAATTATTATCAGTCGATCTCTTGAAAATTGGGCACGTTTGTTGTTGTAATTGGGACGACTAAAATTAGAGTGGACCAAATCAAAAAGTCAAGTTTTGAGAAAATCGACTTTAAAGTTTTTGAGTAGTTTAATTGTTTTATAACTTTTAAAATAAAATTATGGTAGTTATCCATTATCTACTACGTGAAATAACTTGATTAAAATTTTTTTTTAATTTTTTCTTTTGTATTTTTAATATTTTTATTTTAGCGCTTGGTCCACTATAGCACTTGTTAAAGAACAAAATTTAACGGACCAAATCAGTTTGGTCCAAAATATGTAGCAAAAATTACTAATAATAAGTGGACCAAATCTATAAAAAGAAGTTTTAAAAAATTACTTACAAGCGTAAAATCAACTAAAGCGTTACTTTCATCAATATGGGGCCACAATTTTGAAAAGTTTTGCACCGTATTTTAGGAGTTACAGTCAAGTAGTGTTTAAGAGTTAAATAGTGTTTATGAGGCCTTTTATCAAATCATTGAAATTATCAACATTAATGTACTGGCATGTTACAGCAATGACCTTTTTGACGTAAATCAAGAAGAATGTAACTGTGCAATAGTGAAATGTAAACAAACGAATACCCATACAGCAAATTAGCTTCAAATACAGCCTGTTATATGAGGAGAAATGATAAAAAATGGTAGAACAAAAATTTGCTCCTTAGCACTCGTAGAAAATCGGATTTCTTCTGGAAATAGCTCGTCCTGTTCACTTTTATCATGACGAATAGCTTTGCAGTCGTCATGATAAATTGGCGAAATGAATTTTAAAAGCTGCATTAAATCTTTATGTTTAAACCAATTTATTCGGATCCCGTTGGGATAGGCCGGCTCCAAACTTTGCAGAGAATTAGCGGGTACATTCCTCTTGGTAAGATCCACCATTCTCGGTCCCTCTTTGCTGAAGTTGTATCTGAATGAAAACCCTGTGAATTCTTTCTCACACACCATTTCCTGAATTTTATTGAACTGAAAAAGCTCCCCATCTCCGTCTGCTGTTCTACTCATCAATCATTCGGGTGATTTTTTAACCGGAAGAAAATCTTTTGCCACACCAAACCTCGTGATTTCATGGCATTTTTCATCAGTTCAATACACTCTTCAGCAGAGTATATTGCCATGTTGCAAACGTAATGCACCTCATCATTACTTTCTCCGCGGTCATTGGTTGGCTCAAATTGGTTTTTCCGCCGGTCATTAGTTGGCTCAAATTGGTTTCTCCGCCGGTCATTGGTTGGCTCAAATTGGTTTTTCCGCCGGTCATTAGTTGGCTCAAATTGGTTCTTCGCTGGTCATTGGTTGGCTCAGATTAGTTTCTCTAACTTACTGGTTATTGGTTGGCTCAAATTAGTTTCTTTGCCGGTCATTGGTTGGCTCAAATTGGGTTCTTTGCTGGTCACTGGGTCTTTTTAAACATTTTTCTTGATTGGATTTTCTTTTTCATCTATGTTTTCCCTCAAACTACCTTGCTTCACATTGACGATAATGTTGTCAAGCTCAGAGCTTGTTTTATTTTCTTCAGAGGTCGTAAACACTTTTTCATGAACTTGTACTTCGAAAATTTTTTCAAGCTTCTGCTTGTCCAAGCTGATCAAGTCATCATATTTTTCGTGTTTAAATTATTATTATTGATTTTGTCATCAGGCACTTTTAGCAACACATCGTTAGACAGTAGACACCCATTCATCGTGGCGTCTGTGCCACTCCATGTAGTAAACCAAAATTTTTGTTATGCCATTTTTTTTAAATTTTGGCGCGATAAGCAACACTTTGTGCCCTATCCGGAACATACACAAATCTTTTGACAAGGTTGAAGGTGCTAATTCGATCATGTTCTTGAGAAAAATCTGAGATGCAATCAATATTACGCAGGGATACGGACAAATTAAAATCAGCCGTCGCAGCACTTTTATCTCTAACTTATTTTACTATTCTTGCCACAATAATCAAATGCTAAAAATCATTAGAAGTAAGCACGACAATCCGATGCCTGAGCTAAATAAAAATTATTAAATTAAACTATAAATTTTCTTATTTAAAAAAATAACTTCTTTAATGACTTCAACTGGCTTGCATTGCAACCAGCACAACCACAGATAAGTCAAAATATAATAACGAGAAAAGAACATCGGCATTATTGAAGTTGATTCATACCTCAGCATTGTGAATTGATTTTGTATTTCGTTGCATATTTATCCTCCTATCACGAGAAAGCGATCAATGCGCTATACGAGCTCGCTTAGGGAGTCATCGGCTATCTGTCTGCCACACCAAGATGGGAAAATACCGCTAAGTGCCTTTCCCAACGAAACAAGCAAACTTGCCGGCTTGTTTTTCACACTGTTCCTTTGATGCTGAGGGCCAAGCAGGGAAGCTGTAAATATCAATTTTAAAGTCATTGGTTTGACCCGACTTGGAATCAAACCCACGTCTGCAGCTCCCGAGGCGAACGCTCTTACCACTTGGTTACCTGTGCTATTACAGAAGTTGGAACATTACTAACGGCTTGGTCTTCGAGAAGTTTCTCTACGCTCTCATTCTTTGGAAGGGATCGACTAGCACTCACTAACTAATAAGCATGCTACATTAAGCTAATTAAATTGCTACAAAATAGTAAAAATACAATGCAAGTTCCTTTAGCCGTTCATGTTTTAACGGTTCTAACACCTAAGTAGATGTTTTGTAGAAGCAAGGGTCAGCAATACGAACAGTTTTGTATTTATCTTCTTCAAGCTAAGTGTAATTGTTACGACAATACGACAACACGACCATCATGTTCAGCTGCAGTATCTGCAATATATATTATGTTACTCTCCGTAAACATGCTGTATCAATCCACGTTTTCTTGTCTCAGGAAAAACAAGATAGGTATCTTACAGATGTATTTTGTCAGCAACGGTTATGGTTATACTATAGGTTAGCCAGTGTTTATCAAATTTGCTTTTTTCATAATCTGCTTCAACACAGACTGCGGTAATGCAGTTGTACTAAATCAATTTTGGCGCGAAGGTGATACACGCGTTTTATACAGGTTTTCAAATATTTTCATATCTTTGCAAGGATTCTCGCTATATTTGCATACAAGCTATGCATTAGGAAGACTTCAGTGGTTTAGAGTTATGTAACACCGTTTGAATTAAACCAGCTACTAAAAAATTACTTAAAGCCTAATATTGGCGTGCATAACCCGAATAAAAAAATTTAGGAGCATAAAAATACTCCCAATTACAATATTTGTTGCAATATATCAACTTTTCATTAGTCGCTCGCGTACTTCCAAAAGTTTTTGCGCATTACAGTTTGGGAATCACAGTTCTACAAAAATTTACTATTGCATTTTGACAAAATAATGTTATTTATGACATTATTGAGATGAAAATAAACATGAAAATAATCTTTGCCAGTATTGCTGTAGCAAACTTAAACATTTATTTAAAAAAATATGTTTTTTATATGGACCAAGTCTTTTCATTTTTTAAAAATTCAACAAAAAAAAAAACTAATACAAAAATGAACCATATCGACTTGGTCCATCTCCAATTAGCAAAAAAGTTGATGTTAGCTGATCTTAATCTGAACCAATGGCATGTGGTCCATTATTGTGTTGTGTGATATAAAACTTAACGAACCTAATCGACTTGGTTCAACTTGTTTGTTTTTATTGCTTCCAAAAATTGTCAGCACAATCGACTAATGCATCTGCAAATGAAAATAAGCCTATCTCGAAACTGGACCAAGTCGACTTGGTCCACTCTAATTTTAGTCGTCCCAATTGAAGGTTTGCCTACAGGCTGCATAAGTCTTGCGCAATGCAGAGCTTGGACTAATTTATTTTATAAAATATATGGCTTGCCAGTTGCCATGCTGTATATGATGTTTCTTTTGATGCGGCAGGCACTTCTTTAATTCTGCACATTTAAACCGATGGACTGCTGATGCGTTCAACGAAAATTTCTTTAATACAACTGTCATATTTATGGAGAAACTCTTCGAAAAAGAAAATTGCTTTTTAAATAGAATGACAAGAAATTGCGCTTTTTGAAACCGTCTTATTCAATTCACTTCCTTAACATTATCATTTTATTATTCAGTTTGTCGGTCGAATTGTGGCGAAAGCTATTTACGACAACAAGTTGCTGGAATGTTATTTCACGCGTTCTTTCTACAAACACATTCTGGGCAAGCCGGTCAAATACACTGACATGGAAGCAGAAGATTACGAATTCTCGCAGGGCTTGCTTTATCTTCTTGAACACGATATATCAGCTCTGTGCACTGAACTCAATTTCAGCGTTGAGGTAAAACGTTATTGATACCACTAAACGTTAAGCATTGAGTGTTACCACCAATGAAGTTTGTTTTATTTCGATATCATTGGTGTACATTGAGCGTTATTGCACGCGTTACTTGGAGTAGGGTTTTATTTCAGCACATAAGGGGCATTTTTCTGCACAACAAGCAGTCAAATATTTAACATATTGGAACAATTTTCTCCGAGCTAGAAATTGTATTGGAATACCTTGGCTAGTCTTTAGTTAAAAATGTACTTTTGAGCATCCTAGGACAGTTTAATCACGGAACAAACTCTTCAAAAACCGTGCCTTTCTCTATCGCTACTCTGTTCGTTTAGATTGAAGAATTTGGCAAAACAGAAACACGAGATTTGAAAGAAGGCGGTCGTGATCTAATGGTAACTGAAAAAAACAAACGAGAATATGTTCATCTTGTCTGCCAAGAAAAAATGACCGGAGCTATTAAAAAACAACTGGCGTAAGTGAATTGAAAACTTTTTTCCGTGTTTTTATGTAGGCCTAAATCAAGAACTCCAGAAAAACTACGGAATAAAAATCAACGTGCTGTTAGTTTTTTTTTACTCTTATTTTGTTTTGCCACAAAGTTAGCTAGCGCTATGTTTTACTGAATGCCGTGAAACGGCAAATGCTAGTTGAAGGCACTCTCTACCATGAATTAACAAAGGAGCTTATTGGTGGCAGTGGCATCGGATGCCGAGTTTTGGAGATGCTGGGCTCTTTGGTAAACACCGTCACTCTGCAAGTCCTTAGATTTTTTGTGACAGTTTGCTTTTCTTTTCAGAGCGTTTTTGGAAGGCTTTTATGAAATAATTCCAAAGCGCTTGATCTCCATTTTCGACGAGCAAGAATTGGAACTGTTAATTTCCGGTAAATTGTTTTTTTTCGTATTCTGTTCGAGAAGCGATCAAAGCGCTATGACGAGCTTGCTTAGGAATTGCTGGCCATCTGTCTATCACTCTTGAAAAGGGGAATTTCCCGAATTGCTTTTCCCAACGGCATAGCAAGTAAACTTGCCGGTTTGTTCTCCACGCTGTGCCTTAGCACTGGGCGTCAATCAGGAAGCTGTGAAATGTGAATACCAATTTCACTATCAATGGTTTTAACTCTGAACCAAACCAGAGTCTGCAGCTCCAGAGGCAGACGCTCTTACCACTTGGACGCCTGAGCTGTTAATTTGTAACAATGTCAAATAACTTTAGAGCAACATTATTGTCGCTGTTGCAGGTTTACCCAACATTGATATCGAGGATTTGCGTGCCAACACTGAATACCACAAGTACCAAAACAACTCCTTACAAATCCAGTGGTTCTGGAGAGCTCTGCGATCATTTGATCAGGCTGAGAGAGCGAAATTTCTTCAATTTGTTACAGGTTTGAATTGTATGGCTGTGTTTTTGTCAAGTTTTCCTGTTGATCGCTATTGGTCACCGAAATCATTACCCTAACCTAGATTGTCGCTGTCCTTCATTTTCCTTATAAATTTTTATTGTCTTTGTGTGACGTTTTGTACGAAGAATAAGAAAATTTGGTAGGCCGGCCTACTTAACCAAGCTAAGCTTTAGTAAATTAAAAACCTGACTTCTGTCCTCGAAATTATCGGGCAAATTGCAAATTACTGTTTAAACAAAACGCACTTAAAATATAGCCAATTTTTTCAGTGAGTTTAGTTTAACCAGTTGTAACTATCTGGCTGTTGGTCATTTAATTTGTGGTCATTATTTCCATAGCTTGTTGTCGTTACTCATTAGCCTATTAAACGTTTTAGGAACTTCAAAAGTTCCCTTGCAAGGTTTTGCGGCGCTGGAAGGGATGACTGGAATCCAGAAGTTCCAAATTCATCGAGACGACCGATCCACATCTCGGTTGCCATGCGCACATACTTGGTAAGTGGCAAGCTCTTAATCCAGTTTACACCCGTTCTAAGTTGTTTTCAGTGGTGTAAAGTAACGAAATATTTTACTTGAGAAGTTTTTTACGGTAACGAGTACTTTTTTGAGTATTTTTTTTTTTTGGGGGGGGGGGGGGGCTTCTTTTACGTTTACTAAGTACTTTTACTATGAAGTAACTCTACTTGGGTAGTTTTTATTTTTGAAAAGTACAAATAGTTTATTATTGTGGTACTTGAGTTACTACAGTAGTCACGTCTTGAAATCTCTCGTAGCGCCTAAAATCTGTATTTACTCTTCAATTCTCCATTATTCAACTTCATATCGCTCCGTCTCGTCATTGCCATGGAAACTTAATTCACTCCATGCAATACGAATTATGGTTGGTTGACATGACACTGAGCGCGGTAACGGTAAAGTCGGTCGCGGTCATCGATAAACGGCAGCGTAATTCCGTTCAACGTTCACGCGCTGTTGTTCACAGTGAATGACGCGCCGTGCCACCATAGTTGTCCATAATTCAGTGCAGCAACCATAGGTGTAACTGTAGTGTACTGTAAGCAATAGACAATTTTTAAGAAGTGTGGGGGAGGTCGAGTGGATAAGTGAGAGGGAAGTGTAGGGGGAGGTGTGGAAAAGTGTGTTGGGTGTGGGGGAGGTGAAAAGAGATGTGGGAAGGTGCAGCGTGGGAGGTGTGGGAGAGTTGTAGGGGGTGTTGGGGTGTGGGGAGGTAAAAGATGTGGAAAAGTGTGGGGAGATGCACGGTGAACCCCTACTCACGTAATTTTTTCACGCCTCTCTCTACACTTCTCCACACATATCCCTCACCTCCCCCCTATACCCCTTTCCCACACCTTCCCCAACACTTCCCCACATCTCTCTCCCCATCTCTCACCTTCCCCCACACCCCCAAACACACTTTTCCACATCTCCCCCAACTCTTCCTCACACATCTCCCCTCACCTCCCCTACACCCCAACAGACTTTCCCACCGTCTCCACACTCACCCCATGCATTCTCCCACAACTCTCCCTGCCTTTTTTCACACCCCCCACACCTGTCTCCACATCTCCCCTCATACCTCCCCCACACTTTCCATATAGAGAATTATGCTGCAACTGCTGAACGCGCCCTGCCGTCGACTGTGTGATGAGAAATTCCGCTAGCGTCAACGGAAAAAGTTAAAATTTTTAAACTTCGATTTTTTCCGTTTAGACTCAGAAGTTTTACCGTTGACGGAAAATACGTTCAGCTCGCCGTGGAATGTGACATGTTTTACCGTTTGCCGTTTCCGTTGACCGCGACGGATTTTACCGTTACCGCGCCCAGTGTGAACCAACCATTACGCTGTCGCCTTTGATGCTAAACGTCATGCAGGGAAGCTATAAATACCAATTTTTAAGTCATTGGTTTAAATCAACTCATTAATCGAACCCCGAGTGTAACCGTTCCAGAAGCAGACGTTATCCACATCTGGGCGGTAACAATTTCTTGTGGGTCACCATTTTGCCACCTTCAAAGCAAGTCCATCATCGCCGCCTCAACGAGTGTGTAGGCCTACTTTTATTTGGGTAGTTTTTAAATAACTACTTTTTTACTATTACTGAAGTTTTGCCGTCATTAACAATACTCTTACTGAAGTGATACTTTTTACACCACTGCTTGTTTTTTCTTCAGCTTCAATCAACTCGATTTACCTGCTTACGAAACTTACTACAAACTTCGCGAGCGACTGCTCCTCGCAATCAGCGAATGTACAGAAGGGTTCGGGTTGGCCTAAAGGTGAAATATGCCCCCGTTGCCCCATAGAAGGGTGTATTTGGGTCGTTGTAGGTTGCAAAGGACACTCTGCAATGAGGGTGCTATACGGCGTGAATGTTAATAATAATAATACGTTTTGTTCTGTTGATGAGCTGCTTTTTATTTTTGTGTCAATAAACGGGAATGCGATTTGATATTGTAAATGGCAGTGTAGAAACTGAACTTCAATTAGACTCAATGCCATCTAGGTTCTAGGTCAAGTAAACCTTTTTTTTATTTTAAGAAATGAAAAAAATATAAAAGAATGCACGATTTTCAGAAACAACATTTCATACTACGACTTTATACCACTCAATTCATTTTTAATTTTAACCAAACGTTCATCGGATACCGCTTCATATCCAGCTATTTGCACAGAAAAATCTGCCAGTCCTGATGTTGCACTTCTCAAACTGGATGAAAAACCCTGAAAAAAATATTTTTTTTATATATTCGCTGTTTTGACACCCGATATCCCTAACCGGAGAATATCACAATTATTTTTGAACCAAAACAATTCTCACCGTCATTGAGGCGACAGGGGCTTGCGCATAAACGATTCTATTATCATCAGAGGTATTATAATCTTGCACTATTGCATGATGTTTATGTAGTAGTTGAATTGTATTGTCGTATGCACATTCAACTGTATTTACCTGAAAAACAAAAAACCTCAGGCATAAATGGCACTTTTAGTGTAAACTTAAGTCAACAGTCCTATTGATCTCGAAGAGATTCATTCAATTGCTGTTAGTTTCATGAAACAAGCGTGAACCACTGAATCTACGCTTGTTCGTGCTGAATAATAACGGTTTGTTTTAATAATTAGCTTGTAAACCAATGTTATTTTTCAATATTCACAAATAGTCTTACCTCAATATTCATTACTGGTTCGACCAGTTGACACTGCGCCATTTCTAGCACTTTATGTGTACATTTATACGCAGCCGCTGTTATAAGAGCAGGAGGACATTCCGGACTGGATTTGACGCTGAGAACTTTAAACACGGCTTCCATAACCGGATAATTCAAAATAAGACCTAAAAAATGTACAGAACATTTAAGTATGCGGATTAGGTAACCCAAAACTCAACTACAAAAACATTAAAATCTGTAATATTTGTGATTTCAGGAAGGATCAAACTGCTTATGCTTAACCCTATACAATTTTTAGGTCAAGGTTAATAAATTAGTACTTTAACATAAAACTGCAACGAGATTCGCTTCTGAAAATAGGTTACATCCAGCAGAACAGAAATGCCGACCAATCATTACCGACTAAGTCATTACAGAAAAGTACGTCAAACAGACCTAAAACACCGTCATCAAATGAGATTGAAATCCCATCACTAAAACATCTGCAAATCACAAACCCTAAATGAGAAGGTAATACCATTTTTCAAAATTATTTACCTTTCTGGGAAGCTTGTAAAACACCTTGAGCTGCAGCTTGTTGAACTAAACTTTTAGATCGCGAGATCAGAACGTCTGATGCGGTTCGCAGTGTTTTTCGACCGGGACTACGTAGCACACCTATACGAACCGACACACGATGTGTTTTCCCCACAACCGTTCTTTCATAGTGTTCTAAACCAAGCTTAACATATGCGACAATATTCCAGAGAACACAGCCCAAAAATACATTATTGCTGCCCAGTGCAACCAAGATTACAAATTCACAGAATAGCGCTCTTTAACAGAGGATACTCAGATCCCTGGGTTCTTCAAAGCATTTACAAGGTTCTCTAATCATAAATTAAGCTACACATTTCGAGTAGCTGTTTTTTATAATTATGTAGCACTAGCAGATTCTCCATATTGCAACACGTAGGGTAAAGTTGGGTGATATGGACCAGTTCATACCTTTACAAGAATTAAATAAAATCATTTATTGCGTAAGAAAGTCACAGGTTGCCTGACGGCTGTTTTTCAACATGGCGTACAGTGAAAGCACGTGCGATTTGTGCTGACAGCAGTTTTTTTGTTTTTCAGCTTTTTCCCATAAAAAAATAGCATTATTTATCTAACTGTTTGGACCAATTTTGAATCAACTATCTACCTAATTTTAAAACACTATTTTGTAGTGTTGTTTTGCATATTACTGTATTATATTGTAGGCTACATGTGAGCATCATAATTGCATTGCCAATGAAGGATGATTATTTCTTATCAAAAAGGTGATGGTCCATATCACCAGTCTCCGCGAAAATTTGTCAGGGGATATGGGCCGCACAAAAATTTTTCTTGTAACTAATGCACTGAAGTTGGGATCGTCACTTTTATTATGTATAAAGTGGGCAGTAGGGCACATCATACAGCAGCAAATAGTTGACGCTTTACAACCAGCCAATCTTCCTGAAAGCTTAAGCGTCCCATATAGCCAGACTTTCCCCTAGTTACATTTTATTCGATATCTTTACACGGAGTTTCGCCACATAACAGGATTTAGAGTTCGAAGATGCCAGAAAACTGTCATGGGGTTTAATTTATTGCGAGGTTCGAATTGTAAATTTTTCATGTTTTTTACCTTCATGCTGAGCTTCTTGAGTAGGTATTTCTCTGTACGCAACTTGTAATGGTCCAATATAAGCATCAACTTTAAAATCGTTTTTAATCCGTCCTATTACGATATCCATATGTAATTCCCCCATTCCAGATAATACTATTGTTCCATTATCCATATATTCTACATGAACTGACGGGTCTTCCCGTAAAATAACTTTTAGGGCGTGAGACAGTGCTAAAAAATAACTTGTTACAAAAAGTATAAGCAATCGAAAGCATTAGTAAGGTAATATCGAATGTATCAGCCATTAAGCCAGTATCTGGTGTGGATTATTCAATCGGTCAAATAGGCTAAGCCCACAATAAAAACAAGGGTTGAAATAATGTTCAGTACCAGTCACGGTAGTTTTTTTCAACATAGTAATAACATGAGCTATAACTTGTGTTGAATCCTTCCAATGCAGCAGATTTAATACACTATTTCAGGGGAAACAGGGTAATACAATTAACGAAATCCACAAACGATATATTACTCCGTATACAACTATACAAATTACAGTAAATGATGTTGTCTCTTGATAATTTTTACGTAAAAAATTGTATTTGTTTTCGCAATATTTCAGTTAAAACCTTGCTTGGATGATTAAAAAACGGAACATTTCTTCCGTGTATGGCACAAAGAGTCAAAACAAATTGTCTAGATTGCAAGCTTTACCTTTTTCTTGTGTAATACTTTGAACTTCAACCGTGCAAAAAAACACCGGTTCGTGAACAGGAACAGATGCTAACACCGCATGACTGTGTTCGCGCTCGTCTAAAAACACAGTTCACAAAAGCGTAAATTAGCTTCAGTTGGAAGCAAATACTTGACTTTTGGGGTGAAATAATAAATGCAATGCGCATAACAAAATTGAACGATTAGTTTTTGCAAAAAAGAGGCTAATAGGAATTAGCGTTAAAAGAAAATCTGCGGTTTGCATTGCGAAACCTGCGGTGTTTGCTTGGGTGCATCATCGGATGAAGCAACTACAAACGTGGAAGACGTAGTATTGACAATCTAAAATCAAATCTTCATTATACTCGCGATATTATGCCGAAGCATGCAACGAGTGACGGGCCGCACATTTCGGAATAGTTGCACAGAAAATTTCCACTTTACTCTCCGGCGATGTGATTGGCTAGAGCAGTTGCGCGAGTATGCTGCGAGTGATCTTATCAACTGTTTATTCTACTACCACCACTGTTACCCATCCGGAATTACACTTAAGAAACCAAGTTCGTTGATAATAATTTAACCTAGAGCAGCATCGAACCCATACCAAATAAGTAGCAGTCCAGTACACTAGCCACTACACCACGTCGCTGTTGCCACTTCTGTGTACAATTTTTCTACTTCTAGTCATCTCGGTCGAGCTCTATCATTCTCCTCGCAAATGCTCTAGCCAATCAGATTGCTGGAAGGCAAAGTGGAAATTTTCCATGCAACAATTCCGAAATATGCTGCCGGGGCCCATCCCAGCGGCTTAGCGCCTGCGCTGCACAACAACGTTTTTGCGGAGCTACACAGCTCCGTTGGCGTAAAAACGTCGCAGCAGTGGCAAGCAGTTGGCGACACTGCGCCAATCTGACCGGGAATCCAACCCCAGACTTCCGGCATCGACAGTGTGCGCTTAGTAACTGAGCTAACCGGTTGTTCTTTAGTATTGACAATGACATACAAAATTTCCTCACCAGTTCACCGATAGCTTTTTGGATGTTAGGGCTATTCGACGCAACCTAACTTTTTCTCGGCTAACTATCGTTCTTATGCCATGATAGAACGTAATCTAGCAATGCAAAATTTTACTTTCTGTAATGAGATTACAATCAATAAGTGCTATCCCAATTGTCGGTTACTCTATTTGTCACATCTTCGCAACCTATTTTACTTTAAAAGACGTTGCTAAATAGAATAGTAGAAACAGAGGCACTGAATTCAAACATTGTACTTCACGAGAAACATGAAAAGTGTAAATTTGTAACATCTATGTCAGTTTTTAATTTCTTACCAGACTCTTCTTCTGGAAAAGCTTGGGCTGCTAGAGCTTTTGCAGTTTGGAACTCATGCTCCGTTTCCACTAACGTGTCTCCCGTCATAGTGTGGTTTAGACCAGCAATCAAGCCAATACTTCCTGCGTCCAACTCCGATATATTTTCATAGTCATCAGCAAATACGTTCATCAAACGATAAACTTTCTCACTAGAACAGATTTTTTGTGTTTTCCGAGTGCAACTTTTTGACATACATTTGCTACTAGGTTCTCACTACCAGCACCAATCACATGGCCCAGAGGATAGAGCATCATTCTCTGGGGTGGAAGAATCGGGTTCGATTCTGAGTTGGGTAAACTATTGACTTTAAAATTGGTATTCACAGCTTCCCTGCTGGACGTTCGCCATTGAAGGCACAACATATACAAGCCGGCCAGTTCGCTTGCGGTGCCGCTAGGAAAGGCACTCAGCGGGATTCTCCCATGTTGAGAGTGGTAAACAGAAGATGACTGGCAACGACTAGTCGAGCTCGTCTCACAATATCCGTAGCTCCTTCGTAAAACGATACTTTCATTGGAATCCCCAAGAAAGCCAGCCGTGGTGGCCCATTCCAACAAAAGACTTGCAAATAGAGCATGTAGCTGATGCGTAAGACAAACTACAGACATCGTGTCACATTAGATCGACTTGCGAATCAAACTTTCGTCTCCTGCAACAGAAAGACGAAAAATGCGCCAACGCAGGCTTGTACAAAAATTACTATCTAAGGTTTATATCAATAATCACGTAAACAACCTACTTGCAAGCTTTGTTTGGATTGTATAGGGTCATTCCATTTTTCAATTTTCCAGAATAAACTCGAACAAAAACCAGCGGACCATGGCGATTATCAATAAGTACCTTAAAAGCCATCGCTGTCAACGAGTTGCGATAAAATTGCCTGCAACAACAATTGGGTTTTATTCTTCGAAAAGTTACGTCCTGCTTTCTATGTTTCCCAAAACTATTGTGCCACACTTTCATAGAGTTTCTTCTACAGAACTTGTTGATATACACCATATGTAAGCGGTTTGGATTCGTCTCATTCGTGCACTTCCTGCACTTTCTCGTAACAGGAAGATAAAAATGCAAAAGCGATCACAAAAAAGAAAATTTTAGAATAAAAACTTACGCTGGTGAACGGTGATAAACTAATTGCTTGACGATTTATAATTTTCACAACAAAGTAAGATGGGCTATACAAAGAAAATCTCAGATTTCATCAGAATAAAATGGAAGGAGGACAGGATAACATAGCTGCATGGCTAATCTAAATAGCACCAAAAAAGGGAATTTATCTCAACTCAATCTTAACTCAACCACATCCCTGAATTCGACAAAAAAAATCTATTACGTGAATTCATGATGGATATCTGAAGGTTTTGGCAGGTATTGAACCACAGCATCAAGAAGAGGTTGGACTGCTATGTTTTTTAAAGAACTCCCGCATAAAACCGGTACAATTTTTCGCTCGATCGTTGCTCTTCGTAACCACAAATGTAACACCGTTGGATCTATGCCAGCTGCATCACCAGCATTTTTGCCTTCCAACCAGGTCATTGCAACGTCATCATATATGTCACAGAGCTGAAAACAATTGTCATCAATTTAACGTGCTCCAATACTCAGCTAAATGGTAGAATTAGCAGTCAAAATTCTATGTATCATTTCCAAAAACAATTTATATAATGACTGCTCACTCACCGAGTTAGCTAAAACACGAAAAATCAAAACGGCCAAACGGAATTATAAAGTTTTTGAGGACATTTGTAAAAAGTTTTTACGAGAATTGCACACGAGTCCTAAATCCGCTTAGATTTCCCAACTTAAATTCAAAGCAATCTATACAAATATTGTCAAGTAATCTACTCTAAAGCATCATTTCTTCAGTTTTGTAATTTTCTATCGGTGACATTTGTGATGTAAAAAAACATTTTGTTTGCACTTGTTTTTTTGACCTCGTTTTTTTTTTTGTGTGTTTTTTTATTCATTCCTTCTCGAAAAATTTAAACAAATTTGTTTTTAATATAAAGCTTGGCAAGCAGCATCAAATCGCGGTAACACATTGAACATGACTGTAGGTAGTATAGTGATATTGCTCATTATAGTTTGTAGAGTGGTGCGTATCTAGCTTCAAGCTTACCATCTGGGCCAATTTCGGGTTTTGCACGGTTCTGCCGTGCTAAATTTTGAGTTGCCCCAAATTATAGCCCAACCACAACGTTGTGCTATTGAATGTTAAATCAGGTTAAATTAGGGTTTAGGCCTTCATTTAGCCTATTCAGCTTGCTTTCGCTGTGAGCTATAAGGAGTTAGGGTCAAAAAGAATACATCTAAATTAGGCCGGAGCCTATCTTTTCTGCAACAGCTGAAAAAAATACACTTACTCAATAGATGAACGGGGAAATACAGTGCATTAATGTGCACCATCGACCTTCGCTTTTGAATTTTACTATATTGGCTTACCAGTATTCATTTTAACCAAGTTATAATCTAACATTATATACCGTAGTCTTTGTTTTAACACTTATTTAATTTGTTTGGCTGGTACTACATAGACTCTGAAGTAACTTATGACCATAATGCAAGCTACAATTATCAGGCTTACCACCCTACGGTACCACGTTAATAAGCTATCCCAGTTTCTTTTGTTCACTGCTCTTAGAAAGACAGCAGATAACCCATCCACAATTCTGTACTTTTTTAATCTATCTATTGTGATTGCTTCTTTTTATTTCATATTCTTTGCATTGTGAAACTACAACTGGCAACACTTTCCTGGTGATCTGTAACAACAAGCACGCAATCCATGATGACTTAGGGGGGGAAAGGTCGCTCCTTGCGCTCCCTATCACATCCATCACAAGAAGACTCAACCATAAACAGTATGGCGGCCAATACTCATAGTTATGATCGGATTCAAATTCGTTTTCCAAATAAACAAGTTTTTTTTTAAAGAATTCGTTTTCCAAAAAAACAAGTTTTTTAGGTATGTTGTTTGCAAAAAAAAATACGTTTTTTTTTAAAACGAAGGCAAAAAAACGATTTACATCGCTAGTGACATCATTCAACCGTCACGAAGAAACAAACCAACGCTGAAATAACATTTTCAAATAGAAACTAGCTTGATGATCCAAGCATGTGCAAAGCCGCGCTTGTCATTTCAAAACAACTCACTTGTTCAATAATAACTTCTCTAGCGTGAATACATGAATCCCAATGTTCGTCAGTATTAGAGAGACGAGTGGTTGTGAATGTTCTGCCTTTTCTATTAGATTGTGATTCATTAACATCCCAGACTAACTTTTCCAGATCCACAATATCAATGACTCCACAAAATTGGTTGTTCAACACAATAGGAAGCTGAACACAGAACAGTTTCATTTTTCAATTCACTTTTCAAACCGACACCTTCTGCTTATTTGATTTTCACCGTCATGATATTCGTATGACCGTATGCGATTGGTGACGAAAATCATGACCGAATTATTTCACTTATATACCGCGCTTTTTGCAAAATTTTGTCCTTGCCTTACATACAAAGTCTTGATCAGCTACCAAAAATTGGTGACTGTTTTTTTGCTAATTAATTTCAGCGTGTAAAACAAATTACAACAGCATCACATCGATTTATGCTGATTATAATTCTTGCAAGTCAAAAAATGTCTTTGAAAATGTTCTTTTTAATTGAAAATCAAATACATGTACACAGCATCGCTTAAATTCAAAAATCACTATCATATCACACAAGTATGGCGCAAATTTAAATGAAAGTACCACAAAGAGCTTCACCTGGAGTAGAACAGTATTAGCTTTTAGCTGATTTTTCATGGATTCTATCGAAACAGCAAGACTAGCTCCTGGTTTATCCATTTTGTTAATAAATGCGATTCTAGGTATTTTGTGTCGATCAGCTTGTCGCCAAACTGTGCGTGACTGTGCTTGAACACCTTTGGCAGCATCAAATATGGCAATGGCACCTAAACATTGCTAGGAATTACAACAGCTTCATCATGATGGCATGGAGGAAAAGTAGGTACCGGCAAGGGCGTTGGAATTACTTTTAAGTAGGGGGGGCTGAAATTTGTGTTACCATACCAACGTCTGGGGGCAACTTACCATCGCTGAAATTTAGTAGGGGGGGCTGAAATTTGTGTTACCATACCAACGTCTGGGGGCAACATACCATCGCAACTTACGTCAAGCGTACCATGCACTTAAATTCATTAAAAGTCACTTGGAGACAGCTTGATGAGCTCAAGCTTTCCTCTAGCTACCATAGCACACAGTAGCCAGATCGACGTTTGTAAACGTGTAAACCTCCTTTAAATGAACTTATTCTCTGTTCACAAGCTCCTAGGCAAAAGCGCATATTTAGAAAGGAGGCATTGTGCTATTCCCCCTCTTTTTTTTTTGACTCTGCTTTTTAATAAAAAAGAACAAAACTAATGGTGCCAGGTGACTGAAATATGCCAAACTCTTTTGATGGTTTCTGTAGCTTATGGTCAGGGCTGAGGGGTGGATTCAGGGGGGTAAGACTAGAATGAAAGGTATGCACCCTCCCGTTTGCCATTTTCAAAAATGTTTTTAATGTATAAAATTTTCTGCAGTTTCGAACCTCTTCGATAGCGATAAGCCTTACGCCTTAAGCAGTGGCGTACCGAAAAATTTCAAAAGGAAGTGGGGGGGCCATAATTTCCACGTTTTTTAAGTGTATTTTTTTTTTCGGCAGAACAAATTGAAAGCTGATTGAGAAACAGAAGAGGCTCTGGGGGTCCGGGGGCATGCTCCCACGGAAAATTTTTGAAAATTTACATGTTGTAACGGCTATTTTAGTACTTCTTTATAATTTTCACTTAAAATTTGTTTAAATTTTTTTACCCTATTTCTGAGTGCTTCGCCGAATATGATACATTTTGTCCGCACATTTTCGGTTGTGCGTGCTAGGCGTAAGGCTTATTGCTATCAAAGAGGTTCGAAATCGTATACATCAAAAGCATTTTTGAAAATGGCTGGTGGGAAGATGCATACTCGTCATCCCACCCACCTGGATCCGCCCCTGGCCATTAGCTACAGAAACCATTAAAAGATATTTCAGTCACTTGGCACCATTAATTTTGTTCTTTTTTACTAAAAAGCAGAGTCAAAAAGGGGAGCATGGCCCAATGCTCCCCACCTCCTAAATACGCTCCTGGCCTTAAGCACGCATAATCGAAAATGTGCGAACAAAATGCATCGTATTTTTTTGTATTTAATTGCATATTTATCTTCCTATCACGAGAAAGCGATCAATGCGCTGTACGACCTCGCTTAGGATAATAATTTGGCGAAGCACTCAAAATTAGGCTCAAAATATAAATAAAATTTGCCTGAAAATTATTCAAAAAGCGCTAAAATGGCCCATCGAAGCATGTAAATTTTCAAAAACTTTTCGGGGGAGCATGCTCCTGGATAGTGCTTTTCTTGTTTCTCAATCAGCTTTAAATTTGTTCTGCCGAAAAAAATACGCTTAAAAATTTTGTGAAAATTGTGGCCTCACACCCCCTTTTAAAATTTTTCGCTACGCCACTGCTACTATAGGATAAGCTAGCTAATTCTAATTTGATATTCTGTTGTTTCGTTGTTATTTGCCCAGACGTTTCTACTAAAATTGGAGAAAATCTTACTGTGACATCATAGTAAAGCTCTAAAACAGGGACGTCCAACACAAACTCCCAAACGTGCCAATTTTTGTTTCATAATTTTCTCGCGTGCCAACGCTTGACAAACTATCATTAATTTAATAATTTTCCTATGTTAAAACCATGCTGCTTAAAAAAAAACTAAACATTCACAAAAATGCGATAAAAAAACAGTTACAGTAGTTTGAATTTTATCAACAACACGATTAACGATAGCTCTTTTTTGCAAGCATTTGTTCTGAGCCAACTAGCAAAATTGACCTTCAGCGGCGCAATTGCGATACGCATTATTGCATCTAATCAGTGTCAGTTTGTTGGCTGACTTCACAATTTGGATATATTAAATTTCATGACAGAAAATCCTTGTTCACACAGAACGATTTGTGCTTCCAAATGAAGCTAATCAGAAACGAGCGTTTTTCAAAAAAACTGGATATGTTTCTTCCAGCAACTGAAAATAAAACTAAAGATAATGCAGAATCAATTCAGAAATTGTGTTCAAAAATACGAAATACATTTTAAGCTTTCGTAATTCAAATTTTTTTTGCACGAAAATATTTTGTTTATGACAGAACATTCGCGGCCCACCTGAAGGACCATCGCGGCTCATCAGTTAAGAAGAGCTGTTATGCAGTAGATCATATTTTGTAATTGACGCAAAACTATTCTGTGATCTAGCAGATATCTCAGTTTCACACCATCATATGTTTTAAAGCAGGATAGACAAACAAAAACTGTGAAAATCGGAGACTAATTTTATTAGTACGATACTGCAACAGTTAAGTATACAACGATACTTAAAATTGCATTGTAGCATGTTTATAAAATATGGCAAGAGCTCGCGTGCCACATTTGGCACGTGCCACATTTGGTACGTCAGAAAGAGAGATTTCGTGTTGGACACACCTGCTCTAAAAGCTTTGTGCACGAAGGTACCAGGAAATCCAACAGTTTTTGCGATTTTGTTCACTTTTGTCACAAAGTTGCAAAAGTTAGGCCAACGTTGGTTTGATGGTACCGATGAAGAAAAGAAACGAATAACAAGTGACGCCATAAGCCATCGTTGAAGTGCAATAGAGTGTACTGTGGTTTAGGGATCGTCCGGGGCCCCGGCCGGGGATGCCACTTTTTGTACCGGTCCGACCCCGGCCAGGGGGATCATAAAAATTGGCCGGGGCCAGAGTTGAATTTCAAATTTATTTACCGTATATTATGGCGCATAAGACGACCTTTAAAGTGCAAAAACTCACCCTTAAAAATTGGGGTGGTATCATGCAACGAACATAAAAGTCATACCTTAATTTGTACATGAAGATTTTTTTATTTCATACGAAAAATGCGTTGGTGCGTAAAAATGAAGTTCGTCATGCACTAATGAAAAGCGTGTACAATTACGAAAGCATTACGTAACACTATTGACGGCATTTACATGAGGAGTGAGGACGCAAGCAGCCTGCTTAGCTATGTATTCTAGACACAATATAAAACATTGTATAAACCCCGGCCCTGGCCCCGGCCGCGGCAGGCGCAATTTCCCGGCCCCAGCCAAAATTGTCGCCCCCGTCGTTCCCTACTGTAGTCATAAATTTTTGAAAGGGGGGGTTACAGCCCCCACCTTCCAACGCCCTTGAGTACCGGTACATTCAGTGTTTATTTTTAAGGCGTTTTGAGGAGCCGAAATGGTCTCTCAGAATTAGGGTTTCCTTTTTTCCCAGATTTTCAACTTCCCGGGAAACGGGAAATTTTCAGGAATTTTCCCAGGAATCCCGGGATACCGAAAATCCTCGGGATTACCGGGATTCGGGAAATTCCCGGGAAAATTTCCCGAGCTTGATTATTTGGCCACAAGAGGAGTGACAAAGACATTTTTTCCAAATTGCATCATTTCTAATCCAACTTTAAGCATTTTTTAATGTTGTTTTGACGAACTGAGTTCGACTTTTTCAACAAATTAAGGAAAAACATTTCGATCTCCCAAGCATTTGGTCGTAAAAAATTTTGAAAATTTTGAAAAATAATTTTTAACGAGTAAAAAAAAATTGAAACTTTGCATAAACGCATTCTTACGTCAGAATGAGAGATATCAGTACCATTGAAACCCTTAAAATAAATAAAAAATTCCCGGGATCCCGACATAAATTTCCCGGGAAACGGGAAATTTCAGAACCCCAAATTTCCTGGGAAATTTCCCGTCTCGATTTCCCGGGAGGAAACACTACTGAGAATTGTCCAGCGATCTCTCAAAATCTGCAAATTTTAGTTGAAACAGTTGCTGACAGCAATTTTATTTCCAAGCTTAAAAATTAGCGGTCTTTCATAATTGCTTCATGGTTTCTCAAAACAAACCTTCAAAAAAAAAACACTGAGTATAAACAATGTCACAGATAGATACATTGTCCACACACTAGTTGAAAACCATAACAACCAACGTTAGGTTTTTACAGAAATACTATTCAGCACACCTGCAAAAACGTTGCATAATTTCGCAAATTTGCTGTCTTAATGTAATAAAAAAACTGCTATTACTCCAACACAAATTTAGATCTTACATAATCAAAACATGTGACTAAATGAAAAATATAAGGTCATGCATGCGCCTTCTTTCAGTAAACTGCACCATCATATTAGCACAATTTCAAAACAAAATAACACAATATCAAGAACAATGAATTATATACAAAGGAATATAATCTTTTTTAACAAAATCACAAAATACCATCGAGAACACGAAGAGATCTTTCAACTTCAATTGTAAAATCAACATGTCCCGGTGTGTCAATTAGATTTATATGTGCATCCAACCAGTCAAACGATATTGCTGCGCTTTGAATAGTGATTCCTCTTTCTTTTTCAGTAGGCAAGTAATCCATAACAGTGTCACCAGCATCAATATCTACAAAAAAGAAAACTTGCTTTATCATATGCAATTTTACATCCATGTAACATTGTAGACTTACAGTATGCGTGTAAAATGAATAAGTAAATGGAGGATGACCCATTATGACTCAAAAATTTACAAAATATTTACAAAAAAGCGCAAAAAGGAAACAATAAATTGCAAGAAAATAAAACTTAACAATCAGACAATCAAATCAAATCTTCACTACACTTGCTGCATTAGAGCAGGGCACATCTCCATGGCTTAGCGCCTGGGCAACACAGCTTGAAAGAAACGTCACAGCAGTGATGAGCCATTTGGCAACACTAGGTTTGACTTGACTAAACCACAGACCTCCCACACCAATTAACAATGGGCTTCACATTTGCTTTAACCACCGGTTACATTTACTGATACTTACGACAAGTGCCACGCTTCTCCTTTCTATCCACTTAAGTAAGTAGTAAACATTTAGTAGTTTACATCAAAACACTCGTAAACGACAGACAGAGCCGGATTTAACCTCGTAGGAGGTGTAGCGTTTGCTTGAGGCCATGCGCTTTTAAACACCACAATTCAAAATAAATAAAAAAAATACACTTTACTGCTATAAAAGCAAAAAAATCAAAATGAACTCAATATCATAAAATTTTATTTCAAAATGACACCGTTATTATATAGTAAAACAATGCGAAGACAAAAAATCTCATTAAGGCTGCCGCAATCCTTACTTCCAAACTATTCATAATGTTACAAACAGTAATGTAGGCAAGTAATTGGCTTTGGTATTTTGAAAAAAAAAAAGAAATCTTTTCACTTTCCGTTGCACAATGTAGTCTGAAAAGGCTTGCTTGAGCTTCTAATGATAAAATAAGTTTCTTGATGAGATCCCAAAGAACGGAAAAACACAAAAATTTACTGCAAGCACATAAGGAATGGTTTGCAACTTAATCTAAGACTATTTTCTCAATCCAGACAAGAAATAACGCAATTTAGATCATCGCTTCCTTGCAATTGTATTTGATTGTCAACCAGACTTGCAAAAAATCAGGGCTTGCAAAAATTCTGCTACAGCCTGTCACCATTTTCATCCGGCCCTGATAACAAAGTCTAAACAGACTCTAAACAAACAGACTATATATATTGTACAGCCTACCTCCCATGCGCAATATATGCCCTGCATAATACAACATCCTTTCTGTTGTTGTAGTTTTGCCAGCATCAATGTGTGCCATGATTCCAATGTTTCGAATTTCAGTTGTTGAACATCGAGCAAAAAACTTGACTTGATGAGATTTTTGTAAAAAATATCTTGAAGGTACCGGTAGTTTTGTAAAAGAGCGTATCCAGGTATAGCTCCTCAACAACATCACCAATCTGCAAAGTGCTAACAGCTCCTAGTTTTCAAATTCTGATGTCTTAACCTGATAGCTGTTCACACTGCACAGAAAAATTGTTCAAGTTACCACTATCAGTACCCAATAGTAGAATACTCATGTGGAGTAGGGTGCCCCCTTTTTGGGTAATTTTTTAATTTCAACTTGCCTGGGTGTTAGGTTTTTGCCTTAGAGTGAAATATTGGGAAATACAAAATTTTTGAAATTGAACCGCATTTAGACCCCGCCCCTTTAGCTTTTCTAAATCGCGCCCCCTTAAACAGTTAATTATGCGTAGAATTTGACTGGGAAGTGCTAGATATGCATTGTTGGTATTCATTTTTAATGTTTTTCAGAGAAGAAGACAACTGTAACCTTTATTTTATGATTTAAGCTACTATATTTTTTTCATGATTTACTTTGGTGTCAGAATTCGATGCGTTCTGAAATAAAACAGTTGTGTGGACCACCAAATTGTTTCAATTTTTGCAACCAATATCCGCATAGGAGTCACCATGCGCAAAACAGGATGCAAATCATTCACAGGGGACACAAATGCACTACATAAAAAGGTATCAAACTACACAAAAACAGACACATAATAAAGGATGTACAGCCTATACAGTACGCACAGCAGACATGCGCAAAACGTGGCACACTATCATTGTTCAAAAGATCTTCTTGCAACTCTCTTGAATTTTCCTAACCATCGTTTTTTTCTTGCTGCCAAACTACACAAGGCTTCACAGATTCGGCGCTTCTGTCCAGCTATTCGACTTGCCTTTGTTGTCAGTTTTACTCCATGTTTCACTGCTTGAGTGTGATTTGGATAACTAAGTTGCAGCGGCTGTTTGAGAAATTGCTTGATATTAGTGCAAGACTTTGCCAATGGTGGTTCATGCAAATTCAGGACTCCTTTATTGTTTCAAAGGTAGGTAATAGCTGTTCGTCCTTTTTCGTAAATGTCAACGATTTCAGTGTAGCATTTTGCATTGAAATTGCATCTGGGAAGATGAAACTCCCAAAGGAAGTATGATTGTGGGCCTCTATTTTGTTATTGCGTCCAACTTTGGAGATCATATTCGCAGGTTTTGCTCCGATTGCTTTGTCGTCATCACCTAACATAATGAGAAGAACATTTTCTGGGTGGGCAAAATAGCACTTGTGTTGAATACTTTGCTGTATGATTGGGAAGAGGCTATCATCACTAAACAGCTTTCGCATGGACTTGATTTCTTGAAAAGCACCTTCGGTTCATCTATGATCGTGCTTTTATACTTTGTATAGAGATGGATTTTCCAATAAACTCCAACAATGTATTTTACAAGTGTTTGACATTGGAAAACCCATTTCTATGCCAAGCAAAAAAGCACAATTATAGATGGACTGAAGGTGCTTTTCAAGAAATCAAGTCCATGCGAAAGCTGTTTAGTGATGATAGCCTCTT